>CM019151.1:53053869-53699894 GCA_009733165.1 Naja naja
CCAAGCCTCTGTAACCAACCCAAAAAGAGAAAATGATTGATGGTATTCAAAGCCACTGAGAGGTCAAGGAGAGTGGGGATGGTTGTACTACCCCCATTCTACTCTCACCAAAGATCCTTGACAAGTGTGACCAATGCTGTTCCATCCCATAACCAGGCCTGACTCCTGACTGAAAGGGATCCAGATAATCTGTTTCATCCAGGACCCTCCGAAGCTGCCAGATAACCACTTTTTCCAGGACCTTCCCCAAAAAGGGTAGGTGGAAAACCGGACAAAAGTTGTTCAAGCAGGTGGGATCCAGTGATGGTTTTTTAAGGCAGGGACAAACCAGAACATCCTTAAAAGCCCCCGGAAAAGTCCTCTCCTCTACTGAGTTCCTGGACTCACCCTCTAGTCACCATCCTAGAAGCTTTCACCATCCAGGAGGGACAATGAACTAAGTGAGAGGTGGTGCTAACAACATGAAGTGGACCCTGTCAACAGGATCAAACCATTCCCAGATAAGTGCCAACAGGGTCAAACCATTCCCAGATAATTGGGAAAGACTTCCCCCCAGGCATCTCACATGGATTGTCTCTGTATGTGAGATCCAATGTGAAATGAATCTGAGAAACTTTGTCCATTAGGTGCCAAACAAATTCCTCTGCATGGCCCTGCAGATGATCACCTGAGTCTCCTTGATCCAGCAGGGCCACTGGGCAACAGTCTGAGGATGCAATAAGAGTGGAGAAATAATGCTATTTTGCTGTCTGTACTGCCACAAGGAAGGCCATTTTAGATCAATAATGTAGAAATGCATTAAAAATAAATGGAAATAGTAATGTAATTAGAAAGATTTATCCTTTATGGTCCCCACCATGCCCGAATCAGAGAGACTCCCTATAATGATGCTGTACAAACTTTACCTTCACACATATCTAAAAGCATCAAAGCAACTAGACATTTGAGTTGGATTGGTGGTTAGATCAGTAAAGAAAATATAATAAGAACCATAGTTTAGACTTTCCTAACTGCAATTGTATTAGTTCCTCTGAAGAAGTCATTGACTGGATCTGAGTTATGCTACATTTTATATAAGGGGGGCTCAAAAATAACTACAATGCTTATAGTTTTTCTGGGTCTCAATGGTAACGTCCTATGGCATAATTTGATTAGATCCTGCAATATTCCAAGTTATCTCATACTAATCTGTATATCCAATAATACGTTAGAAATCTCAAATTAAGCTGTGAGAGCAGCCTAATTTCAATTAAGATCCTATGAGGTAGACCAACAATCACTGAGGTAAGTATCAACTCAAGTGTTGATCCTGGCACAGCCTTCAGATTTACCAGGTGACTGTTTATGCTTGCTGTTAAGTCTTCCAAAACTAGTACCTTTATCCCAGTGGTGGGATTCAAATTTTTTTACTACCGGTTCTGTGGGTGTGGCTTGGTGAGTGTGGTAGGGGAAGGATACTGTAAAATCTCCAGTCAGAGGTGGTATTTGCCAGTTCTCCGAGCTACTCAAAATTTCCGCTACTGGCTCTCCAGAACTGGTCAGAATCTGCTGAATACCACCTCTGCTTTATCCCCATATGCAGGGAATTTGGTTAATAGGAGAATCTACTCCAGGGGCTAATTCCTATTTTGCACAAATTTTGTTACAGGCTTTAGATAAAGCAAACCCAAATATAATCATTGGTGAAGTTTTACATGCAGAACTGCATATGTAGCATTCATTGGGCCAAGAAGCATTGCTGTTCAATTTACAGGTGAAAGTATTAGGCAAAGTCAACAGGCCTGCCAATTCCTGCACTGAGTCAAGGATGTCCAATGCCTTTTGGGCTTTGCCAATTACTACAAAGCCTTTGTTCCTCAATTTGCCATGCTCACTGCGCCTCTAGCCAACCTCATAAGGAAAGAGAGTAAAACTGTGGGTTGTAAGGTGGAACAGGGAGCTTTTGACACCGTAAAAGTCATGTTTGCTTTGGAAGCTATCATCAAACACACTGACCTGACACGACCACCGTCAAGACTGACACGTTATCAGATGTCACAGAGTCTTGCTGTAAACTGCTGCATTGTCCAGAAATTTATTCCCATGTGCCTATTACTCTTGAAAACTGAATCCAGTGGAGAAGCACTTAATGATCTGGGATAAAGAGTTCCTGGTGGTGAAAGTGGCTTTCAAGGTGTGGAAACATTTCACAGAGACTCCCTATGATGATGCTGTACAAACTTTACCTTCACACATATCTAAAAGCATCAAAGCAACTAGACGTTTGAGTTGGATTGGATTGAAGTCTTAACAGATCATAGAAACCTGGAGCATTTAAAGACAGCTAGAAAACTTAATCAACAGAACATCCAATGGTCTCTGTTTTTTGTCTGTTTCAATTTTAAAGTGACTATTCTTTTATTTTTCAAGTTTTATTAGATTTTTATTTTTAAGTAAACATCAATATCACTACATGAACAGTGGGGCCTCTGGGTATAATTCATTTTGATACAAACATCAATAGTGATATTCATAATGATTGTTATATTAAGCAAACATATAACCCTAGTATTAATATATATGGTTTTTAAAAAGTAGTTATTCAATATTATATTACATTTTAATGTTATAAGCATACATGATAATACCATCTTTCAACTTCAAATCTTTTCCATCAAATTATTATTTATACTCTTTTGTATAAAGATTGTATCTGCTAATATTCCCCCTATTTCTTATTTCTAGCTCTTTTCTAACTTCTAATCAGGCCACCCTTACTAATCCTAATATTAATACATATGTTTATATAAGGCATAGCTCTTGATTATTTGAATGTTCAAAGACACAATATGCCATTCAAGTACCAGTCTTCCTATTATTTAAACATACCTTATAATACCCTCCTTCAACCTCCAATCTTTCTATCTAACTATTGCTTCATATAAAGGTGTGTATTCTTATTTCTATCTCTATTCCAATTTCTAATCAGATCTTTGGCTTGCCTCCCATACTCTCTTGGATCTTTATCTCTATCAACATCTGTATCTTCACCATTGAGACTGAATATTTCTCCCATCTCTATCCTCCTAAGCTGCCAACTCTCCAGAGTATCCACCCAAAACCCAGTATCCCTTTCAAAAATATCTTCCAAGTTATCCGATTCCCTTTTTAAATCTCTTAAAGTGCTTTTCCCTTGGTTTATTTCATCAGCCATTATAGTCTTTATCATCTTCTCCTTCCTATCTTCCCACTTTATTTGCTGGTTTATCTGTTCAGTCTTTTTTTCTATTCTTTCTGCTATCTGCTTCTTTCCTACTCTTTGATCTTCATTCATCATCAATTGTAATGTATTTTCCATTTTTCCATATATGCTTTACATTAGGTACTTTATCTCTGTGATTCTTTTCCATTGTACCCCTCATGCTTTGGAACATCAATGCCATTTCTCTTGAAATCTCACTTCTTTCCCCTTGTTGGAGCATCTTGTCTTAAGTCCCACTCTTACTCAAGTCCAAAAACAATATATTGCAGTCCAATGTTAGTCCTCAGAAAGTTCAATAATCATAGTTCTTTACATTTCAGGATTATTAATCAACTCCATTTAAATAGTCCAGGAAGCTTCCACAAATCAAAAACCACTTTACTTTACTTAAAAGTCTTCCTTATTCTCATAATAGTGTCTCCAGTTATTATAAAGTAACTAGTTATAGAACATTCAATGTCACCACAAGCCTCCAGATGAATGTTTATTTTTCTCATCAAAAAATTTTTTCTAAACTTGTAGGGGTCTGGTATATTCCATTCACCAGTAGATGGTGCCCTCAGCTTAGGTTTCAGCATTTTTTCAAATCTTAATAATTTAATTAGTCCAAATTTAGTTCAATTTATGGAAGCAAAGTCAGCTATTCAAATAAATTCAAGTAGATAGTCAGCATTTTATAAAGCTTTTCCAAAACAACACCTACCCAATGTAAGAGTCCAATTTTCTATGTTTTGAAAGGTCTTTAGCTTCTCTCCCCTTAGTTCCTCTTTTGGATCTAGGATCTCTATGATTGTTAGTCACTTTAAAAAAATAGTTCTAAGAATCTCTTTTTCTGGATTTTCCTCTTTCTTTTTTTTCTTTAAGATTGGAGTCTAAATAAAAAGGAATCTTGTCATCCAGCTCTAGTCACTGTTAATCTGCACCACTCCTGTACAGTTCTTTGTTGCCTCGGCTGTCCCAGCTTCATGGCAGCCATGATGGATGCCTCTTCTCCTCATCAAGGGAGAAGGAAGAAGCCCTGAGTCCAGCAGCAGAGTTGGTGTTATCCATGAACTGCAGGGTGCCCCTCTTTTCTTCACCACCCCTACAGGGTGGCTTTAGCTCTTTTCAGAGCCCTTCAAAAGGGAGAACTTGGCATGGAGCGCAGAGATCCTCTCCTCACATCCGACAGTGCTGCAACATCAGCTGGAAGTCTTAAAGTGACTATTCTGAGTGGGTGCAACCAGCAAGCAGACACGATGTTCTGTAAGCTGGAATACACTCATGAGGAAGACAAACTCTTGCCTTGCTTGGTGATGCCACTTGAAAATTTTGCAGCTATTCAAGAGCCTGTGGACTTCAGAACACACAGCTGGGAAGAGCAACAATGTGACTCATTGATGCTGACATGGTGTGGCAAATTCAAACAAGGCACCAGAGGACCACCCAGTTCTTGGTCCTGGGAGGACAGTCTACTCTATTTCTGAGGATGTTATTATGTCACTGTCAGCCCATTACTGGGGCTTATCCTATGACAATATGATGACAACCCAGCAGCTGGCCATTTTGAATTCTTTAAAACACTCCACTTGGTTTCATGGACATTTTGGAGGTCTTAAATGCTTCATGATGTAGTAGGGCATGTAGCCTCTTGTGTAAAGTGTCAGCAAACCAAGAATGCCTAGGTGCCCCTCCCAGACTGTTTCAGCTCACCCCTCAAAGTCCCTAGTGTGCTGTTGGATTTCCTCACAAATTTGCCAGATTTCAAGGGAGCTACAATCATATTGGTTGGTAATTGATATGCTGACCAACATAGCTCATTTCATTCCCTATGCCAGGGTTCTGATAGCACAGAAAACCACACAACAGTTCATACAACATATATTCTATTTGCATGAATTACCCAACAGATTCATGACAGATCATGGGGTTCAGTTCACAGCCTGGTTCTAGCAGATGCTTCTTCAGAAGGAGACTGTCCAGTTGTGCCTGTCCTCTGCCCATTATCCAGAGACAGCTGGAGAAATGGAAAATATGAATGCCACTTGGAAAAATACCTCAAGTGTTTCATGATCTTACAGCAGGATAGCTGGTTAGATATGATGGTGGTAGCTGAATTTTCCTATAAAAACTTGTATTCCTTCCTTTCTGGCAAATTACATGTTCTATTTGAATTTTTTCTGTTTCAAAGATCATAATCATGAAAATTTCTAAACATGCAGCATGGAGAACTATTTTCCCTTTAATACCATGTGAATCATAATCCAACAGCAAAGAAACAATTACAAAAGATGCAGCAATGCCTTGGGAGTGGACCACTGGATAACGTAGCAGGAGGAAATAATAGTACTATTAAAGGATGGCATTTCAATTCCTTGCCTCAAATTATATTTCATTAAATTGGAGGCAAGAAAAGGCCTGTAGTTTCAGGGAGGCCCTCAGAGAAGTTTGAACAAGCTAATGGTCTCTTGAAAAGAAATCTAGCTAAAATAGGTCAGGAAATCCAATTGCCTTGGCCCCAGGCTCTCCTCATTGTGTTATTAAGATTGTGCATTACATCAAAAAGGAGACTGGGTGTGAGTCCTTTTGAAATTCTATATGGTGGGCCATACCTAGGAATTCAAGCCTCTTGCAACTAGAATATCCATCAAATAGGGTAAGAATAGTTAAAGCCTATTTAGTAAACTGTCTGCTACCCTATCTTCCCTTTCTATTTATTTACAGTTAAACTAACCAACCATATTAAACTATCCAGTGCATCTAGAAAGGGCTGGAGAATGGGTTTTAGTAAAATTGTGGAGCCAGTCAGATGATATTTTACAGCTTAAGTAGAATGGTTCTTTCCATGTGCTATTGACCACCTACACATCAGTATAGGTAGGGGAAATCAAACCTGGATCTACTATACTCAAGTGAAAAGATCCAATCCACCACCTGAAAAAGAGGGCAATATTGATTTAAGGGAGCCAAATGGACAGTAGGACTGACTGACCCTTTAAAAAGACAAAATAAGAATTGCTATAGAAACAGACTTGTGTTAATAATAGAAAGCCTTGGTAAAACAATTGTTTTCTGATATTTGTTTGTGGGAAATTTGTTTTTCTGTTTCTTTTCCTATATTGCTGACAAATGCTACTCCTTGCAATGAAGGATCTGTTTATGCTCTAGGAAATGTGAGGAGAAAGGGCTCTCATGAAGATCCAATACTATTACTTTTTTAAAAATTGTGAAAAGCTTCACATTTTGGAAACCTTAGTTATTTAGGCCAATGTGACTGCAGATGCCCTGATTTGATTACAGACTGAAGTAACTTCTGTGTCTCAGATGATTATTCAAAACTGAACAATTTTGGATTTCCCATTGGCCCATCAAGGAGACATATGTTTCTTCCTGGTTATATTCATCTGACCCACTAGAGCAGGTAAGCAAAGAATGTTGCAGGTCCTATCTCCTAAGCAATTACATATGATGGACCCAGAAGAAGGGCCTTCTCCATGGTGGCTCCTCTCTTTGGAATATTATCCCCACAGAGATTTGACTGGTCCCACTTTGACACTTTTTCATAAGTCCTGAAGACCTGGTTTTACTGATAAGCCTTGGGAACCCAGAGTGGGATGGACTCCATCAATCAGTCTGTTTGATTGTGTGTTGTCACCAGGGAGGGAGGTTGTTGTTTTTTATTCTTTTATATTGGGTTTTTATTCTTTGTAAACTGCCCACAGTCACTGAGAGTGAGTGAGCAGCCATATAAATCTTTTAAATACCGGTAAATAAGTAAATAGACAGCAAGTGCTGCCTCTGCAAAGAAGCTAAAGAAATAGTGGACCACCTGGTTAGCTGCTGCAAAAAGATTGCATAGACTGACTACAAACAAAAGCATGAGAAAGTAGCAACAATAATGAATCGGAAAATCTGCAAGATTACCATTTGCCTGCAAGCAAGAACTGGTGGGACATAAAGTAGAGAAAGTAATAGAAAATGAGGAAGCTAAAATGCTCTGGATCTTTAGAATTGAAGCAGACATGCACCTGCTGCAAAACCTGTCAGACTTAACAATTGTTGATAAGACAAAAAAAATCTGGATAGTGGATGTGGCAATACTGGAAACAGCAGAAGAGAAGGAACTAGAAAAGATAACAAATTACAAAGATCTGAAAATAGAAGTAGAAGACTGTAGCAAAAGAAAGCAAAGATAGTAGCCATAGTTAATAGGTGTCTTGGGTGCAATACCAAAACAACTGGAACATCACCTGAACACCATCAACACTGTCAAATTCACCATCAGTCAATTGCAAAATGCAGCTTTCCTTGGAATAGCTTATGTTCTGTTACAGTACATCTAACACATCAAACATCATCTCTGTGTGTTCCAGGTCCTTGGGAAGGACTTGATAGGTGGATAAAAATGCTAAATCTAGTGTGACCAACTGTGATGAACCAAATAATAATGAGCCATGTTGGCTGTAGCTAGGCAGAAAGAAGTTGTGAGATTACATATGTTGAAGTAATATACATATCTTGAAAATTCTTGAAGTTATATTAAAAGATAATGTAGCAAGTTGTGAGCACACTCCTTGTGAAACAGTCACTTGGATGTGTAGTTTTCTTGCTGCAGCAATAAAAGTTCAATTCACTTTTGTCTCATCCTGCAGAGCAATTGGAGCCCTTCACGTCACATTCTTGAACTAGACTGTTTTTTTGCCTAATGGTTTCAATGAAATGATCACTACGTAAACCACAGGAGGGAGAGGGAGAGGGAGATGCTGCCAAGATCTTTGGTTGCTGCGATCTCATTTCAATAAAATTACTTTATGTAGCAAGGCAGGATTATTCTCCAGTGTGCATTATTGTCAGAGTTAGATATCTGGACATAAAGGTATGCATTGAACAGAAAATTATCTTTAATATGGCTTATTGCCATACATTTGTGAACAGTCACTACCTGAAGCAATTACTAAATGAGGACTACCTATAATTGTAGGGAAAAGATTAAGCATACCATCTGCATCAGTTAGCTTATCAATATTTTCTGTCTTAATTGTCCTCCTCATTGTCCTCATGGATCCATCTTACTCATCAAACACAGATTTACAAGCTCATGTTTATTAATGCAGCTGCACTATAATCTTCAGCCTTTTTCTGACAAAGAATTGTTTTACTTAATTGTCAATTTTTTATTTTAAGTTCAGGAGTTCAATGAGCATTGGAATGACCTTCTACAGAAACTCACACCACGCCCCCAAAAAAGTTACTAATGTTATGGACTTTTAAGAGAGCAAGGGGTAGGGGCATAGCAACATTTCTTTTAAAAATGGTATCAGTTAAGTTTTGTGTTTCCTTTTCTGAACTGCTAGGAACTTTTGACCAAGCTGCTAACAAGCAAAGCTTGTAGAACATGACTGCTTTTCAAACTGGAAGGTCAACAAAACAATCAAAAAAGGTCAATGCTTTTTATGAGAACCATGCTAACCCAGGCTGCCTTGAACAGATTTTTTTAAAGCCTTGGGAATTGTTGGCCACTTTAAGACTGTTCCAATCAAAGGGCAGCACTAGCAAAGCTTAGCATTTACCCCCCCCAAAAAAAAATACATTGCAAGTGGCTACAGTTCTACTAATCACAGTTAAGCTTTTACCTGTATATACACTAGCAATTTTCTCCTTACATACATACAATACATTAAATATAGCTGCTGATATGAAATGATAGACAATAATAACTTCTATGATTATTGTTACAATAATAATGCAACACCACTGCAATTGCCCTGAATAACCCAAAAGTGAGATAAATAACCATGATTCATAGAATCATCTGTCTGGAGAAGAATATTACATAAATGGATTCATAATGTTTCTGAATATTTTATGTACAAAAAGAAATGATAGAAAAAACACAGCAAGGGAATTTTGTTTTACCCTGTTCCTAGTAGAGTAAAGAAAGGAAATGGAATTCCGCTTCAAAAGCTGGAAATAATCAAATGGGATTAAAATGAAACTGAGCAGCTGTTTCAAATATGATGGGGCATAAATATTATGCTTTACTCATCATTGCATAAAACTGTATTCTCCCCAGGTATTTGGATAATTTGTGATGGATGATTTTAATTTAGAATTTATAGTTGTAATTATAATTATAGTTGCCTACACAATCTATATGCAACAGAAGATGCTGAGGACACATAGTAGAACATACACATAGTAGAACATACATATGTATGGAACATATATATGTAGCTATTGCAAATTGTGTACTTCAAAAGATGGGATGCAAATGGAGAAAATTGGGTCTAACTAATCAATATGCTATTCAATAATCCAGCTGTTTGCTTCTGCTCACTTATGAACACTAAACTGAAAAGTTCCTAAATTTAAATGCAATTCTCTTTTGCCAATTTATTTTGGAATTTTGTGACCATCTTTCCTACTAAGCTAGCTCCTAGAACAATTTGTACATAAAAATAACATCAGCCTTAATAGTACACAAGAAAAGGGAAATCTAATAAATAATTGTTTATTCTTCTCATGCACTGCTTGCCAATGTCATCAGAAAATACTTTTTGTTTGGTTGTATCAGCTAAAATAATATTTTTGTTTTTTAAAAAGTTGATGTTTCTTATAACTCTTGTTTCCAATATATCTAACTCATTATTGTATGAAAAGTAGATAAGTAATTAGGTATAAGACTAAAACAAAGCACCTGACCAACACATTTAACTTATATGAAAAGTTTTTTAAAAGAACAATGAAGAACTATAGTATTTGTAATTATTGGAAAGCAATCCAGGTTTAACTACAGCAGCAGTTAGGCTATGTCTATCTAAACTATGAAGGGACATGTCAATACCTGTATTTTTTTTATTTCTTAATTTTATTTTTCAGATAGTCCAAAATACTTGAAGACAAAATTCTAGTTAATTCCCCTAAGTGATTTCTAAAAATGCCAGTAAGTCTACCATGAACCCAGAGATATTTTTATGAAATAATACAAATATTTGAAGACTTCTCAAAACTCAAGGTCACCAAAGGTCCCAGGAACTGTGATTTGAGGATCACATCCTACCTCTTTCTTTCCTTAATATTCTCAAGTAAATTAATTAAGTATAACATGTTGTTATACCTGTGGTAAAAGGTAAAAGCTTCCTTGTCTTGAACTTCTGATGACTTTATGGACATGATCATATTTCTTTTATTTAAAAAGAAATACATGAGATTTACTTGCAGTTGGTTTCTTCCACAGATGTTCATGAGATTTTCTAAAAGTTCAAGATGTATCTATTATGCCCCAAAATTTGAAATGTCTAAAAATATATAAAATCTTGCTTTAGACTTCTGCTCCACAAATCCAAGTCACCAAAATAAAAGTAATATTTTTCAGTTTCTAAAATCTTCTCCTACTAAATAGCTATGGAGGAAGAAGTAAATTATATGCTAATTGATTCATTAAGCATTGTCTTCTTTCTTTTAATGTTCAGATCTATCTTATTTATTCCAAAAGGAAAAAAAATCCTCCCCAATAGACACACAAATAAGAATTAACATTGAAGTTGGACAATCTTAATTTGTCAAATGTATGCTGTCAGTATTGGAAGGAAGGAATAGGAGACAGAGTAATCTGGTGGCAAATACTGTGGCTAGGATACAGCTGGGAAAGGCTTCTCCATTCATTCATAAACTGAGAGCCTTGGTAGCTCAGGCTGTTAAATGCCTGCTCTTAAGATCCAGCTGCCTACAATTATTGTAGGCTCGAATCCCACCAGGCTCAAGGTTGACTCAGCCTTCCATCCTCTCAGGGTAGGTAAATTGAGGACCCAAGATTGTTGGGGGCAATTAGCTGACCTTGTAAAAATGCCGCTTAGTAATAAGCAGGCATATACAATGGAATGAAGGCTATTGCTGAGCACACTGGGTTGTATCCCAGAAATTGTAAGCCGCCCTGAGTCTTCGGAGAAGGGCATATAAATGTAATTAAAATAAAATAAAAATAAATAAATAAATAAACTGTTTTTCTCCAGCCTAAAGGCAAAGAGATTTTAAAGTATTTCATAATGACTAAACAGAACTAAAAGATCTGAATTGTGCATACAATGCTTTTCCTTGTGGTAATTTATGGAAATGAAAGCTGGACTTTGAAGAAGCAGGATAGAAAGAGTACTGATGCTTTCAAACTTACAAGAATACAATCGATACCTAAGGAAACATAGATAAATAAAATGGATCATTAAACAAATCAATCCAAAATTCTCACTCAAGGAACACATGATTAGGTTCAAATTATTCTATTTCAGACACATCATGCAAAGACTAAGCTCTCTGGAAAAGCCCAAAAGGATGGGAAAAGTAGAAATAAAGAAAGAGGATAACAAACAGAAATGTGAATGGCAACAAATGTCCCATTGGAAGACCAAAAGTACTAGTTTGGAAAGAAATCCTTCTTGAGATCTATTTATGTTCTCTACTATTCTCTGCTTCTGCTATTTATTCTGGGAGAGCGGTGTGTGTATATTTGTGGGCATGTGTCTAAAATCTGAAAAAAAATAATAGTATGTGAATCTGTGCATAAAAAGGGCCTTGGTGGCTCAGGCTGTTAAATGCCTGTATTTAAGTTCCAGCTGCCTACAATTACTGTAGGCTCGAATCCCACCAGGCTCAAAGTTGATTCAGCCTTCCATCCTCTCAGTGTAGGTAAATTGAGGACCCAAAATTATTGGGGGCAATAAGCTGACTTTGTAAAAATGCCGCTTAGTAATAAGCAGGCATATACAATGGAATGAAGGCTATTGCTGAGCACACTGGGTTGTATCCCAAAAATTGTAAGCCGCCCTGAGTCTTCGGAGAAGGGCGGCATATAAATGTAATTTTTTTTAAAAAATGGTTGAATCAGTTTATTTTATAAACACAATATCTTATTTCATAGCCAGTTAAGCAGTAATTCTTAATTCATTTAATATTAATTTATTTTGTCCTGGCCCAACTCTTTCTTGAAAAGTGACCTCCAAAGTAGATCATATACAGCTGTGTAAAAAAGTCCTGCATGGTTTACAGTTTATGACATTTTTTGAATAGGCCATTGATTTTATGATATTTTATGCTAACCGCTATGCAAATATTGTTATATTTAAATAAATACTAGCGGTTTTTAAGTAAAAAGCAAAAGCTTTTTGCAGTTTGGTGTTGTTTGGATGGGGATTGTGAATTTTCTTGCATGCTTACAGTGCATGCTTACAATGACTATGAAAACAGATTAATTGATGCATACCCAGTGGCATACGTATTGCAATTACTAAGGCCGATGCTAGTATTTTGTTAACATTCTTATTGTTTGTGGCCCTTAAAAGGACTGTTTAGGTAACTAAACATGGTTACTAATATGAAATTGGCCAGCCCTTATTGCTTATCACTAGGCAGCATCACTTCGGCATAGACTGTATAAGCCTCTGCATGTGATCTTTGGTGACAAGGTGGTGCCAGGCTGCAATAATAGATTCAATCAGCTCCTGCTTGGTCTTTGGGTGCTTCTTGCTTATTTCGTAACCAGTCTTGGCCCACAAGTTCTCAGTTGGGTTCAAATCTGGGCTCTGAGCTGGCCAGTCCAGGAGTCGAACCCCATGCTTCTTCATCCAATGTTGGATGGACTTGGCTTGATGATAAGGAGCATTGTCATCCTGGAAGTAAAAGTCCTTCCCTACAAGTTGCTGAGCTGAAGGGAGCATGGTCTTCAACATACTGCTTGGAATTCATGATTCCCTGCACGATTTGTATCCGACCAATACCAGAAGCAACGATACAGCCCCAGATCTTCACATGCAATGGATGCTTCATAGATAGATTCAGGCAGTACAGCCTAAATTCTTCAGCTGGAAATCTTCTTACATACTTATTGCACTGATTCCCAATCAAGTAGAAATTGCTCTCATCACTGAAGATGACCTTGGCCCACTGTTCGTTGGTCCACTTGGCATACTTCTTAGCCCATGCACGTCAATGAGAGCAGTGAGCATCTGTGAGTAAAGGTTTATTTCGAACACTGCAGCCTTTGAGCCCTCTCGCAAGCAGTCTGCGACGCACTGTGCTTGTGCACACTTTTACATCACATGTTTCACCCCAAATTCTTGTAATTTGAGGTGAGGTGAGTTTCCTGTCAGCCATCGAAATGCGTTAAAGAGCCCAATCTTGCCATTTTGTAGACTTTCTTGGTCTTCCAGAGCAGAGCCTGTCATCAACTGAACCAGTTATTTGGTATTTTTCAACCACTCTGCTCACTGTGGTGTGATGGCATTTCACTCTCTTGGCTATTTCTGTACAGGAGTAACCCTCTTCCTGAATCACAATGATGCAATGCCACTGCTCAGTACTGGTGAAAGCAAAGGCCTTCATACTTGCCCACAGCCAGAGCTAAATTAAATTTCTTGATGCTTTTCATGCCTATTTATAGTCAGAGAGTATGGCAACATTGATTGGCTCATAGATTTAGCCTCTGTGCATTTAGTTAATTTATGAGATTTCTGATTTAATTATTTTTTAATATTTATATTTTTTAGTATTGTAAGCCACCCTGAATCCTTAGGGAGATAGGACGGCATATAAATCTCATAAATAAATAAAATTAAAATAAATTGGTCAGCCAAAGCTCGCTGCTGATTGGCTATTTTTGATCCTAACATTCTCGAAAATGCAAGTTGTGTTTGTTTTAGTACATAAATTCACTCAAAACCTTTAAAAGACTTTGGTTATATTAATAAAAATTATGCATCCCAATCCGACTACAGAAATTTTCATCAAAGTACTAATTTTGTGTGGTTTCTATGAGTGAAAAGTTGATTAAACATGTAAATACAGTTTAAAACTAAAGCATGCAGGACTTTTTCACACAGCTGTAGTAGATCTTATTCTCAGTTTTTGCCCTTGTAACTCTTCCTAAGAACAATAGTTCTAGTCTAAATTTTATAAAATGTATTTAAATCATTTGGGTATGTTGTATTCCTTAATTGGTATTGTAAAATTGATCACCCTGTTTGATTCTGTCCTTGTACAGAATATGCTTTGTCTATTTTCCTTTTGAAGCCATTAGAATCGGTGGGGATTACCATTTCTGATTCCCACTTTTCATTATTTAATTCAATAATGGATAAAGAAGCACTTCTCTTTATTGATCTTGAATCTCCCTATACTTATTTTGCAGAAGACATAAGATTGGCTGATAGCAATCATTTATTAAGAAAGAAGAACAAGAAAAAAGAGAAGTAAGGTGTAATGATTAAGGTTTTGGGATCGGAAACAGGAAGGCTTAAGTTCATATCATTTTTGGTCATAGAAGCTCACTGAGTCTGAGCCATTCTTTGTCCGTTTAATTGCCTCAAGCTTTAGGAAGAAAAACTGTAGGAGGGATGCTATGTACCTTTTTGCTGAGCTCCTGGAAGAAAGCCAGAATATAAATCAAATGAATAAACAATAACATAAACATATGTATCAATGATGCCTTAGATCCGATCTTGTCCTGGAATTGAACCAAAGTGAGTTTGACAAATGGTGGCTGTCTCTTTTACATTTTGATTCACTTTGAGCAATGTGGGAATCTCATTCTAGTCCAAGTAAGACATGTTCTGACAGGAATCAAGGAGAAGCACGTAGTTAGTATGAGCTTTCCTTCCCTTATATTTTGAAAACTATTGATCTAATGTGAGGCTGGTTTTTCTCACCAATTCTACATCTTCCGCTTACATGCCTGACATTTTAGTAGCTGCTCTTGTTAGAGATGCATGACATCCTAAATAGATTTGTTTGCATACTGGGCTATACTGCTCCCATGAAATGCAGAAAAGGGTTTGCAAATGGTGTTTCTAGGTGCAATATGCCATGACATCCAAAGATACTTTTCCTCCCAACCCACTCAAAGAGGAATCATATATTTCATTAAATGTGTCCTGACACAGCTTGATCAGCAGGTAAGCAAAAACAAACTTAAACAACAGCCCACTTTAGTCCTGACCTCAGATCAATGACCGACCTGACATTCTGCTTCTCTGCTGGTAAAGTGCATTCTAAAACTGCAGGGAAAAGCAATGTGGCACAGTGATTTATAATCATAGTTCTGAACAAATGAAAGCCCACCACTTTTACACTTGAGTAAATGGGGACAATGGGACAATGGGGAAGCAAAAACTCATTTGGATACATGTGGAGTTCAAAAACACATCCCCTGGATCTTAAAATCAATGTGGTATCTAATTGGTAGGCAGCACAGAGATCTCCGTGCTGAAACATGCGATGACCAGCTACTGTGCATACTTAAAATTACAGTAGTGAAATTACTCTCAATGCCATAGCCCTCAGGAGAGTGGACCTGCAAGCTGTGAATTACAGTCATTCAAACAGACTGTCACAAAAGCACGAATTAACATTCTGGTATCTCTGCAAGACAAAAGCCTCAAACTTGCCACACTTCTAAGCTAATAACAGGACTTTTCTTCTCCTAGGATGCACGTGATCTCTAAAGCAAAGCCCTCAGTTAAAGCTTATTCCAGAACAGATCCAGAGTACAGCAAAAAAATAAATAAATAGAAAGATGGGGACTATCAGGCACCAGGTCAACAGTACTATTACCGTAACTATGAGAATTAGTTGGAATATATTACGGTTGATATATTTACAAACGGCCAGAAGAATAAAATTACATGTCAAAAACGTAAGTAGGACATCAGGAAAAAAATAAATCAGAATTTGAAACACAGATAAAGCTAACATTAGCTATTACATATATTAGAAATATATTAGAAATAACATATATTAGAAATAACACAAACAGGACAAACAAAAAACTGCATGATAAAATGGATGCAAAACTTCAAAGTAAAAGTCACAACATACCAATGGAAAAATTATGAACTTAGTATTAAATTTACCTCAGTTTATAATTGAAAGGAAAATTGGTACAAAATATTTTACAGATGATATACAACTCTATCAATATTTAATATACTATCATCTAAGAAAAGGAGGGACTTAAATAAGATTGTAAAAATCTGTTGAAAAAAGGGTTTGACATCATTAATACGTTGCTTAACTGTAATGGTTTTTCTTCATCCTCTCTCACTTTTTTCTTGCACTTTTTTCTCTTTCCTTTTAAATTTGCCTTTTATTCTATAAAAATACTTAATATAAATTCAAAATAATATTTAAGATAACCAGATGGTAAAGTAATAAATGTCAGAAATGTCACGAAACAGAAGGAATGTTTTATCACATGCGATGAACATGTATAAACCCCAAAAGTACTGAAAAAACAGGAATAGTATAATACAGATAATGATTGAATTTAAATTTGAAATGAAACCACAGCTTTTCTGATTAGTTATAATTTCAGAAAAAAATTAACAATAAACATTTAACGACATATATGCTTAAAGCAGTAAAAATTAATTTTGCTCAACATGGGAAGGAAGGCCCAATTGCAACAATATATAATTAGCAACTTAAACCTGGAAAATATGCAGAAATGGAACTATATTTGTATGTATAGGTTGGTACAGTATAGGTTGCAGGGGGAGAGAGAGAGAGACAGAGAGAGAGAAGAGAGAAATACAAGTTTAATTAAATTTAAGCAAGAATGACTCCCATTATATACAACACATCACACAGTATGAAAAATACAATCACTTCTAAAGGGGACTCAGAAAACCAATCGGATTTTTTCGCTCTTTTTTCCTAATTTTTTGGTATTTAATTATTGTTAAATTTTCTTAGTTTATGCATTTTTTCTTCCATTAACGTGTATGTGTCCATATATATAAAATATAATAAAAATTTTAATATTAAGTAATGTTTAAGATTGGAACCTCTATTATACAACACACACTTCAATGTGAGTCATACTGATTATTTTTCAGTTTTACACTCAACTTTTGATGATGAAGCCAAATAATTTTATTTTTGTAACAATGACATCCTAAATTGTAACTTGGATTGACAGAATATTTTTCTTTCTCTTCCCTATTATCAGTACTCTGAGCTATCTGCATCACAGAATAGTAATAATATTCTTAGTAATATTTAATCATATTATATAAATGCCACTGTATTGAAACAATATGATGTATCAAGATATCTAACAGCATAATTACAATTTTAAAAAGCTATTAAGGCTCATCTTTTCCTTTCCTGAGGCAATTTTCAGGTACAAAGAGCCTGAAAGTAACCAGTCTGTACAAGATAAGGGGAAGCAGATGGCACTACTGCTTCTGTAGCAAAATAATTTTAACCATTATTTCTAGTACCAATGCCAACTGTTCCATTGGACTGCCTATATCTTTTCCTTCTCATCTATCTTGTCTACAATACCAGGACAAAAATATAGTAATCCAAAATTATAAAAAGCATCCAGTGAAGGTTTAATTATTCACTATTTTTTCTAACAAAAGACAGCAGCAATTGAATTATTCAGTGAAGTCTAGACAATAATGTCACCAGAAGAACAACTACTGAAGTGATCAGTTAATAATATTTTCTAAGCAAATCTGTGTTTCCTCACTTTCTCAATCATACACACAAACTTACTAAAATGAATATACCTTTGCAGGGATGGGAAGATTTCATTAGGTAAGGGAAACAAGATTTTTCACCTAAATTCTCTTATACAATAATTTATGGCAATAACTATTTGCAAAAAAAAAATATCTAGTCACATTTATTTGGCCCAAATTTGCACAACTTGTGATTCAAACCCTGGTATCTATCATGTCAATGATGATGTTCTAACCATCACACCATCCACCTGCTGTCTCTATATAACAAATTTGCTTTGTGGAAAGAATGAGTCTGCACTTGAATTTTATCTCATTACCATTATTGTTGTTGTTGTTGTTAAAGGGAAGGCTAAAAACCCTCTTCTAATATATTTATATTAAGAAACTAAAATTTAGAAGCATATAATATAAGCCTTGATACTAAGTAATGGTATTATTATTTATTTATTATTTATTTATTTATTGGATTTCTAAGCCACCCCATCTCCCAAAGGACTCGGGGCGGCGTACAGTCTTAAAAAATAATATACAATTAAAAAGAAATTAGATAAGAAACCCAATTAGAAGCTAAAAACGATAAAACAATCAATTAAAACTCCCATCCCCACCCTCAGCCCAGGTCAGCGAGTTGGAACAACCAGGTTTTGTTGAAGCTCCAAGGGGAGTTGGTTGCATAGGGTGTGTTAAGTTTGCATAGAGAGGCAGACACAGAGTGCTTCAGCTCTTAATTTTTATTGTGACTTCAGCTCAGAATGGACCCGATTTGGCTTAGCCGAGGCAGCTTTATATAGCCGGCTGCCTCAGCTGACAGCCAATCAGAGTGCAGGGTTTTCCCGCACTTTTTAACCAATGATTTCAAACACTTTACAAGAACAACCAATCAATTCAAACTCTGCATACATAACACCCCTCCCCTCTAGGTTTAGTCCATACTCAAACCCCATCTATCTAATGTACTCTTTTAAATAGATGGGCCTCTTACGTGTACGTTGAGACCTACATGGTTCAGGTGTTTTAGGGTTCTCACCTTGTGAGGGAGGAAATGTGTCTGTTAACATCTCCTTACTTGGATTTCTAGTAATGGTAGAATCTGTTTGGTTACTACAACCTGGTCTCTCCTCCCAATCCATCTCCAACCCAATGTCAACACCTAAGTCTGGTAGTGATGTGCAATCTTCCATTTGTGAAAATGGTTGTTGGCACTGTGACAGGTTTTGGGATGGTTCCTGTTGTGTTAGCTCATTACACATGGGGTTGATTCTTGCTTGCTGATTACCCTCATAATCCTCCCCTTCCCCCCTAGAAGAGGCAGTAGGTATGGGAACCAGAGAGGAGCAATGGCGATGCTCCTGAGGTAGTCTGGATCTTAACTGATCAATGTGCCTGCTCCAGAGGATACCATCCTCTGTTTGAACCCTGTAAGACCTGGGGCCTGTGATTTGGGTTATCTCTGCAGGAATCCATAATGGTTCACCCATCAGGTTTTTAGCCTAAACAGAGTCACCCACAGTGAATGTGCGAATTTTGCTAGTGGAATCTAGTGGACCGTTGGGTGCGTAAGTGGGATGAAGGCAGTCAAGGGGAGACCTGAGTTTCCTACCCATCAACAATTCGGCTGGAGTTAAGTTAGTTGAGGGGTTGGTAGTGATATGCTGGACACTGAGTAGTTTTTCAACTTTCTCAGTGATGTCCCCAGGATCCAATTGCTGTAGTTTCTCCTTGGTAAATCGTACCATGCATTCAGCCCGGCCGTTAGCCGAAGGATGCCCAGGGGCTGTAAGGGCATGTCTTATACCCTGTTGTGCTAAATATGATTCAAAAAGGTTGGACGTAAATTGAGGACCACTGTCAGAAACAAGAACATCAGGTAACCCATGAGTTACAAAAAGTTTCTTTAGCTGTTTGATGACAGCTTCAGCTGTTGTGGATGCCATAGGGATAACCTCTAGCCATTTGGAATATGCATCAACTATAATAAGGAAAGTGTGCCCTCTGGTAGGGCCAGCAAAATCAATGTGAATCCTGGACCATGGGCCCCTAGGACATTCCCATTCCTGTTTGGGGGCGAGAGGTGGGGTAGGCCTGACTTCCTGACAGTTGGGACAAGATGCAACCCAGTGTTCAACCATTTTGTCAATACCTGGCCACCATACATAACTCCTGGCCAATCCCTTCATTCTGACAATTCCCGGATGACCCTTATGTAACATTTCCAAAACCTCTTCCTGTAGTTTTGCAGGAATAACCATCCTGTTACCCCACAAGATACATCCTCTTAATACAGATAATTCAGTTTGTCTGGACTTAAAAGGCTGGGAACCTTGAGGCAGATCTTGAAGTGGCCAACCTTTCTTAATCCAGCCTATAACAGGGGCCAATAAAGTGTCTTTGGCAGTCTCTCTGGCAATCTCAGCAGCATGGACTGGAAGCTTGGCAACAGTTTCTAGAAAAAAGGTGAAAGTCTCAGGAGCAGGGTCCTCAGTGTGTGAAGGAAGTGGGCAGCGACTCAAAGCATCTGCATGCCCAATGTCTTTGCCAGGCCTGTGGATGAGTTTGTATGAATAAGCAGCAAGAAATTCAGTCCATCTCAGCATTCTTGGTGACAGGATCGTGGGCGTTGGTTTGTGCCCTGCCACAATGCCTAAAAGAGGTTTGTGATCTGTGACAATGGTAAATGTTCTCCCATATATATACTCATGGAATTTCATGACAGCTGCCACAATTGCCAAAGCTTCCTTGTCCAGTTGGCTGTAGTTTCTCTCTGCTTTAGTCAAAGTGCGAGAGTAAAATGCAATAGGCTTCCCTTCCACTGGGAAGCATGTGGCTCAACACCCCCCCCCACTCCAAAAGGGGATGCATCACAAGTCACTACAACAGGCAAATTCTCAGAGAACTGTATCAATACACAATCAGAAGTGATTTGTCTCTTAATGTTGTTAAATGCAGTTTGTTCTTTTCTGCCCCAGACCCATGCAAATTTTTTGTCCAGTAACCTATGTAGAGGTTCTGCAGTGGTTGCTTTCTGAGGTAGAAACATATGATAGAAGTTAATGAGTCCCAGGAATGCTTGCAAGTCTGTTTTGCATTTTGGCCTGGGGGCTTCTTTGATTGCCTGAACTTTGGCTTCTGTGGGGTGGATGCCATGTTTATCAATCATGTCACCCAAGAATTCTACTTTGTCAGTTCTGAGTGTGCATTTCTCTTCTTTGACTTTTAACCCCGCTTTTTTTGAATCTGGCTAAGACTTCTCTGAGTTTCTCGTGTAACTGAGTGTCATTTTCAGCAGAGATTAAAACGTCATCAAAATAAGGCACCACCCCTGGCAATCCTTGTAGCATCCTTTCCATAAGGCTTTGGAAAATGCCTGGTGCCACGCTTACTCCAAATTGCAACCTTTTGCATTTGAAAGCACCTCTATGGGTTACAATGGTTTGGGCTTCTGCAGTTGCATCATCAACTGTTAACTGTTGATATGCCTGGGCCAGGCCCAATTTGGCGAAGACTGAGCCCCCGCCAAGAAAATGTAATAAATGATGCACTACTGGAACTGGATATGCACTCTGTTGTAGCGCATGGCTCAATGTCCCCTTGTAATCTCCGTAGATTCTTACAGACCCATCAGCCTTGACTGGTGTGACTATGGGTGTCTCCCACCTGGGGTGGTCAGTGGGCTCTAAAACCCCTTGAGCTATTAGTTTATCTAATTGTGCATCATTTTTTTCCTTTAAGGCAAATGGAACCCTTCTGGGTTTTAAACGGATTGGTTGTACCTTGGGATCTAGGTTAAATGTGATGGGGGTCCCCAAATACTTGCCTAATCCGTCACTGAAGACCTCTGGAAACTCAGACTTCAAGGCCCCTTCCCACTCAGTGTTGCTCACGTGATTGATGCCAGTCACCTCGATGCCCAGCGGTTTGAACCACTCAAGTCTCAGCAAACTTGGGCGATCCTTGTCCACGATGGTCAGGGGTAGGCGTTTGGTGTGGCCTTTGAACTTCACGTTGAATTCTCTTGTTCCAACTACTGGAATCTTGTTCCCTTGGTAGTCTTTAAGAGTCAATGCCTGCTTCTTGAAGTGAGTCTTCTGAATATCTGGTAACAGTCTTTGAATAGTGTCCCATGACATCATAGATAGATATGAGCCTGAGTCCACTTCCATTTGGCAAGGCCTTCCTTCAATGAGTACCTTGACATGCACTTTTCTGTTATTTATAGAAGATGAATGACCAATAGTTACTGTCTGATGAGTTTCATTCTTCCCATTTGCTTCTGTGCTGCACCCCATTTTCTCACTGAGGTTGTTTGGCTTGAATTCTTTGTCTTTGTTTGCAGCAAACTTCCTTCTGTTTGGTGGAGTTCTGGATGATTTGCAGACTCTTGCTAGGTGCCCTCTTTTTTCACAACGGAGGCAAAAGGTGTCTAGAAGCTTGCATTCAGTGCGGGGGTGGCTTCCCCCACAACCTCTGCAGTAGAAATCTTGCCTCTTTCTTCCCAGGTCTTTCTTTTTCCGCTCCATTCTGAGTCTGTAAATTTCTTCCTCCACCTCACTGTAATCTGATTCAGAATCTTGTTCCTCACAATGATTTGTGGTGGACTTTCCCCCATCAGAATGGCTCATGGCCCTGTTCATCTTCCTCATGGCTGCTGTTGAGGACTTGGTAGCTTCTGCTGAAGAGGCTTCTTCTATGGCTTCTTTCAGCGTGATTTTAGGTTTCATTAATAACTTGCTCTGTAAAACCTTGTCTTTAAGGCCCAACACAAAATGGTCATGCATGGCCTCCTCTAAACTGTTGAATTCGCATGCACCCCCAAGGTCTCTTAAACTTGCTACAAAATCGTTTACGCTTTCGTTTTCCCCTTGATCACGACGATAAATTCATGTCTCTTAATGAGGCACAATACTTGTGGTGCGTAATGGGCTCTTAACAGTCTTTCCATTACCTTCTGCATTACGTCTGCTGCCATTACCTTCACGTCTGCTGCTCCCGCGAGTGCCTTCGCCATCTTGAAAACTGCCAGACCGCAGTACATAAGAAAGACCGCCCTCTTCCGCTGCTCAGAAATGGCGGCCAGATCGCTTCCTTCCAGGAACATATGAAAGCGATCTGCATATGACTCCAGTCTTCTGCCGTCGGATCGAACGGGGCTGGGGGGGTGTTCAGCATAGCCACTTTGCTCTTCTTCTGTTCCGCGTCGCCTTCTCTTCAGGGGAATCCCATCCTCGTCGCCAGTGTTAAGTTTGCATAGAGAGGCAGACACGGAGTGCTTCAGCTCTTAATTTTTATTGTGACTTCAGCTCAGAACGGACCCAATTTGGCTTAGCCGAGGCAGCTTTATATAGCTGGCTGCCTCGGCTGACAGCCAATCAGTGTGCAGGGTTTTCCTGCACTTTTTAACCAAAGATTTCAAACACTTTATAAGAACAACCAATCAATTCAAACTCTGCATACATAACAGGGTGGGTGCTCCCACAGAGAAGGCCCTACCCCTAGGGGTTGCCAGCTGACATTATCTGGCTGATGGAACCCCAAGGAGGCCCTGTCTGTGAGAGCGCACCAGACGATGGGAAACAGTTGCTGGCAGCAGGGTCTCCCATAAGTATCCCAGTCCTAAGCCATGAAGGAGTGCCCTTTGCACAGGCCTAGTAGGGGAGATTCCTCTGTGGGTTTTTTTTCCCTGTGCAGAATAAAGTCTTTGCAATCTCCACCTCGGTGTCTGTTTCATTGAGCATGGCACACCAGGTGCAAACCCAGCTTTTTGAGACAACAATTAGGCATTTATTGCTGGGGGTTCTCAGGCATTTGGGAGAGCCCCTAACTAAGATTCTGTGCAGTTCAGAGAACCTCCAAATCCCACTCCTGGCTGGCCCTACTCACCCACCTGCCCCACCCACCCACTCCAGCAACCAGGCAGAGAACCTGTAGCTAAAATTTTTGAAGCCCGCCCCTGGCTATGTGTAGCATGCCATGTCAAGCTTGAGAACACATGCTTCATAAGCAAAATATTAGGATTGTAGCAAAATTAATTCCCACGCTGGGCTGTGTAGCAAGACCTCTTCTGCTTCCTTTATTACCAATCCAAAAAAATGAAGATCTCAATTAGGGCTGGGGCTTTTTACCCAATTAAAAAAGATTTCAGGCTTAAAGATGATATTTTTAGGAATAGGGGAAAATGGAAAAAGCTCCAAAAATCTCTCCCTCAACTGGGTAGATAGACAAATACTATAATATTATCTCATCTTTCTGTCTAGATTAGAGTAATGTAATATGCAATTTAAGTATACATGGGGATAGCTATCACAAAACCAGTCCTACCTAATATAGATAATGAGCCATATGTGAGTTTTCATTTGGCTGCTCATGCTATAAGAGAAGGCATTAGATAACTAAACCTAAACCTATCAAGCTCTGCTTAAGATCTTAATTGATTTTTATGATGTTTATCTTGTCTTTTCTCCAAGACTTCAGGCAACATTCATTGTATTCTTTTTTTTTCAATTAAATCTTCACAACATCAGTCATGTATGGTTAATTATTCTGAAACTGGCCCAATGAGCCAGGGAGCTTCTAAAGTTGAGTATGGAATTGAACTTAGTCCAACATATTTACACTCCAAGCCATCAAGAATATAAAAAATGTGAAAGTATTTTCCCCAGATGCCATTTACCAAGCTAGGAATCCTCCAACATGTACTTGTACTTGAGAGTTTGGTTCCCTAACTGAAGAAATTGTAAATAGTTTCTCCTAAATCTTGTTCTACTAGTTTCTGTTCATTTCCTAATCTATCCAGATTAAATTTAGTTTAAATCTGTTGTTTAGGTTATTAGAATTATGATCAAGTTTTTAAACGCCCATATTTTTGTCAGGAAGGCAGCCAAGTGGAAATATGGCCATATTAGTCTCCACTAAATAGAACGTATATCATAGCATTCTAGCTTTATTTAAGACAACATTAGCAGCCCTCATAAAGTTTAAACCCTCTTCTCTTGAGCTTATGTTTTTTAAAAATACAAGCAATCCTCATTTAATTCACTAGGTGTCACTAAATGACATGGTCATTAAGCAAAATGTCCCTTAGCAACAGCAATTATGGCAATCCCAGTTGCTGTTATCGAGAGAATCTCGTGCAGTCATTAAGTGAGGATCTACCCAAATCAAAGTGGTTCTTGGATAACCTCCCTCTCCTTTATCTCTGTTCTTTTGCCCATCCACTTTCACATTGCTACCATCTGACCTCACTATTCAATCCTGCTTGCCACCACACCAACCAGGCCTGATGTACTATGTGCTGCTACCGGACGATCCTTTTCAGTTGCCTTTTTTTTTGCCCCAGCTAGCCTCTGTTTGTGCACTGGTTGAGTCCTTCTTTCATACTTGCCTAGCCAGGGCTTTCTTTCATAGTTAAGCCTTATTTCATGTACTGTTGCGTCTTTCTTTTGCAAAAGGAGGCTCTGCCCAGCATGTGAAAGGAAGACTCAGGTGACATGTAAAAAGAGGTTGGTGTATGAAAGAAGGATCTGTAGTAACACTTGAAATTGTTACTGAATGACTGGACACTGATTGAAGACTACCTGTACCAACTGCTGTATTTAGGGCTTACAGACAGAATCCATACTGAAGAGTTATGTTTCAGAAGAAGCACTTTAAATATACGATCGCCATCAAAAAGGAAAAACTGCTTGTCTAGCCTGGGCTCAGCTGATAGTGGCAGGTAGGGTGAGATTCTGCCAAATATCAGAGGATAAATTGTCATCATCATCACCACCATCAATGGCACATTCATCATTTTGACTGTACTGTGGAGAACAGAGTTCTCCACAAAGCACTGTTATATCTTTATGGTATTTCCTTATAATTTTTTATTTATTCTTTTATCTGTCTTATTGTATTTAATCTGATTGTTTTGATATGCATGTTGGGTCTGCGACCTGTAATAAAGAAATTGAATTGCTTAACTGGTTACTTCCCTCATGGGTCATCTGCACATCTGCTCAGCTTTCCATCTACCAAGTGATCCAAGTCATTATTAAAAAATATTAAATAGTACAAATGGCCATCTACGAGCATAGGAATAGAGGCTCCAGCTCCTCAGCAGTACTCATTGAGCAAAAGACATTTTCCATATAGTGATAAAAAGCTCCTGAAAGAAAAAAGTCAAGGAGCATAGCATCCCCATGGGTGATTTTCTCCATTCAGTCCCACCCTGACTGAATGAGGAAATAGAAGAATGGAGGGTCAGTTCCAGACAGAGTGAGACCTCCTTCTTGCAACAGTATGAAAAAGGACCAAGACGAATACTAGGACTGACTTTTGTTAGTGATATCGTTGGACTGTTGAAAAAGTCTAATCCTGAGTTTCCTGAACCCAAAGGTAAGGTATTCACTTTTGGAGAGAAAGAGTTTCCAGAGTGGAGAGGGAAAATGCTAGCTATCATTTTAGTCATGCACAAAATAAGGCAGATGCTATTGTGCATATACACAAAAGAATGACTAGTCTCTTTGTCCTACACTCTCTCCATCAATCCTGCAGATTCTATAGTTCACATGAAGTGGAAATATGTTTATGAAGTCCTAATAAACCTTTTAAAGCTACTTTTCATGATATTGGACATTACTGGCAAAAATGTTAGGGGAATTAAAATCCAGAATACTCAGCAACTGCACAACTTTTATAAAAGGTTAAGTACAAATAGCTTTAAACCATTATATTTCTAAAAGAACTGATCAATAAGCACTGAAAACTTGATCATGTATCACAAGCCTAGTCTAACAGTAATTAATGGGCCAGACACATCAAGGCCACTGAGGAATTAAAGCTTCATTTGACAATTGCAATAGGGGCTCAATTCACCAATGTAATATAGGCCTAATGAAACAATTTGACAAAGCATTAATTCCAAACTAACACTGGGACAAGCAGAATGGAAAACCAATGTTGTAAAGTCCCAAAATAGCTTCTAAACATAAACACTATGCTTGTGTTGTCTTAGAATCATAAAGGTACAATTTAAAACAACCCTTTGACCAGCAAAATCACATATTTCAAAAAACAGAAAAATAGTTACAGAAGCATAGCCAATCATTTATTTTCCTACAAATCTAGATTTAAAACAAAAACAACCTGCAAACAATTTTTACATCTGCTGCTCCTGCAACAATTTATATTATACATAATGTTATGTATGTAGGTTTAAATGTTATTGGTTTATTTGAATTGGTCTTGTAAAATGTCAAATGGTATTGGTTTAAATAGTGCGGGAAGAAACCCTGCACTCCCATTGGCTAGCAGCTTCGGCTGCGGCTATAAAAGCAGCCGTAGCCTTACCGGACGGGTCCATTCGAGCTGTTGTCATTAATAAAGTCTTTTGCTGGAATTCCTCGCGTCTGACTCTTCATGCAAACTTAACACTGGCGGCGAAGGTGGGATTTCCCTGAAGAGAAGCGACGCGACGAACAAGCAACTGGCGAGATGGCTGCGCTGAACACCCCCAGCACCGTTCGATCCGGCGACGGAAGACTGGGAATCGTATGCAGACCGGTTCCACATGTTCCTGGAAGGCGATCTCGCCCGGCATCCCGAGAGCGGAAGAGGCGGTCTTTCTCACACACTGCGGTCCGGCAGTCTTCAAAATGGCGAAGCGTTGGCGGGAGCAGCAGAATTGAAGGTAATAGAATGGCCCGAATTAGAAAGACTTTTAAGAGCCCATTCGCCCCACAAGTATCGTGCCTCATTAAGAGACACGAATTTTACCGTCGGGATCAAGGGGATAGCGAGAGTGTTAATGACTTCGTGGCAAGCTTAAGGGACATTGGGGTGCTTGTGACTTTACCAACGTAGAAGAGGCCATGCGTGATCGGTTTGTTTTGGGCCTTAAAGATAAGATCTTACAAAGCAAACTGTTAATGAAACCAAAAATCACGCTTAAAGAGGCTATTGAAGAGGCTGTTTCAGCAGAAGCCACCAAGTCCTCAGCTGCGGCCATGAAAAAGATTAACAAGGCCTCGAGCCAGGCCTCAAGCCATTCTGATGGGGAAAAATCCTCAACAACTCATTGCAAACAAATAGACTCTGATTCGGATAGCAGTGAGGAAGAAGAGGGATTTTTAAGCTCAGAATGGAGAAGAAAAGAAAAGACTCTGAGAAAAACAGGCAAGGATTCGTTTGCAGAGGCTGTGGGGGGCCACCCCGCACTGAATGCAAGTTCTTTGACTCCATTTGCCTACGTTGTGAGAAGCGGGGCCATATAGCCAGAGTCTGCAAATCATCCAGAACTCCACCATTCAGGAAGAAATTTCCTGAGGAAGATTTTAAGCCCAACAATTTAATTGGAAAAATGGGGCGAAATCAAAAGCAAATGGCAAGAGTGAAACTCACCAAACAATATCCATTGGTCAGTCTTCACATTTAAATAGCAGAAAAGTACATGTGAAGGTGTTTATTGAAGGGAGACCGTGCCACATGGAAGTGGACTCAGGCTCTTATTTATCTATGGTGTCATGGGACACTATACACAGACTCTTTCAAGAATTCAGAAAAACATTTCCAGAAGCAAGCACTGACCCTCAAAGACTACCAAGGGAACAAGATTCCAGTAGTTGGAGCGAGGGAATTCAGCGTGCAGTTTAAAGGCCACACCAAGCGTTTGCCACTGACCATCGTGGACAAGGATCGCCCAAGTTTGCTGGGACTTGAGTGGTTCAAGCCACTTGGCATCGAGGTGACTGGCATCCATCACGTGAGCAGTTCTGACTGGGAAGAGTCCTTGAAGTCTGAGTTTCCAGAGGTCTTCAGCGAAGGACTGGGCAAGTATATGGGGACCCCTATTGCTTTCAGTTTAGACCCCAAGGTGCCCCCAATTCGTTTAAAGCCCAGGAGGGTTCCATTTGCTTTAAAGGAAAAAATTGATGCACAATTAGATAAGCTCATCGCCCAAGGGGTTTTGGAACCTACTGACCACTCCAGATGGGAAACACCCATAGTCACACCAGTCAAGGCTGATGGGTCAGTGAGAATCTGTGGTGACTACAAGGGGACACTTAACCATGCGCTGCAGCAGAGCGCATACCCTGTACCTGTTGTGCATCATCTGCTCCATTCCCTTGGCAGGGGTACAGTATTTGCTAAACTGGACTTAGCTCAGGCATATCAACAATTAACAGTTGATGATGCCACTGCAGAGGCACAAACAATTGTGACTCATAGAGGTGCCTTCAAATGTAAAGACTACAATTTGGAGTAAGCGTGGCACCTGGCATTTTCAAAGTCTTATGGAAAGAATGTTGCAAGGACTGCCTGGGGTAGTGCCTTATTTTGATGATGTGTTAATCTCTGCTGAAAATGACACTCAGCTTCAAGAGAGACTCAGAGAAGTCCTTACCAGATTCAGAAAAGCAGGTTTGAAAGTCAAGGAAGACAAATGCACTCTCAAAACAGACAGAGTTGAATTCCTGGGGTACATGATTGATAAACAGGGCATCCACCCCACTGATGCCAAGGTTAAAGCGATCAAGGAAGCCCCTAAACCTCGTTGCAAGTCAGATCTGCAAGCCTTCCTTGGCCTTATTAACTTTTATCACATGTTTCTACCTCACAAAGCATCTATTGCTGAACCCTTACATCGTTTACTTGATAAGAAGGCTGCTTGGATCTGGGGGCGGAAGGAACAGTCAGCATTTAACAGTATTAAGAGACTAATCACGTCTGATGCTGTGTTGATTCAATTCTCTGAGAATTTACCTGTTGTTCTGACTTGTGATGCATCCCCTTTTGGAGTGGGAGGGTTTTGAGCCACAGGCTTCCCAATGGCGGGAAGCCCCAATTGCATTCTACTCTGCACGCTGTCCAAAGCAGAGAGGAACTACAGCCAATTGGACAAGGAGGCTTTAGCAGTTGTTGCAGCTGTTAAGAAATTTCATGAATATCTGTATGGCAGGTCATTCACCATTGTTACAGATCACAAACCTTTGCTTGGCATCGTGGCAGGAGACAAACCTACACCTATTATCCTGTCACCAAGAATGCTGAGGTGGACTGAATTTCTTGCAGCCTACTCCTACAAACTGATTCACAGGCCTGGCAAGGACATTGGACATGCTGATGCACTGAGTCGTTGCCCACTACCTTGCCACAAGGAGACTGTGAACTTGAGACTCACACCTTTTTCCTGGAGACCGTTGCTAAGCTTCCAGTCCATGCTGCTGAGATTGCCAGAGAATCTGCCAAAGATGCTGTGTTGGCACCTGTTATGGGCTGGATTAAGAAAGGTTGGCCTCTTCAAGATCTACCTCACTTTGCTCAACCTTTCAAATCCAGGCAAACTGAATTATCTGTATTAAGAGGATGTATTTTGTGGGGTAACAGGGTGGTTATTCCTGCAAAACTGCAAAGGGAGGTTTTGGAAATGTTACATGAGGGTCATCCTGGGATTGTAAGGATGAAAGGTTTGGCCAGGAGTTATGTATGGTGGCCAGGTATTGACAAAATGGTTGAAAACTGGGTTGCATCTTGTCCCAATTGCCAGGTAGTCAGGCCTGCCCCACCTCACGCCCCCACACAGGAATGGGAATGTCCTAGGGGCCCATGGTCTAGAATCCACATTGATTTTGCAGGTCCTACAAGAGGGCACACGTTTCTAGTAATTGTTGATGCATACTCCAAATGGCTAGAGGTTATTCTCATGACTTCTACTACTACTGAGGCTGTTATCAAGCAGCTCAAAAAGCTCTTTGTAACCCATGGGTTACCAGATGTCCTTGTCTCTGACAATGGCCCTCAATTCACGTCTAACATTTTTGAATCCTTTCTAGCTCAACAGGGCATCAGACATGCCCTTACAGCCCCTGGGCACCCTTGCCAACGGCGGGCTGAACGTATGGTACGCTTTACCAAAGAAAAGCTTCAGCAGCTGGGTCCTGGGGACATCTGAGAAGCTTGAAAAGCTTCTTAGTGTTCAACATCACTCTAGCCCATCAACTAACTTGTCCCCAGCAGAGTTGTTAATGGGCAGGAAACTAGGTCTTCCCTTGACCGACTTCATCCCACTTATGCACCCAATACACCACTGGATTCCACTTCCAAAGTTCGTTCTTTCAGTGTGGGAGATTCTGTCTATGCTAGGAACCTTACAGGTGAACCTTTGTGGATTCCTGCTGAAATAACTCACATCACTGGCCCTCTTTCTTACAGGGTTCAAACAGAGGATGGCCTCCTCTGGAGCAGGCACATTGACCAACTTAGATCCCGGTTCACTCAGGAACATCGCCCTGTCTCTCTCTAGGTCCCTCACCTGATGTCTCTTCTAGGGGAAGGGGAGGAACAGGAGGAATATCAGCAAACAGGAATCAACCCTTGTGTAACGAGCCATTGCGGCAGGAACCATCCGAACCCTGTCACAATGCCAAGATCCATCCTTAGAAGTAGAGTCATTACGACAGGAACCATCCCGAACCCTGTCACAATGCCTAGATCCATCCTTAGAAGTGGAAGATTGTACATCACTACCAGATTTGGGTGTTGACATTGGAATGGAGATGGGTTGGGAGGAGAGACCAGATTCTAACAGTCTAACAGGGTCTTCTTTCACAGGAAGTCCTAACAGGGAAATGTCAGCAGACACATTTCCCCTCTCACTGGTGAGAACAATAAAGATTCTGAACCACGAAGGTCTCAATACACGTAAGAGCCCCACCTATTTAAGGGAATACATTAGATAGGTTGGGGTTTGGTATGGACTGAACCTAGTGGGGAGGGTGTTATGTATGTAGGTTTAAATGTTATTGGTTTATTTGAATTGGTCTTGTAAAATGTCAAATGGTATTGGTTTAAATAGTGCGGGAAGAAACCCTGCACTCCCATTGGCTAGCAGCTACGGCTGCCGGCTATAAGAAGCAGCCGTAGCCTTACCCGGACGGGTCCATTCGAGCTGTTGTCATTAATAAAGTCTTTTGCTGGAATTCCTCGCGTCTGACTCTTCATGCAAACTTAACACATAATATCAAAAAGGAATCTTGGAAAATAAATCTGCACTTTAATGTGACAGTGTAATGATTTGGGTTGCTATAGAAAAGCTCAGGATGTTGAATCATTGCAGTCAGAAGAATTCAATATAATTAAATGAAGCTGATTTCCAGATGAGCACATTATAATTATGGGATGGAAGCACACTCATAATTGAATTACATTTTAGCCTGCTGTATTTCTTTTTCAGGATGTTCCTTTCACTCTACCCACAGGTCATCATTTTTCTTCCTAACAGATACTATACATGGTGGCTACCAACCATGTGCAGCCTTCAACAGGTTATTTCTTTAGCTGGAGGCTGTTCTTTAAGTATTACATATTTCTCTCTTGTCTCCCAGGAAGTTTTTGTCCAAATTGCAGTTCTTTAGCTTCAAAAGGGTTAGGGTTGCTCAGGGTTGAATTGTGTAATTCCTGGTGCTCTTCTGAGTTTGGTTATTTGTTTGCAGATATTTCATTACCAGGTAACATCATCAGTGTGAGTGTGTATGGAGTTTACACTGTTTTTATAGAATTGCTTACCCTACCAGTGTTGGTGGGGATATGGTTTTCTCCTTGGTAGCTTCATCAATGCCCTGTTCACTGAATAGAGAACTGACTCATTGAAAGGAGTACACTCTCACACACTGATAATGTTATCTGGTCAGGTAGTGAAATGTCTGCAAACAAACAACCAAGCTTAAAGAGCACCAAGGATTTCACAGTTCCTTTGGTTCTTCTCAGTACATTTGTAATTAAATGACAAGGCAGTATAAAAGGTTAAACATAACTGCATAATCCAGGGATGATCAAAGCCCTCAAAGGAATCATGCCCAGGCCTCATCAGTCTGGAGCATTATGGTGGCTCAAATAATGGACTTGGTAGAACACACCTAGAAGTACCAACAACACAAGTCTTACATGGTCTGTGGATTATCCATCCCAATGATAGATGAAATTCTGGAATTATAGCAGAATATTTTTATTTCAAATGCTATTTGAAGCAACCAAACTAGGGAAAAATTTCTAGAATAAGAGTAATATGCTATTTGATAACAAATGCAGCAGAAATTGACTGAAAAAACTGCACAGAAGTGTAATGAGCTTAATTATATCATACAGCATTCTACTGCCCTAGGTGACCAGACGTCCCGCTTTTGGCAGGACAGTCCCGAGTTTTCACAATTTGTCCCGCGTCCCGTGGGGTTTTTAAAAAGTCCCGATTTTTCAGAAAGAATGCACGAAAGTTCCAACTTCAGGGTGGGTCTTGTCATTGCAGGCTCTGGGCTGACCCTGCCTGAGAGCAGCTGGGCTGGCAAGTGCAAAACAGCCACGCTCAGCCCAGGTGAATTGTGCTTTGCTCGGCCAGGCACTTTCCGGGAATTGCAGGAGAGAGAGAGAGAGAGAGAGGGAGGGAGGGAGGGAGGGAGGGAGGGAGGGAGAGAGAGAGAGAGAGTCCCCCCTTCAGCCATTCTTCCCCTTTCCTTCAACCTGGCATTTCTGCCACTGCATGTTTTTTTTATTTGTGACAGAGGCTCTTTTTTTCAAGGTGGCTTGCCTGCGTCTTTTTTTTAAGGGGAGCGGGAAGGAGGGAGGTTCTGCCTTAAGCAAGAACTGTTTCATATAGACTGAAATTTTAATCAAGAACCCCCGTCAATGGTGTCCTGCTTTACCAATGTTAAAATCTGGTCCCCTTACCCTACATATGTGTATGCCATTCAACATAGCATTATGGTTATATGGGTTTGAATGCAAATCAGTTTGATATCCAAATAACTTGTGCATATATAGGATTTATTATTTTCATTAATGTAAACGAAAATGACTTTTACTTCAGCAAGTTTTACCACATTATATTATCCTCATATTTAAATAATCTAAGAATCAGTTCCAATTCAGAGAAGTTACTCTAAAAAAAAGTGAATTTCCCTCCTTCCCCATAAGTAAAATTTCTGGAGCAGAGTTGATTACTAAGTTTTTTATGAACAATGAATGGAAATATTCAGCCAAGCAGAGATGCACTTTCTGTTCATATTAAAATGCCACTCAATGAGAAATCCCAGTGGGGTGACTTGAGTGGAATAATATGCACCCCTCTATTTTAGTTGTCATGGGTAGATATGAATTCAAACTCTCCAGCTGAGATTCAGTCAAGCAGAACCAGGCACCAGATGGTTATCTGTGTAATATCCTGACATATGTGTTCCTGGTTACACAGCTGTTCTTGAAATTTGAAAGGAATATTTAAAAAGCACAAATATAGAATATTAAAAAGGTAACTAAAGAGACAGAGTAGTGGCTGTCTTCAAGTCCTCAATAATAATATACCTACTGGTCCTGTCTACAAGGCTTTTTCCCATCGTAGAAGTGTACTAAATCTCAGTAATATACTACAGCTTCCATTTGCAATGGTCCCTCTGGGTAATCATTATGTTATGGTTTTCCCCACAGATGAATGAGAAGAGTGCTGCTTCTATTTTAAAGCCTGAGTCTTTTGAAAATGAATCCTAATAGATTTCAAAGCCAAGCTGCAAGAAGTGACGGGATTTTTCAAAAGCAGCAAATAGGCTACCTTCAATGATTCTGACAAGCCTGGGGCTTTTTCTGAATCCCTCATGCTGAATACCCAAATATGTATAGAATTATATTTAACCATTTTTTAATCAATAGATTTTCTTGACCTTAGTTGCATAAGAAAGTAATTACAAATATCGAAATCCATCTCTAAATAGAAACAAATTCTGTGTGGTTTCCTTCAGACACATCCAAGACACTTTCTATTCAGCAGAAAGCATACTCAAATGGCAAAGTATGTTTTATGCAGCACTATAACTGGCATAATAGTAAATAAGTACTGTATGTATTCTCTGTCTCTCTATGTACACACACAAACACTTCTATAGAGAATGGATCTTTCTAGAAGATGCTTCAGAAACATGGTGCATAGCAAACTGATGTGATTAAGCCTAAGGCTGCAATTCTAAGCATAGTTATTTATGAATATTCCTACTGAACTCAGTGACACTTAAAGAAAATATGCCTAGAACTAAATTGTATCATTATGGAAAATATTTTCCAGTCTTAAAGCATTTTCTTTACAATCTATAAGCAATGAAAACAGGTGCCAAACCAACTTATCAGTATCAATTTAAAATACTCCTATATGTCAATCAGATTTAGCCTTTTGATTTTTGAGAGGGCAGAAACAATCAAGCCCTATGAAACTAAATATTAAATTTCCAACTAGGGATAGGAAGATCCTCTCCAAGGAGAGTTTTTAAAAAGCAGGGGCATCTCCATTTGGCCTCTTTTTGCCTTTTCTCTCATGAGGGGACTTAGCATATTTTTCCCTTTCAACTTACAGGCAGAAAAAGCAGTGTCCTAGTCCCCTGGAATCGGAGCATAGAGATCTGTTAAAATATAGCAACTAGGGAATAGTAGAGTAGATGTGCAATACACTTGGGGGAATGGGGATTTTTATTTTATGGAAATGATTTCAATTGTGTGCTTTTGTTATGCACTGTAATTATTTATTTGCTCTGCCATTGTTTCCCTACAAGTCATATCCCTGATTTTCTCCAATAATAGATCTTGGCTGAAGTCTCTGAGAATTTCATTAAATATTTAACAGGCTCCAATTTTATAAAGGGGAGCTGTCCTTTTTGCCTACTATTATGATACTATAAAAGAGCAAGCTTCTGTTTTCAGAAGAAATTAATGAGATGAAAGTTTGTTTCACCAGTTCAAATAAAAACTGGCTGGTTCAGTCCAACTGTTTATTGTGACACATTGCAAGTTTTATTAGACCCACATTATTACCAATAGTACAGCCTCAGAAGAAAACAGACTGTGGCCATTATAACCTCTCTATATAGCAATTTGCTGTACAATAAGATTTATCTGTAGAATTGCCTGGGCAATGGAAAATAGAAGATATCATTCTTAGAACTTGAAATAAGTCCTAAGTAAACATTTACATAACCTTCTAACCACAATACAAACAAGTCCTTTTCCATTTTACCTTCTGTTTCTTCATGACATGCGCCTCATCTTATTACTGTCTCATACTCCAGCCAAATCATCTCCAGATGGCCTGCTCTTAAAACATTTCCCCCTTTTGTCATGAAACAAGCAGAATAGCAGAATAACAGAGCTAGAAAGGACCATGGAGGTCTTCTCCAAATCCCTGATTGGGCAGGAAACCCTATGCCATTTTAGAGAAACAGTTATCCAATCTCTTCTTACAAACTTCCAGTGTCCGAGCACCACAACTTCTGGAGGCAAGTCATTCCACGTCATATTGGAACTTCTGGAGGCAAGTCATATTGTTCTGTCAAGAAATTTCTCCTTAGTTCTAGGTTGCTTCTCTTCTTGTTTCCAACCATTGCTTCTTGCCTTGCCTTCAGGTGCTTTGGAGAATAGGTTGACTCCCTCTTCTTTGTGGCAACCCCTGAGATATTGGAACACTGCTATAATGCTAGCCCTAGCCCTTCTTTTCACTAAACACACTTAATTCCTGCAACTGTTTTTTATATGTTTTAGCCTCCAGTCCCCTAATCATCTTTGCTACTTTTCTCTGTACACTAGGAGTCTCAACATCTTTTTTACATTGTGGCGAGTCTGGTGACCAAAACTGGATGCAGTATTCCAAGTGTGGTCTTACCAAGGCATTATAAAATGGTATTAACACAATCTTGATTCTATCTGCTAATGCAGTCTAGGATTGCATTGGCTTTTTTTGGCAGTTGCAGCAGACAGCTGGCTCATATTTAAGTGACTGTCCATTAAGACTCCCAAGATCCCTCTTACAATTGCGACTTTTTTTACTCTGGATTCAATCAGATGTATTTCACCAGCCATTTTGGGTTGGAGCAAAAGAACCCACTAGGTGGACTCAGCCCAGCATCAATTAGCCATTTTAGGCTGGTATAGGTAGATATTCAATTTCTCCTTTCTGATCTCTTCCAGAGTGATTCTGCTGTAGACAGAGGAAGTACAGCAGTGGTCTGAGTTAGTAAGGAGCCACATTTATCTCTGCCACTTCATGGCACCACTTCCCAGGTTTTTGAAGCTAAACAAATTATAAAGAAACCTGAGACTGATTGCATCCCTGTGCATAGCTATGGCAATTCCCAAGTTCTGCTCTTTGGGTAAGTTTATGCAGCATTGCCAAATAAACAATTCCCTCCCCCGCTTTATTTAAAATGTAAATGCACTCATCATTTTCACTAGGAATTTCCTATTACTCATATTTCAGTAAATCAGAGATACTCAGTCATAGGATGCATGCAGCTGCAAATTCCTTTTATTTGATTCAGAATCTTACTCATATGCCATAAGGATAATCATTTGGCAGTACATCGCGTACATGACCTACATTGACCAGCATGACAATACTAGTCTGACCATGACCTGATCTCAGCAATTGGTGATGGGATGAACAAGGGTGAAGCGGTGCAGTGGACCACCCAACTGACTGCACAATTGTACGCCCAAACTCAATCGAATCCTTCATTTGGCAGAAAAAAAGAAATTAATGGGTTGACTAGTAGAAGCTTAAATGTATTCTCCTAATTAAAAAATGTTTAATTAAAAACACATGTCCACCAGAATCAAAGTAAAAGAAATACCAAAAGTATTATCTGGCAAGTTTACAATGTACTGCAATTATCCGTGTTTTCCCAAAAATAAGACTGTCTTTTTTTTGCCACCAAAAAAGGCGCCAGGTCTTATTTTCAGGAGGGGATATCTTCCACTGACTCACCTCACTTGTGCACGTTGCCCCTGGCCTTTTTGCTGTCAGAGGCCTTCAGGAACTTCTTCTGTGGCCAGCAAAGCTTTCCTGAAGGCAGTAACAGAGCTTTAGATCAATCTGGAGCTCTGTTATCAGCTTCAGATGCCTTCAGGAAAGCCTTGCCTGCTGCAGAAGACATGGGCCAGCAAGGCAGGTGTTGGCGTGTGCGAGGCCTGGCTGCAACTGTGCAAAGGTAAGTTGTAGGGCAGCTCCACACACAATTTTTACCCATGCATCCTGGAGTGGGCGGGGTCTTAATTAGGGCTTATTTTGAGAGTAGCAATTATTTATTTATTTATTTATTTATTTATTTATTTATTTATGATTGGACTTGTATGCCGCCCCCTCTCCGTGAGGACTCGGGGCAGCTCACAATTAAAACACAATACTTCAAACAATAATTTAAAACAGAATTAAATCAAACAAGCCCAATCACTAAAAACCCGTTAAAATACTTTAAAAAACCCCAGGAGGTCAGTCCAGCCCGGCCTGTTCAAACAGCCAGGTCTTCAGATCACGGCAGAAGGAGCGAAGATCAGGAGCCAACCGGAGCTCCAAAGGGAGTCGGTTCCACAAGGCAGGGACCGCAACAGAATAGGCCCTTCCCCGGGGCACCGCCAGCCAACATTGTCTAGCCGACGGTACCCCGAGAGTCCCGTCTGCGCACACACAGGGCGTCGGTGTTTGATATTAGCAGGAGACGCTCCCGCAAGTACCCCGGACCCATATCGTAAAGGACTTTGAATGTTAATTTATGGGATTTATAAGCTGCCCTATCTCCCGAAGGACTCAGGGCGGCTCACAACAATAAAAAACACACAATACAAAATTTTAAAATTTAAAAAATATTAAATAGAAATCCCAAAAAACATTAATTAAAACCAGCAACAACCAATATACACTAATATACACTGCCTGTTGAAATAGCCATGTCTTCAGGTCGATGGAAGGATCGAAGGTCAGGGGCCATCCACAGCTCCAAGGGCAGCTGATTCCACAGGGAATTCCACTTAATTATATTGGATGTATGTGTAAAAATCAAGCTAGGACTTACTTTTGAGGTAGGTCGTATTTTTGGGGAAACACAGAATCACAATTTCTTTAGTCCTTGGAGACTATTAAAAAGAGGCTGTGTTTTTCCCAGTCTAGAGAAAGGCTATGGCAATTGTATGCACAAGAGACTTAAGTATGATTTGGAGAATATATATAATACAGTGGAGCCACAGGTAGCAACCGTAATCTGTCCCAACACTATGGTCGCAACCCGATTTGGTGACTGGAAGCATGACTGTCTGCACATGCACTGACAAAAAAAAATGGTGCCAAAGGGGAAATCACTGTGGCAGGAAAATTGCTGTGGTCACCACCTGAAGATGTGTTCATGACCAGAAACAAAACTTTTCTGAAAATTCTGGTTGTCACCCAATTTGGTCGCAGACAGAAGTGTTTCCAACTTGAGGTTCCACTGTACATAATTTTATATTGGGACAATAGTTTGCTCTGTCACAGTTACTTTCATTTATAGAAGTCTGTGATTAAATTGCAGGTTAGTCTTAGAAGAGACTGTTATAAAGCTTAACTACCTGCTTTAAGCAACTTTGTATTTCAATCAGAGTTCAGGCAATACTTAAAATTACTTTCTTCATTCAAATACTATAGGAAAATAGCTTAAACCAGAAGATCTTAATGGCAGATGTCCAAGGGTCAGAAGTTGCAAGTTGCAGCAGCTATCCAAAGTTCTTATTATTATAATGGATGACAAAAAGAAAAATCAATTGCAGCAGTATAAAGTGCTTGTTGAAAGCTGGATATGAAAACTTTGGAGTGGGCTATTCTTACAATTATTAAAAAGAAATATATTAAACCCTCTTGAAGCAAACAAAAGCAAGACACATTAAAATACTGTGATAAAAACATATTTTTCTGAATATGTAGAAAAATTATCTATATGAAAAACACCAGTATACAATAACAGATACAAAGTATTGTTCTTTATTGTAGTTCAAGGCTTTTGGCTACAATCTTGTATTCACTTCCCTGAAACAAAATTATATTGAACTTATGACTTAGTGAACATTACAAATTTTATAGTAATAAATATTCCAGTTATAAAATAAATCATGTGGCAGTACTTTCAGAATAAATAGCTGAATGAATTTAAATCATGTAGTCTTTTCTAATTACCTGCGAGGTAGGAATCAATGTCCCTGATACTTCTCAAGGAAAAAGTGTTAATATAGCATATTATTGCTGAAAAGCTCTTATCCTAATGAAGATCAGTCTTGTTTTCACAAATTACCATACCTGCACATATTCTTATGTAGAATGAGAGCTAAAGTCCACTGGTTAATGAGCAGACAGAAGAGACTGGCCTAAATATTAAATTTGCTTCACCTCCCACATTTTCTGTGACACTAGTTAACTTGTGGATTTTTTTAAATAAAAAAAGTTATCCCCACTTTTAGTTTAAAACAGTGAAATTTCCACTGAAGACACTAATGCAATTTTATTCCTTTGGAATAAATTATACCCAATATCTATCACAAAAGAATAAGCTAATATCAAAATACAGCCAGCATGACAATAATTCTCAAATATGAATTGGATTAAGTTGCAGATTTGAATAACTGCTTATTGCTTGGAAAGTCAAACCTTACATTTTGTTTTAAAAGTATTGTTTACAGCTCCTATTATCCATTAGTGTTCCAAATTTTGTAAATCCTGTAATAAATTAAAACACATAAAACCATATAAAATAAATAGCATATAGTAGAAGTATTTTTTTAAATTAGTAAAACATGTGGTAAGTCTGTTATTGTATTGCTATCTCTATAACCTGGACTATAGTGGGCTGTATCAGAGATTAGCAAACAAAATCCCCACTCATTCTGCAATTGTTGCACAAATGCTAACAAAACAACCGTAAATAATTCATAGCAAAGTATGAATCCAGCAGCATCAAATACATTAAATTTGAACAAGATGATTTAGCTTGTGCTCATGAAATAACATATGAAAAGCCCTGTGTTTTCAATTGGCTTAGGTTCCCTGCTTTTAGAAAAGGCATCTAGAGCTATATTTGCAGATGACTTTTCAGGTTCTTCAGACTGGAATCAACTACAAGCTTCCTTCCTAAGTAAAAAGGTTGTAAATAAACATTTTACTATCTATTCAGTAGACTTGACTGAGAAAATAGGAATGATTCAAAGGTCAGATATTATATACACATAGCCCTCAAATTATGCCCACTAGTAGCCTAAAATTTCTATTGCTAAGTAAGACATTTGTTAAATGATTTTGCCCCATTTTACAACCTTACTTGCCACAGTTGTTAAGTGAATCATTGCAGTTAAGCTAGTAACATGGTTGTCAAGTGAATTTGGCTTTCCCGTTGACTTTGCTTCTCTGAAGATTGCAGAAGGGGATCCCAGGACCCTGGGTCACTGCGTCATAAATATGAGTCAGTTGCCAAGCGTCTGAATTTGGATCATGTGTTGCTGCAATTGTAGAAAGTGTGAAATATGGTCGTAAATAACTTTTTTCAGTGCTGCTGTAACTTCGAATGGTCACTCAATGAACTGTTGTAAGTCTAGAACTACTTGTATGCTATCCACCAATGACCACAGAAACCATTACATTTATATTTATGAACTTTCAGAAAATCTTGGAAAGATGAGCATCCTAAGTAGCATATTCTTTATCTATACCATGTTCAGACAGGAAATATAAACAAGGTTTTGCTGTATTTTTAGGTGCCAGTTAATCAGCTATGAAATTTATTTGAGTTGGTTCAGACTGATTTCTGTAAAAGGTATCTAGCTATTTAATCACATAGACTTTTGGTGTCTTCTCAATAATGGTTACTGTTGAAAAAGGTAGATAATTTTATTTGATAAATGGTATCCTTAGCTAAAGTAATGTTTGAATATAACAAACAATATATATTTTTATGTTTGACAGAAATCACAGCATATTGTAAGTCCTTTTTAAAGACCAAGGCTAGAATACAATGGATTAGGTGCAACTCAGTACAACCAGTATATTTACCTAAAGGGATAGCAAACTACTCCAGGCTCACATTAAGGTAATTCTGCACATAAACTGACTATAAAATATAACTAACATGCAGATAATCCTCATCTAGCAACCACAACTGGAACCCACAACTTGTTCCTCAAGACACACTGTTAAGTGGAAAAATCAGGTGTCAGCAACTGTGCTTAGGATTTTACTCACTCAAGTGCTGGGATAATTAGCAAAAAGGGAAATAATGCTTGTATTTATATTCATTAAGAGAAAGCCATCACAAGAGAGAGAGAGAGAGAGAGACACTGATGGTCGTAAATGTAGACATTGGCCATAAAATTATTTTTTCATTACTATCATAACTTCAGATGGTTGCTGCCTGGGATAGTCACTAAACAAGGTAATCAGTAATCATTAATAATCAATATAATTATATATAATTTATTACACTAACAGACATGTAGAATCCATCCACAAGTGATTGCAGGTGGCTTCGAAATAAACCAAAGCCGTTTTTCCGTATGCTTTTCTCTTGATATGGATTGAAATTCTTTCATCAGTTCTGCTTTAGCTGTTGTAATTGGAAGCCGATTCTTGCAACTGCAGTGTTATCTTTTGAATTTTCCTCTCTAGACCAGTTCAATTATAGTCCTACTGCTATTGCTTAGGTCTTCAGATGACCAACTAAATAAATGGCCATCCTGTTACTCTATGTGCCAAATGCATTCATATGCAGAACACAATTTTCTCAGTAGGTATGCAGCTTTACAGCCTAATAGAACACTATTTGGTTCACAGATCAACTAAACTGTAATTTATTTTAGTTGATATTGGCTTAGCATGCTGTGTGGATTCAGTCAGAATTGATGTTTTAGTTATTCAAAGGTGGTTTATATAAGGCATAGTTAAGCCACTATGGCTTTATTAGTAGTGCATCAATTCAATTACAACTCAATCTTTGCCCCAATCTGCAATGGTTGTCAGTCAGTTTTCAGGTCCAATTCAAGATGTTGATTTTAATGTTTAAAATCCTTCACTGGGCTATCCAAGACCCTGCTTCTTTCCATTTATTTCAGCCCACTTTATTAGACTGAGCAGAGAAGGCATACTGTAAGTACTAGCAGCTGGGGATCTACACTTGGTGATCCCAGGGGACTACCTTCTCTGCTGTGGCACTCACCATTAGATTAGCTCCATTCCTTTTGATAGTCCTGAAAGGAGTCAAGATCTGGCTATGTCATTAGGTCTGAGGCTCCCAGAGATATCCTTGGATGTCTCCATCACTGAGAATGGTTGTACCTTCTCTTTGCCTAGTATATTGTATATATCAGGGGTCCCCAACCTGTGGACCATAGCCCAGTACCGGACCATGGCCTACTTGCAAGCAGGCTGCATGAGAGTCTGCCTGGCATGTGTGCATGAGTGTGCATGCACAGACCCACTTGTGCAAGCATTGCTGGGGCTCACAGTCCCACTCACATGAGCATCGCGGGCACTGGGGGCCTCACTTGTGTGAATACTACTTAACTACTTAACCAGTGGAACAGCTTGGCTTCAGAAGCTGTGGGTGCTCCATCACTGGAGGCTTTTAAGAGACTTGTCTGGAATGGTACAGGATCTCCTGCTTGAACAGGGAGTTGGACTAGAAAACCTCCAAGATTCCTTCCAACTCTGTTATTCTGTTAGTTCCTTATAAGAAATTGAAATTATAATACAAACTTCAAAAATGAGAAATGTAATTCAGCCTACTGATAGAATACTGGTACTTATACTTGACTTTTAAGAGTAGATTGTACTCTAATCTTCCGTACTCTGATTCATTTTGTCTAAGATATCATTCACACCAGAAACTGCTACGGTACTGGTTCAATCACTCTTTGGAGCCCACAGCACCGAGTTAAGCAAACCACGATTGAATTAAGCACGGGATGGGCCTGCAAACACAGCCAATGAGCTCTACAAATAGTTTAGAGCCGCATTCTCTCAATTTCCTACCCCCACGTCCCTATAATCAGCTTCTTCCTTTCTGAAAGCTTGCTTGCTTGCTCGCTCCCAAGACCCACTTCCGAACTAGGCCCTCGCACAACCTCAGCCTGAGAAACATCACAGGGAAACCAGGAGCGCTTCCGCCCTCCGTCCGTCTTAGGATCGAAGCGGCTGCCGATGTTAACATCCGAATGCGCAGCTCTACAGCGAACTCTTCCTGGTCTATTATCTACGCATGCGTCCTTCTTGCCCCTGGTCACGAGAAGCGGGAGAAACAGAAAGGCGATAGGAATCCGTTTGTCGCTGCGCGGCCGATTGCCGGTTCAACCCTCGAGTTGGGTTCTTGCCATGGGACGCGACAGCCGATGCCGGGAATGCTGCTGGTTCTTAGTGTTGCTGCACGGGGTGCAGGGCCTGGCCGCAGCAAGCGCTGGGGCGCCTCAGCTGCCTTTGGTCATCAACACCTGGGCATTTAAGAATGCTAACGAAATAGGTGCTACTTCTTTTTCTTCTGTCCTTGGTTGCGGGGGCATCAACGTGGGTCTATTTGTCACCGTAATCTGGACTTCCCGAAAGTTTTGTATACTCGTTTGTCTGCTTGCTCCTTCCTGCTGCATTTAGGTTCCCTCTGGGCTGATACAGTTAATAGTGTAATATAACGTCATCAAGCTGCCTTATAAGTGGTTACCCTATACTTCAGGGAGAAATATTTTTTTTCGTATTACTTGGCATGTGTTTGGTTTGCACTGAAAATAGATTTCATGTTTAAGCACCTGCATCTTTATATGCTGAGCATCTTTATATGCTGATTATTGCTCTCTTTAGAGCCTGTTTGATTAGTGGTTAAGGTACCTGGCTAGAAGTTGGGAGACTGCCAGTTCTAATGCTGCCTTAGGCACAAAGCCACTGAGTGACCTTTATTTTCTCTTAGCCCTAAGAAGGCAGCAATGGTAAATCTCTGCTGAATTGCCTTGCCAAGAAAACTGAGGGAACTTTCCAGACAGTCTCAGAGAAAGGGGAGGTTTAAAGACCATCAATGTAATACATATTAACAACTCTTAGGGATAATGCCCCCATTCCCTGGCAGTTGCTAAAACAACTAGTGATGAATACACTAACTTGTACATTAGATGTGTAGATCTTTTGGTGAAATAAAATTGATATTGGTTATTCTAAGAAAAGATAAGCAGCAGCATAGAATCTGCTTAATACTTAAAGGAAAAGCTATTAGAAAACCTGATCATTGGAAGATTTTAAAACACATCTCAGGAGATGATAACGGCAAGCCATTCCATATATTGTTGCCAAGAAATAAAGTTGTCAGGAATTGAGCTTCAAGAAAACTTCTTAAATAAGATTTTACATTTTGATGAATTGAGCATTTTGATTTGCAGTTGTTGCTAATAGTAATTAGCAGGAAAAGCATAACTATCTTTGTAAACATGTTGGGATGTTCCTGGATCTAAATTTAGCTTAGCATGTGTTCTGTAACAAAGCTGAAAGAGAAAAAAAAGTGATTCCATGAAACCAAATAGCCCTTTTTAATTCTATTTTACTAATGCCAGATTTTAAAGAGAATATAGTATAAGTAACCAACAAGTCATAAAAAACTTTCTTCAATAAGGTTACTTTTTTATGACACAAGACTGAAGTGCTTTGAAATGGTTATTCCTTAGAATCAGAGTATAAATTTGTGCTTACTTACCTTGGAATAGTACTTATAAGAAAAACCCTGCGCATTGCTATTAACAACTTTTGATGAATTCATATGACGTTTGACATGTGCACATATTTATATTGAGCCAGTCGAACGTTGTAAGAATGGGTGTGAAATTTGCATGTACTTTTCTTGTTGGAGAAATGATGTGCATCCAACCAGCTGTAATAAGTGTTTACGTGCTTTTGATTGCAGCTTGGAATACCTTACAAGCAGGAGGTTCTGAACTTGATGCAGTAGAGAAAGGTTGTGGGCAGTGCGAAATAGAACAGTGTGATGGAAGTGTAGGATATGGCGGAAGTCCAGATGAACACGGAGAAACAACTTTGGATGCCATGATTATGGATGGGTAAGACATCCTACAAACAGAGATTTTTTTCTGAATCCATTAATTTCTGAAAGGAGGAAAGGAGAGCCTGAGGGCTTTAGACTCTTCTGCATGATGAAGCAATTTCTTGCCATATCTCAATTTTTAAAAATGAAATTATCCATGCCCATTATCCATAAGAGTGATATGGTCCTACCTACTTCTGTGGTCTTCTGTAAATACTTATTAAGCAAATATCTTGCTTGTTTACCAGTAAGTTTCCCATTCCTGTTTTACAGTTTTAAAACTGAACTGTAGATATAGTACAGCAACCAATTCTATATTAATGGCCAACTCCATTAAACAGTACGGTAGCAAAAGCTACTGAGAACAGACATTCTACTGTGCAACTAACAATCAGGATATTGTGCTTGGTATTATAAAATTAAAAGAAAAATAGAGGACAATTGGATACCTGAGACTTGCTGCTATTTATTGACATAGGTCATGGTGTTCTGCTTACGCGAAGATGCCAAGGGGAATATTTAGATTTTATTTATACTGTATAGTAAATCCCTACTCTTTGCCTAAACTTTGATTATGTGCCATCAAGTTCAATGCAGAGCCTTAATAACCACATAGATTTTTTTCCATGATAATCTGTCCCTAACCTTGTCTCTCCAACAGTGCCCATCACTATAACTGACTTGGTCTTTGCTGCTGGCCATCCTCTTTGTCCTTCTACCTTTCCCAGCATTATAGCCTTTTCCAAAGTAGGAATATCCAAAGTAGAATAATTTTAGCCAGGTTATTTGCTTGATGATTCTTTTTTTCCCTTAACTATCCATGGTGTTATAATGAATTTTCCCCAACCCCCAGATTTTAAAAGCATTGTTTTTTCTTGTCCTGCTTCTTCAAAATCCAACTTTCATTTCCATAGTGTTACAAGGAATATCATTGCCCGTAATATTATGATCTTAGACATAAACACATCACAGTATCTATATATTTTTTCAAGGTCTTCATGGCGATTGTACCAAGTGCTAGTTTGCAGAATATTTCTGGACTGCTTGTTCCTTTACTGTCAATAGTTCTTCCAAAAACTCAGAGGTTTTGTACCTGCTCAGTATCTTTGACAATTCTGGTTATTTTACCTGTTTGGTCTTTATATTGTAGTCTCATTTATTCACTGTCCTGCTTGACTTTCATGATGCTGCTGATTATCTACAGAGCTGAAGGTTCTTTGTATTTTTGGCTATTGGAATAATCTGATCAACAAAGTTTCTTTCTGCAACTTTAAAACTATGTTCATTTTTTTCCAATCCTGCTTAATGTGTGTGTTCAGTACATAGTTGAATAAATAAATGTTTTTCGGCTCCTTTTTCAGACACATACATAATGTATATGTCTAGTACATAGGTTGAATAAGTAAAGGAGTATATATATCCAGGACTCCTTTTCCAGAACATATCATTGTAATGCAAAACCTATATATAGGTCAGGAAGATCCATTATGGGCAGACCATGATGAAACATGGCGTCCAGATCGGCAAAGTTTTCTTGGTAAAAATATAAGACTGATTTATCATTGACTGTTTCCAAACAGTGTGAATTGATGCCAATGCAATTATCATTAAATGTGATACTCTGCTCCAGCATCTTCCTATATTGTTGCTATGCTGTGCTTCAGATGGCTCCTTCCTTTAGCAGTGCTGCTGGATTGACCTCATGCCTTGCATGATTCTTCTGGGATTATATATTCTTGGCATTACAACTGGCGTTCTTCACTCATCCTTCCCAGGAGCAGACCTCCTGCAATGATCAAGTAGCACAGCAGAACTCAGAGAAGGGAGGTGTCCCAAATTAATCATTCTTCAAATCTATGTTCCCTCATACTACGCTTTGATCTGTGAAAGTGTAACAAGAATTTTTTTTCTTAAACAATCATACAAAACTATATTGAAGTTTTTCTCCTCAGCCTTTGCTATAATAAAGTGATTCAACCATCTTTAATTTATATCTTTGAAAACCGTTTCTACAAAAAGTTTCCTACTAACACAGAGTCACACATAAATATTTAGTAGCACATTGTGTGGTTTTAGATTGTGGTTATATTATGTACTGTGTTCCATCACCATCCATGTTGGAGCAAGATGGTTTTTCACTACAAAATGGTTCCTCCCAAGTACCACCTTTCATAGGTGCAGGTAGTATAATAATCTGAATTCTTGTTTTTTGACCCAAACATTCTTAAATTCTCTGTAAGTATTTTAAGAAATCCGAATAGTACCCCACAGGGCAAAAATCTTAAGTATCTTAAGGAGATAATCAACCAATAAGAGTATCTAGTTTAGAGTGCTTTGAAATGGATATTACATCTTGGGTGGTAAGTTTATATGTGAGAATACATGTGGTGCATAGCAAATATTTCTTCCTCTGATATATGTACTGGTGAGTTTCTATAAAGTATTTTAGAGAGGAGAAAGATAAACTTGTTTCATGGATGGCAGCCTTGCAATTTTGAAAAGATCAAAGAAACCTGCTGCTGATATTAGCAAAATACTTTTTAATTTAAAGTTTCCAATCCAATGTGGGATTTGTATACTATGCTATGAAAACTGTTTTGGTTTTGGTTTATCCAAATGCTGCCATATGGTTAGAGCTCCTAAATGTGTTTTTTACTGGTAGCAAATGTCTGTAGCATGAGGTTATCCAGATTGCAGCCTACAAGCATAAGCTGTTTATTAGTTAGCAGACTAGTAGCCTGAAAATGACTATTGAATATCAGTGTATCTATATACATTTTGCATTAATACCTATAGTTTGACATAGCTGATTTTGTTTTCTGTATTTTGAGGGTAGCACTTTAAATATTCGTTCCTTCTTTTGTGTGTGTATGTGTGTGATCTAGTAACACAATGCAGGTTGGAGCAGTAGCAGATCTCAGACGCATTAAAAATGCTATTGGTGTTGCACGGAAAGTGATAGAACATACTAAGCACACTTTTCTAGTTGGCGAGTCAGGTAATTATTTTTGTTTTGTTTTGTTATCCTATTTGTAAATATTAGTTACTATGATGGAAGCTCAGAACTGGAGCCAAGAAGGCCTCAGAACCCCAGTGGACAAATTTATTTATTATTATTTATTAATTAATGGGACTTATATGCCGCCCCATCTCCGAAGACTCGGGGCGGCTTACAATAAAAACAGACACAATAAATATTTTAAAAAGAATTAAACTAATGGTCCCAATTAATACAAAACTTAAAAACCACCAAAATCTAAAAACACCCCACCCATAGGTCACAGCCCGGATTGGTCAAATAACCAGGTCTTCAGGTCATGGCGGAAGGTGCGGAGGTCAGGGGCCAAGCGGAGCCTCAGGGAAGTTGGTTCCAGAGTTCAGGGACTGCGACAGAGTAGGCACGTCGTCGGGGACCGCCAGCCGGCATTGCCCAGCTGATGGGACCCCAAGGAGTCCCTGTCTGTGACTTCGTACAGGGCTTAGTATTCGATGTCGGCAGCAGTCTCTCCTTAAGTAATAAGGACCCATGTCATGTAGGACTTTGTATGTTAAAGTTAAAACCTTGAATCTCACCTGAGAGCAACCGCAACCAATGCAGGCAGGCAGGAGAACATGGGAAACTATCACCGCCGCGCACCAGCTGCAGTCTCCGGATGGTATGCAAGGGAAGTCCTAGATAGAGAGCGTTGCAGTAGTCGAGTCGCGGTAACAAGGGCATGAGTGACTGTACGCAGGGCATCCCGGTCCAGGAACGGGCGGCTGGCGAACCAGCCGGACCTGGGCAAAGGCCCCCTGGCGACGGCTCCCACCTGCTCCTCCAACCGAGCCGTGCATCCAGGAGGACCCCAGGTTCCTTGCCCTATCCACAGGGGGCAACACCACTCCCCTATGGTCAACGATGGACATTCTAAGCTGGAACGGGATGCCGGTATGTACAACCACTCAGTCTTGGCGGGTTGAGTCGAAGCATGTTGCCGTCCATCCAGATTCGTACGCATCCAGACAGCGAGTCATCACGGAGAGGGCATCACTGATCTGGTTTGGGGTGGAGATATACAGTTGAGTATCATCCGCATATTGATGATACCTCACCCCAAAACCACGGATGATCTCACCCAGCGTTTCATGTAGATGTTAAATAAGAGGGGAGAGGACCGACCCCTGAGGGACCCCACAAGTGAGCCTTGGGGACGACCTCTGCCCCCTGCCAACACCATTGCACCGCCCGTGAGGTAGGAGGAGAGCCACCGAAGAACAGTGCCCCCACCCCCAACCCTACAAGCGTGCAAAAGGATACCATGGTCGATGGTATCGAAAGCCGCTGAGAGGTCTAATAGGACCAAGACAGAGGAAAAACCCCTGTCCCGTGCCCTCCAGAGATCATCCAACAGTGCGACCAATTGAACATAATGATGATGATTTTTTGTTCCAGTTTTCTGGCCAGATGACACACATAAAGTAATAACCAACAGTAAAATATTGGTTCTTCTAGGTGAAAGCAAAATAATGAAAAAGAGGCCACAAGCTACATGTAGCTCAGTTTAGGCTACTAGTACCTTGTTACCATTTCTGTTTGAATAATGATAGTATTATTATATAATTTGGAGGTGGAGCTAACAGAAGAGGCAAGCTTGCCTGGTCTTTGTCGGCAGCTGGATCTGCTCATGGACACTAGTACTGTGGGGGTGTAGCAGGCTTCTGCTGGGATTTTCAGAAGATTAACTGACTTATGGGAGCTTTGAACTGTTTGAACTGCTACTGGTCTCTATGTGCCGGCACTTCAGGAGATATTGTAGGACTGGAGAGCTGCAAGAATACTCAGCGCAGCATAGCATGCCTTTAGGCTGCTCCTGTGCCTATTCCTTGAAATCTTTGGAATGTTTTATTATCTGACCTTGGGAGGCTGCTTGGGGGACTTTGGGGCTGTGGGGATAAAGTTGGGTGAGAGTCAGGTGAGTGTATTAGTCCCTTTTCTCTGGGTGAAAGTAGGGGGGGAGTCCCTGCTAGGGAGGGGTGAGAGCAACTGGGCAGTGTGCTGTTTGTGTACTGAGTATGTATTGTGAGTGTTGCTGCAGTAAGGGGTGATGTGTGTTTGAGGGCACTGAGAGAAGTGCTATAGTGCTTGTTGAGCTCATCTGGTCCTGACTATCAGTTGGAGGAGATTCCCTTTTTATATCAAGAAGGAGTGTAGAAGATAGAATGGTTTGTAGGGAAGGCAGGGGAGAGTGGTTTATTTCAGGGTAGTCGGGTAATGGGAGACAAGGGGAGGCCACTCACAATCTTGGTATTTAGTACTGGTTTCATGTCCTGATCCCTTGCAGTCACTTCATTTACCTGGCCAGTAGATCTGTGGGGACCTGACTTTAGGCTGCTGCTTTTAAATATCAGATCAGCCTGTAAGAAGGCTTCCCTTATTGCTGATTTGATTCTTGAAGAGAAGCTCCGCCTGGCCCCTGACCTCCGCACCTTCCGTCATGATTTGAAGTCCTGGTTGTTTGACCAATCCGGGTTGTGACCCTCTTGGGTGGGGTGGTTTTATTCTTTTTTATTCTTTTATTTTGTATTTGTATTCTCTTGGGGCTTGTTTAGTTTAATTTTTTCTTAACTATTTATTGTTGTTGCTGTTTTTAGTTGTGAGCCGCCCCGAGTCTTCGGAGATGGGGCAGCATACAAGTCCCATTAATAAATAAATAAATAAATAATAATAAATAAGTCTGGTCTGGCTTGTATCATTGAGACCTGACTGGGTCCAGAGGGAGGTGTTCTCCTCTCAGAAATGTGCCCAGTGGGATATCAAATATGGCACCAGCCTTAGGGCCAGGGAGGGGGTGTGGTTGTAGTTATCCGAGATTCTCTGGCAGCCTCTAGGGACATGGTTCCACAAGTGCCCAGCTGTTTTCTTAGGTTGGGCTCAAGGGATCAGGTGGCATTGCTGCTGCATCACAGCTTCCCTCCCTGAGTTCCTGGACCTTACCATAGGGCAGGCAGTAGACTTCCACAAGCTTATAGTTCTGGGGGACTTATACCTGCCATTCCTGGGAGTGAAGTGAGAGGTAGCCTAGGATTTCATGGAAACCATGACTTCCATGGGCCTGTCCCAGGTTATCCAGGGCCCAACTAGTAAGTGCGGTCACACACCCAATTTGGTGTTCTTGTTGGAGCAGTGCCTATGTGACCTGGAATTGGTAGACCTGTCTTTGGTTCCTCCTGTCATGGTCAGATCATAGTCTGGTGGCAATGAGCTTCTCAAGAGCTGTACCTCCCCCTACAGGGAGGCAGAATGGTCTGCCCCCAGTGAACTAATGGACAAGGATGGGTTCCAGAAGGAACTGGGGGCTATAACCATGGGTCTACTGTGCAGTCCTCCTGAGCAATTAATGGGTTTAAATTGGCAGCCATGAAACCTCAGGCAGGAACTTGTATGGTCTGGGTCTGTAATAGCACATTACCTTTTGTTGTGTCTTTTCTGGGAGATAGAACATATAGTCTCTCAGCATCCATTAGTTTGTGACCAATAACTGCGAAGAAAATGTGCAACAGTATAACAATTTAAAACTTCTATACCGTGGGTTCATATGCTGTACATTATGATTGTAGTCAAATGTTAACAACCAGAATACTTGCACTTGTGTTTTTTTCCTTATAAAGCTTCACTCTTTGCAGAAAGCATGGGATTTCCAAGTGAAGATTTAACTACGCAGAACTCTGTTTCAATGTATATAAAGTGGCTCAGTCAAAACTGCCAGCCAAACTTCTGGAAGGTAAAATATTTAAAAATAAATCTTAATGACTTGTTTGTCATAAAAAAATTCTTCATATTTCAAACCTTATGATCATCACTTGGAGACAAGATGACTAACTACAATGCACTTTGCTGAATATAATATTTCTGAGTCACCAGAAAAGGCCATGTTGATGATATAATTTAATATTTTGTAGTAGTTTTTAAAATTTCAAATACTGCATATAGGAAATGAGAAGTCTATATAAAAGTGAAGCCAGTGCATTTAATACTTCTCAACAGCCATGTTGTATCATATCACAAAATCTATTTTGTATTTTTCAGCGGTAGAAGATCAAGAAGATAGGAAGAGAAGGGGGCAGGGACAAAGGATTTATTCATTCAAATAATTGTGTATATGTCTATTAAATGTTTGTTTTTTTAAATTACATTTATATGCCGCCCTTCTCCGAAGACTCAGGGCGGCTTACAGTTTTTTGGGATACAACCCAGTGTGCTCAGCAATAGCCTTCCTTCCATTGTATATGCCTGCTTATTACTAAGCGGCATTTTACAAAGCCAGCTTATTGCCCCCAACAATCTTGGGTCCTCAATGGTCCTTGGGTTTTCAATGGTTTGTTGTGCTTGGTATGAACCAAAAGCATTTCTGCTTTGTTTTCTTTAATAGCAAGAAAGAAAGAAAAGAAAGTAATTAAAAGTAGGCTTTTTATCATAAGAGTAGTTCCAGAGTATATTGGGAAATTTTAAAGACTGAATGTGTAGAAGATTCCTACTGGATCAAACAAAGGGCCTACCTTGATTTTCTCTTATCCTTGCACTACATTCTCATACTTTTGAGCTGTCATGTAATTCAACAGAATATGGTAGAGATAAGAACTGAGTCTGTCCAGGCATTATCTTTCTCACTAATAGGTAAAGCACAAGGAAAATTGAGATATAAACCAGTTTTTCTTTCCTGCAATTGGCATTCAGAGTTCTTTTACCTTTGATATTAAAGGCAGAGTTTTAATTTCTTGACTAGGATCATACAAAGTGAAGCCCATACTTTAAGTTAATGAATGAGATACAAATAGTAACTTAAGTTTAGGAATGTTTCTGTACCTGCTCCATCTTCAATGAGCAGAACAACAGCAGGATTATAAAAACACAACAGCATCAGACCATTTCAGCTGCCAAAATAAGGTTGCTTACAGAAATTCTGTTTTCTTTGGCAGCAGTAAACAGTATAATCACTGAATAAAAATATGGCAAGTCTGTCTGTGTTCAAGAATGAGCAAACACTTTATTGCCACTTTAACATGGAAACATGTAGAATAAATGAGAATGGGTGCCTTAAAGTTGGTGTCAGACATTAGCTCCCAGTTAGTTGGCCATTATGATCCTTGTAAGAGGTGCAGGGCTTTACCAGTCTTCCAGTACCAAAATAAAAACATTTCCCAGCAACAGTATACAGGTAGCCCTCAACTTACAACAGGTCATTTAGTGACTGTTCAAAGTCACAACATCACTGAAAAAAGTGACATAGCCATTTTTCACACTTTTGACCATTGTAGCATCCCCGTAGTCATGTGATCAAAACTCAGATATTTGTGACCTTTGCAGTGTTCTGGAGTCATGTGATCACCTTTTATGACCTCCTGACAAGCAAAGTCAATAGGGAAGCCTGATCCACTAGCAACCATGTTACTAGCTTAACAACTGCACTGATTCACTTAACTGTAACAAGAAAGGTCATAAAATGGGGCAAAACTCACTTAACAAATGTCTCACTTAGAAACATAAATTTTGGGCTCAATTGTGGTTCGTAATTTGAGGACTCCTTGTAACTAGGAAACTTCCCTAGATGTATAGTGTTTCCAAAGTGTTAACAGATTTGAAATAATTTACGAGAGCCAAAGTTTTGGGGAAAGAGGGTGTTTTTTTTTTACATTTCTTCAACTTTCAGTTAAAGCAACATCTTGATTTTAGTTTACTGGAAGCTTCTCTTCTGATTGGTATTTTAATCTATTTTAAATATTCCCTGGGGTTACTTTAGATCACGGGTGTCAATCTCATGGTGTCATGTTGCTGTCATGTGATGTTTCATGATGTTTTTCTCTTTGCGGAGCTGGTGTGGGCGTGGTCTGGACATGATGTATCGGGCCCGCAGGCTGCCAGTTTGACCTCCCTCCTTTAGATCCTGGATTTTATGATCATGTGGGAATGAGTGGAGGAGCTTTAGATGGCCCCATATTATTACTTTGCTAAAATGACTAAAATGACCAATCATTTCCAAGTAAGGCAGCACTTAATTGACTTTTTGTTTATTCAAAAAGGAGGGCTGGATCCCTTTAATATTTGAATGAGAAACCAAGACACAGCTAGAGGATTTTAAAAAATCCAGAACAAATCAAGGAAATTCACTTGTACTGCTACCCAGAAAATAACATGAACATGTATATGAGATCAGTTTTAAAAAGGGAGCATTTCTGACTTTTTATGTCTCTACCCCAACCCATCTCTTTTGTTCTGAATGGCTGTTGCAGCAGGGCCAGCTTCATTAGGCCCTGTAATGCGAACTCAGGGTAGTACCAGTATATGCTACGCTGTACATGTATATGTTATAACAATGTTTAGTAGATGAATTTTGACATACCCTTATGATCCTAGATATTACTAGGATAGTCAATACCCAAGGGCCTTTTATGATCTTGAGTTAGATGTCTTGCATCTAATCAGCTCCATAGGTAGTCTTGGCCAATATTGTTGAGTGTAACGACTGCCATGTTCTGTAAGTTACCCTTCAAAAAGCAGAAAGCAGTGCTGTATAGTGGAAATCAAGGTCATATACTAAGGAAGTTAAGACACAAGAGCTTATAAATGTTGCAAGAGAACTTTGTGATTAAGCTAACCTCTTCATTATCTTCCTTATGAAAGCAGGAAAGTGGGGTATTGTATTTTGCATTTAGTACCTGAAATGCATGTAAAGTAGGAATAAAATATGCTGAATTATGAGGTTTAAATCTTACAGAAACTAGCACTATAGTTATATATGAAGTTGTCTCATCACAATCAGTGGGGATGCTCATAAGGTCTGGGAGGAGCTCATCTTAAATTATAGTTGTAGGGGCAAGATATATTATGCAGAGGGTTTTTTGCACATAGAATCTTGATATATTTCATTTCTCTTCTGGGTATTCGTCTTAGGACATATTTGCAAATCACAAAGCAACATGAGATCTGAACATTTTTGTAACTGAAGTGTTTTTAGTACTGAGTTGCTCCAATGGAGATATATGCTTTATCTATTCTTTGTTTAATGCCTCTGAACTGCAATAATTTGCTTTAGATGAAAGTTCTTTGTCCTTGGCATATACAAGCCTATATTTTTCTTTTAGCAAGGTAATTTAGTTCTTTTCTCTTTTTCAAAGTCTAGGAAAAAATGCCATAAGTTTCTTTGAAATACCTCTTCATTAAAGATTTTGATGTAAATAAAACTTTGATTACAGAATGTTACACCAGATGCTTCAAAATCATGTGGTCCTTACAATCAGACTGCAGAGTTCAGTAAAAAAGAACAAAGTGCTTCAGTCAGAAGAATTGAAGTTCATAACCATGATACTATTGGTATAGCAACTATTCATACTTTTATACTTGTGTTTGTTGCAGATAAAATCCTAAGCACAATTAAATATCAATTATGTATAAAGTAACTGACATAATACAAAGGACATCTACCAAGAAATGGATAGTATTACTAATTTTGCGATTTATGTGTTGAAATCTGCTTGGTGCTTATTGTGGGCATCTGGCATGTTCTTCTCTAATTAGTTTTAGAGTATTATATTTGGTTTTCAACCCTTAGCCTTCCCTCCTCAAATATAGTGGTAATAGATTTTAGATCCACTTATTGGGGCATACAGATGCACACAGCCTAAAGAGGCGCTTTTAGCAAAACTGGGTTGTGATCTTGAAATGTGAAATGTAGGTTCGTTTTGAAGAGCAATGTTTTTGTTTTTGCCTGCTTAAAACATTCAACAAGAGTATCCTTTAAAACAAAATGAAAGATTTCTTATTGGGTATTCTGAAACTCTGCAGCTAAATGAAACTTGGGGATTTGGACAGAATTAACTTCACATTTTAAAAAATTCACTCAAATGAGTAGGAGGGGAACTATCTGTGTGTTTGGTTTAGTCTCTGCCATCTGCGTAGCAATTAAATATGGAATTTACAAAAGCAGTGGAGTGACTTGGGAGTGTACATCCCATTGCCAGACACTTAAGGCAACACTTCAAGTGTGATGATTACACTCGTCATCATTTAGCAATTAGCATTTTTAAAATGTCAAATGTTAAGTTTCTTACCAAGCAGAAGGCATGAACTCGTAAGCACTTCCACTTTGGCAGCTTACCTGAGCCAGACATATTTTTCACTAGGCACAGTGATGGGTAGGAAAAGTAGCAGAAATAGGGTATGCTAGTGTATCTTAAATTAGATATTTTGTTTACTTTAGGCAAGTTGCCCACTTGGCAGATAGGAAGTGATTAGATTCTTGTATTCATCCAGTAGTATGACATGATGCTCTCACTGCTTGTTACATGAGCAACATAGAAATATTAGTAGAAATTAAGTAAGTTCCTTAAACTCTGCATTTTCACAAAGAGGTAAAGCAAATTATTAGAATGATTCCTTTAAAAAAATACCAAGCTTTAAGTCTACTACAGGGATATTGGCCACAATGTGAATTTAAGTTGTTTGTTAGAGGGAAAAAACATCAAAGCATTAGATTCACCATCTCATGTGCACTTAAAAACTAAGTATAGGACAGAAATAAGAAATGTCAAATGTGTTTGAATATACAGAAATACCAGTAGACACATTAGAAACCTAAGCAGCTCTGCCTATAGGGGAATAGTAAATTAGAAATCAAAATAAGTTACAACAAAAATAAGTTAGACCCTACAAAGCCTAAAATATATATAACAAAATTATGCAATATACATCAAAGAAATCCAGAACACCAGAAATTACAAATCCCAATTCAGTTTATTAAAATTTAATAATTATTTCAATCTTCTCCCCCCCTCCCCCCCCAGCCCTGGATCATTTCTAGAGCCACCTCCAACATTTTCCAATTATTGGAGCAGAATATATTAGGTGGTTTATTTAGAGAATGTAAAATCATCTAATCATTCCATTGTACCCATAATAAAAAAAAATATTGTGAGCAGAAATCTATCTTCAGATAATTTTGATGGAGTTAAATGTTTCTAACTGAATTGGGCAGAATTTGAAGATGAAACAATCTTAATGGTTATTTGTCTTCTATGATGGAAGATTCCCTTTTGGCTAGTGGAATGTCCCTTGAGCAAACCTATTTCAAAAGTAAAATGTCTTCTGCATCCTTTTTCTGAGAGGCCTCTAGAAGAAAGATAATTTCCAAGTTTGATCAATCCAATCAAGAATTTTTTTAAAAAAATGTAGCTGCAATCTAATGTTCTGTTGTACAACTCGAAAAATAATGGAAGTCCTGTCCAATTTGAAGAATTGACAGTTTAGTATCCATATTAAATGAGGGAAAGCTTCAAAATGCTTCTAATCAATTCTTTTTCATTTGTAGGTATGATTGTAATTGGTCAGAGTGGAAATATTGCTGCAGGGACATCTACAAATGGTGCAAATCACAAAATCCAGGGGTTTGTATAATTGTCTGATTTTTCAATACACTAGTTGTTCCTTTGCTCAGAATAAAGCTGCTTTTATATTTTAAAAAATAACTTATTGCATGTTATTTTCTTCATTAGTCGTGTAGGAGACTCCCCAATAGCTGGAGCAGGAGCATATGCTGACACTACAGCTGGAGCTGCAGCTGCTACTGGTAATGGAGATATCATGATGCGCTTCTTGCCCAGGTTTTTAAACATTATTAACCTTTGAATGTAGTTTTGAGTATGCTTGAATACTTTGCATTTGCGACCTGTGTAAAAAAATAAATACAAGTGGAAGGGAATCAATCACTTTAATTTATAAACTTAGAACATTTTAATTAAGAATTAATAGATTGTTTTTAAAATACCATTCTTTCTTGATCATGTTTATATCCTGCCACATCTAAATTGACTTTGGCGTATGTTTTAAAGTGAAGCCAACCTAACTTAGTTCCAGCTGCCTGCAATTAGTGCAGGCTCGAATCCCACCAGGCTCAAGGTTGACTCAGCCTTCCATCCTCTCGGGCTAGGTAAATTGAGGACCCAAGATTGTTGGTAGCAATAAGCTGACTTTGTAAAAATGCCGCTGTTGGGGGTGGGGGGGGCAAAAAAGCCCTAGTAATAAGCAGGCATATACAATGGAATGAAGGCTATTGCTGAGCACATTGGGTTGTGCTCCAAAAAAAATTGTAAGCCGCCCTGAGTCTCCGGAGAAGGGCGGGATATAAATATGAATTTTTAAAAAATCAGTTTGTTATAGTGCTGCCTCTGTGCTGAAGATCTAATTCACTATTCTACAGTATCTTACTTTGGAAAGAGGCATATTTGATAGCAATAGCATTTAGATTTATATACCGTTCCACTGTGCTTTACAGTCTTCTCTAAGCAATTTTCAGAGTTAGCCTATTGCCCCTACAATCTGGATCCTCATTTAATATTTGTGATAGTTACAGCACCATTCTTCTTCATATTATATTGAATTTCCTTCATTTTCAGATGGGAAACAAACTTAGATTAAATTGTAGCAAAATTGAATTGCTGTCATCATTAAACATCAGTCAATTTAGAAATATTGGGTGCAGTAGTTACTTTTAATGGGGCCCCATTGAAAGAGTTGGTTTAGGGTTTGTGATCCACCTAGAAGGAAACTGCTAAAGCAGGTAGAAAGTGAGGCCAAAGCTCCCTTGCCCAGCTTTTGCTGGTGTGCCAATTATTATCCTACCTGGACTACTAGTCTGACAATAATGCCATGATTGCCAGTCAGCTGCAGTACTGTAAAAGTTGCTCTGTATAAAATTGCCTTTGACTTGGAACAAGCAACTAATACAGAATGTGGCTGTGGACACCAGGTTCTCAGCAAGCAATGAAAAATGAAAATGTATTATAAATACTTCAATAACAAAAACTAGTACAATTGTACTATTCATATCCTTAAATACGATAATATTAAAACAGTTACACTGAATGGTTAAAAACAAAGCAGATAATTTAAATACTGTTCACAATAAGATGTTAGTTTATTTAAAAAATAGTTTTAATAGATTTAACTGTTTCTTTGATGTCAAAATGGGTGAGTTCCAAAGATAGAATACCCATGCAAATTTAGGCGTAGTTCTGGTTGCTGTTGCTTCGTTTGTCAGAAGAGGACAGGATTGGAAGAAGAATCTCCTTGTTGTAGGGGGAAATTCTCAATGAAGAAACATTTGAAAACGTTCTTTTCTCAGCTAAAATGCACCTATTTGTACACTGAAGGATGTGGATTGTCCGTTCAATTTTCTGTCTTTGTAGTTATCAAGCAGTGGAATATATGCGACTGGGACTAGACCCGACGATGGCATGTCAGAAGGTTATTTCTAGAATCCAGAAATATCACCCCTACTTCTTTGGTGCTGTTATTTGTGCCAACACAAGTGGAAGCTATGGTATTACTTTTAGTTTTTCTTGTATGTTTCTTTTAGCATAGAAGAATTTCTAAGTTCATATAGGTATGGTTGTGTTTACAATATCTATTGGTTATGCTAGCTTTGATATGAATAAGGTTCCTATGAAAATGGCTAAGTGAAATGTTCACATTCTTTTTCAGAAAGTAGCATCAGACTGAGGCCCACTTCAAAGCAATCAAAGATCAGTCATGCTGGGTGTCTCATTAATAAACCCTTGGATCACTGAGAAGAGTAATTTTGCTAATCAGTATGGCCTGTTGGGCTAGGTTGCTTAGTGCAGTTCTTTTATCTCTGATTTCCCGCAGTTCATATTTGAAAGATTAAATATACAAAGGTTCATTAAATTCACCAATATTAAGATGTAAATTGAAATAAAGTTGCAATTATACTTTTAAGAGATATGAAGTCTATCAAACTGCTTTGAGGCGGATTCCTTTTTAAAAGTGAAAAGATTTATGAGAGAAAATTCAATAATGGTATAGCTAAGTCTATAATGACATCATTACAATAGAAAAGTAGAATCCCTAAATGTTAAAGGTACCAAGAGGCAGATTAATGCAATAGCCATTGTTTATTCTCTCAACCTGTTTTTCCTGCCACAGGCGCTGCGTGCAATAGAGTCCCAGGATTCACACAGTTCCACTTTATGGCTTCTAACCCTATTCTGAAGCAGCCATCTGAGCAAATAGTAGACTGCATTTAACGTTTTCTTCCATCCCTTCTTCTCTTAATGGAAGTCCCTAAACTCAACCCAGTGGAAGAAATGAAGACTCGCAATTTAATCCTAGTATACTCTTGGAATTAAACTGCACTGCGTTCAGTATAAATTATTTCTAAGTTTGTTATACAAATAAATGAATACATTAGATTCAGTCAAGTTGAACAAAACCATAAAACAACTTTTCTCAATGTCTTTCTGAGCTACTTTTTGCACTAATATTCATTTTTAAAGATACTTTGCAAAATTAGAGAGCTTAATGATTTTCCCCCTAACTCTCAGTTCTCTATTTTGCATAACATTCTAATGTAAGAGAAGCTAATCCTCAAATAGACAAAATGTAGCCATTGCTTAAATTGTTTACTATTTTATCCTTAAAATAAATTCTTGATTTTATTTTTAATAAACAAGATTCAATAAATTCCATTTTTCTTTACAATATTGTAGGAAATATTTTTCTGCTATTGAAGTTGGACCATTCATGGTATGAACGAGCTTCTTGTTTTTATATTGTACAGAAATTGTTTTTATCCTTTTGTACGCCACCTCGAGTTCCCCTTTGGGGGAAGTAAGGCGGGATATAAATCTAATAAATAATAATAATAACCCCATAGCATCCTACCTTATTCCCACACCTCTCAAATAACTACCAGTGATTTCTTTAAACATGGTCTTGCCACAATCTGTTTAATTACCATAATTTGTGTTGAGTAACCATGAACCAGTAATTATTGCTCAGCCTGACCTACATCGCAGTAATGGGCAAAATCAACAATGTTGGCTTGTGGCTTTCAAAAGAAAAGTATGGCCTGACTGGGAAACCCAGAAAATCTGGGAGAAGTCAATTGAGGGATTATATCCTAAGTGATGATGTCTGGAAGATGTCTGGAAAATGTCTGGAAGATGTCTGGAAAAAAACTCAACTCAACCATAATTCCAGGTTGATTAGAAGATGTCTGGTCACTGTCATCCAGCTGAGAAGGCCAAAATACTAGCTTTTGTGTCACTCACTGATTATGAGCTGAACCTGAAGGATTGCCTTTTTTTCCAGAGTTTCTACCCATCAAACTAACATGCTGCAGATCCCATCAGCCAAAGAATGTCAGGCTGATGGGGACTAGAAGACTTTTTCTGCAGAGGCCTCTGCTCTATGGAACATCCTCCTTTTGGAGATTAGAATAGCTCCAACTCTGTTAACTTTTTGTAAAGATTTAAAAACCTGGCTCAGCTTCATGCACCAAGGACTATATTGTTAATGGGCCAGATATTTTGCTCTTTTACACACTTCGATTTACTGTTGCTCTACTGTTTTTAATGTTTTTTATTGTTGTTGTTGTTTTTAAAAATAATTTTAATAGTAATACATGTTTTGAATTGTAAGCTGCGCAAAGTAATTTACTGAGACAGCTGTAGAAATCAAATAAAAACACTAGATACACTAGTGGGTTTTTTTGTTTGTTTTTTTGCCAATCGGTTGAATTATGAAACAAACAAAAACTAGAAAAGGACTGCATAAGCGTCTTGTAGGATTTTTTTTTCTCTTCAGCGCATCAAACTGATCTTTAAGAGTAGGCCTAACAATATTTCAATGGAAGAAACATTATTCAAAGGTCTTTGGGGACTATCAAAACAGACGCTTAGTAGAAACATACCTGCTAAAAGACATTACAAAATTTTGGCCCAGGGTGCAGCTATATCAATGGGATAATTATTTTGATTTTTTTTTAAAGTAGACTCTCGTGCTTATAAATAATTGTCAAATATTGAAAGATTGTAAGGTATAAGTAAACTGCATACTCCTTTGTAAGGTATAAGTAAACTGCATACTGCTTTTCTTAGTTCTTTCCCATTAGTTGTTTTTATTGGAGTTCATATGGGTTTAAGTGAAAATACCTAGATGATACCCTGTTAGCTGTCTAAGACTACTAATTTGGAGTTGGAAATGTGGCTTCTTTATAATTATATCCAATTATATATCTAAATAGTTCCCACTAACAGTCAACATTAAAAATGTATTAAATGTTCACTTTAAACTGGCTGAAAAATCACTGTACAACTTTAAAGAAAAAGTTTAAGTGATTTTTACATTTTCCCTTTTGTTGTATGTTTCAATGAGATCAATAATTTTAATTAGAGTTTTTCTATCACATAAAGGGCTTCAAGTGAGTGATTCCACTATATAGCTAATATTTGTATCTTTAAAACAAATTATGCTCTAATTATCATTCACAAAGAAAACAGTATAATAAATTGTAAAGAATGGAGACTTTTACTTCACATAATTATTATTTAGCTAGTAAATCAAAGTCATGTTTTCCTGAAACAATTTAACTTAAAAAAACTCAAATTTTATAATGAAAAGGTTGTTTTTCCATTTGTTTCAAATTTTTAACCATATCGTGAGCAGCTAATCACATTTTATTACACTAAACCTTAAAGCAGGGGTCCCCAAACTTGGCAACTTTAAGACTTGTGGCTGGAGAATTCTGGGAGTTGAAGTCCATAAGTCTTAAAGTTGCCAGGTTTGGAGACCTCTGCCTTAAAGGATACATCCAGATTTTAAAAACAAAAAAATATGGTTCAATATATGTATATTAATACTGAATGTAATCTTTCCCAACCTGACATTTTCCCAAAGTATTGAGAGCACACTTCATTTGTGTTAATCTTTTGACCAGGACCTGATAAATCCATCCATTTAATGATTTTAGACAGCATTGTGTTATCTTGTTCTAAATAAGATTCTGTAGTTTTGCTTTTTTTGTTATGATTTTATAGTACTTTGGGGGGGGGTGTCAAAAAGGTAATTTTTAAATATTTTTAATCAGTATAACCATGTAGTGAATGTTAGCACTTTAATAGAGACATTGTGGAAATAGATCATAATAGCCTTTATACATTACTTGAAATTTTTCCTTTATGCACTTATGAACAGCAAACCTATTTGTAATTGTAGGTAAGCACATTCTTTTGAATTCACTGTATGGATTTGCCCCAAGGAGCCAATTATGTCAGTTATTTTGAATCTCCATTTTTATCTAGTGTGGAATGGAAAAGGTTTAGGTTCTCTTGTATTAAAAAAGAAAAAGAACAAAATTGCCCTGTGTAAAATACTGAAGAAAATTATTGTTCATGAAGGCTTTTAAGGATGAGAAACTACCAACTCTATTATTACCCCTTATTCCTTTTAACCTTCCTGAAATAAGTACTTTTCAAGTAATACTTCATATTGTGGAACAATACAAATTTCTGTATCTCTTAATGGACTTTATGCCACAACTTTCACAATGCTACATTCAGTGACAATAATTTTGTCTTTGAGCCATAATTAATTACATTAGAATTTTGCTTCAGTGTGCTTTAGGGAACCAATTAAAGGAAAATAAGAATGGCTAGTGAAGTAAAGTTGTAATTTGTTTTTAATACTAAAGAAAAGCAAAAGTTTTATAACTCAGTGGTAGAATAGTTTGTATAAAAGAAATACCACCCTCAATTTCTATCATTCCCATACTGGACTGGAAAAAAACTCCAGAAATGAACTTATTTAGTGTTGCCAATAAAACTTCAGGGACTTGTCCAGATAATCATCAGGAATCAAGCCTGGCTCAAAAATGCAACCAATGATTCAATCTCATTTAGTGTACACATTGGCCTAACTTAGTATGATTTTGATTTTAATAGTGAAAATATTTAATACATATCAAGCATTGTAGTGTACCTGCATGCATATGTAGTTAATTTATAAATATATTTTTAACACGTTCTTCAAATGTGCATAGTATTTCAACCCTATCCACCATAACAAAATGAGATTGTGCTCATGGCGGCTGTCCAAGGTTTATGTTAAATCTGAGAATTAATGGAAATTTGAACCAGTTACTCTTGGTCATATTCCAACTTCGAAAGGCATTGCCAAATATGTAATTGAATTTAGAAAGTGAGTTATTTGATGAAGCAAAATGCCACACCAACTTTTTTATATTCATTTCTGATTCTGAATTCCATGTATTCAACATTAATACCTACTTATATAGATTTCCCTTGAATCCAGTGAGACTGAGGTTTAAGCATTGGGAAAGCTTGTGAACACAAAAGGTCTACACACAAGGTTTCAATTATGCTTGACTAAAATTGGAGAAGTCACAAGGAATGTAATACTGGATCCTTTCATATATTAACTGCAGGTAAAATCATTAACATGAGAGACAAGATTTTTCTTCAGTTGACTTTTCCTCAGACTGGGGTCTTCTTTTTTTTCTGAAGCTGTTGACATTTCTAAACTACTTTTCATTGCTATTTGAGGAATTTGGAGCAGCGAGATTGGAAAAAAATATAATTCCTATTTTAAACCTTATAATCCCACTACTATAGACAGTACACTTTATAAAGCTTCTGTATCATTGAATTTCAACAAAAACGATCCCAGCTGCCTCAGATCCTAGAGGGAACCCATACTTTCATAGATTTTTTTGGTTTGGTTGGTTGTTTCATTGAACTTTAAATCAGTGTTGACTCTGGACAACAGCTTGGCTATGTCCTTGCAGTTTTTCTTAGCAAGATTTTGGAAGTTTCTTGCCATTGCCTCCTTCTCTGGGCTAGAGAGATCAGCCCAAGCTCACCCAGCTGGATTTGTTCCAAGGCAGGATTCACGCTCTCCTGACTACTGTGCTTTAACAACTCTACCGAACTGTCTCACATATATTTCTGGAGATCCTGAATGGCTAGATATTATGAAATGCAATTATATGTATGGTGTTGAAGGAATGACATCTCAGACCTCTCTTCAATTTAAAGGCATAGTCTGTGGGATGCAAGAACCAATGTGTATTTTAATTCCCCTGTACCTTTCAATATTGAAGCAAAAGAGATGTTTTGTCAGTTGTGACTTCTATGTCTTTACCAGTGATTCTATGCAGCCCTTAAAATTGAAGAAAGTTGTTCTAATAGGCAGCCTCTAAACATTATGATTCATTTTAAAAAGTTACATAACTGGATAAAATCTGTACTGCTTCCTACGTCTAGTTTTGGATAGCAAATGAACTTGAAATTAATATAACTTTTACTGGAATGGATGTCCGCTATTAAACATAATATAGACCTATAGGACAGACTATCGGAGCTTAAATTCAACTTGTTCCTACAAAATTGGAAGGGACTTCACAATTGTTTCCTGGTTAGTATGAATTGCACTTATGGATGAATGGCATGCTTAGCATGTCTTAATTTTTAATAATACTTGTTGAGTGTTTTTCATTTATAATAGTTTTATTACATTTAAAATAACAATTTAGGGAGACAAGCTTACATTTTCTTGGCAATAGCTTCCTTCACAGGAAAAAAAACCTAAATGAAGGTTAGAAATATTCTATAATTGAATCAATCATTTTGCATAGATAAACAGGCATTTTAAGCACAAAAAATGAAAATTGTTATATTTCATGCCAAGGATTTCATTTCTAGCAGTGATTCCTACTATTTCGGTGGCCATGGTTAAAATCATACTGGTATTTAAGATGTACCATTGTGGACAGAATGCACAGATTGATTGTACAAAAATAAGATACTGTTCTCCTATAACTAAATCGCTCCACATTTGTAATTTTACATTTGTAAAATTCTAACATCTTTTGAAAATTCAAGCCATTTATAGTAATTGAACTCAAAAAGCCTCAAAGCTGTAATCTGGAAATTCAAGTACTGATAGTCCTCAATTTATGACTATTTAATAGTTTAAAATTATGACTCCTTGGAAAAAGTGACATGATCTATACTTGCACTTAATGCACTTCCTTTGTGGTCACATGATTGCAATTTGGGAGCTTAGCAATCAACATTACAACAAGCTATAGCATCCTGCTGTCAGCTGAGTTTGCCCATTTCTGACAAAAAGAACAGCAGAAACCACTCATTGAGAAGAAGCTAGATTGGCTTAATGACAGTGGTGATTTGCTGAATGTCCACTATCAATTTTGTAAAATCAGATCTGACTTAACTTATAATTGCAACAAATTATGATAGAAATTCCAATGCCAATTGTGGTTGTAAATAGATGATCACCTGTATAATAGACAAATATGAGCATTTAAGATTCTCTAACAATGTCTGAAATTTGTCTGTTTGATACAAAGACAATACGCAGGAATTTATGTTTGTTTTAAATTGTTTTGTCAACTGACAAAATGATTTACAATAACGTCAAACACTTTTATAAATTTGGTCTATAAGTGTTTGAGCTCTGCATAAAACAAATACTAAAATGGATGTGGAAGTAAAATAAAAGCCAGTCCCTGCCCTGGAGAAAAAGTTGTTAAAGCAAATTGATTTGGCTTTGAGGTGTGCTGTATATGTTTTATTACCCTTCTTGGATTTTCCTTTGTTGGGAGAAATATCCTTTTGGGTTCAATTCCAAGTGGGGAAAAAGACACTGGAAACATGGAAGCTGTTTGGAAGGTTTAATATCAGGACCACATAGCCTGGAGCTCCAGAGAAGGATGATCACATGCTTCAAGGTGAGAAGAGATCAACAAAAGGACTGAGCAACCATGTGAAGAGCCCCCCGGTCCAGGAAGGGTCGCAACTGGCGTAACAGGCGAACCTGTGCAAAGGTCCCTCTGGTCACAGCCGTAAGATGGTGGTCAAATTGTAGCTGTGGATCCAGAAGGACTCCCAAGTTGCGAACTTGTTCTGAGGGCAGCAATTTCTCTCCCCCCAGTACTAAAGTTGGATAATCAACTGAACCCCGAGGGGGCAAAACCCATAGCCACTCGGTCTTGTCAGGGTTGAGTCTGAGCCGATTAGCCCCCATCCAGATTCTCACATCCTCCAGGCATCGGGACATCACCTCAACGGACTCACTTGATTGACCGGGGGCAGAGATGTACAACTGGGTATCATCAGCGTACTGGTGATGCCCAACCCCATGTCGATGGATAATCTCACCCAGCGATTTCATGTAGATATTAAAGAGGAGGGGGAGAGGATGGAGCCCTGAGGAACCCCACATGGCAGGGCCCTAGGGCTCGATCTCTGCCCCCCACCAACACTGATTGAGTCCGGTCAGACAGGTAGGAGGAGAACCACTGTAAAACAGTGCCCCCCACTCCCAACCCCCTGAGCTGGCTCAGAAGGATACCATGATCAATGGTATCGAAAGCCGCTGAGAGGTCAAGAAGCACCAGTATGGAGGAAGAACCCCCATCCCGGGCCCACCAGAGATCATCCACAAGCACGATCAAGGCCGTCTCCGTGCTGTACCCGAGCCTGAAACCAGACTGCAAAGGATCCAGATAATCCGCTTCATTCAAGGCCCGAAGGAGCTGGAGCGCCACCACCTTCTCAACAACCTTCCCCAAAAAGGGAAGGTTGGAGACAGGACAAAAGTTATTTAACACAGCCGGGTCCAGGGAAGGCCTCTTGAAGAGGGGCCTAACCACAGCCTCTTTCAAGGTGTGCGGAATAAACCCCTCACCCAAAGAAGCGTTTATAATCTCCTGGAGCCAGCCACATGTCGTCTCCCAGCCTGCCGAAACAAGCCAGGAGGGACAAGGGTCCAATAAACAGGTGGTGGCATTCACTGCTCCCAGGGCCTTGTTCACATCCTCAGGGCCAACAGGAACAAACTCCTCCCAGATAACCGGACTAAGACCTGCCCCTACCATCTCAGTGGACTCTGCCCAGCCAGAGTCCAAGTACGTCCGAATCCGAGCGACTTTATCTGCCAAAAACTGAACAAATTCCTCGGCCCTGCCCTGCAGGGGTTCCTCCGCCTCCTCAGATCTTAAGAGGGAGCGTGTCACCCCAAACAGGGCAGCCGGGCGACAGTCTGCAGACGCGATAAGACTGGCCCAATATGAATGTTGTGCCACCCTCATCACCACTAGATAGGCGTCAATATGACGTCCTAACAGTGTCCGGTCAGAATCAGCCCGACTTTTCTTCCAGCAGCGCTCTAGGTGTCTCTTCCGCTGTTTCATCCCCCGGAGTTCATCAGTAAATCAAGGAGACCTCTGGGGTCCACGCGAGGAGAGAGTCCGCATAGGCGCAACCCGATCTATGGCCCCCGTGGCTGCACTATTCCAGGCTTCCACCAGGGCCTCAGTTGAGCTGTGGGTGAGGGAAGCCGGAAAAACCCCAAGCTCCCTCTGAAACCCAATTGGGTCCATTAGGCGCCTGGGGTGGAACCACCTAGTCAGTCCCACCTCCCTGCAGCATGGAGTGGTCGCCAGGAAGTCCAATCTTACAAGGGAATGATCTGACCATGACAGGGGCTGGATGAATATTTCCCCCAATCTCAGATCGCGGCACCATTGTTCCGAGATAAAAACCAGATCGAGCGTGTGTCCCCGATGAGTCGGACCCTGAACTACTTGGGTCAGGCCCATGGTTGTCATGGAGACCATGAACTCCTGGGCCACACCCGAGGGTTCGCCAAGGGATGGCAAATTGAAATCCTCAAGCACCACCAGCCTGGGGAACTCAACCGCCAACCCGGCTACTACCTCGAGCAGCCCAGGCAGGGCTGTTGCAATGCAGCTGGGAGGCAGGTACATTAGCAACAGGCCCACCTGAACCCCTAGGTCCAACTTCAAAAGGAGGGACTCACACCCGTCTATCTCCAGAACAGGGCCTTCCCGTGGACATAATTCCTGATGAGCAATTACAGCCACTGGGGTCACGGATGGTGCACCACTTGAAACCCAGAGGGGCACATCTCAACGAGGGGAATGCCCCCCTCCAGCCCCAACCAGGTCTCAGTGATGCACGCCAGGTCGGCCCTCTCCTCCAGGATTAAATCCTGGATTAGAGGAGCTCTCCTTACCACCGACCTGGCATTCAAAAGCAACAGCCTGAGCCCAGAGCCTGGTCTTCCCTGGCCAGTGGGACCCCGAGACGAGCACAAGGGGTTGGAACGCAGTACAGCCATGTTGGCTATTTCCTGCAAAGTCTGAGCTCTGTAAGGGTCAAACCCCATTCCCTTTGCAACCAGGGTTTGTTTTCTTTTCCTGGAGTGCTTAATGCTCCTTGAGTTTAAAGTGCCTCCATTTGTGCAGTTGCCACCCTATATTGGATGTCCCACTATTGCCAGGTTCTTTTGTCACAGGTTCTTTTACCTATGAATTACCCAATTCAGTGGGCTCAAGACACAATAGAGCCAACACAAGCATTCACAAGTTATTCTCACTGCTCACCACTCTCTTACTCTTCCCCACCGCCACTCCTACTGCTGCTACTCCTTGTGGGTCCTACTAGTTCAATTCATTGTAAGTATTGCTATTATCTCTTTCTAACTACTTCAGGCTGCTTTATTTTCACCCACCACCACACCCAGCTCTCTCTGTCAGCACAGCTTTTATAGCTAACATTGTCATGGTTTTAAGAGGCCTTAAAGAGACAGGACAACAACACAGGTGCTGGCCATTTTCTGGGCACAATATTCTGTCACAATATTATGCATGACACACATAAAAAGAAATAAATTTCTCTTTGGCAGACATTGAAGTTTTTTATAATTCCAATATATGTCTCCTGCATAACATGCAGGTGGTGATATTAAACGTTAAGTTTTAAACAGCTTAGAGCTTGACTCTCTCAAGGACCACTTTTGCTGTTTTGCATCTGTTAACTTAAATGAGCAGGAAAAGGAGACTTTTGTTATTCAAAGCTAGGAAGATGGCTTCTCTTACGTACTTTTCTATAAAAATACTTTTCTTGGAGACCTGTGCTTGTCCTTCTCTCTTTCATTAAAAGAATAGCAAAAATGTATCCTTTTCACCAAGCCTTTAGCTGTTACCGACTTTAAGGATACGTATTTTAATTCTGTTAATTATATTGGTCTTTCCCATTGAGTTTTCTTGTGGGAAGCTGGCAAGGAGTATCATGAATTCCTCTCCCTCCCTCCCTCCCTTCCTATGTCATGTTGAATTCCGTCATTGTGGAGTATGTCCATTCTCTGTTCTAAGTTGTCTTGGGGATCCATGAAATAAATTTGAATAAATTTGACATGCTGGTTGGTGTCTGGCATTAAATGTCTAGTTGAATCATGGATTTGACATTGAGTAAGCACCAAAAGATTCCATCTGACTCTCATGGGAATGACTGCTTTGATAGCAAAGGATGTCATTTAGAAGAGACGGTTGTAGTGTCTGATGTTTATCCTGAACTTGTTTGCAATAGATCCATAATGGTTATATAAATTGAGGAGCTCATTAAGTTGGGATTGCAAATTACCTATCCTAACGTTTTCCTTAATTCAGCAGAAATTGTCAGTTTCTCCAGGGAACAGTAATGCACATTAATGAGTGCAGACTTTGACCCTGGTACTAACATCAGCAGATAACAGATAACAGATAATCAGAGTTGGAAGGGACCTTGTAGGTCATCTAGTCCAACCCCCCACCAGGAGACCCTGCACCATTTCTGACAAATGGCCATTCCAATCTCTTTCCCTGGAGTGGAGTGGGAATGGAGATTTTATAGTATCCTTCCCCTGCCATGCCCACCAAGCCACGCCCACCAAGTCACACCACGCCCACCAAGCCACACCCACAGAACTGGTAGTAAAAAAATTTGAATCCCACCAATGCACTGATAGTTATATACTGCTTCATGGTGCTTTACAGTACCCTCTAAACAGTTCACAAAGGCAGAATATTGCCCCCAACAATCTAGGTTCTCATTTTACCAACCTCAGAAGGATGGAAGGCTGAGCCAACCTTAAGCCAGTCAGGATCCAACTCCTGGCATTGAGCAGAATTAGCCTGTAATACTTCATTCTCACCACTGAGCCACCATGGCTCCTAGTGTGCATCCCATGACTTTCTGAGGGCTAGGGAAAGATCAGTCCACCTGATCTCTAGTAGTTGAAAGAAGGACCAGTCTACACCCAGCTTCAGAGTAGCAGTTGAAAAATGAAACAGATGGGCAATGGTAAAGTTATAATGGCTGATGAATTTGATTGATTCCAGAGAGATCCAGTTTCTATTCCATTTTCAGCCACAGCAGCTCACTTGGTGACTTTCAGCCCAACTTATTTTACAGAGTTGATGTGAAAAAATATACCATGTTTCCCAGAAAATAAGACCCAGTCTTATATTTTTTTCCACCAAAAAAGGCACCAGGTCTTATTTTTGGAGATATCTTCCACTATCTCACTTTGCGGTAGTGGCATAAACAACCCCACCCAGCAGGAGCCTGCTGGCTTTCCACTGCTTCTTCTGCAGCCACTTGTCACCACTTGCATGCGTCGCCCCTGGCTTCCATTTTGCTGTCAGAGGCCTTTAGTAAAGGTCTCTTCAGCCAATAACAGAGCTTCAGAACTCTGTTATTGGCTGCAGAGGCCCTTCCTGAAGGCCTGAAGGTAAAACAAGGCAGGGGGGTACCATGCGCATCAATCTGGAGCCCATTTTTCAACTGCAGAGGCCTCTCACAGTGAAACAGAGGTCAGGGGCAATGCGTGCAAATTGTAGCAAATAGCCACAGAAGTGGTCTGACAAGGCAAGGCAGGTGTCGGGGTGTGCAAGGCCTACCTGCAACTGCAAAGGTAAGTATTAGGGAAGCTCCACTACCCCTATCCCCACCCTAGCTTAATTTTTACCTCTGTGCCTCGCCTCACCTCGTGCACCCTGGAGTGGGCAGTCTTAACTAGAGCTTATTTGGGGGATAGGGCTTATATTGGGCACACATATGAAAATCAGGCTAGGGCTTATTTTCAGGATAAATCTTGTTTTCAGGGAAATATGCTAGATGTATGAAGCACTAGGTATGTGCTTTGTGTTCCTGAACAAAGATGGGGTATAGATACATGTGGATGTTTGTGTGCCAGAGAAAGGGCACATAAAGCAATAAACATTTCTTCATGCACCTTAACATTGTTGCTTCTTTAAAAGCCAAATGATGAGTCAATTCCTTGCAGATCAGTGGCAGAGGAAGGGATTATGAGCATGGCAGGGAAAGTACCACATGTTCATAAGTAGCAATCCGACCACAGTAGCAGCCTAAAGCAGCCACAGCTTTCTCAAATAGGGCCTTGGGTGGCTCAGGCTGTTAATTGCCTGCACTTAAGTTCCAGCTGCCTACAACTGCTGTAGGCTCGAATCCCACCAGGCTCAAGGTTGACTCAGCCTTCCATCCTCTCGGGGTAGGTAAATTGAGGACCCAAGATTGTTGGGGGCAATTAGCTGACCTTGTAAAAATGCCGCTTAGTAATAAGCAGGCATATACAATGGAATGAAGGCTATTGCTGAGCACACTGGGTTGTATCCCAAAATTGTAAGCCGCCCTGAGTCTTCAGAGAAGGGCGGCATATAAATGTAATTAAAAAAAAAAATTTCATTCCTTCAGAAGTCATGAAGCCTTAATTTTGTACATATTATGTACATTAGACCATTGGAGGTACCTTGTTTCAAAAATTGTTCTCCTCTGATCCACTGTTTGTCCACTTAATGATAATGACCGGATTGTTAATAGCATATAGATGGATGTGATGATGTGTCTGTCTTCCCCATAGCAAAGACTTTAATTGTTGAGCTTTTGTTATGGAGAAGTCTAGGGTTGTGGATTTTTTTTAAAGTCAGTGTTAGACCTATTTTAAGGCTTACATTGCAAGTATTTACACTTTAAAATGTACTTGTTCACTGACTTTAGACAAATGTGGTTGGAAAGGTACCAGGGTCAACAAGCTGAGTAATAAAGTTTGCATGTCACCCTCTATAAACTTAATGTCCATATTAATTAGGGATGTATTGCAAAATTTTAAGTCAGGAGCCTTAAACCTGGGATATTCTGTATATACTATATACTATTTTCTTGTAATAATTGTTCAGTTCAACAGGATAATACAATACAACGTTTGAAGTCATTAGAAAGGAGTATTTAGGAAGCTATCGTTTATCCTACAGACACACACACACATATAAAGCAGTTTGCACATATGCACATATAAAGCAGTTTGACACTGCTTAGTTATTGAGATCAGCCAATGAGCAATATTAGTAGTATGCAGCAAAGGAATCTCCCAAAGTTCTCCTTTCATAATGAACTATTAAAACAGTTATTCCTCACTTATTTTGAGCTTGGCAACTTTGTAGACGTTTGGCCTCAAAACATCTAATGAAACCTTCCAGTAAATGAGATGAAGAAGAGGTGTAACAAAACCCTTTAAAGCTGGCAGTGGTACATGCTAATTACAACAAAAAGCTTTTTAAATACGTATTTTCCTCAATCCTAAGTGCCTTTTCTTTTTTCAAAGCAAACCACAATTGACTATTAATATGGTACAGTCATTATATTCACCTCTTTTTTTCCCAGTCAGCTCCTAGAAGCCCAAACAAGATGAATGGCTATATCATGCAGCTAAAAGGCTTTTGTGGTTTTAGCCATAAATGCTTCCATCTCTCAGCTGTTAACATCCTGAAATCTAATGCTTACAATTGTTGCCTAAATTGCACTTATGCCTTTCTTATTCCAACACTTGGTCATCACCTGTTTTAAACTGCCAATGCATGCTTGTTTTTTTATTTCTGATGATTTTTTTTTAATTTCAATTTTTCTTATGGAGTGGAATTGGAGAGTTCAAAAATATGAGATAGACCAGCATAAACAAATTTGTTTAAATATGGAAAAAACTAAAAGTTAAAGATGCTTCTCATGGAGTTTACTGCATATGAGATTATAGAACATAATCAACATAAATGCAGTTTGCTATGGCTATATATAGTAACCTTTATACTTACTTGCAGAGACCCATTTAAAGGTTGTGTAAAGACTTAAGAGTTGCATGCTATATAGATTCTACTATATATTTGTTACAATAATGCTAATATTAGAAATAGATTCTTGTTATTCTATTAAGGGCTACTGACAAAAATTAATATAATTGGCTACCTGCCCAAGTCTTTTCCCATTAGGCAGACTCACTTTTTGATATATGTTGCTAACTCAGGGATTAGCTATTTGATCCTCTAGAAAGGTTCTATACTACAATTCAGAATTTATTGACATTGGTCTGGCTACCTTGCTGGACTAGGCAAAGCTTCAGGTTCCCTCTCCATTTCTAATCTATAACTAGAACTTTTAGACTCTTAAGAGTTGGAAGAAAGAAAGTCACTCCCTGCTATAAATTGTCTTCGTTTCAACTCACAGTGAAGAGGATCCACCACATATATAGGTAATTCGTTCTTCTTCTTATGGTTAAGAAGCTTTCATTCACAAATCTACTTTTCTATGAGTTTGTCTGGTGAAGTGGAGCACAATGGTCTTTATAAGTCAATTCTTTGAGAGCAGATATTAAAAGATGCTGATCATATTAGGAAGAAGGACACATGATGACAATATTTTGCTTAGATTCCAAGAAATCTAAAGCAACCAAATGCAATACAAAATAGACATTATTTTCAAGAGATGACTGTTCAGCAACAGCATTTCCTTCTTTGGTTTATTAGAATTTCAATTATTGAAATTCAATTATTGTTTGTGTATGTTTGCAATATTTTCCCTGCTTCTATAGGGGATCATAGTAATGAATACTGGCTTCAAAACTGATTGTAAACTTGTCCCTCCCTACATACATAGAATGTGTGTAACACACAATAAAGAGAGATGAGGCTTTGATCTCCCAGACATGCTAATCATTTTAAAGCCAATGATCATTGTTATAGATGCCCTGGTTGTTTTTAAACCATTCAGCAGTTTGTTCTTGGTTTATCTGAATTCTTTGTTAAAATGTGGAAACTGCAGGCAGTGATGTCAATGTGGTTTTCATTTGTTATAGATAATTCTTAACAGCCTTTCACAAATGTCTCTATAACAGATCCTGGAACCTAGAATATATTTATAGGAACATCCTAGGTTTTTCTTTCAAATACCCTTTTAAACAACAAGCCTAATAAGATTTAAATCATAGCATGATTGATTATATAAATATTAATTTTGTGCCACGAGTGATTGCCTCTTCAGCTCTTTTCTTCTGTACTTTTTTTAGAGAGGATGCCCAAGAACAATGTAATTGTTCTTACACTACAATTGTGTTTCAGTGCACTAATCAGCATCACTTGTCAGAGTTCAAATAATGCTGAGAGAAAATATTTTACATTTGTTAGCTTTTAAAATTATTTATATTCCACCCTTATCTTGGTCAATGACCATAATATTTGATTGATTGATTGCTGAGAGAGAAGAAACATTTTCTGCATGCTTTTTCAGGAAAAAGAAGAAGTTTGTATTTGGTACATGTGTCTAATTTCTTATTTGGAATGAACGTTCTTCAATAAATTCAAAATTCATAGGTCTTTCTCACTTTATGTCTCTTTTAAGTCTTTCTGTCATGTTTATCATATTTACTTTCTTTATCCCTTTCAAATTGATTGCAGAAAAACAAATCTAAATGTGGCATGATTGTTAATCTTTTTTTCCTTTGCAAATATGTCCTCTAGATTATCTAATGTTCCCAGTCTTTTTTATGCTCTGATATCCTTACTAAAACTACAAAGGCATTAAGATTTTGAGTCATTCTGTGCTGTAAGATGTAGTGAAAATTTAGCATAGATATAATGTAAAAGCATAGAGCATTGTATTTTTTGGTAAGCACAGCTGTCAACAAGCTGTTTTAATCTATAACTTTTTCACATTTTCTAATTAGCCAGGGGACATTTACATTTATTAGTTTAATGAGTCTGATTATTGTATATTTTGCTTGCTTGGCTTCATATAATATGAAAATGGACTTTGTCTGTTCTTTGCTAAAAAAATCTGAGAATTTTGGTCACAAGCTTAATAGTTTACTTATGTTAACAACTCTAGAAATCTGCAGATCAATATCTATTCAGACATAATCCTTACTGATTTTAATTGAGATGTATCTCAGATAACTATGTTTTCCACTAGATGGACTAGAAAAATAAACCACAGGAAGGCTAAAACTACTTTTACTGAGATTGGTTTTAATATCTAGGACTATTTATCTAGGACTGCCCTTGCATACCTTGCATACCATCCGGAGACTGCAGCTGGTGCAGAATGCGGCCACGCGGGTAGTGATGGGAGTTTCCCGATTCTCCCCCTCCTGCGTGACCTGCATTGGTTGCCGGTTGCACTCTGGGTTCAAGGTTCTGGTATTAACATTCAAAGTCCTACAAGACATGGGTCCGGGATATCTACGGGAGCGTCTCCAGCCGATATCAAGTGCCAACCGCCCTGTGTGAGCACACAGGCAGGGGCTTCTCAGGGTCCCGTGGGCAAGTCAATGTCGGCTGGCGGTGCCCCGGGGCTGAGCCTACTCTGTGGCGGTTCCCGCCCTGTGGAACCAACTACCCCTGGGGCTCCATCTGGCCCCTGACCTTCGCACCTTCCGCCACAACTTGAAGACCTGGTTATTTGAACAGGCCGGGCTGTGCTGACCTCCTGGGGGCGGGATTTTTAAATTTAATTTTAATTTAATGTTATAATTATTGGGCTTGCGTTTATTTAATTCTTTTTAAATTCTTTATTGTTGCTGTTTGGTTTTAGTTGTGAGCTGCCCCGAGTCTTCGGAGATGGGGTGGCATACAAGTCCAATAAATAAATAAATAAATAAATAAATAACAACAGAATCCTGAAAGCATTATTCTGTACTTCTTCCTTCTTACAGTTCAGTGAATCAGGAAAATAACTGACTGAGCTACTCTGAATGTTATCACTGTTCTGGGCTTTCAAAAATCCTTCAGCCCCTTTTGCTTAAACACAGTTCCTGCATATCTCAGCCAAAGTCATCTTGCCTGCAAATTCAGATAAACTTTAAATAATACAAATATTCAGCAGATTTGGATAAAGCAATAATCCAGCCTGTTTTTCCAGATTGGATTATTGCTTAATATAAACTGCACTAGTTGCACTCAATCAAGAGGTGGGGAACTATGACCCCTTTATGACTTGTGAACTTCAATTCCCAGAATTCCTGAGGCAGCATGGTTGGCTCATGAATTCTGAGAGTGGAAGTCCACAAGGGACATAGTTCCTTACCCCTGTGCTAAATGGATGAGTTCTGATTGAAGAAAGTGGTCCTGAAGATATTGAATGAGCAATCTTATATAGGTAGTCCTCATTCAGCAATGGTCTGAATTAACTTTACAACCAGTCATCATATTTACAGCTTTTGCAGATCTGTAAAGCAAAGGAAAGCTGAAATAGGATCATAGGTGCAGTGGGAGTTTCACTTAGTGACCATTTCACTTAACAACTTGCCAGTCCCAATTGTGACTGATAAAAGGACTACCTCTACATAGAAACACATTATCAGTATTGTAGAGGCTTTTGAAAACAGAAATGTATGTTGTAATTGACTGCCTATCAGCATAATAATCTTTAGTGTTATCTTCATTTTACTAAAGTTACAAAATGAATCTTTTGATTCTATAACCAAAATCTTTAGCACAGATTATAAGGAAAAATAAATACACAGAGGGCAAAGCTTCCCCAAAGCTTTCTTCTCTCCTTTACTGGATATATATTTAATGTAATGCTGTGCCAAAACAGGGCTTGTGGTTTTGCAAAGTAGTTTTTCTATGCAAAATAAGATTCCATATTTCTAATTTTCAGGGTATCTAAGAATGTCAAAATTCTCTTCAGATTATTTTCTGTTCGAAATGGTGCAGAGCAATTCCTAGTTATTGTTTCCTGTTATACATCTTTCCATCACTGCTTTCTGCTGACATGCTTCTTGTCTAAAGAAATACATGGGAAGAGTTCCCACAGGAGTTGATTGAAATGTGAGATTCCAGGAAGCTAAAGGTATTATTGTTCAAAGATAGGCATTCATATACAGCACATGACCACATTGTAACAGCATGAGAACATCACACTTTAACTTGGGAAATTCACTGAAATTCTCGTCCTTTAAAAGAAATCAAGAAAACAATTTTTTTAAGCAAAACACATGTAATTGATAGTGAAACATGCAGATTTATTTTATTTTTTTGGTAAAAGCCCTGTCACCGATTTTAAGAGCAGCATGCTTAGGATTGCTTAGAACATCTTGAATTTTGATTCAGACTGCATAAAAATGCACTTAAAACAGTGAATGCAGGCATAACACTTCAAGGATATCCCAGAATTTTAACCCATTAAGTGCTGTAAGCAGTGAAGTGAGCTTACAATGAAAAATTAGTTATAATTTTTCAACAAATCACAGTTGCACCAGAATTTCAGTTGCTAAGCAATACAATTATTAGGCATGATCAAGTGACCAGACCTGTCTTTATGACCATTTTTACCATGATTGTTAAAGCAAATTATCACAGTAGTTAAGCAAATCTGGCTTCTCCAGTTGACTACATTTATTTATTTATTTATTTATTTATTTATTTTGAACTTGTATGCCGCCCCATCTCCGAAGACTCGGGGCGGCTCACAACTAAAAACAGGAACAATAAATACTTAAAAAAATTAAACTAATTTTACAAGCCCAAAAATTACAAAAACTAAAATTTACAATAGTTAAAATTAAGAAACCTATCCCCCCCCCAGGGAGGGGTCACAGCCCGGGTTGGGCAAACAACCAGGTCTTTAAATCATGGTGGAAGGTACGGAGGTTAGGGGCCAGGCGGAGCCCCAAGGGCAGTTGGTTCCAGAGGTCAGGGGCTGCGACAGAATAGGCTCGTCGTCGGGGGACCGCCAGCCAGCATTGGCCTGCCGACGGGACCCCGAGGAGTCCTTCCCCCCAGGGAAGGCAGATTGAAGTCCCCCAGGACCATAAGGCCCGGGAACTCCACCGCCACCCCCGAGAGATCGAGAAGCCCAGGCAGGGGCGCTGTCACACAGCTGGGGGAAAGGTATGCGAGCAGCAAGCCCACCCGACCATTAGGCCCCCACCTCAAGAGGAGGGTCTCACTCCGCCTATCTCTGGAACCGCGACCTCCCTTGGAAACAGGGTCTCCCGAATAACCACAGCCACCCCACCACCCCTTCCCTGGGCCCGTGGCCGGTGCAGAACCTGGAAACCTGGAGGGCACAGATCAACCAGAGGGACACCTCCCTCCGGGCCCAACCAGGTTTCGGTGATACAAGCCAGGTCCGCAGCCTCCTCCTCCTCAATGATCTCGCGGAGGAGGGAGGACTTATTAGCCACGGACCTGGCATTAAAATACACCAACCTAAGCCCAGGGGTCCCGGTTCCAATGCCCCCTAGGGAAGAGGCCATAGGGTCGGAGCGCGCCACCGCACAGAGATGGCAGGTACGCACTCCCGGCACATGATATGGCCCTATGCCTTGACGTCTCCTGCCAATCCCAACCACCCTGGGAATCACGGTCCCCACCTCACACCCCGGGGCCCCGCCGGCCCCCAACCCCCACCCCCCATGCACTGGGCTGCAAGAAGACCCCTCCACCCCCCTCCCTAACCCCTTAAGACGGCCAATTAAAAAATTTAAAAACCTTCCCTTCCGAATTAAGCGTAATTTAAAACCCATGGTCATGCTATGTCCCTCTCGGAATAAAGATCCATCATCAAGGAGGGGCTTTGACAATACGGCAGGCCATCTCAGGGACAGGGGAGCACCCCTGAGTGCCCGCAGCCCAAGGGAAGAGTAGGTGTATCCAATAGTGGTGATTGCTAAGGAGAGATCAAGTCCAGGATAGATGGTAAAAGTTCAGGTCACCGATGGTCAATCAGTTCTAGGGCCAGCAAACAGCGGGGACCTCTCGACCCAGGCGGAACTCCCACTGCCCGCCGGGGAGTAAGTCCCACGATCTCAAACATGGTCCAGTCCCCTCTCTCCCACAGAGGAAGACAGAGGAAGACTACATGTTGGAAGCCTTCTGGGAAGGTCTCAAATCATGATCCTATTTTTGTGAGACTGCAACCATTGTATATGTGAGCCCGTTGCCAAGCACCCAAATTGCAATCACGTGACCATGGGGGTGGTACAATAGACATAACTTCAAAAATGGTTCATAAATCTTTTCCTGCAGTCGTAACTTCAACAATAAACAAGCAGTCATAAGGATTACCTGCAATTTAATTAGGGCAAAATAAGTTCACATTAACAAACTGCAGAGAAGTAGATCAAATAAATTAAACTTGAAAATCACATTTCATCCCTTCTTGATCAGCTACAAAAAAGTAAGATATTCCAGAGTCAGATATAATATGGCATTGCAATAGTTGCATGTAAAACTCACTGAGGATAATTCAGAATATCCCATCCTTGAACAATGAATTTTGCATCTCTATACAGAATAATATTAAACGATTAGTCACCATACTAAGCAACGAACCAGACCACAATGTCTTATAGGTTTTATTTGCAAAGGAAGCACACAAACCTCAAAAACATTTTTATAAAAGAATGAGGGGGTTATTTTCTAATTATGCACCAAATTAAAACGTGCTTAAAATTGGATTTGAATTGACATCATCTAAAATGGATTTCAATTGTATTATTTTTAGTGCAGATTCTGATTTATTTTTAATGTTACATATTAATGTCTATTATTTTCAAATTGGTTTTATAAGAACCCCATCAGCATAAATTCACCCACTGATGCATCACAGTCCTCCCAGAATCTGGGTAGCCCCCAAACATTTGGGCTTTCATACGATATTAAAGATCTGGATGTTCCTTCAGATATTTTGATCAGAAGGTTAAACTAGGCCTTTTGGTGAGTTTTTTTCCCCAACTTTTGGTCTACACTGTTTGAAAATGAGTTGATTTTTAGACTCAGAATGTATGTTATACTAGTATTACTGTTATTTCTGATTAGTTCTCAGGATGTTTATGTTGCATATGAAATTGCTAGTTTTTTTCTGTGTAAACTTCTGTATACCACACAATCACAACTGTGGCATGGGCGGCTATGTAAATAAATAGATCTAAACTATTTTTCTGTTCTGACAACAATCTCATACTGTTTATTTTTAAGAACAAACAAACATTATTGTTTGAAACATTTTATTGAAAATATTAATCTTTCATAACTGATTACAAGATGTAATACAATCTATTCATATTAAATGCATTGAAATAAAATTTTTATATAAAGACAGAGGAAAAAACATTGAAGGGCAAGTGGCACAAACAAACAATGATATCCAAGTTTGTGTGTGTGTGCATGAGGGAACAACTAAGAAAAAGACTAGCTATTGTTCAGATATTAAGTCTGAAATTTTCTAGTATTAGGTAAAATGCAACAAATAATGAACAGAAAATAGCAGAAATACAAAGAAGGGTATGAGAAGGAACTTTCAAATAGATAACACAAATGGATTTGTAATCACAAAATGCCATTTGATCATAACCCTCCTAAAATATCTCCTACAGAAGAGCAGTATAGCACACACAGTTTGAGAAGATTAACACCAGATAGTCCAGTGCTGATGAATAGCTCAGCATCCTGGGATAATCTTCATTCCTAGGCCATTTTCAGCCCATTGAAAGAAGTCACACTGTTTATCCTTCCCAAGAGGACACACAAAGAAATGCTTTCCATTATTAGGGCCAATCTTCAGCACTGTCCTCATAATGCAGCGATTCCCATGATTGCAGAAAGGAAAATGCAGGTCTGCCCACTGCAGAGAGAAATCATTTTCTGTTAATACCAGATGCTGAAGCCAAATTCCTGTTTTAGATGGGAAGCAACAAACTCCCTGTTAATTCTGCAAGGGTGACTAACAATAATCAAGCCAAGCAACTTTCTTCACTACCTGAACTCTTACTTGTTTGACTTTGTGAAAGGACAGTTGTAAAAAGCCTTATCTGACTTTTGGAGGAAACACAGATTTAATTTAACCAAGTAAAACTCTTGATAGCTTATGGCTTCAGAGCAATAGATCTTACTTCCCCAAGCTCTAATGTCTTTCTCCCTTGGAAAATCTGAAGGTCAAAATGACACTGCATTGCATTAGTTACCATAACAGAATCTATTATCAAAGCTGAGCCGAAAAGAACAAATACAAGAAAAACATCAGCACTCATTTTATGTTGTCAAGGTCATTAAAGAAAATATGAACTCGGATTCAGTTGTGCTGTTTTATTACATTAATTTTGCCCTAGAATCTTTGCACACTTGATTAAGCATTCTTACACTAGAATTGTGTCTCCTTTGAAGGTTCTTGCTTTATGTTGCCTAACAGTGTTATTCCTTCTAGCTTATAAAAGATTAAAGGAAGTATGAACATATGAGTTTGATTCACTCACACTGAGTTTGAATCATTTTGATTATGGTAAATGTATTCATAGTGTTTGGCTAATGCTGCAATTTTCATTGTTCTTTTTCCTCCTTGTCTTTGCTTACTATACTATTGTTAAGTTACTACCTGACAACAGTAATCTAAAAAGCACCTTAAAAGAAGGAAGAAAACATAGCAACAAGATTTTGATGAAATATTCAGAATAAACTAGCTAGGTAAGAAAGAAAGTTAAGTTTGCTTAGAGGGTAGTATGCATCAATAAGATAAAGTCATAAAGTCACTTGTTTTTAGAACTTCAATTATTTTTAAAAGAATATGGAAAAGACTTTTCCAAAGTCCCTTTTTAAATACAGCTGGGGAGGTCATCAGTAAGAAAGAAATCTAAGATAGAAATGAAATAATTAATAAAACAATTCAATATTGTTATAAAGAACAGTGTTATTTTTAACCTTTGTGTAAACAACTAACTCAAAGCCTAACAGTCTCACTGTTTGATACAGAAAATAATTTTGTACAGACCAGAGAATCCATTTATTCTTCCCAAAATGAACTGAGAACCTCTTTAGACAAAGCTATCATCACAGCAATTCATTTCCCACTATGCTAAAATTAAAGAATGAGTGAAATCCATAAGTAATCACAGTTGTTTGAGAAACCAATTTATCTTTTTCAAGGATCTATGGTACTATACAATCTCACATACTTCAAAATAGTTACACCGGGCTTCTCTTGGCAAAGGACAAGCATAAAATTGCCTGCCCTTGTTTTCTCCGTCCTTCCTCACGATGCGAAGAACACAGAAGCGACTGTGTTTACTGCAGCGAGGAGTGCCAGCATTTAATGTGCAAGAGCCATCTGTCATATTATCTGGAGGTGCTCTGTAATGACAGGTAACAAGATAAAAACCTGCATAAAGTTAAGGAGATTAGTTACAGCAAAACCAGCGTCTTCAGTCTCAATACCACAGCTCCAAAGCCCATATAAACTCTTCTACTTCAATGATACATCTGATCAAACAGAGCACTTAGCAATTTTATCTGCTTTACTTTCTCTTTAAAATGAAATGGATGGACTCCATGTCAAAAATCCATTCTATTGAAATGAAGTGGAAGCAGCAAATTTTTAAAAAGTTAGCTTGCTGCTTTTTAAAATAAGTAAACTGTACCATTCTGGCATAGCTAGCATAAATTTTGTACTTTCATGTAGTTTAAAAGGCATCCTGAATTGGCAACAGCAAGATGTACTAGAAAACCAATTCCTTCCAATTATATTCTTCCCCTCTGGAAAGTTATTACACGTGTCTTCGACCAGACCATGGGGATATCTATCTACTTGTCTGCTTCAAGACAATTTTCCATGCTCTTTGATCAAAGCTACTTTAATGATCCCCATCATATACCAGAGAGGAAGAAGTCTGACTGGCAGAGCAGAAAAATGTATTTTATGAAGGTGATAGGAAAGCTTTGCTCTCCTCTGATGTTAGCATCACCAGAATAGCTGGATGGTGTCTGTTTACAATGCACAAGGGCATCTGCCTTGATTGTTAATGTTTAAACAAGGTTACATTGCTTCTTGTTACTTAGGTTTGCAGCAGCCAGGGTTTTTGGCAAATATGTTACTAGTCAAGCTCAAAAGGCATTAGGTAATTCCACTCTAGGGTTCATTAATATGTAAGCAGCATTTCTCCCCATTATTACTGCGACCCGATGGCTTTTTATGTAGTTTCCCCTCTAGACCAAGCTTGGAGGAAGCTTTTTGAACACAGCCTATATATATGCCATTAGAAGACCTACAGTATACACTGTTAACAAATGCAATAAAATACTGCCCCCAATCATTATAGTATGGCAACTAGCAGCTATCTCTTATAAGACTGCCTCTAATAATTGCAGTAGTGTAAAGTGCAATTATTTTTTCTACAGTATCTCTTTCATTCAGTATCTTTCATTATTCTTAGGAAACTGAAGCTCATACTACACAGCTGAATTTGGCATTCTCCCATCTCTCATCTGCAATGATACCATTAAGGACTGAATCATCTGTCCATTTCCCCAACATGATTTATGCTACCTGGTAACATCGTCCTTCTGCCATTTACATATGGCCAGATAGGTCAGTGAGACTTCACAAGAAATGGACACAAATCACAGATTAAAGATGATCATACTCAGAAATCATACTCCAATCCTAACCTAATGTTCTGTACAAGATCTAAAGGTCAGCATACTTAACCAGATAATATTTCAGAAGCAACCTCTTTGTACTCCATGTAAACACTATTGAACCAAAACATGAGCAAAATTTATACTGTACAACTTGGGAAGGAATTTGGAACCTTCTTTAGGTATCTTATGAAAGCTACAACAGTGCAAGCAATGCTGGCCCTCTTCACTCAGATTCTCAACTTTGCATAATTAATGACAAGAATTCTATTGATGTTGCCTATGTAAAATGTTCCTGCTTTCCTTGACATTCAGGAATCTGAGGGGAAATTGCACAGCTGGAGCCCAGCTGTGAACAAATCCACCAGCTGTCTAGAATATTCCTCTATGGAGCTATGTAGAGGTTCCTCTAGTTTCTCTTTATCCAAGAGGGACCAAATTACCTTAAATAAGGCTGCTGGCCAACAGTATGCAGATACAAAAATTTATTATGCCATATGAGAGTGGTTATTATTGGAAGCCTGAAAATTTCAATTTGTTTAAACAAGTTATAGAAACGCATTTTAAAAATACTATTTTATCCCAAGGGTTCTTGTGTAGCATTTCCTGTCAGTTTGCCAGAACTATCCTACATTTTAAGACAGAAGTGAGGCTGCAGCTCCTATTCATCCTTCCATTATGCCTACAAACTCTACTCTCCTTTGCTGCTTTTTTTATTAAGGGATTGGAACTGCAGACTTCAAATATTTTTCAAATGTTTCCATTCTACAAGTACATCCCAGATATATACTGTATATGCTTTAAACTTTCTGCATCTGGCAAACAACCATTTCTAACAATTTCTTTGGATCTAATAAGTTGCCTTGGCCGCAAGCCTACAGCACTTTAGGACACAGCTGCAGACAAACTTGTTTCATGGACCGGTACCTGCCAAAATATAAGTAACATTGCACATTTCAAAGCAAAAATATAATACAAACAAACAGTTTTTCATATAAACAGTTTTACCCCTCAATATGTAGTTGAAATTAACAAACCTGTTTACAAATTTCTCAGTAAGGCTTCCAACAGATGAAGTTGAACAATCAATTTTCTGTTTCTTTGATGCTGGCTTTAAAGAATTACATTGATGGGGAAAAGGTATTGATGAATTTACTTCATAGTGGTTGGTACTATTAAAATTGTTTCTTGAAGGATCATGCAGAGAGCCTCCATCTGGAGTTCGACTTTCACTTCTGTTACGTTTCAGTAGAATGTCTTTACTAGCAAAATCTGTCAATACTAGAGTTGCTGTCCCAAATGCCGTCTTCCTATTTATCTTAATTTCCATTCTTGATTTTTTGAAGTTGTTATATGGATATTTGACCAAGGAGCTATTATCTGTTGTTAAACCTCCATTTTTTCCTATTTTTTAAAAGTTGAAATAGATAAAAAATATCCTGGTTAGTATCAATGAATCAACTGTTTCCATGTCTTCCTAAATTGTGTAACTCCAGCAATAATACGCTACATAGTGCTTCAATTTATGATCCTGATAGTCCAAGTAATCTACTGTAGCAATACAGAAATAGTTATAGTCATAACTCTGCATAGAAATGCTTATTCCCATTTATATAAAGATATGCATTAAAGTAGCACAATGGGTCTCAGAAGAGCACTCCGCTATTATGGTCATGAACATTCCAATAGACATTAATTGAACTGAAGACATGAGAAATGATATTAATCTTGGTGGAAGTGTTGTTGTTTTTTTGGTCTTTTCTTGTACAAAGCTGATTTTAACAACTGCTAACCAACTAAGAAGAAGGCAAAGCAAGAGAAATATTTGTAAGAATAAAGATAAGATGGTATTCATTATGAGCCCTGAGCACAGCTTTTGACATGCAATAATCCCCAAAATACAGAATGCTATTTGGGGGTGGGGAAGGGGGTAAAGTTGCCTTATTGAAACACTGTAAAGAAGTCTTCAGATGACAACTAAAATGTAAGAACGAAAAGAGCATTATTGTGATTTTGTTCTAAAGCCCTCAGCTGTAGTGCCTTTGTTGCACAGTGTTTGCTTCAGCTTCTAGATCAGCAGCTGGGCACATAAATTCCAGGGGATAATTTAATTGATGAATTTAGTTTTCTGAAGGGACTAAAATCTTTAGATTCCTGAGGCTGGCTAAAGAATCAACTAAGAAAAGTTAATCAAGAGCATACTTTGCAGCTGATACAAATACAGGCTCTTAGGCCCAACACTGTATTGACTATAGAAAGACTGTACCAGCATTTTTTCTCATGCCAGTCTTTGGATTTTATAAATTCAGTTGTGAATGCCTTCTATAATATCTTTAAGCATTACATATGTAAGCCAGAAGCATTTTTACTATATTTTTGAACAATGGATTCTATAAAATAATTTTAATTTAATAATTTTACCAGTAATAACATATGACATTGTTAATTATGCAATAGCTTAAATCAGGGATAATTAAGTGGGCTGCTGGGGCACATTTAGAATATTCGAGATATGTCATAAGGTAGCCTATTCATCAGACACCTACTATTCACAAACACCTTTTGGTTCAAAGGCAAACAGTGAAGCCATTCCTCATGATGGACTCCCAATTCTTCACATTATCTAGGGACATGAATCCAGAGCAGAAAAAAATACTTAGGTGTTTGGCTTGCACCTGCCATATCCGTAAACACCACTTTGAAAGAATCTGCATTTTTTTTCTGCTTCCACAGCAGCTTTATTTTGTAGACATGGAAAAATACATGTTTGAGTTAAAGAAGGCAGAAACAGGAAAGAAGAAAATCATTGTACCCTGAGGCCATTTCCTTAACGTCACCTTATCTCCAACACATATTTCCATGGGACTATATGGCTGCTTTGCATGCCCAGGAAAAGATACATCTTCTTTGAAAGAAGTATTGACAAGTACATCAAGTGTGCCCGTAGCACTTCCAAATAACTTTTCCATTTCATGGGTGTGCACTACCCATACCATCCAACATGACCTGTTTTTGATTAGCCACTATTATATTCAAAAAATGCCAATACAGTACGAGCTCAAGAGTTGTTCTTTAAGATAAACATGAAAGATTGCTTAATGCTACACAACATGCCAACTTCCTATTTATAATTTTCAATTTTTTTAAACTAACTTAGGGGCTTCTTGGCAGATATTTCTGATGAAGAATTTGTAATGGACTGATGACCACAAACCCAAGTTGCTTATTCCTTATCAAATGCTTTCTCAACAGCATTCATCATTAGAGGCATTCTTCTCAAAGCCCACAGACTATTTCAGCACTACTAAGGCAGAAAGTCACCTACAGTAGTAAGAAAAAGCTGGAAAGTTTTAAATTGAAAATACACAAGTAAAAAGGGCAACATGTTTTAAACAAAAGATCTTAAAGAAAACGACTTGGCATTTAAAACTTTGGAAAGAGAACTAAAAAAAAGCAAATGGATAAAACTCATAGAAGAAAGTAGATGAAGCAAAATCAGAGTAAAAAAGGAGTGTGCTTTGAAGATTAGAGGCTTAAGACTACTGCTGAATACTGCCCCAGGTAGTGGAAGGCAATATTGGACATAGCTATTGCAAAGAGAGTGGGATATACTACAAATGGCAAAGGCAGTCTGAACTTATCTCCACTCAGAATCTCAATGCTTCAGAATCTCAGTGCTCCAGAATCTTAAGCATTTTATGGATTGGAATTTAAAATCTCAAATATTTTATTGCTAGGATTAAAGACTTCTCAGTGTGCAGACTCCAGTATCCCAGAAATATCAATAAATACAGTTATGGCCCTTCTAGCTATAAAAGGAAATATTTTCTCCCTGCAAATGTATTCCTTTTCAAATGTATGAAACATTTGGTTTGGCAATTCAGAAAGTGCTGAGACACACAAAAAGTACAAAAGGTTCAAGTGAATAATTCATTCAGCAGAGGATCATAGAACAGCTGTGAAAGTATAGATTTGAGTTACAAAAAGAACATTCCATTTTAACACAAACAATTGTTCCCTAAAGTGACTAGTGTCTGGGTTTATAATTCAGATTTTAAGCACAAGCCTCTGCTCAAGATACCTTATTTTTCCCCATCATGGTTTGTTTCAAAGATAATTTCTTCTAAATTTTCTTCCTTAAGAAACAGGATTATACCCCTGTATGCAAGATCCATAAGCAGACATTTGCCGTTTTATTGTTAATTAAAATTAATAAGAACTTCATGTTGCTAATGGCATGTGGAATAGCAGTAATATTGGGACCAAGTTTGTAGTAATAAAAAATATAAAATGCAGTACATACGTATTAAAAAGCATTTGCAGCAAAAAGAAACACCATATACCAACAATAAATTATATGAAGCTGCACACACAGAAAATGAATGATATATGTGTCCATTGATGTATGATTTAGACCAGTGGTTGCCAACCAGTGGACCGGGGACCACTGGTGGTCCATGAGAAAATTTTGGTGGTCCACAGAGAAATGTCACCCCCAAAGCACCTCCCCAAAGCAATTAATCCAGGCTGCATGGGAACATAAGGCTTGTGTCACTTGCATTGCAAACAACACGAAGTAGTGAGGGGAGGAGAGAAAGGGAGGAGGGGGGGAACTTGCCCCACTCACCCCACGCGCCTGGCCTGGCCACCGGACTGCTTCTTTCCGCATCTTACTTCTTCTGCTTTTGGCTGCACACAAGGAAAGCAGCAAAGAATTTTTCTCTCCCTCAAATTCTGCCAGAAATTAGTCTTTGGGACACTGCAAGGCATCCTGTTCCAAGAGGCTGCGCTGGCACAACAAGTCTCACAAAGACTCATTTCTGGCGGAGTTTGGAGGAGAGAAAGAAAGACTTCTGCTGCTTTCCTTGCATGAAGCCAAAAGTCTCTCTCTCTCCCCCGCCCCGAGAACAGAGCTGGAGACGGTATCCTGCACTCCCAAATAAAGAATGATCAATTTGTAGGAAAACGGGGTGGGAATTTTCCTGCAGACTTTTTTTGGGATTTTCCCAGGGTCTCTGGTCCGTGGGATTTAAAATTATGAGTTTGGTGGTCCCTGAGGTCCAAAAGGTTGGTGTCCCCTGATTTAGACTGAACTATCAGATAAAACAACACAATCACAATGTAGAACTGAAATCGTAATGTGTTAATTCATATTAAACATGTTACATGTGTAAATAAAAATAATCAGGTTATTGGTGTTACATTACATAGAGACGCAAATGGATGCAAAATCATACCTTCAGGCCGTGTTGTCAGGCACGCATCACATATTTTCACAGAAGGCTTGTTTATTAGAGTACAGAGTATGCAGGCCCACTCCTCTTCTGACTTTTGAGCAACTTCTCTAGAACAAGGCTCCCTGTTGAATGGCCAGCCACTTAAACTATTTCTTCTTGGCTGTATGCTGTGGGATGAAGGAAGGAGAAATTTACTGCCAGATAGATTCAGCTGGTTGAACAACCATATTCAATGAATGGTTCAGTGTTATATGGACAGAAATATGCAGTGTACTTGAGTTCTGTCCTGGGCCTGGTGATTGTCAACATTTTTATAATGGCTTATATGACTATAAAGAGATCTAACATCTGAGGGAAAGACTCAAGGTTCAGAAGGATTTTGATAGCCTTGAACAACGGGCCTTTCCCAACAAATCAGTTAGATTTTGCCCTATATTTAATCTGGCCATTTGTAAGAAAAATGGCCTGCTGCTAAGTTCACCAGCTTGGATATTCAGTGAAAGGAACTGGACTAGTGTTATTCCTCAGAGCTCACTTGATTTTCTTTAAGGAAAAAAAATTGAAAACATACATTGTCAAAATTATTGTTGAATATTTATGGCTCTTTCTTGGCAACTGGCAAATTGTCTACTTCTCTACAAATTATGCACTGGAAACAAATTCCTTGTGTGTCCAATCACACTTATTTATTTATTTATTTATTATTTAGACTTGTATGCCGCCCCACCTCCGAAGACTCGGGGCGGCTCACAATTAAAACCAAAACATAACAATAAATTAATTTAAAACAATATTAAATAGTCACAAGTCTAATTTAAGTTAAAACCCCAGTATACCATTTAAAATTTAACCCTCCCCCCAGGAGATCAACCCGGCCAGGCCTGTTCGAATAGCCACTTAGGCAATATAGGATTCTGTTCTGTTCTGTTCTGTTCCATTCCTATTCCATTCAGTTGTAATGGTTCAATATAAGCTCCTATGATTTCACTGGTTAAGCAGAGAACTTAAATAATATGGGAAGGGGAGAAAAAAATTGCCTTAAAATTCAAATATTAAATTGTACTGAGATAAATTGTGAAATGCTTTTAAAGGTAGTAAGGTAGTCCTTGACATACGACCTCAATTGAGCCCCAAATTTCTGTTGCTAAGCAAGTCAGTTAAGTTTTGCCCCATTTTATGAACTTTCATGCCACAGTTGGCAAGTGAATCACTGCAGTTGTTAAGTTAGTAACACAGTTAAGTGAATCTGGTTTCCCCATTTCAGAAAGTTGCAAAATCTGTGGTGGCCCTGGTCTTAGACTGTTGCTTTTAAATGTCAGATCAGCCTGCAATAAGGCTAGCCTTATTGCCGATTTGATCCCTGAAGAGAAGGCTGATCTGGCTTGTATAGCTGAGACTTGGCTGGGCCCAGAGGGAGGCGTTCTCCTTGTAGAAATGTGCCCAGTGGGTTATCGAGCATGGCACCAATCTAGACCTCAGGACTGGGAGGAGGTGTGGCTGTTGTTATCAGAGATTCTCTAGTAGCCTCCAGAGGCACTGTTCCACAAGTGCCCAGCTGTGAGACCCTTTTTCTTAGGTTGGGCTCAAGGGATCAGGTGGGATTGCTGCTGCTATACCAGCCTCCCTGCTGAGTGGCAGCTTCCCTACCTGGGCTCCTGGACCTCACCGCAGGGCTGGTGGTGGAATTCCCCAGGCTTATAGTTCTGGGGGATTTCAACCTGCCTTCCCTGGGGGTGAGGTAGTCCAAGATTTCATGGAAACCATGACTTCCATGGGCCTGTCCCAGATCATCCAGAGCCTGACTACTAATAGTGGTCACACACCCAGTTTGGTGTTCATGTCAGAGGAGTGTCTATGTGACTTGGAATTGGTGAACCTGTCTTTGGTCCCCTTGTCATAGTCAGATCACAGTCTGGTGGCAATGAGTTTCTCAAAAGCTGTACCCCCCCACAGGGAGGCAGGACCTATTAGATTGGTCTCCCCCCATTGACCAATGGACCCAGATAGGTTCCAGAAGGAGCTGGGGGTTATAACTGCAGATCTATTATGCAGTCCAGTCGAGCTCTTAGTCACTGTTTGGAATAGGAAGGTGACTGAGGCTCTGGATAGGATTGCACCCTTGCGACCTCTCCTCACCCATAGAACTCCCTTGGCCTGTGGTACACAGAGGAACTGAGAAGGATGAAATGCATGAGATGTCTAGAGTGCCGCTGGTGGAAGACAGAAGATGAACTCAATCAAACATGGGTAAGAGCTGCTACTAAGGCCTACCTTGTGGCAATTCATGCGGCGACGTATAAATACTTCTCCACGCTAATACTTCTCCACTCCTCCCTCCTGGGGAAGGAGGAGATTGAGATCCACCTAAAGGGGCACACTAAGGAATTTGTGGATTTTCTGGAAGACAAAATCGCTCGACTTCGTTCCCAGTTAGATGCTGGCGTGGTTGCTGGTCTGGTGGAAGCTCCTGAGGCAGGTTCTTGCTCTGTTATTTGGGAACGGTTTGACACTGTTGCTCCTGAGGAAATGGACAGGATCCTAGGGAGTTTGTGCGCAAGCACTTGTGTTTTAGACCCGTGTCCCTCCTGGCTTGTGAAAGCTTCCCAGGAGGTGACAAGTGGGTAGACTCTGGCAGTGATTAATGCTTCCTACAGGAGGAGACAGTGCCCCAGCACTATAAGGAGGCTGTGGTCCACCCTCTTCTTAAGAAGCCATTGCTGGACTCCACCCGGTTGGATAACTTCCGACCTGTCTCCAATCTTCCCTTTTTGGGAAGGTGGTCGTGCAGCAGCTGCAGGGGTTTCCGAAAGAAACGGATTATCTCAACTGCTACCAGTCAGGATTCAGGCCTGGATTTGGACAGAAACAGCATTGATCGCACTTTTGGATGATTTCTGGCAGGAATGGGATGGGGGTAGTGCATCCATCCTTGCTCTACTTGATCTCTCGGTGGCTTTCAATACCATTGACCATGGGATTCTCCTGGGGCAGCTTTGGGGGATGGGAGTGGGAGGCCTTGTGCTGTCCTGGTTCACTTCCTTCCTCTGTGCCCACTCTCAGTCAGTGTTCATAGGAGGGGAGAGATCCAGCCCTGGATGAAATCATCTGTCACCATGGACTGAGGTATCACCAATATGCTGATGATACTCAGCTATATGTCTCGGCCAGTGGTGAGTTAAGTGTTGCTGTGTCCTCCCTCTCGTAGTGCCTGGAGGCTGTTAGGGGCTGGATGGGGAGCAACAGGTTGAAACTAAACCCCTACAAGACCGAGTGGGTCTGGGTTTGGGGTTCGTTGGCTCAGGGAGAATTACCACCTTTGGTCTTGGATGAGGTGGCACTACCCCAAACAGACCCTGTCTATAATCTAGGGGTTTTCCTGGACTCATGACTCCTGCTTGAAGAGCAGGTGGCAGTTGTGGCCAGGAGGGCTTTTGTGCAACTGTGGGTTGTGCACCAGTTACGCCCTTTCTTGGACCAGCGGTCCCTACTCACAGTCACTCATGCTTTAGTCACTTCCTGTCTTTATTATTGCAACGTGCTCTACATGGGGCTGCCCTTGAAGAACATCTGGAAGCTCCAGTTGGTACAAAGTGTAGTGGCCTGCATTGTTTTGTGCAGACCCTGGTGTGCAAGTTTCACCTCTCCTGCGGGAGCTGCATTGGTTGTCGATTTGCTTCCTGGTGCAATTCAAGGTGCTGGTTGTCACCTTTAAAGCCCTTCATGGCTTGGGACCAGATTATCTGAGGGAACGTCTCTTGCTGGTCATAATCTACCTGACCCTAGAGCAGGGAGGCAGGGAATGCTGTGGGTACCATTCCTGAAGAGATACACCTAGTGGGACCCAAAAGGGCCTTCTCTGTGGTGGCTCCCTCTCTCTGGAACATCATTCCCCCAGAGATTAGAATGGCCCCCTCTCTAATACTCTTCTGGAAAGCACTGAAGATCTGGTTCTGCCAGCGGGCCTGGGGAACCCAGAATGGGATGGAGCCCATCAAATGGCTTGTGTGATCTACTGTCGTCAAGGTGGGGGATGGAAGTTGGGGAATGATTTATTTATTTATTTTTTCTAAATTTTGTTCTATTGTACTTTATTAATTTATTTGATTATTTTTGTTAGTTTTTATTGTTTTTTATTTTAAATATTGTTTTACATTCTGTAAGCCACCTTGAGTCGCCATGGACGAATAGGTGGCAATATAAATTCAATAAATAAATAAACAAACAAACCAACAAATAAAAGATTATCACATGACCCATAAACACTGGAACTGTCATAAATGAGTCAGTTGCCAAGGCTTTAAATTTTGATCACGTGAACATGGGAATACTGCAATGGTAATTGTGAAAAATTGTCATAAGTCATTTTTTTTCAATGCTATTGTAACTTTGAACAGTCACTAAGTGAACTACCTGTAAAGACTTACCTCAAATCCCCAGGCTGAGGTTTGTCGTTCTGGCACTGTGAGCAGAAATAGGTCATTCTGTTGTTCTCTCCTAATCGACATACTGTGATCTTTCCGCTGCATTGGCGGCAAGTGGGGTGTTTATACACTCTGTAGTGTTTACTTATTGCCAATCCCATTTTGCGACACTGGAACAGACAATTATTATTTATGTAACAAAAATAATATTTATCTTGTAATAACTGGAAAGAATTTACAAATAAATTTAAAAACTTCTATTTTTAGGTGTACTGGGCAAAATAAATAAATAATTTATTCTTTTATTTTCCTCTTTCAGGGGGAAGAGGTTTACTAGTGATATTTCTCAGCTGCATTAAAATCCTTTAAACATTGTCTAGGAGATGATGGGTTAAGTAGCATTTCTCCAATCACCAAATTTAATAGAGTACAACATGTGCAGCCTGTGAAGGTTTTTAAAAATTACATATCTGTGGTCTAATAAAAGTTCAAACATAAAACGTCATATTTAAGACTAGGTTAGAATCCTTCATTTGGAAGTACAAACTTCAGAAAGGTAATCTTCGATGGTTTGGAACATTACATTTATTATATCATAGGATGGTATCCAAAGACATATTTCCAAAAAAACTACTTTCACTATTTTTTAATATATAAGTTCACATATTTTTTAAACACTATGTCCTAAAAAAAATTAAACAGGGTTGTATTTAACTGTGTACAAGGGACAAAAAATCCTCTTATCAGTTGGTGGAATAATACTGAAAATTTTAAGTAGCGGTTACTTTAAGGCTGCATTTTTTTTCATTTTGCCAAACTCTTAGAAAAGAATTTTTTCCCTACCTTATAAAAGAGAAGTGAGAAATCCCGAGTCATTTTCACCAAATGGCATATTTGCTTATCTGTTAATTGACAAACCTGTTATTTGAAACATTGGTTTTAAAAAGTACAGTGAAGTCAGGGTTCTTTGCTTTATAACAGTGTATTTCATTAAAGAATTTCATTTTGATGACCAGATGATACACAAACCTAACTTAACAATACAGGAAACACTTACAATAATAAGCCTACTTGGATTTTAATACAACAATCCTATACATGAAACTAATTTTTGAATCTCTGTGTATAGAACTGCTGTATTAATATGATTAAGGCTTCATTTATGGAATAGTTTTTTGCAGCTATGCAATAGGTACCTAGACATCCATAATGGACTCATGATTATGAAAAATATAACTGACTTTCTTTGTATGTAACTCACATTTCGTTGTATTTTAACATTTTGTTATGAAATTGGTAATCACTGGTCAATGACCATATGATTCTGAATATAAATGACCTAGTGGGATTATCCATGGAAAGTAAGGTTTCAATTAATTCCTTATGGAAACCTTTTATTTACAATGTAACAGAACAGTCATTGTGCATTTTACAATTTTCTTTTAGGAGCTCAAGACCTAAATCACCGTAAGTAAAATGTAAAATACAACTGAAAGCAGCTAGAAATATTTTACATACTTTAACAATTGGGTGCAGACCACTGTCAAAAAGTGCTTCATTCTTTATGATATTTCCCACTCCAGGTAGGATTGCCTGATCAAGCAATACATCACATAACATACGGCCCTTTTGCTTCTTAATCTCACTTTCTGCTCTTCGAAAGCTAAATTTTGAACTGCAGACATCTAAATCTCCCAGCATTCTAATTTTTTCTTCACATTCAGCTGTGTTTCTGTAGGATTAAAAATAAAAATGATTGTCAGATCATAAATTCCCAGAAGGCAAACTCTGCCTAAAATAAAATATCCTATGGAACTAACCCACGGTCTCAGAGTACAGTCAAATTTTCACTGACTTCCTTAATGTTATCAGATAATACCTGCAGGCTGCATGGGTCTTTGGATGGATGCCATTCCAGAGGTCAGGACTGCAACACCAAAGGGACACTTCCTGAGTACTAATAAATGATTCTGTTTTAAAGGATCTGAAGCATACTTACTCTGCCCGACTTTACTGGCCAGGCATAAATAGTGGTTGCTCAATTGCACCACATGGGCATAACACTATATACCCATCACTGCCTGCAGCACTGCATTCTGGACTAGCTGTAGCTTCCAGGAGGTCTTCATGGGCAAATGCAAAGCACATTGCAAAAGCCCATTGTGAGGTGACTAGGGAGTAAGTGTCTGTCTAAAGAATCTTAACAGGTAGACTACATAAGTTTATGTGGTGCTTCAAGCCACAATATCAAGGTGGAGCTATTAATCCAAAATGACTCCATGGGGTTCATACCAGGCCCAAGTGGAGAAGTATAAACCAATTAAAGATTAAAGAAAGTCCCTGGAAACAGGGGCACAAATTGCTACAGCCACCTCAGCATTGGCAGAACCCAAATTGACAGATAACATCCCTCTGTGGTTTTATGAAAACATTAAAGAATTCAGAAGTAGGTATGGAAATTGTAAAAATGATTAAAATTGTCAAAACCAACCTGAATTGAGGAGAAAACAGCTAGACTAGAGCTTGAACTAAAATAGGAGGGGTGGAGGAGAATGATTATTTTTTGTTTGTTTTAGCTTTTACCTTCTGGACTCAAAAATGAAAAATGAGTCAAAGAGGACAAGATTTAGCAAAGGCTTAGGTTTCTCAATCTCTCAATCATAGAATAGCTAAGTTCAAAGATAATTCAACAAACAATGGTTTATCAGTAATAATACGATTATTTGAATCTTGGATTCTCACATCTTTCCTATTTTTCCTCCTTTGTTGGAACCAGAGAGAAATCAGTTTTAGCTCGTTTTCAATTAACCACAATGCCTAAAGCAGAAATCATGTCATATGTAAATATATAAGCTGTGTTAAATTAAAAATAATTAACCCCATAAAACATAACAGGATATAAGTGAATGGGACTTACTCCTAAGTATGCTTGCAAAGAACTCAGTAGGAATGATCAAGAGCAAGCTGTTAATCAACATATAGGGGAATTAGAGAGACATAGAAGTAAGGCATGCATCTATAAAGAATGTTTGCCACCTGCTCATTTTATAATACTCAGGCTAAATATTAATAGCTTAAACAAAATCTCTGCTGGCTGATTTTTAGGTGCATTTTTAATCAAACATGTTTTAAAAATCAATTACTCTAACTTTTTTATGAATACAACACTAGAGCTTAATACATACAAACATTTATGAGTAAAAGGGGATTGTAACTTATGATAGAGATTGCCAAGTATGAATCAAGGGAGTGGCTTTTCGTCATTAAATATACAATTTAAACATGCACTGGGATTTTAAAAACCTCTTTTTTCCATCTAGTCACTATCAATCTATATAAAGCAAATGAAGTGAACTACTAGAATTAAGCATATTTTCAGTAGATTTAAGCAAGCTCCCCACTGTTGACTTAGAATGGCAATATTTTCCTTCCTGCATGAAAGATATTCCAGTAAAACATATGTTGCTTTACCTAAGCTGTACAGTTGCATCGTAGAAACAAATCAAATCAGTAGTAAATTGTATTTCTAAGGCTGCTAGTGCTACACTTCTGTTTTGGCTTGCATCTGGATTTATTTTCAAAAAACCATTCATGCCAAAGTGGATCCTAGAAGAGAAATGTATTTTAAAATATATTTTATTCAGAACTACTTCTAGCTTTATGACTACTCAAATACAGTGATAATCATAAATTATCCTGCTTGTGATTAATAGCATGCTATAATTGTTGCCCTAATTTCATGTGGCCTTCATCCTAATGCCACTGCCACCACCAACACCTTTTTTTTACTTTCTTTCTCACTCTCACCCTCCCTTTCTTCTTCCTTCCTCCCTCTCTCTCAAAAAAAATATGTCCCAGTAACTGCCTGGACTACTTTACTTGGCAAGATGTCAGAAGTAGTTTGTTCCTGTGTTCTTCCTATTGGTGAGAAATTGGTCAGGCCAACCCTTGTCTCCATACCTAAGGCAGAACTAGAACTCAGGGTCTCCTGGTTTCTAGCTGCAGGCATTAACCATTCAACCAAACTGATCAAAGCCCTTTACAAATGATAAAATCAGAGTCTAAAAAAGATCTGTCTTCCCAACTGTGTATTAGTAACTGGGGAAAACATAAAGAACTAAGATAATGTTTGAAATAATTTTAAAAAGAGATATCTGTTTTTTTTAAATGGAGTGATAATAGGGAAAAGAATGTGCCCATTAGGTACCAAACACTAAAGTACCCTCAATATTGGCATGTAATTCAACAAACCATGCCTGCAAGAATGTGTCTGAAAAGTCACTTTGTGTGACATGAGTGACCCTATAAATTTGAGACGTAAATAAAAAATGGAATATAAGTGTTCTTAATGTCAACTTTATCTTAGCTCTAAAAATTTTTGTTTGGTTTAAGCTAATTCATATAAATATCTAAGTGTGGGACAGCTAAACTAAACATTTATTTAGTTTAAACATACACATGTGGTTTTAACAAACTATGGGTTTGTTTGGCTCATGACCCACAAAATGGCGGAGGCATCTAATTGATTACTGTAGAACTACAACTTTATGCTAAATCGTGTTCATACTTATGAAGTTCATAGTGTTTAGTATGATCAAATGGTATGATCAAACGTTTACTTTGTATCTGGGCAAGAAGAAAATAATTTTCTAGGGATCAATAAGTCACAATAATTCTTTGAATTATGCAAGTTAAGAATATATCTTTCTCACCGTAAGGCTTTCTCTCCAAAGTACATGAAAAGTTCTTTCCCCAAAGTTTCCACGCCACAGTACACACATCCATTAACCACCTTTAAGAAACTTTGGCACAAACTCTTATTTCCGGTAATCTGAACAGTTTGAAAATATTAACAAAATAAAAGTTAGGAAATAAGTTTAAACTTTGGTTTCACATTTATCCATTTATGAGACATCATTCATTACAGGTAGTTCTCAATACACGACAACAATTGAGGCCAAAATTTTTGTTGCTAAGCAAGGCAGTTGTTAAATGAATTGTGCCTTATTTCATGACCTTTTTGTCACAATTGTTAAGTAAATCACTGTAGTTAAGTGAATCATATGGTCACTAAGTGAATCTGTCTTCCCCCTTTGACTTTTCTTGTCAGAAGCTGACTGGAAGGTTAGAAACAATGATCCCGTGAACTCAGGTCAGTACAACTGTCATATACATGCCAGTTGCCAAGCACCCGAATTTTGATCACATGACCATGGGGATGCTGTAACAGTCGTGTGAAAAAATGGTCATAAGTTACTTTTTTCAGTGGTGGTGTAACTTTGAATGGTAACTGAATGGTTGCCTAAGTCAAGGACTACTTATATAAGCTACTGAAAGACCTACCCTTATGCCAACAGCATAAAAAAGTCTAGTTTTCTCACCACTGAGTTAAAGTATTATTTACTCACCACTGAGTCAGTATAAAACAACACTGACAAAATATTTGATGTTTTCTTTATCAATTCCTTTTCCACCTTGGCGGCATCTATTCTAAGTCATTGCCAAAATGATTGGTTTGCTTCTCTGGTTTTGCTACCATTACTTTTCAATACATCACAGCTATCCAGTGCTTTACAGCAGGATCTCACTGAAACTGCTTAAGCTTCGCTTGGCTGGCATGTATTCCTTCTTCCATATCCCATTTGGGTATCACCCAAGTTAAAATAATTAACATAATAATTAAGAACTACAAAACATATGGAAAGACTTCAGGGCAGAATAGGCCCAATGGAGATAAAAACAGACCTAATTGTGGCTGCATAATTATTTCTATCCAGGAAAGCAGGAATAACTGAAGCTGGCTAGCTTTTGAGGAACAGGATTTCATGCTTGGCAAGAGAGGCAGTGACTGAATATAGAGACTTGGCAAACAAGTACAAATTTGTCTCCTCTTTTTTTTTCAGATGAAAGAGTTGTGGGTCTGCTGACCTGCCACCTACCTAGTTGGAAGCCTAGAACCATGTGGATGTCAATATTATGTCTGCTATTGAAAAATCTCAATGATGGCTGCAAATGATAATGGCACATCATAGGAATTGCTGAGGACAAAGCATGATTGTGTTGTAGTAAGTGCAAGTAATGAAAGAGCCACAGTATTCATATTATCATTCAATCTAGATCCTATGATATTGATTAGTCTGTCTTTTATGCTTATTAGCTGAGGCCTCCTATGCCGGTACCCTACGGAATAATATTTTCATGTGATCTAAGAACAAGACCTTTTCTATTGTGATGCCCACTCTGTGGAAAATTTTAATGTGGGAATCCAAATTCAAATTATGCAGAACTTATTTATTTATTTAGTCAAACACTTACAATGCAATAGAAATAAGAATAATCATAAGTATAAATACATGAAATAGGAACTAATAATTGGGGACAATAAGACAGGGATGATAGGCACGATTGTGAGCTTATGCGCTTATGCACGCCCCTTACAGACCTCTTAGGAATGGGGTGAGGTCAATAATGGTTAGTTTGAGGGTAAAGGAGTGGGTGTTTGAGCATGTACAACAGAATCAGGTAGTGAGTTTCAGACATTGACCACTCTGTTGCTGAAATTGTACTTCCTGCAATCAAGTTTGGAATGGTTAACATAAGTTTATATCTGTTGTGTGCTCTTGTGTTGTTGTGGTTAAAGCTGAAATAGTCATTAACTGGTAAGACATTATAATGTATAATTTAATGTATAATTTTATGTACTATGCTTAAGTCAAATTTTAGCCGGCATAGTTCAAGGTTGTCTAAGCCTAGAATCTCAAGTCTGGTGGTGTAGGGTATTCTGTTGCAAACAGAGGAGTGTAGAACTCTTCTTGTGAAATACTTCTGGACTCGCTCAATTGTATTAATGTCTGATATACAGTGAGGATTCCAGACAGTGGAGCTGTATTCAAGTATTGGTCTAGCAAAAACTAATGTCCTACTTATAAATCCTGGCTATTATTTTATATTTGACTACTGTGTAGAAGATATATATTTAATATTGTATCCTACAATAGAGATATATGGCTTGAAAAGTGATTCATTAATAATGTCAACTAAAAAGATACTCCTTTGGTCGTTTTAGCTGCCAGAAAAAGGGTGTGGGGGGAAACAGTGCATTCCTTAGGTGCCTAGATAATCACCCTGGCAGCCCAAAGTTGCTGGAGCGCAAGAATATTACCGGAGAGCATGATTGATGACTCTTAGGAATGGATGTGTTCCATTGGAGAATACACATCCAGGGGGTGGGGGGAACACCAGGGTCAAGGGAGAAATGAATGATGTATTTTAGTATCGGCTGCATCCACATAACACCAACATGGCCACTTCTAATAAATCAATTTTCTTTTCTCTGAGATGCGGCTAGAGACTTATGATTTTAATGGGGGTGGATTTGTTGGAGTCCTGACAGCCAGCCGATACTAAAATACATCATTCATTAATAAATAACAAGTTTTGATTAAAATGCTAACATAAATGCTATACGCAGCTATACTCATATCAGTTTAGAAGCTGGATATCAATGAATCAAGCAGTTCTGGAATAGTTAAAGAAACCATATTAAAATACTATTCTCAAGTGTTGTAGTTCTATATCTGAGACAAGGAAGAAAAATTTTTTCCAAGCAATTGAGACAGAAAATTCCAGGGGGGAAAAAAACGGAATTTGAGGACATTTTCAGATGCAATACAGATTCTACCTTATTATTTTATAATTTATTATAATTTATTTTTATAGATAAATGCCTATATAAATATGTAAACATAGCTTGGTAGTGAACTGTACTAATATTTATTTGCTAATTGCCTATGAAACTCATAAACACAGGAGAAAGGAAAGCAAATGTATCCATTTACTCACAACAATTATCACTACTGACAGAAAATTGACATCTAAAAACTCAAGTAACTAAATAATACAGCTTATTTAAGTTTTAGATTGATATTAATGGACTATAGAAAAACTTTGTTTTCTAATATTAAAATTGCAATTGTGAGGTAAGATTCCATATATACAAAATGCAGATATATTTTTCTAATCCTTCAGAAATTATTTAGAGGAAAAAAACATTTGAAACTGTATTTTAAAAGCTGAACCCAAATTTCATGATATTTAGCAACTCATTTAGCAATATTTTAGCAGTATTTGCCATTCTACTATAATATGCTGACATTCTTTATGAAGTATCTTCCCAGCTACATACACAATAGTAAATAATTAAAAGACTCAAGATTGCTGTTTTCGCAGTTGCTAATTTCCTTTTGAATTTTTAAATGCCTTTGTGAAATAAACATGTTGTAAACTGAAGGTCATGGTGTAAGTTGATTATTTCAGACACGATTAGACATTGGCATTGAGTTCATGAAAGCAGAAAGTGAATAGGGATAATGTTAAGCTCTCTTGAATATAATTTTTCAGTTCCAGAATCAGCTGTGAATAGCTAGATGTAAATCAATGGAATATCACAGGAATAGTTTCTTAGTATTTTCTCTTAAGTGATATGATAGATCATTGCTTTCTTTCTTTTTTTTAAGTTGCATCCACTTCCACAGCTTCTTTGATCCCTATAACAGCTTCCAATCCCAGCATGTGGTGATCAGGTGGGAACACATCTCACAATTGACTTAACCATGAATATTCAGGCACTCAATAAAGCAGACTAGAAAAATATGACAGGGCTTTCTTGCTGTGAATGTTACGTATGAGTGAAGCTCACTTTTAAACAAACAGTAAATTGATGATATAAAAATGTTCCTGAATTATATATTTCCACAGAGTGAAAAGTATAGAATTTCATGCTTTCTTGCTACTACAGTTAAGGAAAAACAACCCACTCCACAAAAAAATGGAAGTTTGTAATCCACCCTTTGTTGAACCATACTCTTAACAATGTCCAGAATACTGTAGGTACTCATACTGAATATTAAGGAAGAATTTTAAGTGGACCTGGAAGAATTTTACTGGACGAGCTGCTATATGTGCAGTCTGATCTCTGGTTAAACCCAATCATCTAGCTAAACATATAGTATTCTAGGAGTTTGATATCTAGCATTGGACCCGGACATAGGACTATCTGCGAGGCAAGATAGCAATACCAGGACACATTTAACGTAAACGTACTTGTAAATTATCTACAAAGTAGTAGCACTGAGGTATTTAAAATGGATGCCAAACATGACCTTTAGCTACAATCAACAAACCAAAATATAGAATCTAACAAATATTTTCCCCTAGTTAAAAATCCATGAACACTTTGTGGATCATATTCCCACTAATGACACTTCTTTGCCTGCATTCAAACAAAGACAGAGGCAGCAATTCTCTTGGTATATTCATCCCACCAACCAGAATTCAGGCTTAGCTCTTCACAGCTCATTAATCCAAGCTGCTCATTTATATTCCAACATCTTTTCCCCTATAAAGTTCCACAAGCCCCAACAGGGTAATTTTATGCTGGCAACACTAGTGATCAAAACTTGCAGAGAAGTGGCATGCTGTGTACATGGGAAACAAAGAAAAAAAATCCTCTTGTCCTAAGCCTTTATACCAATAGTATTCCTCATTAGCACATTTTTAAACAAATAAACAAGTCCACCCACCCAGTTTATATACATAATATAGATATAGATTTCTGAATGTGATCTTTCTGCATGCTAATGACAGTTAACTATAGTGGATGTTGTGTAACTGACTTCTTTTTAATAAACAAATATAATAAAATTGCCATCTTTCTAATTAGACTGAGTGACTGGAGGACACTTTCCTCATTATTTCTTACATGTGTTCAATGTTTGCCGGAGTTCTTCCAACTCTTCATATTAATCAGACTTGTTATGGTTGATTTATTATGTTAATGGCAGGAATATATTACAGATGTTGGTTATTTCTTTTTAAGTGTTTTGTTCAAGGAGAGAAAAAAGCCACACAGAAAAAAAAATCCTGCCAGAAAAACTCTGATAGTTAAAACATATGATTACTGAGAATGAGAAGACTGTGCCGCTTATGTTAACCTTGTATCAATCACTCACGTCTTTGGCAATTCTAATATGAAAAGAACTCTTGTGATAAAGGATTATTTAGTAACTGGGCAGCTTGCATATGCTTAATCTTTAGGAACAAGGCACTGGCATAGAAGCTGTCAAACTCCATAATAGCTTGCACAGTACTGCACAACATTGCCAATCAGATGTAGATGAAATTCAGGCCAAGCTTGCCATGCTATTATTAATGAAAGAACCAACTGGAATGCCTAAAATTAGAGTTACTTTAACCATGCATGTACTCCTTTTCCACTTTATAAGTTGCAAAGTAGCTTGGATTCAATAATTAATAGGTTTAACTCAATCATAAAACAAATACTAAGGATTAGACTAGCCTATTTAAGTACTACTGACTCTTGAATGGCACTGGTGTCTTGGCAGAAATGATTCAGACAGGAATCCTAGCAGTTATTTCTGCTACTCTGGATTTTAGTCATTAACAGTATTTGTGAACAGGTTTCTGTATGGTATGGAACCAACCTGCTACTTATGAATACTTTCTGCTCTCCAGACTTCATCCCAGGGCCTGAACCCAAACTCTGGAAGGTCCAACATTAGTGCATGGTTGCCACAACCGGTTTCCCTCATGTGAATGAGTTAGGACAATTAAACAACATGGATTCTTGGTCCTAGTTAATGCTATTAATTTCATAATTACAATTCCGCACAAAAAAGAACATGCTTTGAAAGATTCCATCATTTAACAGGCACTCGGTGTGGTTTGCTGCCCTTGTCTCTGGGAAGAGCGCAGAAAGGGAAGTTTGCCCCATCCAGCTCGGGTCTAATTGCAACCCAACAGTTTGCGGGTAGAACGTGAAGTTCTTCACGCTGCTCCATGGAAGAACCCCGGGAACTACTAACCGTATCGGAGACGCCGTCAGCGGCTCTTCTCTTTAAGGCTCCAACTTGTGACGCAGAAGGGACCAGTGCAGTTCCCCGCACACACCTCACGGTTTGACCCGGGGCAATTCGATTACAGATCTTCTCCCCGTTCAGTTTGCAACCGGGACCTTCTACCATATTGGAAGAAAAAGGGAAAACGTCTGGCGAAGCTTTGTTCAAATTTCGCGCCGCCGCTCCTGCATGGCTGTTCCGCCCAAGCCGAAGCCGCCCCTCTTTCGTAATTGCTTTGATGAGCTCACAAACACAAGCAGAGAGAGCGTAGGAGTTCGGCCTGAAAATAGTTTTTGAACTGCAGGCCCCGGATGTGAGTCTTACTTGCCTTTCTTAAGCATAATATGTGCTCCTTCTCATTCGAAATTCATCGGCAATGTAAGCAGTCAAATTCCTTTTCTGCCAGTAAGAAAACGAAAATAACTTCTCCCTGCATCCAAGTTTTGAATTGCTTCAGGTTAAAACTTAAATTAAATACCTTGTTGCAGGCTGTTTTCACTGTTTCTTTTGTATTGTAAAAGAAATTGAGGGTTTTTTCCCCCATTAAAGGTCATCTCAGTCTATTCAACCTTAACAAGTTGTAAGAAAAAAAGGAATGTAACTTGTAGTCGGAAAAAAGGTGAATTTTTTTAAAAAAAGCAGTAGAAAGGGAAACTTTTAAAAGAGGAGCAATTGAAGCTGGCTATTTTATTTGGGATCAGATTATAGGAAAAAGAAGTCCAGGCTTTACATTTTGTAAAACGTTCAATTTCATTGCTCCTTTGCTTTGGTTAGATCAGTCTTCCCAACCTACTTCTTTTAAAATTACTCTGAATCAGGCTTTCTGGTCATACTGACTGATGGAAGGTATGCTCCTATCTCAAGGCCCTAGGAGGGGACAAAAATGGGAGAAAATTTCCAGATAAGCTCCCAACACAGCATATTCCATATTTTATTTTTTAGATTAAAGATAGTCCTCAACCTACAACCATTCATTTAGTTACCGTTCGAAGTTACAAGGGCACTGAAAAAAGTTATTTGTAACCATTTTTCACACTTATAATTGCTGCAGGACCCTCATGATCAAATGATCAAAATTCAGATGCTTAACTCATATTTTTGACGATTTCAGTGCCCCCAGTCATGTTGATTACCTTTTGCAATTTTTTTGACAAAGTCAATGGAGAAGCCATATTCAATTATCCATGTTACTAAATATCTGCAGTGATTCACTTAGCTTGGCAAGAAAGTTCATAAAATGGGGCATAAAACTGTCTTGCTTAGCAACAGAATTTTTTTGGTCAATTGTGGTCATAAATGGAGGGCTACCTGTATTTTGGTAGTTTTAATTTGTGTCATATAATGCAATTCATTGTATATGTGAATATAATTTATGTCGTACTGTTTTGACCAAGTTTCTTATTGTTTCTGAAATAAGATCATAAAATCACTTTCCTAGATATTATACATATATGGTGGAAAATCAGAGTATTCTGTTTCTTACAGACGATTTATTATATTGGGATGTTTGAAACAAAGAGATCTCAAGTTGCCCCCAAAGATTATTAGAAACTTGGTTGTCACCAACAATACTCCAATATGCCTTGGTTCATTTAAGAGTGAGAAGTAGCATTTGTAGAAATAGTACTGTAATCTCATCCCCTCAAATGTGACTACTTTGGTCAAATGTGCACTAAATCTAGTCTTAGAATAATTGAAGAGCTGTCCTTCTCTGCATACCTATCATGATGCTCTTCAAGAAAATTTAGGCTGTATGCTTGTACCTCCCCACAGATTCCCCACAACGAATAGTTGCTACATGGACAAAGAAAAAGTGCCACTGCTTTTCCAGAAGGTACAAAAAAACTTATGGATGCTTCCAAATTGATAGCTATAGTGCTATCAGTTAAAATATGCTTTACAACTCGTGTGTGAGATGGAAAAAGTAGGATAACATTATTCACAGAAGATAATGTTGCCTGCGTCCCTTTCACTTTCCATGAATGATATGAGGCATTTTGCACAATAAAATGAAGCAATACTTAGGATGTCAGTCATCCATTGTTTTGCTGCAGGAGATGAACAAAACTGTCCTCCAAAAACTGCTGCAATAAATATTTTTGTATTAATAAATATCCCAGAAGGACAAAGGTCACTTTATAGCACTGTTATTATCTTTTACTGGTATCACTGTTTATCACTTTGGTGCCTGTTCTTACTTTGGCTTATAAATATACATACAGATAACAGATAACAGATAATCAGAGTTGGAAGGGACCTTAAAGGTTCTCTAGTCCAACCCCACACCCAAGCGGGAGACCCTACACCATTTCTGACAAATGGCAGTCCAATCTCTTCTTGAAAGTCTCAAGTCTCATACTTCTGCACAAATATGTAGAAACAATCATGGTATAATCAGTTGAGCTGATTTTACTGATTTTACTTTTGCTAGTAGCAAAATAATTGCAGTCTCATATTCTTGATTTACAATGGTCCCCATGGTATTATATATAGCTGGAATTGTGAATCTTCCACTGTGGGATCTTTTGGTCAATGAAGCATGCCCTATTTCATATTTGATGCAACAGAGATAATTTCACAGCAAATAATTGTACCTCTAGTTATCACCCAAAAGTGTATGCCATTCAAAATCAGCCCTCTCTTGACACACTTGAGGTTGTGAATCCCAAAGGTATCTACAACAATAACATATCTTATGATTCTTGATGAATGTATTTTTAATGTATACTGAGAGCATCTGCACTGAAGACGAATTCCTTGTCTGTCCAATCAAACTTGACCAATTAAGAATTCTATTCTATTCTATTCTATTCAATATAAATACAGTTAACCATCTGCCACTATTTTGTGACACCCCAAATAATGACCTTTTCTAGACTTTGACTGGCTTTCTCTATTCTGAACATAGAACTGTGGTTCTGATGTAAGTCAATTAAACAGAATACTGAAAGACCCATGATATACTCCAGAGATATTTTGCTATATTACAACTGTTTTTTAAACAACATCGATTATAAAAAATTATCTGTACTTGAAATTGGAGTAAACATGTTAACTTCAGATGATTGCTCAGGGAAATTAGAAATTCCCTATCCATTGTCTGTAGATGTATTTACCTTATACACCAACCATATGCAGTTGCGATGAAGATGAAAAAATAACTTTGCAATCAATATTCACATATCTGTAAAGCAAAGCAAAGCTGAAATATGATCCAAAGCACAGTTGGGTTTCACTTAACAACCAATTCAGTTAATGGCCACTGGTCCCAATTGTGGCTGCTAAATGAGGACTACTGTAGTAGTGCGCGTTTGTGTGTATGTGTGTGTGTATCAGAAGCAAACATTACCAGAAAAGCAATGATTGAGCATAGTTAAGAATTCTCAATCTGAAAGTAGTGATAGAAACCTTCCATTCATGACTGGCTTACTGCCTGTTCTCTTTACATTGTTGCTCAGCAATATATTCTCTCTCTTGTTTCTGATGCCATCCAAATGCCTAGATTCCAGGTGCCTGGTTATAACACTTTATCAGCTGCTTGCATATGTGCAACACTTCATTTTAATTAGCCTCAAGATCTAAGTCTCAGATGGAATAACAGGGGTCCTTAATTATCATCACAAATTAGTGATCTGCCCAGAAAATGAGGAATGCATAAGGCATTAAGCTGTCAGAGGCCAGTAGTACAATTAAGAAGAATAGCTGAGAAAGTGAGAGATAAGGAAATCAGTTTTTTAAAAAATCTTCCCCCCAGATCTCAAATTAGTTTTAGTGGTTTGTGTTTATAAAACATTTTGACTGATTTTAAACACAAGTCTACTTGCAAAGATATATCTGATATTGTTCATGTAACGTATATATTAGAATTATAAGGATATTTATGAAATAAGTTTATTAATAATATTTTTGAGATATTTTTGAAAGTGTTGCCTAGTTGTGTAATGGGCTCAAAAGATGGACTGCAAAGGGCAGGAGAATAGCCTATAAGCCTGCTGCCTCAGTAGTTTACCAAGATAGCTGACAATCTGTCATGATGTCTGTCATACTCAATACATTGTGACCATGTAGCCAATGACATATCAGCAATGTCCACAACATTGTTGCAGTGTGGAAACATCGTTGCTGTCCTCTTGGTGTAGCTCTTCTAATGTATGATCAGCTGGTCTATTACTCGATGACAGAAGAGTGTCTCACTGAAAGAACATAAAAGTATGGAATGTGCATTTTAGCAACAGATGCTATAAATAAGTTTTCTTCAGTCCTTACCTTTTTCCTGTGAACTTTTACCTGTGGTTGAAAATTGGAGAGACAATGTTTTTCTATCTTGCTAATATGGCAGAATGTCTATGTCAATATCTGTAAATATTTTATTTTTTACACATCTCTGTTTTAGAATCTGTGGAGTATGTAGAATTTTGTATAAACTGTTTAGTTTTCTCCTTATGTACATTTCTAATATTTTCTAATCTAGAGGAGCATGGAAGCCAATAGTATTTTTGTGCGACTCGCAGGCTAAAATGGAATATGTGATCATCATAGAAAACATGAGATGGGAATACATAATAAAACCTTTTCTTCTTCTGTTGGGGTACTTTATGGTGATAGCTCAGTCCTCAACATTCTTACCTGGAAGTAAATCTCACTGGGATCACTAGGATTTCTTGCAGGTAAATGTACTTGAAAATCTGTATTTTAAACTACATATGCCAACCTGGTCACAAGCATAGTATCTACTTTGCACAGAAGTTAAAAGTACTTAAAATGACATAAGTGAAAGAGCAACCCATTTTTCTACTTTTACTGGCAGGGTAAGGAAATGAACTCATCCATTCTTTTAGCAAGTGTGCCAGTGAGAGAGAATTGTGGCTAAATTAAACAGTAAAAAATTAATTATTTTTCAAAGCTTTGAGAAATTGAGTATTAAAGCCTCTGCCCATCTGATACTGGTTCATTATAAGTAGATCACATTTTCAAATAAAGGACATGCCATAATTTTAATTATAGATGCAAAGACTGGACTTGACTCAGGGTCTTGAAAGATCTTGGAAGCAAATAAGAATTGAAGTGATGTAATTGATAATGAATCTCTAAAGCGTTAGCCATTGTTAGTACTTTGAAGAAAAGTCCTCTGTAGGTCTTAAAACTCATAAGTGTGAATAGTAATGAAGATGTGAACTCTAATCTTTCCATATTCCTATACTTTGTTTGTGAAAAAGATCTGATTTTAATCCCATCTAATTTATTTCAGGGATATCTGATTATGCAAAGCAGTGTATCCATATTTGGTCAAATGAGGTTGTCCTGTCACTTTAATCCATTTCTATTATGATGGGAAAATCAAATGTAATCATGACTTAATTCCCATTGCACTTAAAATATTTTTAAAACTATCTAGGCTCAGCTTTTCATAAGAAAAATGTCAGAGATCTGGAAATATTTTATTATTTCGGACACTATATAGTTGTGGTAAAAGAAACTATTGAAACAAATTTCTATAAGTAATTTTAATTTATCTTCATTTTTATTAACAAACTAAAATATAAAGCAGCATGAATGACCTTAGTATTATCTAGTAGCCATATTGCCAACAGGTGCACCATAGAAAAGTATTTTGTTTATTGGGCCATTGTTGTTGTTGTTGTTAGTCATGAAGTCATATCTGACCCATTGCATCACCATGGACAGCCTTCCTGTCATCTACCATTCCCTGGAGTCCATTTAAGCTCACACCGACTGCTTCACTGATTCCATCCAGCCACTTCATTCTCTGCTGTCTCCTTCTTCTTTGGCTCTCAAGTGTTCCCAGCATTAGGCTCTTCTCCAGTGAGTCCTTCCTTCTCTTGGGCCATAAATGCATAAAATTGAAAAGGGGTATAAACATACATTGTGAAAATGGGCAAAACAAGGTTTGCTAATGCTCTAATCTGTACTGGTGGTATCATATACAGTCTTCTATTTAATTGATCACAGCCCATATATCTTCATTATGCAGAAAACCATCAAGATGAACTTAGCTTTTGAATATTTGACTTCGGAATTGTGTTTACATCTAAATTTTCATCGCACTAAGATGGATGGAATGTGAGTGCCTATTTAATAAGACTTTCATACAAACTGCCTGATTGACAATACTATAGTCCATGGCCATAGGATTGCTAGATTAGTAATTCGGGATTATCTAGAGAGTTCTAAAATTCTTGGCTATGCATTATTGACTGATTGTAGACAGATGACAAAACCAATATCCTTTCCTTTAACCTCTGCTTCCTTCCATTCTATTTTCATTAGTATACTTTTCTCAGAATTTTGCCTTTTCAACTTTCCTATTTTTTTCCCAGTCACTTTTATCCTTCTTTGCAAAACTTTATCTGACTGGTGCTTCTATCTTTTCTTCCAGAACATAGTCTCAGCTTTCTCTTATATTTTATTTGCTTCGATACTAAAATATCACTACAATCATTTATCCTGCCTGACTATGCTAAATGAATACTTTTTCTACTATATGAGTCTATGAGTAATAGGAAAAGAAGCTAATACTCAGCTCTGTACATAAGGATCATACATACATTGACTGCGAGAAACATGCCAATATCTGTAATAGATTGCCTGTTAGAAAGCATGTGTTGAATATAAATATTTAATAGTAAGGAGTAAGTTTTCAAGAATCCCTCCATTAAGATATGTAGCCTTAACAATAAAAATAATGAGTAGCCTAGTTTGTATTCAAGTCATGCATCCTGATTAGTCCAGCTGAAGCTTATCTGAAACTGTAATTCAAGCCTTTTGTCCATGTGCTGCCATAAAAGACAATGGTATCAAATGCACAGAATTAATTAAGGATTCCTTCCTTCCTTCCTTCCTTCCTTCCTTCCTTCCTTCCTTCCTTCCTTCCTTCCTTCCTTCCTTCCTTCCTTCCTTCCTTTCTCTTTCTTCTCATTTTTGTATTGTTTATCATTTTATGAGATTCCTCAGTACAGTATACGGTACAGTCAGTGGTGGGATTCAAATTTTTTTACTACCGGTTCTATGGGCGTGGCTTGGTGGGTGTGGCAGGGGAAGGATACTGTAAAATCTTCAGTCAGAGGTGGTATTTGCTGGTTCTCCAAACTACTCAAAATTTCCACTACCGGTTCTCCAGAACTGGTCAGAACCTGCTGAATACCACCTCTGGGTACAGTCCTCAAGTTACAACCACAATTGAGCCAAAAATTTATGTTGCCAAGTGAAACATTTATTGAGTTTAGCCCCACTTTACAGCCTTTCTTGCCATAGTTGTTAAGTGAACCACTGCAGTTGTTAAGTTAGTAACACGGTTATTAAGTGAATCTGGCTTCCCCATTGACTTTGCTTAGTCGTAAACATTGATCACATGACCCTAGGACACTACAACTGTCATAAACACAAATCAGTTGCCAATCATCTGAATTTTGATCACATGATTGTGGGGATGTTGCAATGGTCATAATGTGAAAAACAGTTATAAGTCATTTTTTCAGTGCATTGTAACTTTGAATGGTCACTAAATGAACTGTTGTAAGTCAAGGGCTACCTGTATTTTTAAAATCACCTCTTTCATTTTAATGGAGCAAAATAAGAGACTACTTCCATTCATTTTTTCAGCAAACTTCAGTTTTTGGATGCAGTGAGAAGTATTGCTAAACAAAGTGTTAAGTTTGCATGAAGAAACAGATGCAGAGTGCTTCAACTCTTTGTTTATTAGTGACTACAGCTCAGAACGGACCCACTTTGGCTGGCTGCGGCTGCTACTTATAGCCAGCAGCCGCAGTTGCCAGCCAATCAGAGTGCAGGGTTTTCCCACACTTTTTAAACCAATCATTTGTTACATTTTACAAGAACAGTTCAAACTAAACCAATGACTTTAAACCTGCATACATAACACCGCTCCCCACTAGGTTCAGTCCATACTCAAACCCCAGCCTATCTAATGTATTCTTTTAAATAGGTGGGGCTCTTACGTGTACGTTGAGACCTACGTGGTTCAGATGTTTTAAGGTTCTCACCTTGTGAGGGAGGAAATGTGTCTGCTGACATTTCCTTACTAGGACTTGTAGTAATGGTAGAACCTGTTTGGTTACTACAACCTGGTCTCTCCTCCCAATCCATCTCCAACCCAATGTCAGCACCTAAATCAGGTAGTGATGTGCAATCTTCCATTTGTGAAAATGGTTGTTGGTATTGTGACAGGTTTTGGGATGGTTCCTGTCGTAATGGCTCATTACACATGGGGTTGATTCTTGCTTGCTGATTACACTCATGATCATCCCCTTCCCCCCTAGAAGAAGCAGTAGGTATGGGAACCAGAGAGGAGCAAAAGCGATGCTCCTGAGGCAATCTGGATCTTAACTGATCAATGTGCCTGCTCCAGAGGACATCATCCTCCGTTTGTACCCTGTAAGACCTGGGGCCTGTGATTTGGATTATCTCAGCAGGAATCCATAATGGTTCACCCATAAGGTTCTTAGCATAAACAGAATCACCCACAGCGAATGTGCAAATTTTGCTAGTGGAATCTAGTGGTGCGTTGGGTGCATAAGTGGGATGAAGGCGATCAAGGGGAGACCTGAGTTTCCTACCCATCAACAATTCAGCTGGGGACAAATTAGTTGAGGGGTTGGGAGTGATATGCTGAACACTGAGAAGTTTTCAACTCTCTCAGTGATATCCCTGGACCCAATTGCTGAAGTTTTTCCTTGGTAAAATCGTACCATACGTTCAGCCTGGCCGTAGCCGAAGGATGCCCAGGGGCTGTCAGGGCATGTCTGATGCCCTGTTGTGCTAGATATGATTCAAAAGGTTGGATGTAAATTGAGGGCCATTGTCAGAAACAAGCACATCAGGTAACCCGTGAGTTACAAAAGCTTTTAAGCTGTTTGATGACAGCTTCAGTTGTGGTGGATGCCATAGGGATAACCTCTAGCCATTTGGAATATGCATCAACTATAATAAGAAAGTGTGCCCCCTGGTAGGGCCAGCAAAATCAATGTGAATCCTGGACCATGGGCCCTAGGACATTCCCATTCCTGTGTGGGGGAGAGAGGTGGGGGCAGGCCTGACTACCTGACAGTTGGGACAAGATGCAATCCAGTTTTCAACCATTTTGTCAATACCTGGCCACCATACATAACTCCTGGCCAATCCCTTCATTCTGACAATACCTGGATGACCCTCATGTAACATTTCCAAAACCTCTCTTTGCAGTTTTTCAGGAATAACCACAGTTACCCCACAAAATACATCCTCTTAATACAGATAATTCAGTTTGCCTGGATTTGAAAGGTTGGGCGAGTTGAGGTAGATCTTGAAATGGCCAACCCTTCTTAATCCAGCCTATAACAGGAGCCAATAAAGTGTCTTTGGCAGTCTCTCTGGCAATTTGAGCAGCATGTACTGGAAGCTTGGCAACAGTTTCTAGAAAAAAGGTATGAGTCTCAGGAACAGGGTCCTCAATGTGTGAAGGAAGTGGGCAGTGACTCAAAGCATCTGCATGCCCAATGTCTTTACCAGGTCTGTGGATCAGTTTGTATGAATAAGCAGCAAGAAATTCAGTCCATCTCAGCATTCTTGGTGACAGGATCGTGGGCGTTGGTTTGTCCCCTGCCACAATGCCTAACAGAGGTTTGTGATCTGTGACAACAGTAAATGTTCTCCCATATAAAATACTCATGGAATTTCTTGACAGCTGCTACAATTGCCAAGGCTTCCTTATCCAGTTGGCTGTAGTTCCTCTCTGCTTTAGTCAAGGTGCGAAAGTAAAATGCAATAGGAGCTTCCCTCCCGCTGGGAAGCATATGGCTCAATACCCCCACACACTCCAAAAGGGGAGGCATCACAAGTCAGAACAACAGGAAGTTCTCAGAGAACTGTATCAGCACAGCATGAGACATGATTTGTCTCTTGATATTGTTAAATGCAGCTTGTTCCTTCCTCCCCCAGACCCAAACAGATTTCTTGTCCAGCAACCTATGTAAGGGTTCTGCAATAGTTGCCTTCTGAGGTAGAAACATATGATAAAAGTTAATGAGTCCCAAAAATGCTTGCAAATCTGTTTTGCCTTTTGGCCTGGGGGCTTCTTTGGTTGCCTGAACCTTTGCTTCTGTGGGGTGGATGCCATGTTTATAATCATGTAACCCAAGAATTCCACTTTATCTGTTCTAAGGGTGCATTTTTCTTCTTTGACTTTTAACCCCGCTTTTTTGAATCTGGTTAAGACTTCCCTGAGTCTCTCATGTAACTGAGTGTCATTTTCAGCAGAAATTAAAATGTCATCAAAATAGGGCACCACCCCTGGCAATCCTTGTAACATTCTTTCCATAAGGCTTTGGAAGATGCCTGGTGCCACGCTTACTCCAAACTGCAACCTTTTGCATTTGAAAGCACCTCTATGGGTTACAATGGTTTGGCTTCTGCAGTGGCATCATCAACTGTTAATTGTTGATATGCCTGTGCCAGGTCCAACTTGGCAAAAACTGTGCTTGCCCCAAGGGAATGTAATAAATGATGCACTACTGGAACTGGATATGCACTCTGTTGTAGCGCATGGTTCAATGTCCCCTTGTAGTCTCCACAGATTCTCACTGACCCATCAGCCTTGACTGAGTGTGTGTGATATGGGTGTCTCCCACCTGGAGTGATCAGTGGGCTCTAAAACCCTGGGCTATTAGTTTATCTAATTGTGCATCAATTTTTTCCTTTAAGGCAAATGGGACCCTTCTGGGTTTAAACGGATTGGTTGTACCTTGGGATCTATGTTAAAGGAGATAGGGGCCCCAAGTACTTGCCTAATCCGTTGCTGAAGACCTCTGGAAACTCAGACTTCAAGGCCTCTTCCCACTCAGTGTTGCTCGCGTGATTGATGCCAGTCACCTCGATGCCCAGCGGGTTGAACACTCAAGGCCCAGCAGACTTGGCGGTCCTGTCCACGATGGTCAGGGGCAAATGTTTGGTGTGGCCTTTGAACTTCATGTTGAATTCTCTTGTTCCAACTACTGGAATCTTGTTCCTTGGTAGTCTTTAAAGTCAATGCTTGCTTCTTGAAGTGCTTCTTCTGGATGTTGGGAAGAAGTCTGTGAATAGTGTCCCATGACACCATAGATAGGTATGAGCCTGAGTCCACTTCCATTTGGCAAGGCCTTCCTTCAATAAATACCTTGACATGCACTTTTCTACTTCTTAAGGTGATGAATGACCAATGGTGACTGTTTGATGAGTTTCATTCTTCCCATTTGCTTCTGTGCTGCGCCCCATTTTCTCACTGAGATTGTTGGGCCTGAATTCTTTGTCTTTGCTTGTAGCAAACTTTCTTCTGTTGGGTGGAGTTCTGGATGATTTGCAGACTCTTGCTAGGTGTCCTCTTTTTCACAACGAGGCAAATGGTGTCAAAAAACTTGCATTCAGTGCGGGGTGGCTTCCCCACACCCTCTGCAGTAGAAATCTTGCCTCTTTCTTCCCCTGTCTTTCTTTTTCCACTCCATTCTGAGTCTGTAAATTCCTTCCTCCACCTCACTACAGTCTGACTCAGAATCTATTTGCTCACAATGAGTTGTTGTGGACTTTTCCACATCAGGATGGCTTGTGGCCTTGTTGATTTTTTCATGGCGCTGCTGAGGACTTGGTAGCTTTGCTGAAGAGGCCTCTTCTATTGCTTCCTTCAGCGTGATCTTAGGTTTTAGTAATAACTTGCTCTGAGCACCTTGTCTTTAAGGCCCAGAACAAATCGATCGCGCATGGCCTCTTCTAAAGTGTAAATAAACTCACATGCACCCCAATGTCTCTTAAACTTGCCATGAAGTCATTTACATTTCACTTTCCCCTTGATCCGACGGTAAAACTCGTGTCTCTTAATGGGGCACGATACTTGAGGTGGCTTTTTCTTTTTAAACACAAGCGCAAAATAATGCAGCAGCACCCTCAAGAGGAGATTAATATTATAGCATGGCCTATGGAAAAAACTACAGAAACTATGGAAAAGTGAAAACACGATGGTGTTTAGTAACCAAGATATCCATCAAAAAGGAGAAAATTATTTTTAAAAAAGTGTCCGTGAGCATGCTAAGAGAAATGGTATAATATAAACTGAGTTAATGATGCAAGCAAGTATTGATTGTTAAATCAAAGTGACATCAAATGAATTATATGCAGAATGGGGGTAATTTATGCAGTTTAGGACTTTAGGCTCACAAACTAGGTAATGGTAGTGGTGCTGCCATTGTTATGTTAGTTTTACCTTCCTCAAACACGAATTTCTTACTTTTTATTTAAATGCCAGATATCTATCAAATTATAAATATTATATAAATGTCTGTCCAAATTATGCAGATACTTGCAGAAAACTGGACCCATATGATTATATATATTTCTCAGTCTAGAAGTTCTAGCTTTCCTTTCATACAATGTACCAGCACTAAAGTTCTACATATTCAATATAATCATGGAATCATAGAACTGGAAAAGGTTATTATGCAGTGAATCAAATTACTTACTCCATGAAGGATATCAGGTTAAATTATCCTTGGGTAATGTTTGTCCAGCCTCTGCTTTGAACATATCTAGCAAAAGAATGGTCCCTTCTGCTCTAAATAATTGATTCTGCTTTCAAACTGTTCTTCTAGATAGTCAAACAGAATATGCTTTCCTGAAATTTAAAATCATGATTCCTTGTTTTCTATTTCAGGATAAGTTCATACCTGTTAACTTGAATCAGGCAATAAATCTAACTCTAGCTTTCTAAACTGAGCATGTTTAATAATATAATCTTATAATTCCCGTTCTTAAATACTTGCATTAATACTGATGGATTTCATAATAAAGAATGATCAATATGATTTTCCAATAGCTGTTCCTAATTGTAGCTGCCAGCTACAATACTAACTAAACAACATACTTTTCTTCCAATTAAAAGTAGATTTTAATAGTCTCACTTCTCCATGGCCTATTGACCACAAGGGAAATAGGGTAAAGGTAAAGAATTAAGAATTTTCTTCTCTGATTTCTTTTTAAATCTTAGGCTGCTTGTTCTTTTTCTGTAAGACTTCTTGCTTATTGACTGCTATTTGTTGGTTGTCTCATTGGCTTCACTAAGCTGAAGCTAGAAACTTACTGATCCTGAACATATTTGGAACATTTTTTCCGGTATTAATCTCATTAAGATATTAACAAGGAAATATCAGATCTAAAAATCAGATTAGCCTGATGGATGCACGACAGGGGAGTGCTTTAGTGTTTACGAAACATTTAAAAAGTTGCTTGTCTGCTTGTTTTATTTATTTATGATATGTCATTCTTATCTTTCAGAACTTCAAATGTACATTCCTTCCTCCAATGTTGAGTCCACAAAGAAACCCAACCCTCACTATCCTTATTTACTGTGGTTGAGCCAATTGTATAGCCTCTTTTCCATATCTGAACCTGTATTAGCCATGGTATCAAAATGGGCATCAATATTTTTTGTAACACCCATACTTAAAAGAAAAGGATCTCTCCAATCATGACTTTGGTGAAGGAACCTCACCCTAGGATGAACTTTTATTTAAAACTGAACAAAAATTAATAGTGCTGTGTTCTAACTGCCTGTCTGCCAACATAACCATGCATATTCAATATGAAGAAAAGATGGATAAAATAATTTCACATGAAAGATTTACAAGCACATTTGTCAGTGTGTACTCTATAACCCTTCCTTTTTCTACCAATTCAGTGTCTTGCTTTATGCAAATTCACTTTGTGCAAGATATGGGAAAACAACTCTAGTATAAAGCAAAAAAAGTGATAATTTCCTAATTTAAAAAATAAGGTACATATATTAGATTAATAATGAGATTTTTGTGACATACCATTGCATGTAATAATTAAGCCAAATGAAACAACAGTCATTGACCAACTGTAACCATGTTGTCCACAGTTAACCATGGGCACTTTCCTAATTCATGTATTACAGGAGAAGCTTTTCTAAGTTTAAGCCATTCCTATTATTTTCCCTAGTTTTATATTTTTAATACAGAAGAATTTGAGAGATCTGAACTATGAGTCCAAGTGGGAATGAGCAACATACACTTTCACTTCCCATCCAATTTATTCATCATTCTTGTTTCCAAAACAAAAATATAGCCTCAGTGCTGTTATTTGTAATTCAATCCATACTATTGCTCAACAGAGAAATCGTTAGCTTAGGTACTGCAGGAAATCTGTATGGCATGCAAAAGTTGAGAAGAGATTTGTTGGTCCTTTATTAATATTGAATGGAACTTTCCAATATGGAGAATATCAGTGAAAGAATAGTATATATAATGAGCTCTCATCCAATACTCTCCACTAGATTTGCATCAGATGTGCAAAATTAGAAAGTATTAGAAAATATTGATGTATACTATTAATCTTCACATAGAGGTACTCATCTAGCAGGTGTATCTCATATTAAAGTATCCAAAACTGTAATAAATACCTTTTCACTTCTTGTCTAATAAAATAACTGTGAAAGTTGTTTGTCATAAAACATTGCAAGTGAATATATAGAAAATTATTTACAATGGCTTGTGGCGCTTCAAAAAATTGGCTTTCTCGGTGACAGAAAAATGTGATATGTATCTCTGAAGCAATTACAGGGATACCATCATCCACTTAATTACAGTTTAGTGTCTGAATACAAGAATTCTGCAATGTAATTTCACTAAAAGATCTACAGTATGGGCAAATTTCAACTATTTATAAAGAAAAATTCAGAAGTCTTGCATTTTTTTAATGGAACAGTCATAGTATCACATTTAATCAGAAATTCTCAACATAATTAGACTAAACAGTATATATATGCTTGCAGGAACATCTGTTGAAGAATTTCTCCTGAGTGCCATCAGTTAGGTGCCAAGTATTTATCACTCCATATTTTCTTTCTAGATGAAAGTATGTGACATTCTACATTATTTCACTTTGATTCTCAATTTCCAAAAAGTGTACCAGCCTAGCTGTATACTAATTATGCTATAATCTCCTCAGTGTCCTTTATGTTGATGAACAGTTCAAATGATTCATTGTTGAATGATAATATACTGTATGTCTAATGAATTTCAACCAATTCTAGGGTGTCTCCTTGTTATCTTAAATGTCTATTGGAGGTCAATAATTTTTGAATGAAAGAAATGCTTACATTGCTTCATAAATAGTACATGCCAGCCTGGGTTCCAAAATTAATAATTTCAGTAGATGTAACTGTGGTGTCTATATTTATCTGTTTTTCATAGCCAGAAAGTGAATAGCCTCATTGGTATGATGATATCTGCTGTATCTTTTATATTTTGCCCTTTCTGGCTTCTAAATGTAAACACAAAAGAAGTGGCAGAATGCATAAGAACAATGATGAATGCATCTTTACTGAACATCAGCATACTGTTAATCAATGTCCAGACTTCATTTTGGGAAGTAATAATAAGGGGACATCTGATAGTATCTTAGCTCTAGGGGATTTTAAATGATGCGGATATTTTCATATCTGTTTCAGTCCAGCTTCAAATCTGGCTTTAGTTATCTTGAAAGTTGATTTTGCTTGGAATGGGCAGGAGGGAGACCTTGGCTTCTTCATAGTTAATGTAAATATGGTATTCCTGAAATATCATAATACTAAGCACCTGTCTTGCAGGGTTCTAAGAAGGACTAATTATTCCAGTTGCTTTGATGTGCAGTTTTACAAGATATTGAAAATAGTAGAGATGGCATCTTCTTCCTGATCATTTGGAAGTGAAGGGGAAAAATAGCATTAGTTAATACAAATAAATTATACCATTCCAAATCCAGCTCTCCTCCCCCCTATTACCCCAAAAATACTGTTGGTATTTAACATCAAATAACTTATCTAAGATGTATAAAGGTATGTTAAATGAATGTTGGAAGTGTAAAAATAAAGAAGGGACTTTTTATCATCTATGGTGGGCATGTGATAAAGCAGAAAAATTGGAATATGATTTATATTTTAATACAGAAAATTTTGAAAATGGAGATAAAGATGAAAACAGAATTTTTCCTTTTGTGTCTAATGGGAAAAGACCTGGAGAAAAAATTTGAAACTTTTGTACTATATATGTTGACAGCAGCAAGACTATTGTATGCACAAAAATGGAAGGATACTTTGATATCTCACATGGACGAATGGTTGCAGAAGTTGGTGGAGTTGGCTGAAATGGCAAAATTGATTATTTTGAATAAAGAAAAGAATATAAATACTTTTATTTCCACATTCTGAACTTTGTGCTTAAAGTGAAAAAGAATGAAACTTTGATTTTGGGTTTTACCGATTAGATTGATAGATCTTTAGAGATGGCTTGTTCATATTATTATGAAAAAACGAAGTTGTAATTTGATGTTGATGCCTTACTTTACTGCAACAGAGAGAGTCTGAAGTCAATGTTTCTTTTTCTCTTATCCTTCCTCACTTCTCTTACCCCTCTTCCTCCCCACTGTTTTCCTATTTACTTTTATATTTTGTATCTTATTTTATAACCCAATAAAAATGTTATACTCGAAACTTGAAAAAAGGTGCCTGATTCCCATTATTAAGATTCCATGATCAAGTTTCTCCAACAGAAGAAAAACTCTGGGCTTCATTTTTACCAATTTAAAGTAATTTTCTGTCTCTTGAAGGTAGAAAATACTATAATATCTAGTGGTTAAGACACCAGGCTAGAAACCAGAATATTGTGAGGTCAAGTCCTGCCTTAGCCATGAAAGCCAGCTGGATAACTTTGGGCCTGTGAGTCTCTTCAGCCCAACCCATTTCATAGGGTGGTGGTGGGGAAAATAGGAGGAGAAAGATGTGTTCGATCTGTTTGCTGTCTTGAGTTATTTCTAAAAATAATAAAGGCAGCATGCAAACAAACATTCAGCCTTCAGTTTGGGAATGGTTGATACCAATGTGACTTTCACTTTAGCTAACAAGATCTTTCAAGCAACCATCAATGGGAATATGTTTTTAAGAGAAAAAAAACGGATTATAGAAAATGGAGAATTTTCCTTCAGGACTGGCTCTTGGGGCCCTTTCACACTGGCACTTTGTGGTACCCCATAATCAGTTCTGGAGTTGTATGGTTTCTATCAGAGCAAATTTACTTCTGACTCAGCTGAATAATATCTCAAATTATGTTTCCATTTTAAATGCTGCAGAACTGGTGGGCTTGTGCAACATTTATAGCAATTTTAGGAACAAGAGTTTAGAGAGTAGAAGTGCCTCTTGTCAACAAAATATGAATATATTGAGGAAAATATCTTAACATGGACATAGTAGTCTAAGTCATCATTTTCTACAAAGCAAATGAAATGATAGATCCTATATCCTCTTAAAATTTTATTTGCATTAAGGATCACTTTTGGCCCACAGTTTCCTATACCCGATTCCAACCTGCACTTGCTGGTTCATTTCTTTTATTAAGTTAATTGTTTGGGTCATTAATCTGTGTCAAGGAAGCTTTCCGAGTACTTGATGAGATTTTCAGGCATCAAGCTGTGAGGCATTAAAAATGATAAATTTACATCTTAAATATCCTTGTCAATAATGAATCATTTATGTTTAAGCAAACTGGGTATTCCTCAAGTAGAGTATTATTTTGGGAAATTGCTTACTTCTATGGAGATGATCTATAAAGAAGTTTGAAAAATGCACTGAGGATAATTTCAAAATTTTCTTGATGTATGATTTATAGATGTTTGAAAGATTCTGTACTAGTCTGTTTTATAAAGAGGATCCTTATGAAATCTGATGAATTTATAGGGCTTTATAGAGTGATCTTATTACTTAGATAATTAAAATAAGCTTTTGTCTACTTAATATTTACAAGTTTCTTATTTATTCTGTGGTATTCCTTCAGGGCAGTCAGGAATTTTACATCAGTGGCCTTGTATTCCTAAATGATAAAACTGTTCTTCATTTCAAATCATATACTTGGGTATTTGCTGAAACTGTTCAGTGCATATATTTGTGAGGCTGTTATGAGCAAAATAGATCAGGTTAATAAACCCATTTAAATAGGAAAGGAACAATCAAGAAACACAACTGCCTTGTTAATCAGTGCAATTGCTCAATAAATTTTATGTCAGCTCACTCTTTAAAAAACTTGGCAGTCCCCCAAAATATTGGAATTCTATGAATTACAATAAAACCCAGCAGAAAACTAAATCACAGTACGGTACAAAGGCTATAATCTAAGTTGCTTAAGCCTCGCTGAAATCAATAAGAGCTGATGTGTGCAATACTTTTCCTGTCTTAAGTTCTTATGTTAATTATTTTAACTGAATAAATGCAATATGTTGAAATGTTTTTTATTTAATAATTATATGAAATTTTTTGAAAGGGGCCATTCAGGCAGCTGACTCCAAGTGACTAAAAAAAGGATTCCAAAATAATAGAAGTATAAATTCCAAACCATTATAAATGTAAGGAAAAAACATAGAATATTCTGCTTTGTTGCAGTCACTAACCAGTCAATGTAAGAACAATAAATATGTCAATAACATTTTGTTATTCACCCTAAGACACAGAACAGAAAAATATGCATTAAATATGACATGAATGAGATATTTGTCATTACTGAAAAATACTGCACACATAGGTATATTTTGGAATATGCTTATTTTTCCTACTAACATCCTTCTCTGACCAACAATTATAATTATCTGTATCTTAAACCCACATACGAAGTATTTTTATCTGAACAATTGTGGGCATTTGCCATTTTAACTGATTGATATTTTAACTTTATATTTAATTCATGCAAATAAATTTAACTTATGTTCTATATCAGCCACATTCATGTATGATTAAAATATAATCATAGAGTAGCAGAATTCATTGAGGTTTTATTTTTTCATATATTTGTTTATGGGATTTATAAACTCTTCCACTAGAACCAATTCAGTAAAGGAAGTAATTTAATGAACACAAAACTGTTTTTAAAAGGGATCGGGAACTTAGCCTGGGACAATTGGTGATTTACACATTTTCTAAAGAAAGAAATGTGTGAAGCAGACTATCTGGCTTATTAATTTAATTGGCATGTGATTTAATATAAGCTGCAGGCTTAATTTTTGTCTTTCTAATCATGTTTTCATATGCTACAATGTATTAATGAAAACTGGATGAAGCTAGGAGTTTGGAGTAATTAGCATTATTTTTAAACGATGATTTGGTGTGATAACTGGCAATGAGCATCTGATCCCTGTGTTTCTAGAGATACATACTAAATAAAATCATATAAGACAACTGTAGCATCCTTTGAATTCATATTTATTTAATCTTTTAATACAATAATTTGATCCACAAAGTAATAAATGGTTTAATATGCAGTAATATTGATTTAATGACAGAAATTGCAGATAAGTATTTACAATTAAATTATCAAGGAATCTTTAATATGGCAAACAGGTCTATAGTCTGAAAATATGCTAATAGACACAAAAGATTATGAAAACAGTGGAAAAGCAGATTTGACATATTCTATATAAAGTCAGCTTTATGTAGAAATGAAATGGAAATTAATTTGATATATGAAAGAAAATATGAGTTAGTCAATTACGGAAATGTATTTAGCTTTCCTCATTTGCTTACAGCTGTTGCCCACTACAGACTTCTATACAAGAAAATGATGGCACAGTGTCCAGCTTACCTGTCCCAAAGGTGCTTTTCCAAAAGACAACTGAACTTTCTTGGTTTCTTTTCTTTGAAAATATTTTGCTACTCATCCAAAAAGCTTCTTCAGCTCTAACTGACTGATGGGGAATGAAGGGGTTTATATTCCTTAGCAGTCATCTGGTCGTTATCACTCTGGTCAGTCACCAGTTCTCTGAGAATTGTTGAGACCACTTGGAGGTTTAGCTGTAGCCTCAGAGTCACCTGAATCACAGTGCAAATAGGTATGGAACCTTCTTGGGGCTGCTGAAAGGATGTGTTATAAGGAGATAGGTGGTGTCATACCCCTCCCAATTCTAATATACATGGCCTATTTGAACCCTCTTTCAAACAGTGGTCCTCTCTGTACAGAACGTGAGCTTTTCTGTCTTCATAAGAGTAGTCTTTGTTTTTCAGAATGAGATGGACTGTTGAATCCTGTCCTGATGAGTTTGTTGTGATGAGTCTCCTGTGTTGTGCTATGCATTTATGAAGCAGTTGTTTTGTTTTCCCAATGAACAGATCTGTACATGTCTCACTGATTCATCACAGTGAAAGTTTTCAAAGTTTTCAAAGAACCCCCCCCCCCAAGAAAATCCAATTGCTTTTTGGAAAAGCACCTTTGGGACAAAATTACCTGGATGATTGGGAATCTCTTCCTTGATCATAATAAGAATATAAATGCTACTACCATTTCTAGACCCCCATGTGGTAATAAACTCAACTCCACCAAAATTTATGAGACTGACTCTTTCTAATTCCAATGTAGAGAGAGAATGCTAGAGAGAGAATGCTCACCTACTGGGCATCTTTTAGTTTGCAGAGATTATTGGTATTTGTGATGTAATAAAATTGTGAAATTGTATTAAGATCATGTCTAAAGTCAGAGTTTATTTTCAGAAAATTGTAGTCTGAATTCATGAATTAGCAGATATAATAATGTTCTTTTTACGTGGCCCAGTCATTCAGACAATTGGGACACCAATGAATACTGTCTTAAATTATAGAAAGGCAGATTCTCTGTGTTAGAACAGGTTGACCGTAAAATCAGTTTCTGTTCTCTGGAGAGATTGGACTGCCATTTATAGGGAATTGTTTGTTTTGATTCATGTACTGAACAGAGGATAAATTCAATGCCCTAAATAAGCCATACCAACTCTTTAAGTCTAAGAATCTTCATTTTAAATCATTCCATGGCACAAGCTTTTGCAAATAGTCTTTATAATTGATTTTTGAAACATTTTCAACTTACTCAAGAATTTTGACATATTTTTCTTCCACAATTTTAATATAGTTTTTCCAGGACTTCAATATCACTCCCCAGCCTTGAAATTATAAAGTTTAAAAAAACCACAGATAATTTTTAAAACACAAATATCTACAAAAAGCTCAATTAAATACCAAACATTTCTTGCCTTCTTTAAAAGCAGACCATTGGAACCTGTTGAGTTCAAAAGCAAAGAAGTCCAAGTCATAAGAACTATGGACATATTGCAGTCAAATAGAATGCATGGAAGAAAAAACCAGTGGTAGCTTCCATGTTGCTTCCAAGAAGCTGAGTTTAATTGGAAGGAGTTTTTTTATTGTACAGTAAAAAATAAAAAAAGGAACAGTTAAGTTGATAAAGTCTTTTTTTTTAATTGAAAATAAACATTAAAATATTGAACGTAGTGGACTTTCTTTGACATACATTTCAGTCTTTACATTTTACATTATAAAAAGATCATAAGGAAATACAAACATGTATATACATATATACATACATACATATATATATATACATCTATACATTTAAACTTTATACCTTTATGGATCTTATTCTTGTATCTCATTTCTGTTTTGCTTTAAATTCTAATTTCTATTTTATGAACTTCCTTTCATGTCCTTCCATATGTAGAATTTGTTCCATATTTTATAATATTCTAGTTTATTCTGATCTTTCAATTCTAGTGTTAAACTATCTAGTTTAGTGAATTGAAAAATCTTATCTATTATAATGTCATCATTTGGAACTTCTTTTGTTTTCTAAGTTTGAGCAAAGAGTACTCTTGCTGCAGTAATTACATGTATTGTTAAGTAGGTGTCTGCTTTACTAAGGTTCTCTTTAATTATTCCTAATAAAATTGTTTCTGGTGTATAGCTAATTTTTAGTCCCAACATTTCTTCTAATCATGACCAAATTTTATTCTGAAACACCTGTGTTTTTTGCAGACCCACCACATATGGTAAAAAGTACCTTGTTCTTTCGAGCATTTCCAGCATTTCCAGCATACCGATGATTGAGTACCATACATTTTTGCTAATCTGGCTGGTGGCAGGTGCCACCTATAAAACATCTTATACAGATTTTCCTTATAAGATGTTGCTAATGTTATCTTTTTATTTCAGTTCCAAATTTGTTGCCATTGGTCTAGGTTGATACTATGCCCAAGGTCTCTAGCTCAGGTTAACATTGATTCTTTAACTTGTTCTTCATACATTTTATAGTCAAGTAGGCATTTATAAAGTTTCTTTATTTGTTTTATCTCTGGTCCTGTTAATATTTTATCTAGTATTGTATCTTGACAATTAATTCCCCATTCTTTTTATCTCTTCCATATCTGGACTGTATTTGAAGATAGGCCCACCATTCCAATGCTATTCCTTGTTTTAGTTCCTGACTTCGTATTAATTAACCTTCCTCAGTTGTAATGTCTTTATATGTGATGGGTTTTTCCTGGTTGTATAAATTTGGGCATGTTATTGCTTCTAATGGTGATATCCAGACTGGTATTTCTATGTAGTTTTGCAGTCTTATTTTATTCCAAATCAAAATTAAAGCTTGCTGTATTTTGTGTCACAGAAAATATTGATGGGCCATATTTCTACCAGGCCACAAATATGCATGCCAGCCTCTTGTAAGTAATGTCCTTCTAATAATAAGAATCTTTTGTTATCTAAATTTATCCAGTCTTTGATCCTTGTCAAGGCAGCTGCCTGGTAATACAGTTCCCATTCTGGGAAGCCTAATCCTCCTCTTTCCTTTGCATCTTGAAGATGTTTCAATTTAATCCTTGGTCTCTTACCCTGCCACATAAAATTTAACATCATTTTGTTCAAATCTTTGAAATTTTTTTCCCTATTTAATTGGTATATTTTGGAACAAAAATAAGACTTTAGGTAGTACGTTCATTTTAATTGCTGATATTCTGCCTATTAGTGACAGTTGTAAATTATTCCAGTTTTCTAGATCTTTTTTTTATTTTTTTCAGTAGAGTCTCATAATTATCTTTTTTGATTGTTGAATAGTCTTTATGTTGTTCCATTTATAAGGAGTTTTCTTTTGAAAGTTTGCTTTTTAGAATATATCTAATATATCTAATACAACTAATGGGATAATTACTCCATAAGGTATATTTCTTCTTGAAGTAACCAAACCAATAAATATGTTTACTATGATCATAGATCAGAAAATTAAAGTTTAAAATATAAATAGCAGAGCAAAATTAAAATTAGTTGATGCAGTCATCTGATAATGTCTCTACCACCACCCAACAAATAGAATCTTCTTACGTGTTGTTTGTGTCTGCTAATAATAGTTTAATATAAATCTCATCAGTTTTACCTGAGAATTACTGGAGGATTAATGCTATATGTACTTTTTGAAATCTCTATATCAAATACGATAAAGGAGGACATGTTTGACTATTTGTATTTCTCCAGAATCACATAGATAGACTTTCATTTATATGTTTTATTATATCTTCCATTAAGAGGGGAAGAAGATGATATATTTTGTCTTGGTCTTACAAGTTATTTTCTTTAGTCTGAGAAGATTTAATGTGCTAACTTCATAGGTTTCCAGGTGCTTAGGGTGATTGTTATGGACAAGGCTCAGAACTTAGATTCTGAGTCTAAATCTGATGCTGAAAAAGAAGATCCAACTGAACCTGTGGAATGCAAGCCTCAGGAGATATCATATGACAATGATTAAACACAGGCAACACCTGAGCAGCTGGAAGAGTCAGAAGAACATGATGTAAGACCTCCAACCCACATAAGTAGAAAAGAAAACAGAACAGGAAAGATCTATTAGGCTTCTTGCCAAGCAAAGGAGTAAACCTTCTGGTTAGTGACAGGTGGTTGCAGTTCATATAAGAATCTGCTCTGTGTCTGTTCTTTTTGCTGGAAACATTTGACATGCAGGTCATGCAGCACCTTCAAATGTAGACTCTTCCTTTGGACTGATCTTGACCCACTCTAAAACCTTGGATTGACTTTTCACAATTCTTTGGCATGCTCCCTTTCTCCAAGCAAAACTTATAGACAAGCATCAGCTTCATTTATATCATGTGCTTAGTTTACATTCTTTTGTTTGGCTATAAATTCTTATAGCCTTGTAGTATATTGGTAATACCCCAAGAAACAGTTTGTAATACTGTATCTTTCAATATTAGGTATATTTTCATGTTAGTTTGATTATATCCAGTAGAGATTAGGGTTATTTTTAGATAGTGGTGGTGAATTTATTTTCTACTGCAAGGCCCATGAAGAAGCACGGTCATCTATTAAGGTCAGCGGTGCTTGGCCTACTGGAAAAAAGTTTCAACTAGTAAGTCAAAACTAGTTCAAATCAAGTCTTATGTTTCATTTCAAACACCCCTACTTTCAAGTGTTAGGATTGAATTAGAAATGCTTTTGGCTACAATAAGCATTGATTTCAGCAATTTAGTTTGAATGACCACTGTGGAGAGCCCATTTGGTGTAGTAATTAAGGAATTGGGCTCTGAAGTGGGAGACTACAGGTTCAAGTCCTGTCTTAGGCACAAGGTTAATTTGGACCAGTCACTCTCTTGCAGCCCTGGGAAAGGTGCAATGAGAAGCCACTTCCTGAAAAACCTTCCTGAAAAAACTGCAGGGAGTAGCCCAGAAAGTAACCAAGAGTCAACATGGACTTTAACGCACAAAAAAAGAAAAGACTTCTGTGGAACTATTAACTAATAGACTAACTGTGATGTATATAGCAACTGGCCCAATGTTTTGAACTTAAATATGATGGTGGTTAATAGTTAGTTTGTGACGGTCTCAGAAGTGTGCAATAGTACTCAATATTCTTAGTCCAATTTGAGAACAGGACTTTTTGAAATCGGGTGAAGGTGATAGAAATAGAAATTGACAAAGTTAATAGAATATGCACTTTGCAAGTTAAGAAATATACCAAAGGATATTCTTTGCACTTTGTCAGAAAAAAAAAACTAGAGATCAAGATTTGCAGCAGCATTACCAGATGGAAAATTAATAAACAATTCTTCAAGCTGGTATTTGACTTGTTAGGTAGAACTATATAGAACAGGGGTGTCAAACTCACAGACCTCAGGCCAGATAAATCGCTCACTGATCACGCTCACACTCTGTTTAGTGAAAGGGAAAAAAGTTGTGATATGTCACAATGTGACATCGCGAATTTGACACCGGTGATATAGAAGATAACGTTGAACTATCAACAAATGTGACCCAGTTTGGTGTGGCCTAGAAACCAGGAAACTGAGTAAATGTCAGTTGGGTAACTTTAGTTCAGTTACTCTGTATCAGCCCAACTCACTTCACTGGATTATGTTTCAAGATGCTTGTGTGTTGGACTCTTAAAGTCCTATAAGATCTTAGTTCTAAAATCTTTTTCCAAAATCTTTTCAACTTGAAATTTTCCAAAATCTTCTCAACTTGATGCCAGTGATTCTTGCTACATTTAAATCCAAATGTATTATTTGTTGCATGTCCTCTAACTACTTCATATTCTTTTTTTATATACTGTATAATGCAAAATGGTGATATGATCCTTAGAAATTTAACTTTGCCAGAACTTTCTGAACTCTCATCAACTTCAAGTAATAAGGGATACCAGCAGCTGTCATTCAAAAATATTCTGAAGTGTCTCTTTCTGCCTATATCTACTTCCCACCAAGTTCAATGAACCTGTTCTGTGTAATATCTTTACCATGCTTGTCTTTATACCATTTAGTTGGGTGCAAGACATTTATATTAACATTTTAAAGAATATTAACCTATATCTTCATGTTTTTCTAGAATTATTTGAAAAGGCAACAGAATAAAGACAGAGGGAGCTCTTGCTTCAGATTTGAAAATTTCCTCTCTCTTTTTTTGCAAAGCAATTGTATCAATAAGCATCCCTGATTTCAAACAACCATCCTAAAATAGCATACATAATAACATAAAACTAATATTGGCAAATTCTAAGTCCTTCCTTCCTTCCTTCCTTCCTTCCTTCCTTCCTTCCTTCCTTCCTTCCTCCCTTCCTCCCTTCCTCCCTTCCTCCCTTCCTCCCTTCCTCCCTTTCCTTCCTTCCTTAATTATATTGTTATAATACTGCAAAAAGCCTAATTTCTGCTTGGGAATAAATTAGGGGTGAGATCCGACTGGTGTAACTACCGGTTAGGTGATTTTACATTTTGCTAGTGCATGTATATCATCGTCATCTAGCTGCCTGGACAGCTGAGCAGCACTGCACGCAGGTGCGCAGCAGTTGAAAAAGCCCCTTTTTCCTGCTTTTTCAACCACATCTGTGACACGCAAAGCAGCTGCGGTTGAAAACACAGGAAATAAAGGTCAACTAAGACCCCAGGTGTGCAGGTGGGCCAAAACAGCAGCAAACATAGAACCGGTTCTATGTATGCTCTCTGTTTGCTGCTTTTCAGAGCAACCGGTTCTACAGAAGTGGACAGAACCAGTAGAATCCCACCCCTGGAATAAATCTATTTGTTTTGCATATTCTTTCATCAGGTATGCCTCAAAAATATATAACAGCTGTGCATTTGGTCTCATGAAGACCTCTGCTTTACCAGCATTTGTTTTCTTCAGCTCAGTAAAAAAATAGAGCATATAGTCATCTTAGCAAAGTATTATATACATTTCTTACAGGATTCAAATTTGCAAAATATTATTCCAGACTTGCTTGAAAATGTATGGAATGCTCACTCTATTGATTGGAATATAGCCTCTATTCCAATATCAATAGACCTTCATGTAAGCTATATTTCAGAAAAAGTACCACATATCGGGCATTTTTAGCATGAATTAATTGTAATTGAAAACTGAGTGTACAGCTGGCTCTCTGAAGAACTGATCATTTAGGGGACATTCTCAAAATGCTAAGCAGCTTTTTTGAATTCTAGTCTGTACTATTAACATAAACAGGAGTAAATTGATACATCATGAATAATAGATGTTGGGTGAAGCACATGTATACTGCATGATAATCACTTAGGCATTAATTGTGCCATATGTCAATAGAAAGGAGAAACACTGCCACATAATCATGACAGCTTGTTCCTTTAGGATCTAAGACAGCTGGAGAAGACTGTTGCATTTTGGGGCTTTTGTGGACATCCAATTGGCCACTATGGCTGCAAGAAGAATGGGCAACTAGGCTTTCAGTGGCAAAACACTGAGCTTTTTTTTTTTCAATTTTTTTTGAGAAGGCAGGAACTACTCCAGAAATTGCAGGGTGTCTGGCAGTGACATTCATTTTCAGCCCTAGATTTTTGCAAGTTGGATGTGGGTAGTTTGGGCCTTTTTAAAGAAGAAAAAATGTGTTGAACCTCCTTTTGAAAAGTATTTTAACCTTCACAACACTGATTTTTTTTACATTTTGCTATTGCATTTCAAGACTGATCTCAGGGGTGGGTGGTCTAGAGCCATTAATGGCTCATTGGCTGTGTATTGCCAACCAATGACATAGGCTTTAGCCTGATCCAGCAGAGATGCTTTTACATTTTTCTATTTAATGAACTGTTTTCATCTATGCTGCTCTGTTGGATTACAGGTCCCGGAATTTTCTGCTTGGGAAAAGAAGGTCCCTTTAAGATGCCAATAGAAAACCATGCTGTTTATTGCTATATGTTTTTGTAGGTGTGTTTTATCATCTTTTAAATTCTGTATTGCTACATAGTCTATTGATTCATTTTAGATACTTAATACATTTGCATTTAATCATAATTTCAGAAGGATGGAATTATTTTCTCATTGATATGTTGTCCTTTGAAAAGAGAATCCGCCATTATCTCAATGCCACAAAACTAATTTATTCCAAAGTGAACAATGACTGGCATACACCCAAATTCAAATATGTTCCTGGTAGAGGCATGTTGTCAGGAGAAAATTTTGCAAAAATACCATATCCCTGAGGGAGTGGTGACCCTTTCTTAGAGCTAATGGCTCTTTCGTTTCTAAAGGAGGGAGAAGATTGCCTTTGAGCTGCCTAGAGTAGATTTCGTAAGCCTTCAGATGTTAAAGATAATTTTAATGCTGCTTCTCAAGTGTGATGCTTGTTCATAAATCTCTCACAGTGCTCTCTTGTTGGTTGGAAACTTCCTACATAATTATTCATCTTCAATCATTCTGGAAGTTTTCCTTAGAGTACCTCTTTCTTTCTTCTCCTTATATTTCTGTTGGATTTCAGTCAATAAGCCTACAATTACTCTGTTACTCTATTACTCTGAACTGCTATCCACAACTGCACAATGAATAAAACTGTTCACAAGTTTATTTTTGTATATTTATTGTCTATCTTACATGGCTGTCCATTTCACAATACACAGGATTGTGGGTCCCATGTATAAAGCTAAAAATCAATATAAACAAAATTATTATGATTGGTCACACAGTCAGCCAGATGTTTAGACTGGATTTGGCATTATTATCCACCCATCGAGTCCTTTCCAAGGTTCTGGAATAGGCAAATGTTGAAGTTTGATGGTGTTAAAGGTACCGTTGTAAGATCTTATTATTAAAAAGGTCAAAATACTTTTTAAAAATATATCTAAAAAATGGAACAAATATTAGGTGAACAGCACACATTAATAACAATGGGGCCACCTCAATATCTCACCAGAACCCTGGGGTCCCCAGGCTTGATGGCACCAGAAAATTAACAGGGATAGGATTGCTTTAAGAGGGAAGATGTTCTATACAGTGGGCACCATAGCATGAATTCCTTGCTACCTTGGACCTGCCAAATGCAGCTCCCTAGCCAATGTGACCTGTAGGATGCCTTTTTGCTTGATCTAATGCAGATATAAATGAAGACTTAGACTAAGACTGGCTCCAGACTTAAATATATAATTAGGACTCATGAGCATACTGATGACATCTTATGTCATGGTGATGGATGACTTCAGACCAATCAAATACATTTTTAATTCAGGTTAGTGCCAATCAAACTAAGAAGACAATCCATTCATGGCTCTACACCAGGGGTGTCAAACTCATGTCGTCATGACAGTGTCACATGACGTATCAGGACTTTTTTCCCTTTTGCTAAATGGGGCATGAGTTCACATGATGTATCCAGCCTGCAGGCTGTGAATTTGACAGCCCAGCTCTACACCATCTTAACAGAAATGTTAGATTTATTTTTAGAAAGGCTATGTCAGTATCTGTGATTAGCCACTTCCAGTACAAAAATGGAACAAAACTTTTTTTAAAAAAAGGCTAGACTATTTTTTATTCCTGAAAGTGTGATTATTTGAGCAGCAATAAGATACAAGAAAAGATGAAGGAGAAGAATACCTTAAGACAGGTCAAACTCCGGGTCCGCAGGCCAGATATGTCACGTGCTGGCTGGATTAGCAAAGGAGAAAACTATGCCCTGTTTGGCAAAGGAGAAAAAAGTGCCGATACATCACTGCTGTGACAACATGAGTTTGATGCCCCTGCCTTAAGACAAGCTGTTGCAACAAAATATATGTGTTTTAACTATAATGATTTAGATATGCAGTATGTTTCTACCTATGCTTTTATAAAAGAAATATAAGATGGAATAGAGTCAAATTATGGATAATACTTGTACGCGGTGCAAAAATTGCAGTTTCACATTTGTTAAACAGTATTACAGACATATGATCTGATTCAATGTAATGGAGGGGAATGGAGAATGTGCCCTTCCATTCAGCATTCAAGGCAGAAAAAATCTATTATGTTTAGAACTTTTGTCTACAGAGTTGAGTGGATACATTAGATCTAAGCTTTTATCTTGGAGAGGGCACCAAACCACTTTTATTATACTTAAGGGTATCAAACCACGTTTATCATACCAAGTTTATTATACTTAAATTTCATTATCTGTTGATTTATATTATTTCTAAATAAATACACTTCTTAAAAGAGGTTGGATAGCATATATCATGCCTGCCTTCATAGTGGATGGAAAACATACTAACCTAGAATAAATTATCATATAAAAATGAGAGTTAGTATCAGGTGTTTAATGATCAATGTTCTAGAAAGGTTGATTTATCATCTCACTTATTTCAGTAGAATTCTATTATACAGACAGCTTTATCACAGAGTAACATTATATAAACTGTAGGCTTCTCCCACCAGAAATAACTGATGAGAAAGGTAACTGTAAGATATGCATCCACATTGTTCTTTCATCTTACTCATAAATTAATATTCAAAAAGAATAAGTAGCAGTTTAGTAGTTTTGACAGCTTGTGTGAGACATCTCAGCCCATTTAAATCAATTGGATTAAGCATGCTTGAACTGTATGGCAAAGCAGACTTAGAAAGCTCTATGATAAATTAGTATCTGGCTGTCTTCATAAATGTTTTTTTATTTATATGCTTTTTCTTTACAAAGATGGATCTGAATAGGTTGTTTATTTTAATGATGATAACTACAAAAGGGAAATGAGACACTGTAACAAGCCACCAATTCATTATTTCTGGGACATGAAGAATCAGATGGAGAGAATGTTTTGGCTGCCCAGAAGCATCATTTAGACATGTTGGTTACATTCACAGAGTTAATTGGTGGATGTGACCCAGAGTCTCTCCAGCATAATTATACTAACCCTTGAGTTCTGTAAAAAAAGTAGCATCTACTTGGTTCACAGCTGGAAGGAAGATCATTCATATGCAGTTAATGTGCTCGTTTCAACCAAGGTTTCATTTAGAAAATGATTATAATGAGCAGAACCTTTCCCCTCATGTAATGATTGGGATGATCTGCTTACTCTCTCCCTCTCAAGAGTGTTTAGAGATAATGCAAATATGTAAATCTTAAATGTTTAAAAGGAGATGTGAGAGAAGAGATTGTCATTAATAGGAGGAAATGACTTTGAGTCTGATTCTACTATCAGTTATTGGAGACAGTGTCCCAGGGCTACTTCAGGTTTACACAAAGTGTGAAATATTTAGAACCACTTCTTTAAACTAATGTTTATACCTCCTGACTTTCCATTAATTAGGTAAAGGAAGGAAGAAGGAATTCTAAAAGCATGTTTAAGTTTGGCTTAAGTCACTGATACGTTAACCTTGTACAAACCAAGAAATAAATAAACTGCACTTCATTAGAAATTTATCCTTTTGGAGCTTAATTTTCAGGACTTGGGATTTGATTTTTAGGAAGTTCCTTTCCCAACAACTTCTAAACTTGGGAATTGAAGGTTGAAAGTGTATTTTTGTTGGAAAAATTCCAATGTATGTCCAACTTAGTGAGATGTCATTGAGGTGGATTTGATTCCTGGCTGACCGCAAAAGCTTGCCATTACAATGTTTTCAGCAATAATGTTCTATCTCTTCCAAGACCATCCATATGGTCTCATACGGATGGTCTTGGAAGAGATAGAACTCATAATATTCTAAATGTCAATCTTCAGATTCATAATACACAAAACATACTGGTCTTAATAATCTTAATAAAGATTTTAGAATCCTTGGAAGAGCTTTATAGCTCCCGTTGCCTTAAGAAAGTTCAAAACATTCTTAAAGATCCATCTCATCCTGGGCACCATTTTTTTGAACTATTACCATCTAGCAGATGGTACATGATAATAAAAACAAGGACAAATAGGCTGAAAAACAGCTTCTATCCCAGGGCAGTAACACTATTGAATTCTGCTGTATAGTGCAATATAATGCAATATTAATGGGTTTTCAATTCAATTGTGTAGAATGTGAAGGATGTGTGTTTGTTTTATTTTTATAGTTATAATGTATACTGAAGATGGCATGTAATTTTGTTGTACGAGGTGAAATGGCAATAAACTAAACTAAACGTTATTTGATTTGATAATACAAATAATTTGACGACCTTTGATTTATGTCTTCAAAGCATCTATGTCTAAATAGGGTATTTACAGCAGAACATGTAACACCCACACACAAAATAGGGATTTTCTTTTCCTGCACTTCCATGCAATGATTGCATTTATGCATAAAGTTAAGCTAGGATTTTTAAACTCCTGTTTGCATAACAAACTATTATTTTTTATTTTTTTATTTTAATTGGACTTGTATGCCACCCCCCCTCTGAAAGGACTCGGGGTGGCTCACAACTAAAATACAGACTATAAATACTTTAAAAAAGAATTAAACCCAACAAGCCCAATAAATAAAATCAATTAAAAATGTGGTATGTTTCAAACATATGTGGTATGTTTCATACATGATTCTTAACTTTAGCAATTAGTAAACAATAAAACTGGAGATTTCAACATTTTGGATGATTTCTGAGAAACTCCATCTTTCAATAGAATCATATTTGAAAATCTTTGTTCTAACATGAATAATGCACTTTTCAAGAATGAAAGGACCTAATTGATTCAATCCTGCTATACAATCTTTACAATTTAACTGATAGAAAAATACCCCATAAATTTATATCATATCATTTTTATATATACTGTATGTACTTCATATTTTATTATGTGTAGACTACTTTCAGTGTTTATCTTTATGTATTAAATTTAAAATAATAAAATCAATCTTTAAAAATTACATTGTAGTACAAAAATATCTTTATTTTTGAGTCATCGAACAATTTATTTTTCATATTATTTACAACTATATGAATATTTCCAGAATTGTTAAAATTGTTTTCCTGAGCTCCATTGTTAGGAATTAGATGGACAGTCATATAGTTCTCTTGACAGCAATCTGGACGTCATGACTATTATCCTTCTTTGCCTACAGTCCATACTCATTAACTAAACAGGGGTGTCAAACTTGATTTCATTGAGGGCCGCATCAGGATTGTATTTGATCTCGTGTGGTGGGCATGGATGTGGTGGGCATGGCCAGCTTGCCTGAGGTTCCTGAGCTCCATTTTTGCCTGAGGTTCCTGAGCTCCGTTTTCAGCTGGAATGGCCTCTTGCAACCCTCTGCCAGCAAAAACGGAGCTCAAGGGGGGGGCGTAGCCGCCGCAAGCTCTGTTTTTGGCTAGGATGGCCCCCTACAACCTTCTGCAGTAAAAATGGAGCATGTGGCCATCTGGAGCTTCATTTTTGCTGGCAGAGACACCATGGGCTGGTCCTTCACTGTTTTCAGGAAAGCCCCGTGGGCCAGATCTCAGCACCTTGCAGGCCAGATCTGGCCCCCGGGCTTTGAGTTTGACATCTTTGTACTAGTCCATTTTGCCAGAGAATGTCTAGACAAGCAAATTAGGCAAGCCACCATCTATTGGGACATTCCCAACTGATACTCTGACTGGTTTCGAGCAGCCATAAAGATTGACTGCAGTTTGTGTGTCAATGACATGTGAAGACAACCAAGTCCCAAAGAGAGAGGACAACCAGATCGAAGACCACTTAGCCTACAGGATGCTGCAGCAACCCAGCTGACCCCAAGATCAACCCTCCCCTGAGGCCAGTTGAAATTCTATAGATGCGGAGGGATAGGCCACTTTGCATCAGCTTGTGCAACTCCAGCTCTGAAACCCAAGCCAAAGCCACCACTGAGGGTGCAGCCAGAGCAAGGGTCCAGGTGTGCTGCTGGCAAATCCCGTAAAGCCCTCCAGGCTGTAGAGGTCCCTCCCTACCCAGCCAAAGGAAATCCAGCTGACAATGCCCATCCACCCTTTTGTCTTCCCAATATGCCTCACAGCCCCAAAAATAGGGACCCAGGGCACTTTTGAAGCCCTAATAGACTCAGACTACACCAGTTGTTTGATTAAATTACCCATAGTCCTGAAATTAGGGATCAGACCAAAGAAATTGGCCCACCCGATAAGCTTGAGCAAGTTGCTGAAGTGTTCAGTGAAACTGAGTGTGATGTCCTACCATGCCCATCACGCAACAGACTACGCCATCGAAATCATCCCCGGGGATAAGCTTCCCAAAACTAAACGGTATGCCACGGTGCCATGGGAAATGCAAGAAACGTGCAAATACATAGACAAAAACCTAGTAAGAGGGTTCATCGAGCCGGCCAAGCCACAAGTCACAGCCCCAGTGCTACTTTAAGAAAAAAAGATGGGATTATGAGATTATGCATGGACTTCCATGGGATAAACAGCATTTACATGCACAACTTATATCCCCTCCCCCTCATGAAGCACATGCTGTCCCACTTAGCCAAAGGCAAGGTCTTCACTAATCCAAAACTCAGAGAAGCATATTACCGAGTCTGAATCGGGGAGGGAGATGAATGGAAAACTGCTTTCAACTTCCCCCTAGGAAGCTTTCAATTCAAAGAAATGCTTTTCGGGCTGCAGGACCCCCCTGGCAGTGTTTATGCAGTTAATAAATGAAGTGATGCATAAGCACCTCTATAAGTGGGTCCTTGTCTACCTGACGACATCCTCATCTTTAGTGAGACCATAGAGGGCCACATACCCCTAGTCTACCAGGTACTTGAAAAGATTTTAGCGGCAAACTTATATTTCAAGCTCTCAAAATGTGAATTTCATTGTTTGCGGCTAGACTATCTGGGCTACTGAGTGTCAGATGAGGAGATAAAGATAGACCCAGTCATAAGACAAGCCATCCTAGAGTGGCAGCCCCTCGCACCTGTAGGGAATTACAAAGTTTCCTGGGATTCACAAACTTCTACATCCCAGGGGGAAGGAATTTCCTAGATGACACCCTCTCCTGCATGCCCCAATACAAATGTTAGTGGCAGCAGGTAGTAGATGCCATCATTCCCCTTATCCAAATTGCGGCCCAAGTGACCAGCCACCAACAAAGCTGCAACCAGCAAGACCATCTCATTTTAGTAGGAAACTAAATTGTACATTGGATGACTTTTCATACTATTTAACCATGGAACACTATGTTCCTGGATTAAAATATTCCCATCACCAAATAAAATAGTTCAGAAGGCACACATTTAAAGAAAAAATCTGAATAAAAATGAATGTGTTTCAAGAATTATTTCCTATCTAGTTAATTTGTTCTTGCAGGATTTCCTTTGAAAGGGAGGCTGTATTTTGATGGTATTAGTCAGTGCTCTCCTTCCAGCTTTCCAATAGAAGAATACAGAAATTTCACTAAGTCAGTGCAGTCTGAATCAAGTCCCTCATCTCCATTCCATACAAAAAACCAGAAGTCCACAATTGGAAGGGACCTTGGAGGTCTTCTAGCCCAACTCTCTGCTCAAGCACGAGACCCTGTATTGTTTTTGACAAAAAGAAATTAGTGATTCTCCCTCTTCTAAGTTTTCAACACAACTTTGGTGCATTTGTTAACTTGCAAATTACAAGTTATGTAATTTGCAGCTTATGCAACTCGACTTATGACCTCAATTGAGCCCAAAATTTTTGTTGCTAAGCAAGGAGCTGTTAAGTGAGTTTTACCCCACTTTACAACCTTTTTGCAGGGGTGGGATGCTACCAGTTCTGCCCGGCTCTATAGAACTGGTAGTTCTGAAGAGCAGCAAACACTGAACCGGTTCTGTGTTTGCTGCTGTTTGGCCCACCCGCCCAGGCTCTTTACCTTTCCTCCTTTTTCAACCTCAGCTGCTTTACGTGGCACAGCTGAGGTTGAAAAGCAAGAAAATAGAGGCTTTTCAAACGCTGCGTACTTGCGTGCAGCCATTTTTCAGCTGTCCAGGCGGCACAGCTTAAGGAATTTTAAACACATGCACAGCGCGCAAAGCATGCATGTGCATGCAAAACGTAGTCACTGAACCAGTAGTAACACCAGCTGAATCCTACCCCTGCCTTTTTGCCATAGTTGTTAAGCAAATTGCTGCAGTTGGTAAGTGAATCACATTGTTAAATGAATCCAGTTTCCCTCATTTGCTTGTTGAAAACTGGCTTAAAAGGTTACAAATGGGGATCATATGATCCTTGAACCAGGCAACTATCATAAACATATGCCAGTTGCCAAGTGCCTGAATTTTGATCACAACTATGGGGATGCTGCAAAAGCTGTGGAAAAACTATTGTCATTTTTTTCAGTGCTATAGTAACTTCAAATGGTCACCAGTTGCACCTGCTTGGACCGAGATTCCCTACGCACGGTCACTCATGCGCTAGTTGTCTCCTTGACTACTGCAATGCTCTCTACCTGGGGCTGCCCTTGAGGACTATGCAGAGGCTTCAACTGGTACAAAATGCGGCCACGCGGGCAGTGATAGGAGTGGCCCGATTCTCCCATGTGACACCCCTCCTGCACGACCTTCATTGGTTGCCAGTTGCCCTCCATGTAAGATTCAAGGTGCTGGTATTAACCTATAAAGCCCTGCATGGCTCGGGTCTGGGGTATTTGCAGGAGCGCCTCCTACCAGCATCGAGGTCCGATCGCCCAGTACACTCCCATAGGCAGGCCCTCCTGGGGGTGCTGTCGGCCAGACAATGTCGGTTGGCGGTCCCCTGGGGAAGGACCTTCTCTGTGGGGGTGCCCACCTTTTGGAATCAGCTACCTCTAGAGCTGCGTTTGGTGCCGGACCTGCGCTCCTTCCACTGTGATCTCAAGACTTGGCTGTTTGTGCAGGCTGGCCTGGACTGAGCAGGGTTGGGAATTTTAATTTAAGGGTATTTTAATTGATTTCATAATTGAATTGAATTTGATAAAGACGTATTTATTGTTTATATATTGCGTGTAAGCCGCCCCGCATCCCCTTGGAGATGGGGCGGCATATAAATCCAATAAAATAAAATAAATAAATTGGCCTGTCAAACCTGTGGCCCTTGGCTCCGCGAAGGCAAAAAAGTCACAATACATTACAACTCGGCCCACGATGCAATAGAGTTTGATACCAGTGGTCTAAATGAATAGTTGTAAGTTGAGAACCTATCTGTATATAATCACCTGAAGTAGAATTAAGCTACAAAATAATCATTCGACCTGTATTGAAAGAGCTATGAATATTAAATGATATGGTGTCATTATTTGAAAACCAGATGTTTTTCTAACATGTCTAACCATGATTACAATTTACAACAGTAGCTGAAGGGAGGGAAGATATTGCAATAGGTCTAAGCAAATGCATATCTATTGGAACTGGAATCAATTGCTACAGCACTGGAATTCTGCTTTTCCCACTGCATTGGAAAACCCCAAATTCTCTCAACCACCAATCTACAAAAAATGAAACAATAACAATACTAGGCTGGTCTGATGCATGCAATTGTCCTCTCTTGAAAAAAAGAAGGAAATAGAACTTTTTCCAATTATATCCTGCTGCATCAAGGCAAAATCCCACTTAAAGGGTGCTAGAGTGACTGAAGCTCAACAGCTGGGAAGAGGTGTGAGACAAGATTTTCCTCAAGAGAGGAATAAACTGTCTACAGACTCTGCAAAAATATAGTTTTGTCAACCTTAGTTGAGCTGGAAGTTGCATAGTTGCCAAAGTCAGTCAAGCTGTAGGATTACAAAGATCAAGAGATGTATTTGAACTGAGACAGAATGCCTTTTTATAAGTGCTACTAGAGATTTCATATAATTTGTATGCAGTAGGAATAGTGTAGGTGAACTTGCTTATCACTCCCTTATTTTGTGTCTTGCTGTGAAATAGAGTAGTGTTTGTCCTGTTTCTAAAGGTACAGTTGGATGGAAAGATGGCAAGCAATTATACTGACTACCTTGGTATCCCAGCAGAAAGGAAACAAAGCAAGAATCAAAAAATAAAAATCTTGAATAACCGACTTATTTTTAAACAGTATGGCATCCTTCAATTTTCTTCTCTATTTGAGAGCCCTTGACCTATTGCCATCCTCTTCCCTTCACAGGTAAATGTTTTTATTTGGAACAGGGAAAAAATAGCAGACAGAAAAGCCTTTTGGAATGTAAGTTAAATGAAGGTGGAGGATATGCTTTTGATGTATTTTATTTGTCCCAATTTTTACATACATTGTCTTGATTTCTAACCTCAACCCTAAGTGATAAAATGTGAATGAATGTACATAAAATGTACATAAAACAGACAATTCTAATGATTTATAGAAGACATTTAGATGCAACATCATTCATTTTAACTTTTTATAATAACAAAGAAACACTAACCAGATGCGATGTACAAAAATGACCCACTCTTTCTCAATTTGACAGAGCAAAATGAAAGACTTGGCATTTAGAATTTCCTTAAATCACTGGAGAAGAAAACCTCTTCATCTTTATAGAACACAGCAAAGAAAATTTAATAAAAAAAAATCTTTGGTGACTGTTGCAGCTTGTGTGACTTTTTGCCTTAGCATTTTGCTACACAAGTAGAAAGACCCTGTTGAATTACATTGACAAATGCTCAAGCACCTAGAGAGTATTCTTTACCAAAGAAAAATACTAGTTGCAAAACACACATATTTCTTTAGGAGAAACAAATGACTTAAGAAATATATTTTTCTACTTGAGCAACTTGCAACCATGTGTGAAGTTGTTAATATGGACAAATGGATAAAATTACATATTATTATAAGCTGTACATCAACAATCTTCACTTGGAGTACAATGGGACTCTACAATGACCTTTTGAGAATTGCTAAACATAACCCAAATCTTAAAATATTATAGTTCAGGAAATGCCTGAGAATTTTGGAATTTAGATACAAGGGAAGCAAAGTGTCTAAAACTGTAATCATATACTTATCTGGGACAAATTTCCATTGTATTAAATGGGAGGTGCATCTGATTAGAGATGGCAGTATGAGATTGCAATCCTATATATTTTTATGCAACTATAGCCATTAAACTCAGTGAGGTATGATAGCTTTATAAATGTTGGTTCATTAAAAGATCTACTATGAAATAAAGTACAAAAGAGATGATAAGGTGCCGATAGAAACAAAAAGCTAAATTCATTTTGCTATATGGAACTAAGATTTCAATATATCAGAGGAAGGGTAAAAAGCAAATGGAAAACAGTGACACTAGATTAGTTAAGGTATGTGGTCAAATAAGAAAAGATAAGATCAAGAATATATAATGAAATGAATATGCATTGAATGCAAAGAGTAATTACAATTATTTAAAAATTTGGTCATATATACGTAGATAATAAATAAAAATCCAATCACTAAACAAATATATAATGAGCTAATGGATTGAGTGGAAAAATAAAACTGAAAAAGTCATAGGTAGCTGGAATTGATAGGTACAAGATTTAAAGGAGGAAATAGGGCCTTGGTGGTGCAGGCTGCTAAATGCCTAGCACTTAAGTTCCAGCTGCCTGCAATTATTGCAGGCTCGAATCCCACCAGGCTCAACGTTGATTCAGCCTTCCATCCTCTCAGGGTAGGTAAATTGAGGACGCAAGATTGTTGGGGGCAATAAGCTGACTTTGTAAAAAATGCCGCTTAGTAATAAGCAGGCATATACAATGGAATGAAGGCTATTGCTGAGCACATTGGGTTGTGCTCCAAAAATTGTAAGCCGCCCTGAGTCTTCGGAGAAGGGCGGCATATAAATGTAATTAAAAAAATGTTTGAAGTGGTGCATACAGTAAATGTAGTGGAAAACTCAAGACCCCGGGGCCAGATTCTGCCTGCAGGGTGATTAAATCTGGCCCGCGGGGATGCCCTGGAAAAGCAAAGGATCAGCCCATAGTGCCTCTGCCAGTGAAAATGGAACTCAGGAGGGCTATGTGCAGAGTACTTGGGCCACCACAGGTGGCCCTGACATTGAGCTGGGCACACTCACCCTTGCCCCACCAAGGTCAAACACAACTTTAATGTGGTCCTCAATGAAATCGAGTTTGACACCTCTGCATTAAGAGATTGGGTCATCTCAGCTGTGCTTGCTTTTGGTTGGGTTCCTCAGTTGGAACGTTGACACTATTATGGTGTTATTAGTTTGTATCTATCATGACATTATATAACTGTAAAAGCAAATTTTTCCATATCATAGTGAACTGTCTTTACATTGAAATCTTGTCTGATACATTTTAATCTTGCTTCAAAGTTAGTTAAATTGTGCAAACATATTTGAAAATGCAAAGTGCATTCCGGATAGTTTTGCATTATTATTTGGCTAATAATGTGATAAAAGTGATTAATAGCTAATAATAAGGTTTCAGAATACAAGAGTCTTTACCGTATTTGGTATAAGCTGCCCAGAGTTATTTGACATGAGATGGGTGGAAAATAAATTTCATAATAAAATAATAAAATAAATAAATTTGCATAACAGATGCACTAAAACAATTGACTAGTTTATGGTTTAATATGTTGTGTGAATTCAGGGTACAATCAGTAATGTGTGAAATCAGAGAGGATGCCTTTGACGTAAATCAAGATAAATGTATGAACGTCACCAGCATTACAGCAGGGTGAACCTAATAGTGAGTAATAATGTTTTTATGAAGATTACATTTTGGTCATTAGTACACTATAAATTTCCAGAGAATTACTGTGTTTATTCTTCCTGAAATCTTGAATTGCCAAAACATTGTGTCTGAAAACAAAACAAAACATAAAACTTACAAGCATCATTACAGTTTAGGTTTACTAAACTTCTTCAGCTGAAATAAACTAGACTTCACTTTTTTATTTTTCTAATGAGCTGCGATAATATTAAGCCCTAACCCATCTGCATTTTGAATTTACTAGAACTATGATGTAATCCTGCCTTCCAAGTATATTAGTTTTAAACTCCATAATAATCACCTCAAATTGGTTGAATTACAAATTACCTCCATTTGCCTCCTGTGGTGTCTTCATATGGTAAAATATTTATCCCTCCCTTTTATTAATTGAATTTGTTAAGTTTGCATGAAGAGACAGACGCGGAGTGCTTCAAGCTCTTTGTTTATTAGTGACTACAGCTCAGAACGAACCCACTTTGGCTGGGCTGCAGCTGCTACTTATAACCAGCAGCCGCAGTTGCCAGCCAATCAGAGTGCAGGGTTTTCCCGCACTTTTTAAACCAATCATTTCTTACATTTTACAAGAACAGTTCAAACTAAACCAATGACTTTAAACCTGCATACATAACAGAATTTATGGGTCATCTGGATTTATTTTGTCTACAGTTGCTGTTAGCCAATCAATATGATGCAGTTTGTTTAAATGTGGACACATTTTGTTTTATTGCTTGTAAAATCAACTATAATCAATCATTTATTTATTAGTTATTGTTGATTTTTATCTTATTTTGCATGTTTTCATTGTTCTTCCTTACTTAAGTTGAATTCTGGTTACTGACCATAGCAAAAGATAGACGACTGATTTATTAAGAAACAAATCAGCAGTGTTATTGTAGGTAGCAAGCAACATTTTATTAAAATGTATCTGATCAGGGTTGCAAAGAAGAGTAGTGCTAAATGCTGTATCACAGAGAACGACATGATTTATGAATGTGGATTATATAGAAAATCAATTACATGCCATCAAACTGGTGTTAATATAATCAAATGATTATGGTCCTAATCCTCACCAACTGGAGGAAATGATTGAGAAAGTAAAGGTAGCCTGGGAAACAACCACAATGTTATCCTAGAATTTCAGATAGCATGGAGAGGAGAAAGTGAAAACACTCCACCTTCAACATTAGACTTTAGAAAAGCACAGTTTGATGGACTCAGAAGAATAATAGGAATGTTCCGATGCCTTGATATCCTAAAGGGGAAAATGTCCAAGAAGGCTGAAAGAAGGCTTATTTCTGGTGAAACAAGGCACCAGAAGCACAGGCTTAAACAATTTCATACAAGAAGGAAGAATAGAAAACATCTAAGTAAACTAAACTAAATTCACAATCAGCTTTAATCAACTTAATAAATTGATTTTTAAACAAAGAAATGTGCAAGAAAAAGAAACGGGAAAATATCTAAAAAACAATACAAAGCACTTTACAATAAGTTCAAGTTTAGCATGAGAAAAGCTGAAGTCTAGTATGAGATTAGACTAGCAACAATAGTAACGAAAGTTTTTAAAGGTCTGAACAGGTTGGAAGAGTCCTCGGAGGTCTTCTAGCCCAACCATCGTTTTGAGTAGGAGGTATTATACCATTCCAGACAAATGGGTGTCCAATCTCTTCTTCAAATCTCCTGTGATGGAGCACCCACAACTTCTGGAGGCAAGCCACTCCACTGATTAATTCCTTATTGTTAGGGAATTACTTCTTAGTTATAAATTGGATACCTCCAAATGATCTTCCATTCATTACTTCTTGACCTTCCCTCCGGTGCTTTGGAAAATAGGTTGACTCCCTCTTCTTTGTGAGATCCCCTCAAGTATTAGAAGACTGTTATCATGTCACCCCTAATTTTTCTTCATTTGGTGAAGCACACTGGGTTGTATCCCAAAAATTGTAAGACGCCCTGAGTCTTCGGAGAAGGGCGGCGTATAAAAGTAATTATAAAAAAAAAGAGAGTTATTATTGGGGATGATATAGTGAATCATACAGTGTGAAGGCAGCTGCATTTGATGATCTCTTCCAACTGTATGATTCTTATGACTTTTAGCAGCCACACAGGTACAGTATTTTCCATGATGATTTGCCCTAACCTGCTCTTTTAGGCTTCGAATAATGGAACCTTGTCTACTGAACTGAATCCATCTACATTTTTACAGGCTGCCCTCTTCATATATTTGCTTTCACTTTCTCCAGCATTAGAGTTTTCTATAGAGAGAGAGATATATATCTTCATATAAAGTGTCCAAAGTAGATAATTTAAGTCATGTAATGTGTAACTCAAATCGATTGATTTGTACAATGATCCATTTTTTCTTGGTTTCCATAATAGTTTTAGGAATCTTCTCCAGCACAAAAGTTCAAAATTATCAGGACACTTGATTGCAGTGTATTTCTTGACTGCTTCTTTCTTTACTGTTAAGGTTGATCCTAAAAGGCAGAAGTGATCCACTTTTTAGTATCTATGTTCTCAGTTGTAAGGCAGGTTGTTGTAGTAATTGTTTGTCATTAGTTTGGTCTTTTTTGTGTTTAATTTGGTTCCATTTTTATCACTGTAGTCTTTGACTTTTACTACTAGAACTTATAGATCTTTTGCATTTCTAGTTATCAGAGTAGTGTCATCAGCACAACACAGGTTAGTGATGTTTCTTTCTCCAAATTTAAGGAAATTGAATATTACATTATATTTTACTGTACTTATGTTGTTATTAGAGTCAAGAATTGTTTTCAATTTGCATTGCAATGGAAACTTCTTAATTTCTATGTGAACCTAAAACAATTTATATATTAGGAGATAATATGCACAAAATTTTACCCAGCTTTCATGAAGATTGCTTAAAATGTACAAACCGAGGAGAAAATTGGACTGAATAAATTTAATATTGGAAAAGTGAGAGGCAGAATGAAATCAGATTGGCAAATTCATCCATCCCTAATTGCTCCCAGAAGGGATGCTCATGCCTTCTTTCACACAATCTAAAAAGTTTGGGGCAATTCATATAGAAGCTGTTTAAAAGGTAAAAATGTGTTCCTCTCCTTTAGTTTATTTTATTGTCATTGCACCTCGTACAATGAAATCAAACACCATCTTCAGTGCACATCATGACCATGAAAACAAACACAAACACACATCCTTCACATTCTATACACTGAATTGAAACACACACATACCCAACACTGCACTATACTGTGGAATTCAACAGAGCTACTGCCCTGGGATAGAAGCTGTTTGTCCTTGTTTTTATTATTCTGTACCATCTGCCAGATGGTAATAGTTCAGCAACAACAAAAAAAGGGTGCCCAGGATGAGATGGATCTTTGAGAATGTTTTGAACTCTCTTAAGGCAGTGGGAGCTATAAAGCTCTTCCAAAGAGGGGAATGGGCAAATGATCTCCTGGGCAATGATGTTAACCCTCTGGAGTGCTGTCCTATCTGCCACTGTGCAATTAGCAAACCATACACAGGTGCAGTAAGTTATGATACTGTCTATGGTACAATAGTAGAAGATCACCAGCAGTTTTTCATTCAGTTGTTGTTTTCCAAAAAGTCTCAGGTAGTATAATCTCTGCTGGGCCCTTTTGACCAGGGCTGCAATGTGAGCACCCCAGGTCAGGTCCTCTTTTATGGTAACACCCAGAAACTTAAAACTGCCCACTTGCTCCAGTCAGTCGCCATTGATAAGCAAGGGCTGGATGTCTGATCTGTTCCTTCTATAGTCCACTATAAGCTCCTTGGTCTTATTGGTGTTGAGGACCAAGTTATTGTCTCCACACCATGAAAGCAACCGATCCACCTCATCTCAGTAGGCAGATTCATCCCTCCCTGATGTTGTATCACTGTTGTATCATCTGCAAATTTAGTAATAGTACTACTAGTGTGAGTGGGAATACAGTCATGCACATAAAGAGTATAGAGTAAGGGACTCAACACACAACCCTGTGGTGTACCAGCATTAAGAATAAGGGTTGAAGATGTATGATTACCTAATCTGACCCTCTGTGAGTGGCCAGACAGGAAATCCATAATCCAAAGGCAGATTGAATAAGGAAGTTCAAGGTCCAGAAATTTAGACACTAGTCTATATGGAAGAATTGTGTTTAAATGCAGAACTAAAGTCTACCTAGTAGTAGTAAAAATGGACACTTTGTAGAAAGATTTTACATAAGAGAACAAGACAAGATTCTACTTTTATAACACATCTGTAAAAAAAACCTGCAATCCATTAGGCACATAATTTATTCTTTAGAGTTGAAGTACAAAGAAGGAAAGACATTTGGTAGAATTTCTAACAACAGTAAGTAAACATATTTGCAGATATGAAGAAAAATATAGCAGAGGCTAAACATTTTACAGGAAAAACATCCCATCTTTAATAAAGTCAGAATTCCTAGTCTTGAAAGAAAAGTGGGAAATATTATTTGATTTATATTAAAGATGCAATCCCTCACAAGTTTTTCTCACTGCTGCTTACAAAACTAAGTATGAAACAGGTTAAAATGATGTGATTCTCAAGTTTCATGCTTGTTATGACAAACATATTATCTTGCTTAGACAGATTCTTATGCCATCACTTTACTAAATGTTTGAATTAATTGTATCTTCATTGGGTAAAATTTAGAAGTTAAGGTTAATTCATTTCAATTTGGATTAATAAATGAAGACTTTTACTTGGCCTATTGTTTTTTCCAAGAGGAATATCCCATGAAATCCAATATGGATTACAGCATCTATCCCATCCTTGAAATTTAAGACCTGAAAAGCTGCCAGATCTAACTTGGAAAGTTATACAAGAAGACTGGGGGATTCTTTTACTGTAGCAAACTTTGTTTAGTGATACATTTTTTCCCAGTGATAATAATACTTTTATAATTACCCTTTTTTGTTGTTGTTCTGCTCTCATTGCTGGCCCTCAGATTTCCGTTAAGAAAATGCCAAAAGGCTTCAGTTAGTATCCTGTTACATTGACAGTAGTAAATGGCTGGACATTCCCTAATAGCAAACTGTGCTGCATAATAAAATTTTGTCTGATTAAGTTAAAGTGAGAGAGAGCAAATGTGTAAGTAAATAACAAGAAACAATGAACATTTAATGAACATTTCTCCAGTTTTGTTAAATTATAAAAGTCTAGGTTAGGCATCAAGGAATAAACATGTGTTTAGCAATGATTAGCTTGTAATTTTATTTTATTATTTATTTTATTTATTGGATTTCTAAGCCACCCCATCTCCCCAAGGACTCGGGGCGGCGTACAGTAAAACAATATAAATATACAATCAAAAGAAGATCAAATCTCATAGAAACCCAAAATATAATTAAAACATTAAAACAATTCTAAAAATTCCCCATATAGTCCATCCTCAGTCCAGGTCAGTAAGTTGGAATAACCATGTTTTTAGGCCCCGGTGGAAGGAAGCGGAGATCAGGGGCCACCCAGAGCTCCAGGGGCAGTTGGTTCCAAAGGGTGGGTGCTCCCACAGAGAAGGCCCTACCCCTGGGGGTTGCCAGCTGACATTGTCTGGCTGACAGGACCCCAAGGAGGCCCTGTCCGTGAGACCGTACAGTGCGTTGGGAAATAGTCACTGGCAGCAGGGTCTCCCATAAGTATCCCGGTCCTAAGCCATGAAGGACTTTATAGGTCAAAACCAGCACCTTGAATCTCACTCGGAGGGCAACCGGTAACCAGTGCAGCGCACGCAGGAGGGGTGTAACATGGGAGTATTGGGACATTCCCATCACAACCCCCTCCGCTGCATTCTGGACCAGCTGAAGCCTCCGGGTGGTCCTCAAGGGCAGCCCCATGTAGAGAGCATTGCAGTAGTCCAAATGGGAAGTGACAAGCACATGAGTGACCATACGTAGGGCGTCTCGATCCAGGTAGGGGCGCAACTGGCACACTAGGTGAACCTGGGCAAATGCTCCTCTGGCCACGGCTCCCACCTGTTCCTCTAAACTGAGCCATGCATCCAGGAGGATGCCCAAGTTGTGCACCCTATCTACAGGGGGTAACACCTCTCCTCCTATAGTTAATGGTGGAATTTCCTGGGCAACTTGAGATGCCGGTACATATAGCCACTCGGTCTTGGCTGGGTTGAGCCTGAGTCTGTTCCTCCCCATCCAGATCTGCACCGCCTCCAGGCACTGGACCATCACATCGAGGGCATCACTGGGTTGGTTAGGGGTGGAGATAAAAAGCTGGGTATCATCAGCATACTGATGATATCTCACCCCAAAACCACGGATGATCTCACCCAGTGGCTTCATATAGATGTTGAACAGGAGCGGCGAGAGAACCAACTCCTGAGGCACCCCACAAAGGAGTGGCCTCGGGGCCAATCTCTGCCCCCCCTGCCAACACCATCTGCGTACGGCCAAAGAGGTAGGAGGAGAACCACCGTAAAATGGTGCCCCCCACTCCCAGCCCCTCAAGGCGTCTCAGTAGGATACCATGGTCGATGGTATCAAAGGCTGCTGAGAGGTCTAATAGGACCAGGACAGAGGAATGCCCCTTGTTCCGTGCCCTCCAGAGATCATCTACCAGTGTGACCAACGCCGTCTCTGTGCTGTATCCGGGCCTGAAGCCCGATTGGTGTGAGTCTAGATAGTCGGTTTCTTCCAGGAACATCAGGAGCTGTTTCGTTACCACGCTCTCAACAACCTTTGCAATAAAGCGAAAGTTGTTTAAATTAGCTGGGTCCAGAGTAGGCTTTTTGAGGAGGGGCTTCACCACCACCTCTTTCAAGGCAGAGGGGAAGACTCCCTCACTCAAAGAAGCAGTAATTACTGCCTGGAGCCAGCTTCATGTGACCTCCCGGGCAGCATAGACCAGCCAGGAGAGACACGGGTCCAATAATTAATTAAATAATTAACAGCAAAAAGAGCAAATTTAAAAGAAATTATTTTTACCAGTCTTCATTCCATCTGTCCATTGTTGAGGCATAATTCTTCATCAGTTTGAAATCAAAATAAGGAACAAGAAATAGTGACATGGAAAGAAGAGTACTTGTATTTCTCTGTAAAAATTAAGCTAATTCCTTATTCCCTGTTTGATATATGCAATACATAATTGCATATGCATTGGATATGATATCAAGACAGCTTCATACTCTGGAAGGCGTGCTTTCTTAGAAGCTCCAAAAGACAAATCAAATCTCATTTCCAGAAGCCCATATAAAGAATAGCTTGATTACAAATTCTAAGGAATAGCACTCTAAAGTACTTCATTGGTTATACAATTTCAAATATGTTGCTGCTCTAAACCGGCATACTGCCTAAAAGAATGTAAAACAACAAGTTGATAGGTGTAGTACTCAAGAGAGGGGGAGGGGAAATCTGATTTAATATAAGCGTGTAATGCCCATCTGAAAACATTCTAGCCTGTCGTTAGAATACTGGGCAACAATTTATTTCACAGACATAATGTTCAAATCCATATTACCGTGGTGTGAGGAAAATGTCCTAGTTTACTGAAATTAAACAAAGACAGATATTTGTTTAGAATCTCTTGTATCTGCAGCCAATAAATATATGTCGTCACTATGGTTGCAAAAACAAATACCCTTGATTGGAATGTGGTTAACAAGCATAAAAGCATAACAAGCATTAAGTTACATGGAAAGACTTACTGTCTGTATTATCTTAAACAACTAAGTTCTTGGACAAAGGATGGAGTAAGTAGAATGAATTGATTAAAAACAAATCACTGATACAGAATTTTAACAATTGGCTAAATTGTTAAAGCACTGGAGCCAATATCTACAACTGGATTGCTTCAGTCCCACCATACGCCTTAAGAAGCAAATTCCCTTCCCAACAATGAAGCCAAGTCATAAGCTGAATTCTTAGAGTATATTAATGGAATAAAGCCTAAATAAAGATTTGTTTATTTGGCAGACTCTATCTTAATTGATTAATACATTAAAATATTTTAATCTTTAAAATGTTTAAGCATACGTGTGGTATTTTGTTTACCATACCAGATTTCATTTTTGAATGTGCCTTGTTCAGAATAATTATTTTTACTATACCATATTTTGAATTAAAAATAATAACACTGCAGCATGTAAATAATTATGCATTGGGAAATCAATTGGATACAATTCTGAAAGCCTTTAAAAATGATGCATTTTAATATTTTTTATTTTTTCAGTTAGTTCAAGTTAATTTCATGCTTAGGTATCATAGTACTAGTAAAGCACTAGTAGTAAAGCAATAAACCATGGCCACATAGAATATTTTCTTTTGAATAACTTATTTTCTTTTAGTTTGTAATTTTTTGATAACTGATTTAAACAAAAGCCAAATAATTCCTTAAGAATCATTAGATGTGAAAAACTCCACTGCTAGTATTGCAGTGCTTATAGAATAAGGATTTCACCACTAATGGTCACCTAGAGAAGTGTTTATTTATTTCTCCTATGGACTGCTATACTTTATGTTATGACAGCCTTCTCCATCTGGTTTGTTCTAGGTGCTTGAACTTGCCAAAGTTCTTAACAATGGCAGACTATTGAATTCTGAATTCACTTATCTAAATGTATTAAAGTTGGGGAAGTTAGATTATGAAAAAATAGCTACACATCAGAGGTGGTATTCAGCAGGTTCTGACCAGTTCTGGAGAACCGGTAGCAGAAATTTTAAGCAGTTCAGAGAACTGGCAAATACCACTTCTGACTGGAGATTTTACAGTATTCTTCCCCTGCTATGCCCACCAAGCCACACCCACAGAACCAGTGGTAAAAAAAGTTGAATCCTGTCACTGCTACACATATATCTGTTTAGGCTGATTACCTTTATGGTTATGTGAGGAAGAGGAGGTTGGATAGAGAAATAACAGGTATATCTCTAAATTCATTTAAATAGATTAGATTATTTTTTAAAGGAGATATTAAATGAAAAAGTAAAAGTAGTCTTCGTTTAACTGGAACTAGCAACTGTCACAAAGCAAGCAGGGATGCTAAGTGAAAAATCATGTGTTACAATTGTGCTTCCTATCTGGAAAGAGACAAGACACATTGTTTCACGTTTTTGGCTTTTGTTTGCTTTCCAGTCACACCCCATCATTTGGAGTGCTCTAGTGTTTGCTTACTGTCTTGCACTTATTGAAAGCAATGTGATCATGCCACATCCCAGGGAGGACAAGGAGTCAGGCTAAGGAAAGACTATCTGTAGAAATTAATTGTTTTTCTCTCTCTACATCCCAAAAGCAGAACAGAGAGACTGGTAAGGAAGGAATTTCAAGAGAATAATTTGTATGTGGAATGCATCCTTGGCTCCCATCTCAGGTTGCCAGCATGATCACATTGCTTTTGATGTATAGAAGAGCCAACAGCTTGTTTTCTTGCAATCCCTTTCTTCCCAATCAATCTGTTCTGCAAGGAAGAGGCAGAAGGGGAGAAGAAAAGAGAAGGAAAAAAACAGATCATGCAGAGGACAATGCATGCTGACTATAACAGTGATCACATGACTAAGGGATGCTGTGAAGTTTGTAAATGGGCCATAAAGTTATTTTTTCAGTGATTATTTAGGTGACTGTCGTAACTTTGAACAGTAGCCTAAAGAATAGGCAGTAAGCGAAGACTACCTGTATTCAGGATTATACTGTAAACTTCTTTCAATAAAACTGACAGGAATCACTGCACTAAACCACAATACAATATATTTGGCTTAATATGCCACATAAACACACCCCACTGGTTTGTAAACCATGATTTATAGTTTTACATTTTATATGAACTATACAAGTGTATTTTATTTAATAAATAATTATTGATCAAATATTGTGGATCTGATTCTTCTGAATCAAATTCTAACATTTCTGAAACATTGTGCTAAAAAGCCGTGCTGGAATGTGAAAGAAAACCTCTGTAAAAATGTGGTCTCTTTTTCAGCATGGATCTCCCAATATTCAGAAAGCCCAATTAAAAGTATATAAAATATAAACAGTGAGTTTCTCCTAAGCATTATAGTGTATGTCTGAAAGTTCTCAGCGGGTCTTAATGAATATGCATGTAGATTAGGAGCAACCAGCTACAACAGGCCTTGCCAGACTCTGTTATTATATCCTATCTTACTATAGTTCTAGTCTTATTGTAGAGTTGATTTTCTGGTCTGGTCTATCTCGTGGGTTATTTGTCATATAAAAATCATTGCCTCAGAGACAGCAGGGCCAACTAATGGATTAGGAGCACAAGGAAATAGGTTCAAGTTAAACATCAGCAGGAATTTTGGAATTCTATGAGTTGTCAGCCAGTGGAACAGACTGCCATATGAGTTGAGTTGGCATGCTCTGGGCTCTTCAGTGAAGCCAGTCCATCAGAAGCTTAATCTTAGCCTAAGCCTAAATTTAACCCAATTCTTAAAAGGTTGAAAAACATTCCTTTAAATTTTGTCCATTTTGGTTTAATGAAGAAGAAATCCATTCTGTTAACTATCAGGGATACCTTGAAATTTAAAGACCAAACAAAAATTATTAAAAAAATCTTTTATTATTTTCATGGGCAAGTTTTCTAATATCAAATACCATTTTCTTTAACAATTTTTACACAGACATGTTCAACTGTTGCAGAATCTAAACAGGATTTAGAATATAAACGCATAGCATTTTAGATAATTCATAATTATCCAAAAAGAACAAAATGCAGTACTATCCCCACACACGAGAAGAACATATCCTTTCATTAAAAGCCCACATTCTTTAAATTTCTAGGTGCAGTATTAAAATTTAAGTGAAAATACAGCCAACTAGCCTACATGTTGGTTAATCCAGGTGTTAGCTATCTACCAGATAATGAAGAACTAATCCATATTAGGACTCCAGCCTTTTAGTTAATACTTTCATCTATCACAAAGGTGCACAATTCAAATATTTAATTATATCAGAGGTAAAATACAAAAAATAGTAGTTTTAGCTGATATGTTTGACTCATAGTGCCTAATATTAATTTAATTCTCCTCCCTTTTAATTATGATTATGCATTAGCTGTGAAGTTTTATAGAACCATGTCCTTCTTCAAAATTAAGTGAAATTTGGATGATACTCTGTTATCATACAGATTTAATAATTGTCCAATGCATTCAAATCTAAAAAGGAAATATAGAGGAGCATCAAATATGTATTTAATAATGTAATATTAATTAAAGACAGACAGAAGGTAGAGACTGGATAATGCATCTGGCACAGGTAAAAAGAAGTTTTACCTATCTTAATAAAAGGTGAAGATCATGTCTTCTTGTATGTTTTTTATTAAATGGATTTCTAGCCTATGACTAATTGCTTAACACTGAATTAAAAAATAAACAGTACAGTATACATTACATATTCATGTAAATTTTACTAAATTAAACTACTGAAAATAAAATCTTTGTACAGCAGATAATCATTGCCATAAAACAGTTTCTCCTTAACTCCATTTATGGCACTTTGCCTTGATCTATTATTTATAATTTGATGGCAGATCGGATTAAATGAAGAGGAGGAAGACTTGAAAGGGAAGAAGGGAACCTTAATTGAAGATCTTCTAGTGTTTTGCAACACAATATAATAATAACTTGCTTAGGCAATTATTTGAGAATTATCATGGAGAATAATAGGTGAATGACGATGAATAATGATGGACTCACATAGATGTCTCAAAGGAGGCAAATCACAAATGTTGCAACATAAACATGCATGGGCTGCAAATATGAAAAGGTGGGGTCTAATTGTGACAATGCAACTTATACCTTTTTTTTCAATATTGCAGTTTGTACTGGAGACCTACCTAATCCCATTCAACCACTATAGGTTAATAAGAAAGCACAAAATACAGTTTTAGTGTGCTACACTTGCAAATCTGTGAGATGCTACTCAGATATTTTTCTCCAGTTTAAGTAGCAAAATGCACAATTAGGAGAGTGAAGCTATGGCTGTCTTTGCACAATATATTAGCCCATGACCTACAGAATTTAAGAGCTGGGTTCATATTAAACTCAGAAGCATGAAGTAACTACAGTAGCTGGGTTCTTTCAGTAGGTTAATCTATAAACTAGCCAATCACATTTGCAGCTAGTATGTTGCAAAAACTTAGATAAAATTCCAAACCTGTATACTCTAAGTGTCAGCCCTGGTCTCATCTTGTATTTAACATAAACATCTGCAAAAGGGTCCCTTTGGAGATCTCTGAACTCCCAAAAGTTTGCCCATGTGCCCATTTATTGCATTCACTGAATGTAACCAAGGGCCCATCTAATAAAGTCAAAGGTACATGTCATTTTGCAGAACTGAATCCAAAAGCTGGAATGATGGCAATTCTGTTTCTTTTCATGTTTGTTCTTTTCTGCCAGTCAAAAAAAAAACCACCAGGTTAGATGGACAAAGAGTCTGTCTTCAATATATGTATATAGCATTGACCTACTGCAGGGAACATTGTCCTGTTAATACTGAATACAAATAAGACAGTTAATGTTACTCACCATAAATGTGGAAAAAATGCATTTTATCACTGATTAGAACCATTTGGCTTAAAAATGAATCTGAAAAAAGAGCCAGGTTATGTTTAATAAATTCACCAAAGAAAGAAAGAAAGAAAATATTGAGAAGAACTAGATGTAGTAGACCACTAGGTATACCTTAGCCAATGAATCTCAATGGAAGATGATGCAATAAAGGAAATTGAATGATGTGTTAAATATGGTTGGCAGGCTTTGGCAAGCTAAGTATAATTTTCAAGAACAACCTACCTCTGTGCATGAAGAGAAAAGTTTTTGAAAAGTTTTGAGTGTTGGCTACCTCTTCTAACATATGCCAGCGGCACTAATCTCACAATCAATATAAAAGCTACAAAAGCAACGAGCCATGGAAAGATGCACGCTTGGCTTTACAAGACAAGATAGAAAGACCTGCACATGGATTAGAGGACAAATAAAAACATACAATATCATCAAGAGAGTAAAAGGATTGAAATGGAAATGGGCTTATTACATAACAAGAAAACTGATGGCAGGTGGACCAAGGCAGTCATAGAATGGAGCCCACTTGATTAAAAAATCTGCAAAAGAGATCTAATACAAGATGGATCAACAACATCAGCAAGTATTGCAGGCCCAATTGAGAAAAGAAAGCTCAGGATCTTATTGGTTGAAAACATACGTATATATACACACATGAAAAGGAATTTGTGTGACAAAGTCATTTGGATCCATTTTCAGATGGAGCCCAAGCATGGAGTAGTTAGAGATCCCTGGGGAGCAGCCTTGCCTAATTATTTGGGAATAGTTTTATCCTTTTGAAGTTGATGAAGTAGACAGTGCAATTACTGGTTAATTAGATCCTTGCTCCTCCTGGCTAATGGGAGCCTCCATGACAGTGACCTCCAGGTGGGTTCAAGCAGTGATAAATTCCCTAGGGGGTATTTCAGAGTCCTTTTAAGGAGGCTCTGGTCTACCCCCTCCTTAAAATACCATTATTAGATCCCACCAGCCTTGACAACTTTCATTCAGTTTCCTGCCTTCCTTTTTTTTTAGGGAAGATGGTGGAAAATTTGGTTGTGTGGTAGCTTCAGAGAGTTATGGATAAAATAGATTCTGGATTATCTGGACCTCTTCCAGATTACACTTGTTGATGATCTTTGGCACAGCAGGATGGGGATAGTGCATCTACTGTATTCTTCACCTTCTTAACTTCTGGTAGCCTTCAGTACCATTGACCATAGTACCCTTTTCGGTTGGCTGCAAGATTTGGGTTGGACAGTGCAATCTTGCACTATTTGCAGGGATGGGCTGCTACAGGTTTGGACCGCTTCTAGCAAACCCTCACAAACGACAATCAGTTGGCCCCACTCACCCACCGCTGCACTATCCTGTCTTACATTTCCTTTTGTAGCTCAGCTGATTTTCATGGCAAAGTGGATTACTGTGCCTCAGCTGTTCTACTTACTGGGGAAGGCTAGAAGGTGAGCTGGAAAGGTTCAAATTGGTGTTTATTGAGTACTGCACACACTCACAGAATCGGTTGTTAAACTGGTTGCAGCCCACACCTGACTATTTGCCTACTTTTTCCAAGGCCGGACCCAATCAGTGTTAATAGGGAGCAAGAAGACCAGTCCACAGCCACTCTTTTACAGATATGTATAGGGAAACCAGAGTTTAGCTGAGTCTTGATAAAACCAAGTGGTTATAGGTGTGTTGGGCTTCAGGGCTTGGGACTTTAGTTTTAGATGGGGTTGTATTGCCCCAGAGAGACCGTGTACACAGCTTGGTGTCTTCTTAGATTCACAACTTTTGATCAAAGAGCAGGAGGCAGTCATGATTAGGAGAATCTTTGCAAAAGCTTGTGTTGTTGTGTCTTGTGCCCTTTTCTTAAATGTGAGTCCTGTACTCTGTCATTCATGCCCTGGTCATCTCGAATTTAAATTACTGCACTGTGCTCTACATGGGACTACTCTTGAAGAATATTTGAAAGCTACAGCTGGCACAGAATGCAGTTGCACAGACAGTTCTAGAGCCTCATAGGGTGGCCCATGTAACACCTCTCTTGGGCAAGCTGCATTGGTTGCTCAATGGGATCTCAATGGAGGCATTCAGTGTTGGAGCTGTTAGGGTTCTGACCAGTGCCCTAATGCAATTAAAAGTTTCAAGCCATCTGGCAAGAAAAATCCAGTCTTTTGTTAAGAGCACCACATCAGCATTACCTAGGAGAAGCCAACTCTGACTTCACTCCCTTCACACCTTGCCTCTGACCCTGTTTCCTCTCCCCTCAAAATGTGTCACTCATCAAATTCCCCAAAAAGGTAATTTCGTGGGTTGTAGAAATCTCTCACTCCAGACATTGCTGGTATGTGTTGGAGATGGCCTTGACTTGCTCGGCCAAACTGCAGTCTTGTTATGATGGAGGAGTAAATTCCTTAGTACAGCTGCAAGGAGCGATTTCCCACCCCACTGCCTATGGCAACTTGGAAGCGGGTCAGGGAAGCTTCACAGGTTGACAGGAGATGGTTATTGGACATGGAAGAAGATCCCATTTCCAGCCTTAGTATTCTAGTTTTTTTAACTTATTTAATCTCTCTTAATTTAATATTTTTATATTTGTACCTTTGTTTTTATGATCTTTGTAAGCCACTTAGACTCATTTGGCAGTGAGATTGTAAAATAATAAAATAAAATATTTATTCCTATATCATTTGAACTGCTCTGAACTTTAAAATTATTTCAATTCAGTCTCTGTCAGTGAACAGAAAACAGCAGGAATAAATTAATAAACCTAAATAGAGAAAGCTACTTAAAAATATGAAGAAGAAAAAGCTTAACAGGTGAAAGTGTTTGTCAAAATGTGCAAACTGTTAAGGAAATAATGGGTTACATGTTGGAGGAATTGCAAAAGAAATAGATAAAGAATGTTAGATTTGTACATAAAGCAATACATTATTTTTGGTTTATTAAAACATCTTCTTAACATAAGTTATATTAAATATAATAGTTTCCTTATAATTTTTAAAACTAGGAATAAAACACTTGACTTTTTCTGGTCAGAAATAATCAATCTTAGAAAACGCTTTCAATCTTTCGGACTCCACTTAAGAATATGCAAAGTAGATAACCAAACAAACAGTGCATTCACTTATAGACTAGCCTTTAGAACCAACTCATATCCCCAAGTGTCCAATTAAAGTTTCCTGTGAAAGTTCTTTTTTGAGAATACAAAGAATTTATGGAAGATTTCCAGACTGGTTATCGAACTTTTCAGCACTTATGAAATGCTTCACATACATCATTAGAGACTCCTCCATGGCTTGGTTTGAGTGATAACACTCAAGCAGATATCACACTGGGTTTTAATTCTTTTTTTTTCCTTTTCAAAGGCACTAACAAAATGTACTATTATTCCTTTTAACAGTTTCACTTAAAACTAAGAGAGGTATTCCATGGAGTTTAAAATCGGGGAGTGAGAGAAAGAGCTGTGAAAATAAGGGGAAGATTAGCTAATGTCTAACATAATGAAGGCATGATAGAAGAGGATGACAAGCCAAGTTTTAGAAGATGAATAGTTGTGTTTCTGAAGTTATTATTGGAACACAATCTAGAAAATACCCTGTTTTCCCCAAAATATGACCTACCCTGAAAGAAAGTTATAGCTTGATTTTTACATGTGCCCAATATAAGCCCTAACCTCAAAATAAACCCTAATTAAGATCTCCAGAGTGCATGGCTAAAAATTAAGCTAGGGTGAGGATGGGGTGGTGGTGGTAGAGCTGCCCTACTACTTACCTTTGGACAGTTGTAGCCAGGCCTTGATCACCCTGACACCTGCCTTGCTGACCCATTTCTTCTGCAGCCGGCAAGGCTGGCAAGGCTTTCCTGAAGGCCTCTGTAGCTGATAACAAAGCTCCGGATCAATCCGGAGCTCTGTTATCGACTGCAGAGGCCTTCAGGAAAGCTTTGTCTGATGCAGAAGAAGTTCCTGAAGGCCTCCGATAGTGAAAAGGAGGCTGGGGATGCAAGTGAGGTTAGTCAGGGGATAACTTCCCCTGAAAATAAGACCTGGTGTCTTTTTTTGGTGACAAAAAATATAAGACAGGGTCTTATTTTGGGGGAAACATGGGTAGTCATTTGTTGAGAATTTGGTGGCCACCAAATGAGTGTATAATAGCTACTTAATTACTATTGGATAAAATTGTATCCCTAAATTCTTATGATGATATTTCAGAAATAATAAAAAAAATACTGGTGTTTTTTTTTAATTTGATCAAAACATTTTTTCAGAAGATCAGAGATATATGGGTAACTAAGAAAATGGGACAATTTTCATAATAATGAGGGACAATTACCTTAATCTCAGCTGGACCATACTGTACATCCATTTAGTCTGATTTAACTGTGAATAGTTCAGTAAAATCTTCCTTGGCATTGTTTAATGCCAGATATAGGCGGGAATATGGAATGGAAGAGATGTTACTAATTTACTTGTCATATTTAGTAATTAAGGTTCTTAAATACTAAACACTACACATGTATTTTGTGTATTTGTATTTATTTATTTGCTTGAATATAATTGTGCGCACACACCAATGTAGATGTAACTGAAAGAGAGAAAGGTCATGTACTATTCCAGCATTTTTTCTTTCCTTCAGTTACATAGATATTGACGTGTGCAGGGGTGTGGGTGTGGATGCACAAACACACACAAGCAAATAAATACAAATATACACAATAGGTTCTTAAAGCCTTAAATACTAAACATTAAAAAAAAGCAGTGTGAGAAGAATCCTTCACCACAAGATCAGAATCCTTCGTTCCTTCCTTCCTTTCCTTCCTTCCTTCCTTCCTTCCTTGCTGCAGGAGTATGTAAGAAGCAATGCATCAGTTAGGGATGGTACACAAGGGGTGAGGTGGGTTGGGAAGGGTACCTGTGGCTGCTTAGAACATCCCAAGAGGTGCCAGTCAGGGATTGCATATTGGGGAGGAGGAAGAGACCATGAGTCAGGAAGGAAATGTAGGGATGCCCATCAGCACCACGTGGGTCAGGGAAGGTATGTATAGGGCAGCATATGCTTGAATAACTACATGGTGACATGCAAGAGGAGCCAAGTGCATCAGAATAAGTGCACAGGGACAGCATCTGGGAATATGCTGTATACGTAGAGAAGGGAGAGGTGCAAGGGATTGTAATACCACCTAGGAAACTGTCGTGGAAGGTTGCAAATGAAGATCATGTTATTGCAACAGCAGCCAGTAATTCTGAAGCAGCCACAATTTATTGCAGCAACAGCCAGTAGCACAATTTCATTCCTTCAGGAGTCATGGGTTCTGGATTTTGGACATATTCTGGGTTCTGGATGTTGGACATATTCTGTAATTAGTCTATTTGAGATACATTGGTTCAAAAACCATTTCCCTATGATGCACAGTTTTGCCCAGTTAAAGGTCATGACAATGAGAGCTTTAGTGATAGACAGGCAAATAGGCAGGCAGGCAGGCAGGCAGGCAGATATAATAGGAAAGATAAAAGCTGTGTTTCATTTCTTCATTGGATGCTACTGTATAATTGTGTAATTTATTTCCTGGGTAAAGTTTGAAGGATGGATTTCACCATTAAATGATTGAGACATTTTGTTTCTGCAAAAATATTAAACAATTATGACTGTAATGGAAATCAGTCAAGTCTAGGTTTAAAAATTGGTTTTTAGAAAACAATTTTAGCAAATCTATAATTTACTACTGTTCTTAAATAATTCTGATGGAATATCTTAAAGTCTAAAACGTATGTATGTATCAGCCCTTCAAGATAGGCCATGTCAGCAGATGCCACAAGAAAATTAGACCTCTACTTTATTAATATTGGTTATAACAACAGCATCTTGAAAATGTTTTCCTTCCATCTTTCCTGTAACAAACAGTCAAGGTGGGGAAAACTTTAGTTTCTTTCTCACACATTCTTGTTTTCCCAGGATAAGCTCATATTTTGCTTCATATTTCCTCCAAGGTCATTTCTGTGCTCCTTTGTACACAGGACAAGCAATTGTCTCCCATTTATATATAGACTAAAACATTCAACTTGTGAGCATGCATTTTGGGAATGATTGAATTCTTCAGGCTGGTGAGACAACTCTACAACAGCCAGTATGAAATAATTTACTACCTAGAATACAACTTCAGTTGCTCTTGAATTACTGCTTGTATTATATAAACATATCAAAATAGTATTGCAACAAGAAAGGCACTTTATTTTAAAGAAATCAGAATCAGAAAGAGTAAAATCCTATAGATGCTGACTTAAAAATAAGTTATACTGAATGGATTTTTGGAATTTTTTGAAATGAATATATATTACTTTTCTAAACAATAACCTGATGTTGCTCTTCTGACTAACTGATTCCTAGCCTTAAGGTTCATCTGAATTGTGCCCATAGAGCCTTGGTATCAGGCTAATGTTAAATGCTTCTTAAGATCATACATGTCAATTACCTCAGGTAAACAGGCTCATGTTATCTTTAGCCTCTCTCAGTCACTAGGTAGCAACTTAGGACAAATGGAGTTTTCAAATTTTGAGAATAAATTCTTAAGTGAGCATGCCCATTCACAAATGATAGGCCACTAACAAAACTGCATTGCAATTGAAACTGGTTGTATCCCAAAGCTTGTAACCTCGCACCATTCATTCCAGAAAGCAAAATATGAATGAAATATAATAAGTTTATAAATGCAAATTATAACATATATGTTAGAATGATATTAAACTTCATTTGGCAGAAACCATTCCTCAGGTAAACAGGAACACTATGTATATACTTTAAAATAATGTTTTAAACCTCTTTCTCAGTCACTATAAAATTGGTAGCAAGCTTATAGGACAAATGGAGTTTTCAAATTTTGAGAATAAATTCTTAAGTGAGCATGCCCATTCACACGAAAGTGTCCATAGCGTCCACTAACAAAACTGCATTTTTTGCAATTGAAACAATGAGTTTTCTCCCTATCAAGCTTTCCCAGATAACCTCGCACCACCTTCATTCCAGCAAAGCAAAATACTGAACTGACAGCATCCATCATTTTTATTTTCTAAGTTTATCTGTAAAGCCTGCAAATTCTCATGAACATATATGTCAATAAAGAACTGATAGATTAAGACTTCATTTTGCAGAAACCAAGCTTCCTTTAAAAATTTTAATTTTTAAAAATTAATTTCTTTGTTATAGAGCACCTTTTAAAAAGTTCAAGACCATTGCCACTGGAGTCAGTGGAAATGGCCACTGGTACAGTCTGTTCCCAATATTATTGTAAAACAAGTTTTAGAATCTTGGTTTCTCATACAGCCATTTATTTTGTCTATGTTTTCAATTAGATTGTTTGAATATTTGTTAATTTTGCTGATTAAAAAAAATAAGAGAGAATTTAAGTGAATAAAAGCATTTAAGATCTCTCTAAGTGCTAGAGTCCTGAGAGAAAGAATGTTTCCAGTAATTTACTGAATCTACTTGAAAACTTAATTGCAAAAGAAGAGATATTACATAGAGAATTCATTGTCTCGTTTTGTTCAGCCAAATATTTGTGAACTAGAGTACAACATTTTGGACACTGGTCATCTATAATTAACCACAGAATAGTTCAAAAAGTTGTATGAAGTAAACTCTGAAGACATCCTTGTGTGCTCTGTGCTCCCATTTGTTATTTAGGAAAGGACACTGTTTCAACAATGAATATTTATGAGAGTACAGAATAGGGCAAAATGCTATCTTTTACACAAACTTTTCCAGCTTTCAAAGTAAGTTCCATCTCTTTGTTTATACTTTTGGAAACCAAGTAGAGAAAATATTATTTTGCCTTTAAAACAAAAAAATATATGCAGCTTTCTCAGGGGAATGTTCTTCATGATATATAACTGTTTTTATACATATTTTAAAGAGTTGTGATCTTTGGCCAGTTTCATAAAATCCATTTGCAGATTAAACATGTAATGATAAGAATCACTGCATGGATGAAACGTGAAGAGAATTTCGCAGCTGACTTTAATCGCTGTGTTTCATCATCCAACTTGTGTTAATGCATTGACAAAGACTGAGGGAAAGAGGGAAGGGGACCAAGTACGCTTTGCATCCCATGTAAAGTTGGCAGCTAGTAAAGTTGTCAGCTAGCAATTAGGTCTGCCTTACCATGCTTAGCTTTGCCATGTCTCCTTTCATGCATCTGAGAAAAATCTGTACCCGTCATACATTTATAACTAAAAAAAAAAACCAGAATTATGAGGAAACTTTGATTTTCTTTGTCATACATTTAAAATAGTACTTAAGTGTTTTTATAGAGCCCAGTCATTTATATAAAGAGTTCCTAACCCAAGCTACTTTACAGATAAAATGAACCTGCAAAGGCAAATAATTTCTTTCCGTCATAGATGCATAGGAGGCAGAGCTGTTCCCCTACATGGAGATAGAGTAACATATTTAGTTCAGTATTCCTTCTAAATTAGGAAAGAACATACCACTAGAATTCTTTCTCCCTCCCTCCCTCCCTCCCTTCTTTCTTTCTTTCTTTCTTTCTTCCTTCCTTCCTTCCTTAAGTCTATGGCTGGTCCATTTATATTGCAATGGGAACACCTGATTTTCAAATGTGAGGAAGAACATGAATATATCTTATTAAAAGACTTTTTACTGTTTAGAAAAATAATAAACAATGATGGCTTTTAAAACACTGTCATTGAATCTATTGTTATCTTACACAAAATTGCTTGTCATCTCCTGGAGAATCTATTCTTGACTGATTTTATTTCATTGTCAAAAGAAGACAGGAAGAGAATTTTAATTTGGACTAAGTAGTCCAAAATGATAATTTGATGTTTTGAATTAATCACTAAAATAATATTAATTGTTACTGTATTCACAGAAGTTGTTTAATGAAAAATGGGATGATTCAAAAGAATATCATACTGCTTTGACTGGTTAGAAACTGCTAGTTAACACTTTCTGTGTTCAATTAATTTATGAACAGAAATACCTATTTTCATTTTCAGGAAAATTGAGTTTGTTGTACCCTCTCCTAGAAAGCTTACAACTTCAAAAACTAAATAAAATTTCTGAAAAGGTGCTTTCTTGGAGATATTACAGGTAGTTCTCAACTTACAACCGTATATTTAGTGACCATTTGAAGTTACAATGGCACTGGAAAAAAAGGGGCTTATGACCAGTTTTCATGCTTATGGACCATTGCAGCATCCCTATTATCATATGATCAAAATTCAGATGCTTGGCAACTGGCATGTATTTATGACAGTTGTACTTTTGCATGTTCATGTGATCACAATTTGTAACCTTCCCAGCTGACTTCTGACAAGCAAAGTCAATGGAGGAAGCCAGATTCACTTAATAGCCACATGGTTCATTTTTTAATGATAGATATAGTGAACACATTAGCATATTGAACTATACAATAACAAACATTACGTAGATAATTAAAGTATGTCCTTGCTGCTATGATTGCTTAAAACTGACTTTCTTAATAAACATAACATCATTGAGATCTTGAATTCTTCTACAGCCATGGGCATCCAGAGGAAGAATGACAACGATAAAAGGAGCATTACAATGTCATCATGCAAACTCCACCTTTTTGTGTCATATATCAAGGGCAGGATTTGCATTTTGACCTTATGATCTATATTTCATCCGTATGATAAAGCTGCAAGATTTTGCAGGATTCTTGCCCTCAGTTGCCTAGAGCCCATATACAATGCATATAGCCCTGCCAGTACTGGAGAACTGAGACATTTTAAGACAGCCAGTTTGGGGTAATGGTTAAGGCATCAGTCTTTGGTTGTAGACCTATTTTGGTCACAAAGCCAGCAGGGTGACCTTGGACTAATCACTCTCTCTCAGCTCTAGGAAACAGGCAATGGCAAACTGCTTCTTAAAACCTGCAAGAACTGGTCCAGGAGTCAAGGCTGATTCAAAGGCAACTGCTTCTTCCCCTCCTCCAAAAGTCATTTTAAGTTTGTATTCAACAGTCCTGACTAAAACTGCTTTCTCAATAGAAATGTGATGGACTGACCTAACTGGCTTTCTATTCAACATGGATGCTGTTTTATTTTACTGTTGTTGCCTGGGGCCCCTTGGATTGGCTATGTTTGTAGTACAACGCATTTCATAATCTTCCTCCTATATTTCAACCTTATTACATGCCAAAATTTCTTATCCTATTGAGAGCTTTTCCTCTTGTGCTATTGCTGGGATGGTAGCCATTCATAGTCCGTTAGAAGGCAATGAAAGATAAGCCATTATCACGCTGCTTCAGGTGGAGGCGAGGTCTTAATAAATCAAAATGAACTGGGTTTCCAGCTCTCTCTTAATTCAGATGGAAAGGACATAAAATGTTAACATTACACAAAATGCCTTCACAGCAGGATTGTACTATAACCTAATTTGGTTTCCAGCCCGAAGATGGGATTTTCTATCAATAATATTTTCATTTCTAGTCATACAGTTAAAATGGCTCTTTTAATTCGATTCAGTTAAAAAAAAACAAGTTTCTTAGCTTAAGCTGAAACTAATAAATGTAAAGGTCAATGATTTATAACATCAGTAGTTCTTTACTTTGGAGCTCAGTAGCTTGTTTCTGTCTCCCACCCCCAATGGTTTTTAAGGACTCCAATATCTTTTTCTTAACAAATTTTTCTGCCTTCAAGCTAAACAGTCTAAAAAGGTTATATACCTGAAGTACAGAGGTGATAAGATTGGCTACCAGCCTGAAAGACCAAATGGTCTGCACCAGGAGTGGGATTCAACCAGTGTTACTACCGGTTCGGTGACTACATTTTACACGTGCGTTTAAAAAACCTGAAGCTGTGCCGCCTGAAAAGCGCTGCGCTCAGGTGCGCAGCATTTGAAAATCTCTTTTTTCCTGCTTTTTCAACCTCAACTGTGCCGCACAAAGCAGCTGATGTTGAAAAAGCAGGAAATAAAGGACAGATAAGAGCCCAGGCGGGCGGGTGGGCCAAATAGCAGCAAACACAGAATCAGTTCGGTGTCTGCTGCTCTTCATAGCTACCAGTTCTTAGAGCTGGGCAGAACTGGTAGCATCCCACCCTTGGTCTGCACAATTACAAATGTGTTTTGCTAAGTGAGGCCAAAACATTGATATTTTGGACTTTCATCTTACAAATGACAAGTATATGTGGTAAATGAGGTATTGATTCAGTCAATAGTACCACAAAATAATACTGAAATCTTGCATAGTATCTTACCTATACCAATTACTATGTGGTAAACCATTTGTTTCTGCAATCTGTTTAGAAAAACAGTCTTTAAAAAATGGGCATTGGCAAAAACTACAAAATGAAACAAAACTTCATTTGTTATTTCATATTATTTTGGCCATACCAGCTGAGTATTATGGTAACTAAATTCTAGAGGATGCCAGATTGTGGAGAATCAGTTTATGTATGTGCTGAATATTTAAGTGGCAGATACCTTACAAATGTCTTGATCATGTCTAATTTGGCCTACAGACTTCCAAGCTATCTTGATCAACACTGAAAGTTGTATTGAATGGAGACTGGCTTGACCAAACACTTCTTCCTGTCAAGCCTGAAATTGACATATACATAGCCATTTTATTTAGCCTTATTATATATTCCTTTTCTTTCTTTCTCTTTGCTGGTTATGGGGGGAAGGGTTTCGGGCTTGCCACATTCCTAAGGTGGGAGGAGTGGAGATAGAGAGAGTTGTTTAGGCTAGGTGGTTCTTCTTCCCGTGGGAACACAAGCTGACCCTGCTGAGGCCTTGAGGTGACACCAGGCAATGTTGATCTACTTCTGTTGGAGAATGTGACTTTTGGGGGCTGTTTCTAACTTCCAATATTATGTGGTGTAATTCCGGGTTGTGTCAGGTCTGAAATTACAACAGACTTTGCCAATTTGATGCTTTCCTAAATAAAAGAAATATTTGTGGAAGATGGACTTTGCTCTTTTCTTTTTAAATGGATTTCATCACTTGGAAACCTGACACTTACTCTTCAGTAAAGACTTTATTTTTAGACCTGAAGGAATGAGCCCAAATCCAACTGACATTTGAAAGTTGAACTGGCATAATTTGATTTGATTTAGAGGCAAATTGCTACATTTGAAGATGATTCAGGATTCACTGAAAGCTTCAGTCTTTAGCTCTAAAGGGAAAGCATCAAAATGCCTGCAAATGCTTTATGTTAGTGTTGGTAGTTGGTTGTAGTTTGAAAAAATGGGAAAAAATAGAATGGATGTTAAAATATTTACAATAAATGGAAATATTCAGTTTAATTAACTTTAATTGGGATTGTCACCATGATATATTAAAATATGCACCTTTTCAAGCAGAAATAACTGTGATTTTATTGTCAGTGATGACAAAATACAGTACAGCAGCATCCAGATGGTCCAGCAAAACAGAAAATACCTTATTTTAACATAAATACTTCCAAATTTAGTTTCAAAAGAATGCTTTTGCTTTTCCAAGTATTTTTCTGAACATGCACGTCTGACATGGTGTATTAGTAAGCTTGGCCTCTTCTGGATTGGAAATTCTGTTGATTTGTCTTTTTGTGATAATATGCTTTTGCACCATTTGATCATTGGTTTTTAATTACAGCTGGTTAACAATATCACTCTCTCCCTGAGTGGCCAATGAAGAAAACTACTGAGACATAAAGTCTTACTAGATGTCTATTGCACAAGATCTTGTCAGATAGCAAATGCTTCTTGGAGAAAGTGTGGAAATTAAATATTTTCCAAATGGTAACTTTTGACTCAATTAATGCAAAACTGCACCAATGGAACTCTGAGTGTAGAGATGTAACTATTTTACTGGTTGGCTAGCTAAATGTGTTATGGAAACAGAGACAAAGTCTAGTTGTCATTTGAGTGTCCCCTTTCCTCCAGGCTCTTGTATACGTGATCTAAATACTCCACACAGACTTGACACATTTTATATTTTACTATATTTCTTTTTCAGATATATTTTCTTCAAGGAACATATCATAGGAATTTTTCTGCTTTAACTACATCCAAATTTTTGTCCCCAGATACATAAAGGCAATTTATCTGACATTACTCATTGATTATTTCAGGCCAAGACCTATTACATTTGTTTTCTGTCAGAATTGTCAAGTATAAAACTGTAAAAGGAGTAGGGATGAATTATACAAATTTGTTATCAAATTTAGCATGTATTTTTTATTTATGAGACTTTTATGCCGCCCTATCTCCCGAAGGACTCAGGACGGCTTACAAACTAAAAACACTTTGGAAAAAAATATACAAATATTAAAAAACGATTAAACCAAGGTCTCATAAATATATCGAATTAAAATACAAATTAAAAACCCTCCCCCAACCCCATCAGTCCGGGTAGGCTAGTTGGAACAGCCAGGTTTTTAGGTCGTGGCGGAAGAAGCGGAGGTCAGGGGCTACCCGTAGCTCCAGGGGGAGCTGGTTCCATAGGGTGGGTGCACCCACCGAGAAGGCCCTCCCCCTGGGAACCACCAGCTGGCATTGCCAGGTCAATAGCACCTGGAGAAGGCCCTGTCGATGGGAGCGCACGGGACGCTGGGAAGCTGTTATCGGCAGCAGGGTCTCCCGCAAATATCCTGGACCAATGTCATGAAGAGTTTTATAGGTTAACACCAGCACCTTAAATCTCACCTGGAGGGCAACCGGTAACCAGTGCAGCTCGCGCAGGAGGGGTGTAACATGGGAGTATTGGGATCCTCCCATCACAACCCATGCCGCCACATTCTGGACCAGCTGAAGCCTCCTTATAGATTTTCTAATCTATAACAGCAATTTTGTTTACCAATTGAAGAAGGAATAAATGTCTGCACTTAGAAATGCAAGATCGTTTAACTTGTTTAGACATTAAAATGAATTACATCTTGGATGGTATCTTTCACAAAGAGTCCACATGATCTTATTTCATAAAGCCAAGAGAAGTATATAAATTATTATCCTAGAAATTATAGGAGAAACAACCTACAACAGGGATAGGTGATTTGTTGGCCCTGAGCCCTCTTTTTGTTACACTCAGATCCCACTCTGATCACAACTGAATAAAACTGTATTATACTAGTAGTTGATAAGGGAAACATGAAAATGAAGTATGTGTTATGTATGCAGGCTTGAATGTCATTGGTTAAGTTTGAACTGTTCTTGTAAAATGTCAGAAATGATTGGTTTAAAAAGTGCGGGAAAACCCTGCACTCTAATTGGCTGGCAACTGCGGCTGCTGGCTATAAGTAGCAGCCGCAGCCCAGCCAAATCGGGTCTGTTATGAGCTGTAGTCGCTAATAAACTCTTCACTGAAGCACTCCGTGTCTGACTCTTCATGCAAAAAGGTGGGATCCTTCCCGAAGAGAAGACAATGCGGAGAACAAGCTGAGAGAGATGGCTGCACTGAACACCCCCCCAGCCCCGCTCAATCTGATGGCAGAAGACTGGGACTCATATGCAGATCATTTCCAAATGTATTTGGAGGGAAACGATCTTGCCAACATTTCCGACAAGCAGAAGAGGGCGGTCTTTCTCACGCACTGCGGTCTGGCCATTTTCAAGATGACGAAGGCATTGGCGGGAGCTGCAGACATGAAGGTAATGGACTGGCCCAACTTAGAAAAATTATTAAGAGCCCATTAGGCGCCACAAGTATCGTGCCTCGTTAAGAGACACGAATTCTACCGTTGGGATCAAGGGGAAAGCGAAAACGTTAATGACTTCATGGCAAGTTTAAGGGACATTGGGGTGCATGTGAGTTTATAAACTTAGAAGAGGCCATGTGCGATCGAGTTGTTCTAGGCCTAAAAGACAAGGTTTTGCAGAGCAAATTATTAATGAAACCTAAGATCACGCTTAAGGAGGCCATAGAAGAAGCTTCTTCAGCGGAAGCTACCAAGTCCTCAGCAGCAGCCATGAAGAAAATTAACAAGGCTGCAAGCCATCCTGATTTGGAAAAGTCCACAACAACCCATTGCGAGCAAATAGATTCTGATTCAGACTGTAGTGAGGTGGAGGAAGGAATTTATAGACTCAGAATGGAGAAGAAAAGGAAAGACTTTGGAAGAAAGAGGCAAGACTTTTATTGCAGAGGTTGTGGGGGGGCACCCCCGCACTGAATGCAAGTTTTTTGATACCATCTGCCTCTGTTGTGAAAAAAGAGGTCACCTAGCAAGAGTCTGAAAATAATCCAGAACTCCACCAGGCAGAAAGAAGTTTCCTGACAAAGAATTCAAGCCTAACAACTTCAGTGAGAAAATGGGGCAACACAGAAGCAAATGGGAAGAATGAAACTCATCAAACAGTCACCATTGGTCATTCTTCACCCTTAAGAAGCAGAAAAGTTCATGTGAAGGTATTTATTGAAGGAAGGCCTTGTCAAATAGAAGTGGACTCAGGCTCCTATTTATCTATGGTGTCATGGGACACTATTCACAGGCTACTTCCCAACATTCAGAAGAAACATTTCCAGAAGCAAGCACTGACTCTTAAAGACTACCAAGGGAACAAGATTCCAGTAGTTGGAACAAGAGAATTCAACGTGAAGTTCAAAGGCCACACCAAACATTTGCCCCTGACCATCGTGGACAAGGATCGCCCAAGCTTGCTGGGACTTGAGTGGTTCAATCCACTAGACATCGAGGTGACTGGCATCAATCACATGAGCAACACTGAATGGGAGGAGGCCTTGAAGTCTGAGTTTCCAGAAGTCTTCAGCGACTGATTGGGCAAGTATATGGGGACCCCTATCACTTTCAACCTAGATCCCAAGGTGCCCCCAATTCGTTTAAAGCCCAGAAGGATCCCATTTGCCTTAAAGGGAAAAATTGATGCACAATTAGATAAACTAATAGCTCAAGGAGTTTTAGAGCCCACTGACCACTCCAGATGGGAGACACCCATAGTCACACCAGTCAAGACTGATGGGTCAGTAAAAATCTGTGGAGACTATAAGGGGACATTGAACCATGCGCTTCAGCAGAGCGCATATCCAGTTCCAGTGGTGCATCATTTATTACATTCACTTGGCAGGGGCACAGTCTTTGCCAAATTGGACCTGGCCCAGGCATATCAACAACTAACAGTTGATGATGCCACTGCAGAGGCCCAAACCATTGTGACTCATAGAGGTGCCTTCAAATGTAAAAGGTTACAGTTTGGAGTAAGCTGGCACCAGGCATCTTCCAAAGCCTTATGGAAAGGATGCTCCAACGACTGCCAGGGGTAGTGCCTTACTTTGATGATGTGTTAATCTCTGCTGAAAATGACACTCAATTACAAGAGAGACTCAGAGAAGTCCTTACCAGATTCAAGAAAGCGGGTTAAAAGTCAAGGAAGAAAAATGCACTCTTAGAACTGACAAGGTTGAGTTCTTGGGCTATATGATTGACAAGCATGGCATCCACCCTACAGATGCCAAGGTTCATGCAATCAAAGAAGCCCCTAGACCAAAATGCAAAACAGATTTGCAAGCCTTCCTTGGACTTATTAACTTTTATCACATGTTCCTACCTCAGAAGGCAACCATTGCAGAACCATTACACAGATTATTGGACAAAAAATCTGCTTGGGTTTGGGGCAGGAAGGAACAATCAGCATTCAACAATATTAAAAGACTAATCACGTCTGATGCTGTACTGATACAGTTCTCTGAGAATTTGCCTGTTGTACTTACTTGTGATGCATCCCCTTTTGGAGTGGGGGGGGGGGTTTGAGTATGTATCCTAAAACAGACATATCAAATAAACTGTCTAAATTACCAGCAATGCCTACATCTGTGATGTGGCCTCAACCCACGTTGTGCCCTTCAGCTGTTCCACAATCCTTGAGCACATTCCTCAAGTATTGAAATATTGCCCACCTTTGCCTTACAAACATATGCAGAACTAGGGTATTAACTTTTACTCAGTATAAATGATGACCCAAAGGTCCAACTTCATGATAAAAGACTATTTCTCTATAACTGATATTTTTGTGAAAACAATTCCCCTGAAAAAGCATGCTATCCATCACATAAAAGCTCTAACATCTACTGTATGTAGTCTACTATATTTCCCCTACATCATGTAATAATGATACTTATTTGGCCAGGTGCATAGTTAACTTAATATATCTATACTGCAGGATCAGGAAAACTTCTACCTAATAGATTACTCTGTAGTTCACACCAACATTTATCAGTTTCAGTGATTCATCAACTGTCATCTTTTTTGGAAAGGAATATTACTGCAGAGGAAGTGATAAGATCCTCTCAATTGAATGGAGGGAATGGACAGCCTGTTTAAAATGGACAGCCTTCTGAGCAGCCTTCTGTTGGGGATGTTTTAATACGTTTTCCTGAAATAAGCAGGGAGCAGGATTTGATATCTATATGATATTTTTCAATCCCATGATATTATATGACTATGAGTATTGTTTCAATTTTCATGCTATGATTCTCCTGTAGGATATCAAATAGTTCAGCCCATGGTACCTGACATCTTTCAGACAAGATAAGTAAAGTGTGTTATATATAATCCTGCTTCTGAAAAAAATGCAGATCTGTACTGAATCTGTGTGCTTGAATATTTAATATTACTAAAAGTTCATGGCAAGATTTCCCATCATTTTGAACCTCCCAAACCTAACAGAAGATTGTTTTGCTAATGTATGCCAAACAAAATGTAGGCCATATGAGATGTGCCAAATTAAACTAAACTAAATTAAATTAAAATGAGCACAACCGGATCACAACACAACATTAATTCCCAATATGAGACTGAATAACAGCTGGGTGAAAGAAATTAAAGGGCAGTGAAAGTAACCTTAGTTAGGGATGCTAGGTTTAGGTGATGAAGAGCATTAGTATGGTATTTTGTGGAATTTTGATGAGATTGTTGAAAAGAAAACGAAGGGAGAAATTTCACAAATTAGTTCATGTCATAAATAAGCAGCATGATACAAATGAAGAAGTGACCATATTGCCTTGAATTTTTGAATTTCAGCATGGATCAAAGATAATTATTCAGGAATATAATACCCCAAATAGTGAAACAATCATTTCATCATCTTCATCAAGGTGTCTTGAAAATGCTTCAGTTCTTATTATCAGCTCAATATAGCCCAATCATTGTCAAAACTTGTAATGAATTCAGATGAAACAAGATCTAAGATTCATTGTCTTGTTTTTTTCACAGTTGGACAAATTTCTTACAAAAGAAATTGTTTTCATCTTGATTCTCTCATTTTACCCTCCTTGCATACAAAAAGCAGTGTCTTAGATTTTTCAGTAATTCAACATCACTTTTGTAGTACATGATAAATATTTTATCATGTTCTGTTGTTTTGGCCAGAAAGTGCATTGTCATTAGTCAGTTTTCTTAAATTAAAAGATATCAAAGAAGGTAAATTATCCTTTCACGTGTTTAAAGGTTGGTTTGAGCTGAATTAATTTTAGGTTTTGTTAATTATAATGGAATTTCTTATTGTATTAATTGAAAAATTGCCACATTGTATTTTATATGAGATTCCAAATGGGTAGGAAATATATTAAATGTCTACTGCACAACTAATATTTCCTTTGTGTTCCTTGATTTAGTGTGCAGGGTTTTTATATATATTATTATAATTTGTAGTGAGGAATACAGTTGTATTTGCTTTCCCAAATTCTCCATTTATTATTAGGTTGGGATATGTAGCTTTTGGAAGAAGCAACTGGAGTGTTTTAGTGAAAGAAGGAAACAGAAGATGGTGATATGAAGAAGAGCGAAACTTTGAGAAACCTGAAGAAATTAAGGAAAAGACATCCATACAGATGCCCATAATTCTTGGAAGGAAATTAAAAAATATGATTGCATAATGGACAACACATTATTAATAAAGAGTAGGCAATGTTTCCTGAAATGCTTACCATCACGGCATTATTTAGATGATAGTTGACTGAGTGACTCATATGGATTCAGTGTTGTCCTTAGAAATAATGTCATTTATCAGGACCCAGGAATCTCACCTTTTCTGTCACAGCACGTTGCCTGGGGAATCAGTTCTCCCTGAGATCTGGATGGCTTCCATCTTGATGGCATTCCAGAAAGCTTTATAGGCTCTTTTCCCAGGTCCCGGACTAGTGTGGATGGATCCTGGATGTTAGTGTGATATGTATTGAGTTGTCTAGCACATTCACCATTTGCTCCTTTTTCTCTTTTCGGGGAAAATATATTGGTGCCTTGTCAGTAAAGAACAAAAGAGGAGATGCTATACAACAAAACTGGAGGAGTGATAAAATATAATTCCACCATGCATCATGGTCTGATCTAGTTTGGCTGCTTAAAGAACAGAAGACAGTCATAAAACACAGTGAGAAATTATGACAGATCTTCTTTAAATTATCTTGCCTGACTCTCAAAGCTAATACTTCAGTGCAGCACTTATAAGCAATCAGTACAGAATCTCTGAAAATATAGCCGTGTACAGTATAGCCAGAAGTAAAATTACAGCATGCCAGTGACACTTAGTGTGTGAAGATATACTTCAGGGATCACTCTGATTTATATTAAATATTGCAGAAACAGAATGCAGCTGTATAATATGAAGATCAATACTTTTTTTGACTGTTTTCTGTGTCAGCCTTAATCAGATATTTTCTTTGTACAAGATCTCAATTACTGAACAGAACATATTGAACTGATCAGTCCTTCAAGCACACAATGCACATATTTACTTGATTATTTCCAGATGATCACTTTTCTACTGCTTCCCTGAGATACTTCAGTCTAACAAACATTTCCTACATTTCCCACTTTTCTTCCCATTATATAAGAAAACAAGTCCTGGACTCAAGTGTCTTGACTTTTACAAAAGCTCAAAAACCGTTTTTCATTTGAAGTACATATTTCTAAACTTTCAAATGTTATCTACTTAGGCTGACTATTACAACACAATTTTTTATTCTTGACTTTATGTAACAACTGTGTTCAGTTTTCTATTAGGCATTTTCCTATTAAACTAATAGCAAGGATAGACTATTTAGCTCTTGAGTCCAGATAATATGAATCATGTGCATTTTCTGAAACAATCAGAATTAACAACTGTGAAGTTCCATTCTTATATACACTCCCATTTAAGAATATAGACTTCTTTTATTGAGTCGATTATTAGGTACAATCTTGTTTTGTAATTGGGTCTAACTATTAAGAACCTTCTTCAGGGTTGAAAATAGTATGAAAATAGTTTCATACCATGTTTCTCTGAAAATAAGACCCAATCTTATTTTCTTTTGGGCCCAAAAATAAGACTAGGACTTATTTTTGAAGAAACATGATTTCAGGGTGATCAACACAGCTGGCCGTCCTGCCTCCCCAGTGGAGATGCAAGAGTAGCAAGCACATGGGGACCGATGGTATCCAGTATCAACTGTAGCCTGCTAGTCCCTTGGTTTGTGCACTCTGGGGCTGTGCAGAGTGGGAGGCAGGGAGTGGAAGGCAAGTGATCCCTACATGCTGCGCAGGCTGCAGGCAAGCTAAGAGACACAAAGATGAGTCTCCCCGGGGTTGCCACATGAAGATGAGTCTTCCGTGGCTGGCCACTGCTCTGGCCATGGATTCTCGGCTTTCCCGCAGCCCACGTGATGTATCTGGATCGCCTGCCTCCCCCTGCACCTCTACTTCCATCTGCTGCTTGCACAGATACTCAATTCACCTGTGTTGCACAGGCTGCAGCTGCTGCCAGACACCTTCAGCCTATGCATGCTTGTCACCTGCTATGCTGGCCATGCCAACCCCCTTCACTAAGGCTTGTTTTTGGGTAGGTCCTGTTTGGGGAAAACACAGTATTAGGTCAGAGCCAATTTGGTCTAGTGGTTAATGCATCAGGCTAGAAATCAAAAGACTGAGTTGTAGTCCCACCTTAGGCATGAAAGCTAGATGATTTGGGATCAGTTATTATCTCTCAGCCTACAATGTCAAGCTTGAGTGATTAGCTGGTCAGTCAATTTCTGACACAACTAAGGAATCAACACTCAGTTGGTCCAAGAGAAAAAAGTAGGCTCTTTTGGAGAAAAAGTTTGAAAAACGCTAATTTTCATATTAAGTCTAATCTATTGCTGAGAACAAGACAATCTACCCAATGTGCCATGAGATGTACAATATATAGTAATAACCTTTGACTTGTGTAAGACATCAGCCCTCATACACACCCAAGCTGTGAACTAGAATCTTCAATTTTACATATCTAGATTAAATATATATAATCTACAATTCCCTTTCTTACACTGATAAAGACTTTATACATCACTGTGATACAATTAGAAATTCACATTTAGAAGGGCCAGTCATGAAACACAGGTCATAGATGTATCATCATCTATTACAGACCCTTGGTGGCGCAGTGGTTAGAGTACAGTATTGCAGGCTACTTCTGCTGCAGCCAGCTGCCTGCAATTTGGCAGATCGAATCTCACCAGGCTCAAGGTTGATTCAGCCTTCTATCTTTCCAAGGTGGGTGAAATGAGGACCCAAACTGTGGGGGCAATATGCTGACTCTGTAAACCTCTTAGAGAGGGCTGTAAAGCACTATAAAGCACTATATAAGTCTACGTGCTATTGCTATTGCTATCAAACTAAGTATAATCCATTGTAGAAATAAATATCAAACCATTCATTATTCTGCCAAGAAAAACAAATAGACATTAACAACCAGGACATTGACAGTTTTAAGGTAAATCCCACACTCAATCCATTCCTGTGTAAAGGCATGTAACAAAATAAGGAGGATAAGCAAAGTAACACTGATGCTTATAATGAATTGGCTTAAAGCTGGATTAAAGGTTTAAATGGGAGTTTCTACTCCCCGACTTTGTTATAACATGGCAACTATATAAATATTTTAAATAAATAGATAGATAGATAAAAGAAATTCCAGCTGCTTATGTAACAAAGAAGAAAAGCTTGAAATGCTGCAAAGGTATGTGTATTTAAAATGTCAGAATTTGGTAAACCATGGTAAACTTGATATCAGAGCAGAAATGTCAAGATGGAAACACTGATATTTTGGGAAGCAGCTGGAATGGCACTCTTCACAGCAAAGAAGAATCAGCTCAATAGGTTTGCTACAATATTGAGAACGTTGAAATTTAAACTAATTAAAGCAACATGAACTTTTAAATTAAATATCCATGATGACTATGCTATATACATTTTATTAAAATCTGAAACATTTTTAAAAATCACATGGGACCTCCTATCAGTCATCCTACATTGTCAGGAAAATTCAATTTTCAAGACATTTTGGAAAACCAAGATCATGGGGAAAGGGGTGAAACTACTTTCTAAAAGGAGGCTATTAGAAAACACAGTTGCTATTGATATGCAATGCCTACAAGCTTCTATCTCCTGTACTTTCTGGAAAAAGGAAGATATATGGGTTAGGTGGGTTTATTCTAGTTGATAGTCCTGGAATTTCTTGGTGCGAACCCATATAGGGCTTTATAAGTAACAACAATCACTTTACTCAGGCTCATGGTGTTGGGGAGTCCACATTTATGCTACAGCTATAGATTGGACGCTCAAAGAAAAGGCTGAATATGGCTAAAACCATCTTTATTTTAATTACAGGAAATTGGAATTTCAATATTGGAAGTAAAAGATCATTTGAAGATAGAAATAGAGTGTTCCATGCAGACTGATTATTTATAGCAAATACTATTTTCAACAATTTATTGGAATTGTGGGTATTATTGGATGGATAATATTGTAATATGACTGTGTATGCTACAAAAAAGATGAAGCTCTATTTAGTCAGCAAAACTAAAACTTAAGATTGAATATGGATCAAATAACAAACATCTTTTCCATCATTTAAAATGATGGGAAAAGATACAAAATAATGAGACCAACAAAATAAAAGTTCAGCAACATTCAATATAATTATTAGTTAAAATAAAGATTTACTTACTGTATCAGTTTTGATTTTAAAAAAGTGCCTAAATTATTAAAAATATTTAAGGGCCTTGGTGGCTCAGGCTGTTAATTGCCTGCACTTAAGTTCCAACTGCCTACAACTGCTGTAGGCTCAAATCCCACCAGGCTCAAGGTTGACTCAGCCTTCCATCCTCTCGGGGTAGGTAAATTGAGGACCCAAGATTGTTGGGGGCAATTAGCTGACTTTGTAAAAATGCCGCTTAGTAATAAGCAGGCATATACAATGGAATGAAGGCTATTGCTGAGCACACTGGGTTGTATCCCAAAAATTGTAAGCCGCCCTGAGTCTTCGGAGAAGGGCGGCATATAAATGTAATTAAAAAAAATATATCTTGAAATGGAAAAGGCAAAAGGAACTAAAACATCTCTCTGGTGATATATTGAAAGTAGTCAAAAAAAGATTATTTAAAAAAACCACAAAACAATGCAAACAGAGGAAAATTGGTACCGGTTAAACATTGAGCAAGACCAACGGTAACAAAATTTGTAATCTAAAAAATAATGGACAGAAATCGAGGATAACAATTGAAGGGAAGGACAAAAGTTTTCTTTAGCAAAATTGCAGACATCAAAGCAAACTTTTCTGTAGTTATAGACACAATTAGATACAACAAGGCAAAGAGCTATTGGAGAAGCTTTTCCTTGATGAGATGAGATGGCAGAAAAACTATTTTTAAATGATCCCCAAAACCAGTGACACAAACAATGATGTACTTATTGAATTAGAGTCAGACCTGGAAAGTAATACGAAATGGCAAAAGTAAAGAAAATATTGTTAACAAAGAGGCTGCAAGAGTTGACAAAATATCAGACAAACTGCTTAAAGCTGTTCAAGATGATGCAGTTGAAATACCATTTGTGGTTTGCAAGCAGTTATGCAAAATAGAGCTATAGCCAAGTAACTGGAAAAGATCAATTTATATTCCAATAACCCAAGTGGGAAATACTATCAAACAATTGCATTTATCTCATATGCAAGTAAGATAATGCGCAATATTTTGAAATCTAGAATTTAAAAGTATTTAGAACAACCACAAAAAATTCCAGATGTATATGTTAGATCCAGAAGAAGCAGAGCACCCGAGATCATATTACTCGCATGCACTGGATAATGGAAAACGCAAGGGAGTTCCAAAAATGATGTCTATTTTTGCTTTATTGAATATACTAAAATGTTTTGGCCACAACAAATTGTATATAGATCTTAAAAGATGAGTACACTGTACCGGCTCATCTGGCTGTTACAAATTTGTAGGCTGAATATAAAACAAGCAAGTGGTTCAAAGAAATGCTCAGTCACCTTATTCAGTCACTTTATTGATTGAAATTATTCATAAAATACTATCATGCAAAATGATAGACTGTAAGAAATAGAAATTAGAATTAAAAATGTTGAGAAAAACATAGATAAACTCAACTGTACTACTTTAATAAGGGGAAGTGAAGTAAACCACTCGTTAAAGATGAAACAGAGGAAAAATGCCAGTCTACTTTTTATACAAACAAAACAGATTATGTCAAAAGGCAATAATAACCCAAAGAAAAGGCAATGACTGACCATCTTCCTTGGCTCAAAATTCACAGGAGGGTCACTGTATCCATTAAATAATGAGATATCTGCTGTTTGGAACAAATATGGAAATTCTTGACAAACAAATGAACAATCAAGACAATGGCTTTCTGGATTTGTAACATATAACTATAATCACCAAAAATGCTGAATGAAAATTGGATGCTAAAAAACATCATTAAGAATATTTTTTTAATTCATATTTATATGCTACCCTTCTCCAGAGACTCAGGGCAGCTTATAATTTTTGGAGCACAACCCAATGCGCTCAGCAATAGCCTTCATTCCACTGTATATGCCTGCTTATAACTAGGGCTTTTTTGGCTCCCCGAAGCAGCATTTTTACAAAGTCATCTTATTGCCCCCAACAATCTTGGGTCCTCAATTTACCTACCCCAATAGGATGGAAGGCTGAGTCAACTTTGAGCCTAGTGGGATTCGAGCCTGCACTAATTGCAGGCAGCTAAGTGCTAAGGTGCAGGAGCTAAGTGCTAGGTGTTTAACAGCCTGCACCACCAAGGCTTTTGAATGTATTTATGTATGGGTGGATACATGGACGGATGGATATATTAGATGATAGGTGATAGGTGATGAGAAGGAGGGCATGCGTGCATGCATGCATGGAAAGACTTACAGGTGGAACTCGAAAAATTAGAATATCATGCAAAAGTTCATTTATTTCAGTAATGCAACTTAAAAGGTGAAACTAATATATGAGATAGACTCATTACATGCAAAGCAAGATAGTTCAAGTCGTGGTTTGTCATAATTGTCATGGCTTACAGCTCATGAAAACCCCAAATCCACAATCTCAGAAAATTAGAATATTACATGCAATCAATAAAACAAGGATTGTACATAGAACAATATCAGACCTCTGAAAAGTATAAGCATGCATATGTACTCAGTACTTGGTTTGGGCCCCTTTTGCAGCAATTACTGCCTCAATGTGGCGTGGCATGGAAGCTATCAGCCTGTGGCACTGCTGAGGTGTTATGGAAGACCAGGATGCTTCAATAGCAGCCTTCACCTCTTCTGCATTGTTCGGTCTCTTGTCTCTCATCTTTCTCTTGGCAATGCCTCATAGATTCTCTATGAGGTTCAGGTCAGGTGAGTTTGCTGGCCAATCAAGCACAGTAATCCCACGGTCATTGAACCAGGTTTTGGTGCTTTTGGCAGTGTGGGCAGGTGCCAAGTCCTGCTGGAAAATGAAGTCAGCATCCCCATAAAGCTCGTCTGTGGAAGGAAGCATGAAGTGCTCCAAAATCTCCTGGTAGACAGCTGCATTGACCCTGGACTTAATGAAGCACAGTGGACCAACACCAGCAGATGACATGGCTCCCCAAATCAACACAGACTGTGGAAACTTCACACTGGACTTCAAGCATCTTGCAGTGTGTGCCTCTCCATTCTTCCTCCATACTCTGGGTCCTTGGTTTCCAAATGAGATGCAAAAGTTGCTCTCATCAGAAAAGAGGACTTTGGACCACTGAGCAACAGACCAGGTCTGTTTTTCTTTAGCCCAAGTAAGACGCTTCTGATGACATTTGAAGCCCATGTCCAGGATCCGTCTGTGTGTGGTGGCTCTTGATGCACTGACTCCAGCCTCAGTCCACTCCTTGTGAAAGTCCTCAACACTTTTGAATGGCCTTTTCCTGACAATTCTCTCCAGGCTGCAGTCATCCCGGCTGCTTGTGCACCTTTTTCTTCCACACTTTTCCCTTCCACATAACTTTCTATTAATGTGCTTTGATACAGCACTTTGGGAACATCCAACTTCTTTTGCAATTACCTTTTGAGGCTTTCCCTCCTTATGGAGGGTATCAATTATGGTTTTCTGCACAACTGTCAGGTCAGCAATCTTTCCCATGATTGTGATTCCTACTGAACCAGACTGAGAGACCATTTAAAGGCTCAGGAACCTTTTGCAGGTGTTATGGCTTAATTGGCTGATTAGAGTGGGATACTTTGAGCCTAGAATATTGCACCTTTTCACAATATTCTAATTTTCTGAGATTGTGGATTTGGGGCTTTCAAGAGCTGTAAGCCATAATCATCACAATTATGACAAATCATGGCTTGAACTATCTTGCTTTGCATGTAATGAGTCTATCTCATATATTAGTTTCACCTTTTAAGTTGCATTACGGAAATAAATTAACTTTTGCATGATATTCTAATTTTTCGAGTTTCACCTGCATATATTTCTCTACTTCTGAAAAATTGGGTGGGCTACAATTTGAGTTTAAAAGATAATGTTTCTTTAAGTTCTAGCCATTATCCATCTGTTTGCTCAGATGTAGTCTATGGTTCAACCATAATTTCACCTGAGAAACAGTAAACATTTTAGATCAAGTTAGGTCTAAGGTTACAAGAGAATTTCTAGAAAATTGGTCATCTGGCAGATCTGAAATCAATAGATAAAGGGAATAACTCCATTTATGACCCATTCCAAAAGAACAAGTACATGTCAAAGAAAGAGGCAGTCTGGAGCATACATTCACTTATCGCATATCCATCAACCAACACCTAAGTAAGCAGAAACCATCATTTGTTACCACAATAGCCATCAATCAGCACAGTTTGCCCAAACCCACATAAGGCTGGTAGTACAAGTAGTTATATAAAAACCATAACAAAACTTGCTCCCCATGCCGGAACACTAATGATGTGATCTTGTCTGGTATCAAAATGTCTGTCAGAAGAAAATCTAAGATATGATCTATCAAGGAGCTCTTGAATAATGCCTTCTGGATCCTCAAAATTTATTTTTGACTATTTCCTTAATGTTTCAGCCTGGTCATCAACATTTCTGATACTGTAATGTTGTAGAATGAAAAAGACTAGAAGCTATGATCAGCCAAGGCAAACATAGGTATTTGTGATGAGCACTGAAATGAAGAAAAGTGAATAGTTAAGGTTTACTTACCATTTTTAAAGCAGTTTACTGACCAACTCACAGTCACCTAGTTTGCATCTATTTAAAGAGTACTTTACTGTACTCTTACAGGATGACCAAGGGCAGATCTGAAGGAAGAGGTGTGAGACAGAGGGACATGGAGGGTGCTGAGCCATAGACTGGCTAAGTGTCAGACAGGACTAAATGGTTGATAACAACAACATAATAAATTTTTATACAAAACCCCAATAATATTATGCTACACTTTAAACAAAGCTATCATGTTGTTAAGGTAAAAAAAGCACTGTTGAAAAGGTATTGGGGAAACTATAGTAATGACACGATTTCATTTCCTTGAACCTTGCCAAATTTTGTTACACTACCTGTACAATTAATCATACCTTGACTGGCCACGAATGAACCTAGGACCAATGCAACATTCTTATATTGTTTTGTTATTTTGTTTTCAATGTATTTTATTTTAATGTTGGTCTATGTCTGAATAAAATTCTCTTTTTGTCTTTTTCTAGGAATAACATGCCAGATATAAGACATTAAAAGCTCTGAGCTATGAATGAAACATTTGGTGCTGTGAGTAATGTCACAAGATGTGAGTGGCCAAAATTGCTGTTGAAAATATGTCACAATAATAAAAATTTTAAAGAAGTGTGGATAAGACCATTTCAAGGTGAGAAAAGGAAAACAGAATTGAATATATATTCAATTTGATTTTTACCTAGAGTGTTGTTACATTTTATATCCTTTTTATACATTTTCTTATTATCCTAACACACATACCTGGTAACTTACTTTGGAATCTTGCCCCATGCTTAGGAATTAAAAATTATTTCTTGTCCTGCCACTGATCTGATTAATGTTGTTTGTGAATGAAAATATCAATTGCTGCAGAGTTTCTGCAGCGAAAGAGCAAAAAGACAAATGAGAACTGCACTAGGATGTAATTACATAAACAATACAAATTATATACCTGCATATTTACATATACATACACACCACAAATACATATATACACATACACAAACACTTCCTTTTTCAGTTAATATAATTTATTTTTCAGGTTTGCAGCATGATGAACCATACAAAATATATAGAAGATCACAGCAGCAACCATTGTGACTACAAGTTCAGATTTTTATGGTAAAAGATTTTTATGGTATGTGTTTTGTAAAATAATTCTTTTCCTAGACCATTAATTTTTATGATTAAATTAAATTATCCTTGAGTGGCATCATTCATACAGAATTAGAATAATTCAAATAGACAAAACAGTAAGAAGAAAGACAAGGGGAAGGAAGGGTGGACATCAAAGGAGCAACATAACATAATGTCAAATAAGGAATGGAGCCTAGAAATTCTTAAAAATTTCTGGAGTTATCTCCTTTTAACAAGATTATCTGCATCCTTTTCTCTTTCTTTCTTTCTTTCTTCTTCTTGGTTTTTTTTTTTTGAAAGACCATCTGCCAAGCCAGTCCTCATTACAGAGGATTGGGCCAAACTGTGCATTACAGATGGAATTTTTTGCCACAAGGAATGCTCTTTGGAGCCAAGCTGCTTGAGGTCCAATCTAAGCCCATAAAACCAAAATGTAATTTAGTGCAAGACTGAAATATTTATATATTTTGCATCAGTAGAAAAAAAAATGATCAAGCATTATTATTGCACATTGGCCAATGTTACTTATCTGTAGATGATTACCCAATTAATATACAATCTGCAATAATTTGCTGCATTATCTTGCAGAATGTTCAAATGGAGATTTCTAAGTTGGTTTGTAAGTTGTCTGACTTGTCTCCCAATTCTTGCCTAAAACCTAAGTGGTAACAAGGTGTCACAGGACAGATCAATTGTAAAAGATTTTGTTTTGTTCTTAATTAGCATACTTAGGTTTTGCTTTGTTCTTAATTAACATACTTAGATTTTGTTTTGTTCTTAATTAGCATACTTAGATTTTGCTATTCTTATTTATTTATTTATTTATTAATTATTTGGTCTTATATGCCACCCTCTTCCCGAAGGACTCAGGGCGGCTCACATAAAAAACAACAATACAAATACAAAAGTTAAAATAGAATTTAATCAAATTCAACCAAATAATCATTAAAACCCATTTAAAAATATTTAAAAATATTAAAACACCCTATACTTGCAGAGGGAAACTGTTATTTGGACAAGAGACCAAATCCTATGTAGTTTTTATGTACATAGTTTTTCCAATTCAATTCCAAAACACTGAAATTGTTTTTGGTTGGACCCATTTTATAAAGTTTTTTTTAAAGAATCTATGAAAATTGCATAAAAATGATACCTATTACTAAGGTACAAAAATCATGTTTGTTTTAGTTAATTAAATTTATGATTTGGTCCCTTTCTATCTGTCACATTACCTGCATTTTCTTTATCTTTGTAACTTTGCTTATGAGGCAAAATTTTGAAGCAATTGTATTTAAGTCAAAAGAATTCTTCTTTCCAAACTGTATCTTAAGGACTGGACCAACATTTACTTTTTTATTGAAGATTCCAAAATTTTGGAATTTTTTCCTTTTGCTTGCTGAATGGATTGGATAATGTGCTTCACTTAATTATTAATCCCCATGCCACTCTGGAAATATATACATGGAACAAATGCACAAAGAAACATAGAGATAAGCCCATTGAAATGTGTGGGGGAAAGTATCACATAAACCCTGCTAGGAGCACAATTTCTTAATGTAGAGTCATGATCCAAGGACAGGGTAAGAGAGTTGGCAAACAGGCAGCAAATAGTAAAAATAGGGAGCGCCCTATCAAACCCTGCACCAGTTATCAGCAGTGTCCTACAAGGTAGCGTTCTAGGACCCACACTCTTTATATATATAAATGACCTTTGTGATCACCTTATTAGCAACTGTGTCCTCTTCGCTGATGATGTAAAACTATTCAACACCACTGTCAATGTTACCATCCTTCAAAAAGACCTTGATTATGTGTCTGAATGGTCTAACAATTGGCAGTTCCAAATCTCTACCAACAAATGCTCTTACACATTGGTAAAAAAAAAATCTATATACCAGATACAAGCTAGGCAGATATGACCTTGTTGATGACCCTCATTTTGTCAAGGACCTTGGAGTTCTCATATCGAATGATCTAAGCGCCAAAGCTCACTGAAACAATATTGCCAAAAAGGCTTTAAGGGTTGTAAATTTAATTTTATGAAGCTTCTCCTCTGGTAATACTGTTTTGCAAACTAGGGCATTCAAAACCTTTGCTAGACCAATACTGGATTCAGCTCTGCTGGAGCGTGTCCAGAAGTATTTTACCAGAAGAGTACTACATTCCTCTGTTCACAACAGAATACCCTACACCACCAGACTTGAGATTCTAGGCTTAGACAACCTTGAACTACACCAACTAAGATTGGACTTAAGCATAGTACATAAAATCATATGTTACAACGCCTTACCAGTTAATGAATATTTCAGCTTTAACAACAACACAAGAGCACACAATAGATATAAACTAAATGTAAACCACTCCAAACTCAATTGCAGGAAGTACGATTTCAGCAACAGAGTGGTCAATGTCTGAAACTCACTACCTGATTCTGTTGTCACCTGCTCAAACCCCCACTCCTTTACCCTCAAACTAACCTCTATTGACCTCACCCCATTCCTAAGAGGTCTGTAAGGGGTGTGCATAAGCGCATAAGCTCACAATTGTGCCTATCATCCCTGTCTTATTGTCCCCAATTATTAGTTCCTATTTCTTGCATTTAAACTTATGTTTATTCTTGTTTTTGTTATATTGTAAGCTTTTGACAAATAAATAAATAAATAAAATAAAATAATAACCTTGGAACCTTGCTTGGTACTATTTGAAATTTCACCCTCACCTTTTTTTTCTAGTACTCTGTAATCTTTTTCTTTCCCTCTGGCTACCTTTTTTTCTCTTCAATGAGTTACCAGGTAGATTTTGGCAGAGTTCTGAGGTGCTTGTTCTCAAAGAGCAATTGAAAGCATCGAGGGCTTCATTTGATCTTAAGGCTGCACATTATGTATCCTTGATGTAAATGAATATTCTTTGGGCTGTAAAAATCATGCTTCAAAGATGAAATCAAAATCCTTAAAGCAAAGACACAAAATATGTGGCATTTTCTGATTTCTGGACTTAATGCTGGGCTGTATGGGCTTGTGGTATTCTCTGTCAAAGTGACAAAGTTGAAGAGGGAGTAAAAGAACAAAGAAACAAAAGCAAGATTCCCATGTCTCCAGAGAATAGTCTCTGTTTAAATGTGTCTGCATGCTGGGGAAGTTTTCCATAATGGAAAAGGACAATTTAATAGCTTTAAGAGTTTTGCAGTGATCCTGCAGAATGTGATTTTTAAGATTTTTACAGAGCTGCTACAACTGAGATCCTGTGAAGCAGTCATACATTCTGCAAGTCACTGTGAGAAAGGTCGGTTAATAAGCCTGAAAAAATCCATCTGTTCTGACAAAGTGCATGAACTTAGATTAAGCAGCCCACTTATATAAATATTTTTGGAAACACTTGTGGAAAACAAAGTGGAGATTTCTATTTAATAGGTCTGACTTGTGTGCATACGTGTGTGTGTGTGTGTGTGTGTGTGTGTGAAGGAATCCTAATGAACTAGACAAGACTAATCTGAATACATTATACAATAGATATAGATTTGTAGAACTATTTTAATCATCTCTTGGAAACTAGTGAAGTCTAGTTGCATATATGCAAATTATACTTTTTAAAACATGACATCATCACGAAAAAGGGCTGAAACTTCAGAGAAAATGTGACAAGGAATTTGGGCATCATCCAAATTGTAAGTGACCTATTCAGTGCAGCTCCACTACAGAATTTATTTATTTATTTATTTATTTATTTATTTATTTATTTATTTGGATTTCTAGGCCTCCCCATCTCCCGAAGGACTCAGGGTGGCATACAACCATATAAAAATACAATACAAATATCACAACAATTAAAAACCAACTAGAAACCCAATCAAAATTAAAATCATAAGACAAATCGTTAATACTCCCATCCCCCCCCTCAGTCCAGGTTGACCAGTTGGAATAACCATGTCTTCAAGCCACGACGGAAGGAGCAAAGGTCAGGGGCTGTCCGAAGCTCAGAGGGCAGTTGGTTCCATAGGGTGGGTGCTCCCACAGAGAAGGCCCTACCCTGGGGGTCGCCAGCCGACATTGTCTGGCTGACGGTACCCCAAGGAGGCCCCGTCTGTGAAAGCGCAAGGGACGTTGGGAGGCCGTTGCTGGGTCTCCCGCAAGTACCCTGGTCCTAAGCCATGAAGGGCTTTGTAGGTTAATACCAACACCTTGAATCTCACCCGGAGGGCAACTGGTAACCAATGCAGCTCACGCAGGAGGGGTGTAACATGGGAGTATAACCTGTAACCTGCGCCACCGCATTCTGGACCAGTTGAAGCCTCCGGGTGGTCCTCAAGGGCAGTCCCATGTAAAGAGCATTGCAGTAGTCCAACCGGGAAGTAATGAGCGCATGAGTGACTGTACGTAGGGCATCTCAATCCAGATAGGGGCGCAACTGGCGCACCAGGCGAACCTGGGCAATGCCCCCCTGGCCACGGCTCCCACCTGCTCCTCCAAACTGAGCCGTGCATCCAGGAGGACACCCAAGTTGTGGGGGGCAACACCTCTCCCCCCCCATATTTAAAGATGGAATATCCTAACTGGAACGAGATGCCGGTACATACAGCCACTCGGTCTTGGCCGGGTTGAGTCAGAGCCTGTTCCTCCACATCCAGGCCTGCACCACCTCCAGGCATTGGGACATCACATTGAGGGCATCACTGGGTTGGTTCAGGGTGGAGATAAAAAGCTGGGTATCATCAGCATATTGATGGTACCTCACCCCAAAACCACGGATAATCTCACCCAGCGGCTTCATATAGATGTTGAACAGGAGGGGTGAACTGACCCCTGAGGCACCCCACAAAGGAGAGGTCTCGGGGTCAATCTCTGCCCCCTGCCAACACCATCTACGTCTGGCCCAAGAGGTAGGAGACGACCCATCGCAAAACAGTGTCCCCACTCCCAACCCCTTGAGATGTCACAATAGGATACCATGGTCGATGGTATCAAAAGCCGACGAGAGATCTAACAGGACTAGGACAGAGGAATAACCCCTCTCTCGTGCCCTCCAGAGATCATCCACCAGTGTGACCAACGCCGTCTCCATGCTATACCCGGGCCTGAAGCCTGATTGGTGAGGGTCTAGATAGTCGGTTTCCTCCAGGAACACAGGGAGCTGTTGGGCTACCACGCTCTCAACAACCTTCGCAACAAAGCGAAGGTTAGAGACTGGACGAAAGTTGTTTAAGTTAGCTGGGTCCAAGGCAGGCTTCTTGAGGAGGGGTCTCACCACTGCCTCCTTCAAGGCGGGGGGGGAAAGAATCTCTCACTCAAAGAAGCATCAATTACTGCCTGGAGCCAGCCTCGTGTAACCTCCCGGGCGGCATAAACCAACCAGGAGGGACACAGATCCAATAAACATGTGGCAGCACTCAGCCTCCCTATGTTCCTGTCCACCTCATTTTGAGTCACAGGATCAAACTCCTCCCAGATAACATCCCCAAGACCCACCACATCACTCCCATCAGACTCTGACCAGTCGGAGTCCAAGCCAGTCCAGATCCGAGCGATCTTGTCTCTCAGTTGTTGACTAAACTCCTCGGCACGTCCCCACAGAGGGTCCTCCCCCTCCCTCTGATTAAGGAGGGAGTGGGTGACCCTGAACAGGGCAGCCGGGCAATTAACTGCAGACATGATGAGAGCAGAGAAGTGAGCACACTTCGCCACCCTCATCACAGCAAGATAAGACCTAATATAGAATATGCTATGTATCATGAAATTCTCCAATAATCTGGGTAACCTCCATTTTTCTATTTTGGTGCCCCAGACATTGATCTCTCAACACATGTTGAAAGCACCAATGCTGTTGTGGTTCACCGGCAGTTGGTGCAGTCGGCAGCAGAATCGGACAGTGGGGAAGAACAGGGATCAGTCAGGGAGTCTGGAGAGAACTCGGACAAGGGTTCTGCGTCCAATGCAGAGATGGGGCCAGGACCATCTGGGAGTGGGGTGCTGCCTCCAGAGCCTTCGGAGTCTGTCAGCAGAGAGGCAGAGGACCCAGGGGAGCCTGTTTCCAATGCATGTGTGCACAGAGCTGCTAGAAGATGAGAGAAGCTGAAACAAAAGGGGTGACTCAGGAGTAAGGCTGGGAGGTGATTGCCCCCCCATAAGGTATAAAGGTCAGGCAAAGATGACAACACCTTTGCAGGAAGCAAAGTAGTTTGTTTGGTTCAGATTCATTCTTGAAGCTCTTTGTACTTCAGTTGGGTTTTTTTGTACTTTGGTTGGGCTTTTTTTTAGTTCATTTGATACTTCTGTTATTGGCAACACTTCACAGAAAAGAAAGGTGGATGCTTATCTCTAGGGACTGTGAGATTAATTCTGGCTAGAATGAAAACAATTCCCAGCATTGCAATAAAATAAGTTGTTTTTAAAATAAGTGAGTGTGTAGATATGGTCTAGGAAGCCTTGGTCAGAACAAATGCATCTTGAAAGGACTAAACAAATTTGGATATAAATATCGTGACTCAATAATTTTATATGTTCAGTGCACTATACAGTATATTAAGAAACAAAGTGTTTTATTTATGGGAGAAAACAAATACTTCAGACTTTAAAATATTAAACTATATTTTATAAACAAATGGAACAGAGTCCTGAAAACTTGAAAAGAAAGCACCTTTAGTCTAAGGAAAAGTATAAGATAGAGATAAGATTATAAAAATATAGTAAGTATACAATCTTTCTCTTCTTTTTCAATTTGCAAGTATAGTCCTTCTTCAGTCTATTCTAAATACACATTTTCATTTGTAAACATATATTTAAATTTGCATAGTGAGGGAAAGTATATGAAAGAACTATCTTGTATCCACATCCCAGTTACTTTTCTGACGAAAAGATGGATAAAGTAGCTTTTCTATTGAATTGTTGATGCTGATTATCATTTCTGTTGAACCAAACCTTCTCAGTAATAATTGGTTTTTATATCCTTAGAATTACTGAATTGAAGTTATATCCAACCTTTTTTTTATTTATTTTAAAATGACAGCAAGAATAAGGTTCTTTCTTTATGTTTTAGAGAATATTTACTGCAGGAAAACCAGGCTCCCTCATTTATAACAGGACACCTGGCATATTTTCAGGAAGTGTAAGTCACTCAGGCCAATTGGAAAATGTGTTTTCTGTTCCATACAATCTAATTAGGCATATGAAAATAGTGATGATGTAATCTGTTTAGTATTTAATGTTCTAATAAATAAAATCATTTTCCTTTTGAACTCTGTAACCTTTATAAAACACAGGAAAATTTAAAAAAAAACTAAAGTGCGCTGGGAAAGAAAGTTTAATTTTTCCATAACTTTCTTTTTCCAGAAAGAAAGAAAGAAAGAAAGAAATTATTTGTATAATGTGAATTTTCTTTCTAAGTAAATACAATTGTATTGTCATGATATAGTCTTAATATGACTATTGAAAATAAATCAGAAGTTTGCTGGCAAGTTGCTCACATGTTAATAAGTACTGAATTGCCACTTAAGTTTCCTAAATGAAGATGTAATAAGTATAAAGGAAATCTAGTGTGATTATTTATACATTTGAAATATATAGAAACTGAAGGACACAATTTGTCTTATAAGGAACAGAAACAGCACAAGCAGGAAATTTTAAAAGCATATACACCTGTCAAATGCCCAAGTGAATGAACCTGCTATTACTGAATAAAGCATCTAGTTAAAATAAGTAGGAAAGCAAATAAAACCAATATGAGTCCACAAAGGAAAAATGTGAATGATGCTTTCCAAAAGAAAACTGCATACCTTTTCAGGCATGAAATAATAGTGATTTTATAGGCCAACAACATATGTCCCCACATCCAATGGGAAATAAATGCTGACAAGTATGATCACTTCATGAAAATCTTTCGTGTTTGGCAAGTGAGGAAAAATATAATATGATCAACTATTCCTGAATTGATAAAAAACAATTAGGAAGGGTTACTTGAGAAAACTAGGAAAAAATAGAATTGTCCAATGTTTAAGAAAAGCCAACACTGAGCATAGTCAAACAAATATTGTGGACTTGAACCAAGATATTAATAAATTCAGAGCAATGACAATTAGGACCCCATTGCAGGAAGTACTAACAAGAGAAAATCATAAAGATGTGAGTTCCTAAAAATATTAAAAGGTGAACACTGCAAATAAATCAATGAAAAATGGGAAGGGGGAAGGACACAGTTAAATAAGGGAAGGTCAGCAAAGCAGAGTGTATACAGGTGCTCAGGACTGTAGGGAGGCTTTCAAGAAACCAAAAGTCCAGTGTGATGAAACATACTAAGAAAAACATGCTACCATGGTTGGGTGTGATTTGGCTTCTTACGAGCTTCAGGAGTGGGGTAGACACTCCAATCTTTTAAATGCCTGCCTGCTGTTACAAAGCTGAGCTGTCAACAGATAAAAGGGATTGGGTTGGGTTTTTTTATATTTTTGATAGATGGATTTATTAATCAAATGTTGATATTTTTAGTGGAACACACATTGTGTGGACTTTCCCATGTACTGCTGCAGTGATCAGCAGCCTATAGTGCTACAGAAGAGAGCTGGCAGTGGGTGAAATTGAGGGATTGTAGTTGTCCTCCTTTACCCACTTCATTTTTTTAACCAGATGGCTTCCTTGGGAGATTTTTGCAACACTTTACAGTAGATAAAATGAGTCTTGATTTCAGCAGAAAATTGAAAAAGAAACCCCAAACGTTCTGATTAATTATGGACTGAATAGTGTAAGAATTAATATCTATGCAACTGACTCAAAACTAATATTTGAACAGTGTTTATCAATGGTTTTTATCAGAGAAGAATGAGATACTGAATGAGATATCAGAAGATTCAGTACCCTGTTCTTTCAACACTTTTATTGATGATTTGGATTAAGAGATGTTTATCTAATTTTCAGGTGATAAAAAATTGGCTGGAATCCTTAAGCATCTTCTAGATTTGTCTACTTTCCCCAGACTGTATCTACAAGTCCTTCACTAAACTAAACATGATGCCTGCATTTATTGTTCAAATTGTTTGCTCTTTCCAAAGTCCTTTATCTAGGAATAGCAGGTACTGTACTGTAAATGACTTTGCCATAGGAATAGACAACAAATACCTAACCAACATTACTGGGGTTAGGCAGCTTCTAAATTTCATTAGTGAGGACAAAACATTCATGTATTATTATATATTATATTTGATTGCATGGTCAGACAGACATTTAAAAGGAGTTTGGCATTTTTATCTATTTCCAATGACCTGGGATAGGCAGATGTTGTTTAATAATAATGGTATCAATACTTATCTAACAAAAACACCTGTCCATCCCAGGTCTTATTAAAGTCTTCTGCTATCAGTTTCTTGGAGCAAGTTGTTCCTAGGTTGTCTATCTTTTACTTTTTCAACTACTGGGAGACAAGGTGGTGAAGAGCAGGGAAACAAAAATTGATTTGCAATTTATTACTTCAGAATTTTGATATTTGGCTTCTTAGATAAAATTATTCATGTGTACAATGATCTGATTCTTTCTAGCTTACCAACATCAGTAGAGATTATAATAATAATTCCAAGTATAAATTGTCCAGTAGGCTATAAGCAAACATCTTTAAGATTTTTTTAAAAAACCTAGTTGCTATACACGCATTCCACAAATGCTTCTATTTTTTATTCAGAATATTACAATGCAGACTAAAAGATTGAAATCTTAGATGTAGAAATCCAACACAATATTGGGATATGGTGTGTTTCAGAGTATGTGTGTATGTTAGTCAATTCCTGCTCCTGTAGAATAGTAGCAGAGGTCTGTTCCTATTGATTACATTTAATTCAATTTACAATGTAGTTCAATAGAAATATCTAGGTCAGAATAGCTAATGTAGCTATGAAGCATTTGACAGGCATTTTAATCATATCTCCAGTTTCTAAGAAATCTGAAATGTTTTATAAATGTTAAAAAATTGGCTTCACTTACTCCCAAAGGATGGTTAGTTTCAGAATTTTTAATAAAGTAACAAAACATGGCCAAAGGAACACAGCATTTCTGAGCAATGATGACAGAAATCCTAGGCAGTAGTTCTTATAGCCAGGTAAAATTTTATAGAACTGGCCAACAGAAAACATTACTGTGGGAGAAAGGAATCAACACTGCAAAGGTTTCCAGAATATTATATTGTTCTAGCATTGTGTAAATATCCCAAATCTAAAGCAGAACGTTTACGTAAAAGATGCCAAGTCAGTTTCTCAATACATATTCTACTTTCAATTAGTTGCAGAATATGTTTTTATGCTTAATGATATTACTGATTAATGCAAATAAGCAGTGTATTTGTGAAGCTTACTATTATTTATTTCCATCATAAAATAGAGACAGTCTTTTGAAGTTTATAATGGAAAAAAGCTATTTTTAAACATACATTTTAATTTCAAAGATTACAAAAATAAATAATAAAAGGATCATTAATTGATGTTTTGTTATAAACTCTTTGTAATCTAAACACTGTTTCTTGTTCATTTCAGTGAATTATACAGTGGAACTTCCTGATAGATTTAGAGAAATATATACTTTACATGATATGATTCATAAACATTTTTTTAAAACCCTAATGTAAAAAAGAATAAGTTTCTGGAAGAGGTTAGTTGTGGGGATGTATTTCAATAACCTGCATCAAAGTAGATTTTCATATGAAATATCACAATCCAAAATCATACAATTTTTATTTATAACTATTATGAAAGTTTGCAAGAAATCCCATGGAAGCCAAACAATCATGTGTTGGCAGAATGAATGCATACCAAAACTTTATTATAAGGAGAAAATGATTATTTATTTGTGAAGTTTTTTAGCTAAGACTTCATAAGTTTCTAAACAAGGAAGCACTGTTGTGACTTTCCATATGGCACATATTTGGAGTCAAGTCACAATATTATTTATTCGAGTACGGCCTGCTTGCAATCAAAGATAATACTTCCTCTAACAGTTGGAAACTTTTTAGGCTGGAAAAAAATAAGAGTGTGGACATGTTGAGGTGTACAAAATCACGTGTAATGTCAGAATGTTGACAGTACTTCCTTCAAATATTAGAACTAGGATCATTCAATAAAGCTGGTTAGAAAGAAATTTAAAACAGACAAAAAAGAATCATTTAGTCACATAAATAGGAATTTACCAACACAAGGCATGGAGCTGGCTAACAACTTGAATGAATTGTAATAAATTCATGAAGAACAGGTCAGTCAAGGGATATTGGTCTTGAGGACAATCATACCTTCAGCCTGGGAACAATATTCCTTCAAATATTAGTTATAGAGAATATGTCTCTTTCTTGTAAAGGAATCTCAGTGATCACTGTTGGAAAATGGCTGAAATAAGATGTGCCACAGTCTGAGTCATGAATGCTAATCTTATGTTTTTATGGACAATCCATTTGGATCACATTCTTTCAATAAGTTTGGCATAGATGGCCATTTATGCTGTATATTGCATCTTTGAAAGAGGAAGTCAAGCAATCTTAACAGAGGTGGACTGTGTAAGGACACTGGAAAAAAGGAACAGATATAGGGATGCTGCAGAAGCTTATATGAATACTTGGCCTTACACAATCTTTCAAAAAGTACCAACAATATGGGTCCTCAATGGACCACCAGGCAGAAACAAACTTCACTAATATAGAATTCTTTATTGGCCAAGTGTGATTGGACATACAAGGAATTTGTCTTGGTACAAATGCTCTCAGTGTACATAAAATAAAAGATACATTCATCGAGTCAAAAATCATAAGGTACAACACTTAATAATAGCCATACGGTACAATAAGCAATCAAATCATACTAGGAAACAGTCAATATAAATCATAAGGATACAAGCGACAAAGTTAAAGTCATACAGTCACAAGTGAGAGGGGATGGGTGATAAGGAGTAATGAAAAGATTAATAGTAATAGTTGTGCAGATTTTGTAAATAGTTGGACAGTGTTGAGGGAATTATTGGGCTTGTTCTCTCTTTCAATCTCATTTTGTGCATAAGTATTCCTTTAAAATCCTAAGACTGGTGCATTCTGTGATTCTGGCATATGCAATAATATTCAATCCTCAATAACTAATTGTATTAATGTTTTTATAGAAATCCAGTAACAATCATGCTGCTTGGATTCAATATATATATAATATATATAACAATAGTCTTTATTAGTTCACAGAAATTAAATCTGTTATTTGTGCATAAGTGCATAAAATAGCAGTGAAAATGTTCCTTTCTATTTCTTCAACAAGTGATATTAAATGCACCCAGAATCCTTTCCTAAAATTGTTTATATACTCTGTGTGTGTGCATGTGTGTGTGCATGTGCATATGTATTTGTGTGTGTGTGTGTGTAAACATATACTTTAAATTACAGGTGAAACTCAAAAAATTAGAATATCGTGCAAAAGTTCATTTATTTCAGTAATGCAACTTAAAAGGTGAAACTAATATATGAGATAGACTCATTACATGCAAAAACAAGATAGTTCAAGCCATGATTTGTCATAATTGTGATGATTAAGTTGCATTACTGAAATAAATGAACTTTTGCACGATATTCTAATTTTTCGAGTTTCACCTGTATAATCAGCATATTGTTCATCTGTATACCAAACCCAAGCACATATACATACACATGCATATACTTTAAGTAATAAATAGTATGTTCAAAATGCCCTAATTCCTGCATTTTTATTGTCAAAGTTTACAACAGGCTATTTGTCCCAATGTATGTTTTGTAATGAACTTCAGTGATCTCAGTTTTCTCATTCTCCTGATGATGGTGAAGGAAAAATATAGCCCTTTCCTTCCATAATCGCTACTTCCTTCCAAGTAAATGCAGCAACAGGTGCCCTTTTCCTTCCCCAAATTCCCTCCCTGACTACTCAGTGTGAAGTAGTTTTCATTTATACATGAAGAAGAAACTAAGTAGATGATAATGAAATATCATAGCACCATAAAGCAAGCTAAAGTTAAGGATTTGTGTGGTTTTTGTAAAGGTAGAGAGATGAAGTCAATAGTTTTTTAAAATAAAGACTTTTTTCCCTGTTTTTCCAAGGCCGCTTATCAAAGGCTTTTTCCCTTTATCCTCTGGATTTTAGTGTTGCACTATGCACCATGCCTAAACAGAAACCAAGTGAAACCAAGTTTTTCATATTATATAGAAGGCCATGTGGGAAAGGAAACAATATATCTTTAGCAATTTTACTGTGATGCATATTTTATATCTGAGACTAGAATTCATTACTGGCAGAATCAATTATGTTTGCAGAGTGAGACACTCCCCTCTTGCCAAATATTGCTTAACTGGGTACTGATATTTTTTTCTGTTGGATTTATCCCTTGTTACACAGACTATTGATTTGTATGGGAGAGAAAATTGTAAGTAAAATTTTACTTGCAGCACAATGCACCAAAAACCATGGCTTGACTAACCCTGTCTAGAAATATTTATTTTAAGTGAAAAGGACCAAATGGGAAAGACTGCAGCGATGAAGCCATTAAGGCCAACCTCTTCAACACATTCTTCAGTTCAGTCTTTGTAAATAGCAATGGCTCATGCCCCACACTTCCTAGTCATACCACAACTAACTGTAATGATCTACTATATATTGACTTTACAGAAGATAACATAGAAAAGGCACTATGTAACCTAAAACCATCCCTATCTATTGGCCCTGATGGCTTATGTGCATACTTCTTAAAAAAGCTCTCCTCTGCCATAGCAGAACCCCTAAGCATTATATATGAGATATCATTCAGAACCAGATCCTTACCAAAGCTATGATCCTTAGCTGTGGTCATCCCTATCTTCAAAAAAGGTGACCCCAGCCTTGATGAAAACTACAAACCAATCTCACTGTTTTGCATCATGTGCAAAGTCATGGAATCAATCATTAACCAATTCATCACCCTCCACTTAGAGTCAAACAACCTGTTCTACAAAAAACAATTTGGCTTCAGGAAAAAATTGTCCTGCAATCTACAACTTCTTCACTGCAAAAACATATGGACCACTCTACTAGGGTAAAGCAATAGACACAATTTACATAGACTTCTGCAAAGGCTTTGATTCAGTGGTACATGACAAACTACTGCTAAAACTAAACTCTTACGGCATTTCTGGATCCTTTCATAAGTGGTTTACTGCATTCCTGTCAAATAGGTAACAAATAGTAAAAATAGGGAGAGCCATATCAAACCCTGCTCTAGTTAACAGTGGTGTTCCCCAAGACAGCATTCTAGGACCCACACTCTTTATACTCTATATAAATGACCTTTGCAATCACCTTATAAGCAACTGAGTCCTCTTCACGGATGACGTCAAACTATTCAACATCACCGACAATGCTACTGTCCTTCAAAGCGACCTTTATTATGTGTCTGAATGGTCAAACAATTGGCAACTCCAAATCTCGGCCAACAAATGCTCTGTCCTACACATTGATAAAAAAAATCAGTACCCCAAAAATCAGTACCCCCAAAATCAGTACACCAAATAGGCAGATATGACCTCGTTGATGATCCTCACTCTGTCAAGGACCTTAGAGTACTCATATCAAAGGACCTAAGCACCAGAGCTCACTGTAACAGCATGGACAAAAAGGCATTAAGAGTTGTAAATCTAATCTTACGAAGCTTCTCCTCCGGAAATATTGAATTGCTAACTAGGACATACAAAACATTTGCTAGACCAATACTCGAATACAGCTCATCTGTCTGGAATTCGCACTGTATATCAGACATTAATACAATTGAGTGAGTAGTATTTCACAAGAAGAGTACTACACTCATCTGCTCACAATAGAATACCCTATATATCATCAGGCTTGAAATTTTGGACTTGGACAACCTTGAACTACACCGCCTATAGTTAGAGTTAAGTGTAGTACACAAAATTATCTGCTACAATGTCCTATCAGTCAGTGATAACTTCAGCTTCAACCGCAACAAGAGCACACAACAGATACAAACTCAATGTAAACCGTTCCAAACTTGATTGCAGAAAATACGATTTCAGCAACAGAGTGGTCAATGCCTGGAATGTACTACCTGATTCTGTTGTTACATTCTCTAACCCCCACTCCTTTAACTCAAACTATCCATTATTGACCTCACCCCATTCCTAAGAGGTCTGTAAGGGGCATGCATAAGTGCACAATCATGCCTACTATCCCTGTCCTATTGTCCCCATGTATTCGTACCTGTTTCCTGTATTCTTACTCATGTTTATACTTATACCTATTATTTTGTAAGCAATTGACAAATCAAAATAAATAAATAAAATAAAACACTCAGATATTCAATCAGATATGCTATTGCTGTTCAGATGCTTGACACTGTTTGAGTTAAAACCTTTTCCTGTTACAGAATTGAATGTGCAGATAACATCTAGGTTATTTATAGCACAGATCAGTGTGGTAGGACAGATCATCTACATTATGTACTGCATATGTGACTTCCTGGAAGAAAAGGATTTTAAAAACCCTGTTACATGATTATATGTGACAAAAAGTCCAATATCTGTAGGCTTTTTATTCTATGAATTCATCTCATATGAGCAGTATTCTGCAGATTTCCAAATAGTTGAAAATTGTTATTTTATTTCGAACATATTTTAGTGTTGGAAATAAGATTGAGATAAAAGATCCTGAGACAAATAAATTATCACCCTGGGAATTAATATATACCTTAAGTGATGATCAGACAATCATGTGTTAGTTGGCTAGTTATATGTTTTTTCTGTGGATCAGACAATCTGAGGTAAAAGATTAACTGCAAGCATATTGGATGTCTACAAAATACTATGTTCTGAAAGAATTCAGAAAGCATTTTTATAGGCTTGGTAGTATAGCCTGGCTAGTTTCTATCTTTAGTTTAAAATGTAGTTAACAATCATAAATTGGTTCTTTGTCAAAAAAATAAAAAGTATTTGAATCTTTCTCTGCTTTAAACATTTATTCAATGATAGAAGTAGAGGTAGAAATGCATATGTTAATCCTTTTCTCAGAAGTAGTGATTAAGTGAAGTTTCTTAGTGTCAGAAGTTTGATACTAATGAGGTAATATAGACATTGAACAGCCTATTTTGTCTTGGTCTGTGACCTTCTTGGCCTAAGACCTGCCCAGAATTACATGACTACAGTGAACTTCTGATTTCATTCTTAGCTTCCCATTCTCTTAAACAATTAATATCTCCAGAGAAACTGATTTAATTTAATTCATTCAATTTAGGTATGTCTGTCTCTGGTCAATTCACAATAAAATCAAATAAGGTAAAATATACAATATGAATAGAATCATAAATAATAAATAAAGAACAAGAGAGAACATCCAGTCAACAACACTCCTCCATGCAAACATATTCAACATGGACTCTAACTATCCTAACCAAAGCTAGGAGAACAGCCAGGTTTTTAAGACTGTCCATGATGGAAGTGACACACATCTCAGGGGGAACATCATTTCAAAGGGCAGGAACTGTGACATAGATAGCATGCTTCCTGGGTTCTGATGGATGGTATTGCTTATTCGAGGAAACCCAAAGGATGCCAAGCTATCCACTCATACTGATTATGTCATACAGACATTAAATAAGAGAAATAAGCAATTCTTGTGCCAAGAGATGAGTAAAGGTAGTATTATAAAGCACATTAAAGTTGCTACAAATAATAGTAAAAATAAACACAAAAAATTTGTAATTTCAATTTATTTAATAGCAAAGTGTTTCATTTTACCTCTGTAAAATTTTATATGAAGTCATTTGGGTGAGGATGTGTTGATCAGCCCCCACTTTGAATACTTTGTCCAATTTTGGGCACCATATTTAACAAACACTTTCTGAGAAATTGGAACATGTTCAGAAAAGGACAAAAGGATAGTACAGCAAAGGAAGCTCATGGCGAGAGAGAGAGAACAAAAAGGACATGTTTAGCTTTAAGAAAAGAAAACTGAAAGAGTATTTGAGAAAGGGTCCAGGACAATCAAGTAATTAAGTTAGAGAGATCCAGTTGAATATTTGGAAAAATGTCATAATTATAAAGAAATCTTATAATGGAACCAATGCTAATTGGTAAGCTTTCCTTCACTGGATATCATCAAAGTCAGAACATCCTTCTGATTCAATTTGCATTTCTGCCCTGAGCAAGGAGTTGGATTGAGTGACCTAAACAAGTCCTCCCAACTCTATGACTCTAGGCAGATATAACTTTTTCATATTTGCTACCTGCTCACAAAGCAAAACAAAAACATCTTAATTGACCAGCTATTCAAAACTGAAAACATTTCTAGAGAGAGAGAGGCAGGTTCTACAATGGACAGCAACTCTTTACTTCCAATTGACTTCTAATGACATTTACACATCTTCACAATCACTTTGGCTTACATCCATGTGCATCCAATAGTCTGTAGTATCAACCCTTCCAAGAAATTGAAGCACTTGACTTCTGAAAAATAGACACGAATGTGCAAATCAGCTTGCTTAGATTCCCTGTCATGTTGCTGTCTAAACCCATTATGGAGAGGTGGTTTGATGCAGTGGGTGAGATGCTGGCCTAGAAACCAGGATATTGTGAGTTCTAATCCTGCTTTAGCAATGAAAGCCAATTGGATGATTTTGGGCCAATCACTCACTCTCAGCTCAACACAAAGTACTTGTTATGGGGAAAATAGGGGAAGAAATATTACATATGTTTTCTGCCTTGAGTTACTTTCAAAGTGATAAAGATGGGATAAAAATCTTTTTAAAAATTGCTTTCCCTAACTCTGGCTACACAGTATTTGCATACAGTGGATATGTAAAGTCAGATATAAGCCAAAGCTTTGAAAACCACATTTATTTAATTTTCATGCAGAAAATGGCAAAATAAAAATCTATATTATCAATTTTCTGTGACTCCATTTCAGGAATGTAATCATGGGAGAGAGGGAGGGAGGGAGGGAGGAAAGTATCATCTATCTTATGGCTGGTTGCTTCTGATCTAGAAAAGGAAATATAGCCACCAATTAACAAAAGTTAGCAATGGTTGCTGCAAATTTTTGTATATTAGAAAATGTGCCTATAGGAAGAGAAAGTCTGAGCATATCCTGTATGACTTAAATAATACCTTTTTAATGTTTGCCATCCTGATATATTTGGATTCTTTGTGGAGTAGAAAAAGAACATTTAATGACACCCTAGACTTCTGTCAATGAGGGGAGTTATTAGGAATTTCCATATGGTGGCTGAAAGATTACAAATGGCACTTTAAAGTCTGCCAAATTAAATATAAATTAAGTGCAAATTATTTTTTTAAAAACTACAAAACAGTAATTTAAACACTAATGAAAAAGACATCATTATATTAAATGGCACCACTGCCCTAAAATACATAGGAAAGAAATACACATCCAAGACCTTAATAATGTAATAAAAGCTGTTATTATAAATACAGATCTGAGGTTTAAACACAATCATGCAACTTAAAATTTTAACACAGATTCTGTTGTTGACATTTTGCAGTCATGACCTAGATTTATATTTACAATTTGGAAGTACAGTAACTTCTTTCCAAGTATTGTAAGTGTAACAGCGCTCCAATAGCTCTTTTGGTAAAATAAAGAGAAACACAATCTTGAACTGATTACAGAATTTGGTGAGAATATCATGATCATTACTGAATCCTAATGTTCAAGAAGTCATTGTGCACTCTGCAAGGGAATATCTTTTATATTAATTCAAAGTAATGAAACAGTTACATCATCAAATCAAGAAGGCATAATAATCAATTTAATTTTAATTTATCAAATTTATAAGCCACCCAACTCCTACCAACTCAATAGTAAAGTTTCTACATATTAGTTAATCTGACAAGTCTGTGAAATAATATAAAAAGAGAAACAAAAGAAAAAAGAGCCACTCTTGCTTTCTAGATGAGTTAGTCTATAAATCTGAAAATATAGCAGTGTGTGTGTGTGTAGATGTCTATTTTAAGTCTTGAGATATGATAGAACCAGTGGTGGAATTCAAAATTTTTACTACCGGTTCTGTGGGTGTGGCTTGGTGGGTGTGGCAGGGGAAGAATACTGTAAAATCTCCATTCCCTCCCCACTCCAGGGGAAGGTTACCACCGGTTCTCCGAACTACTCAAAATCTACACTACTAGTTCTCCAGAACTGGTCAGAACCTGCTGAATACCACCTCTGTATACAACCTAGAAACTTGAATGTCTCTATTGTTAATACTGTGTTGTCTAGTATTGTCAGAGGTGGCAGTATAGGATGGTTTCTCCTAAAATCTACCACCATTTCTACAGTTTTGAGTGTAGTTCAAGATTGTTCTGGTTGCACCACAGAGCTAGTTGTTCAATTTCCCATCTGTATGGAGATTCATTGTTGTCTCGAATGAGACCAATCACTGTTGTATCATCTGCAAACTTCACTACTCTAACAGGGGGATCTTTTGAGATTCAGTCATTGTTATAGAGAGAGAAAAGTGGAGAGAGTAATCAGCCCTGGGGGACTCCTGTGCTAATTGTACAGGTATCTGATGTGATTTTGCCTAGCTTCACCAGCTGTTTTGCATGTTGTATTCACCTGCTGCTTCCTGTTTTGCATGTTGTACCAAATTACAGATTCGTTTGGCAGGAATATTTGAAAGACTAGAATTGATTTCCTAGATTCCAATTGTTCCTAATAGACCTGCTTAGCAAACATGAGTAACTGCCATGGACTACAATAATATGTTGGTGTAGGAACTCCTGCCAACTCCTGTATGATATATATCAGGTTTGTTTGACTGCACCACCTATCTTTTCATTTTCTACTTTAATTTCAAACAATTCCCATGTACAAGCAAGAAAAAGCTCCTTTCTCATGTTTGAAGAAAAGCCTTTTAATCAAATCTGATGTCACCAAAGAGAAAGCTCCAATTCTGGTGCTCATAAACTGGTAGATTTGATTATAAGACTAAAAACTTGGCACTGCTTCCAAAAAGATCTCAGGTGATTAAGAATAATGTAGGAAAAGGCTTTTCTTCAAACATGAGAAAGGATGTTGGTCCCTAAAGAGAGTTGCTGGTTATTTCCTTAACAAGTTTCATCAGTAAAAGACCTTCCTCACATTAAAACTTGGTGAACTGTTGTGAGTTTACTGTTTGAATTAAAGCTTAACATATGTCTGTTTCTTTGCTTTTAATTTAAATGGTTGGTGGTTCATATGGTAAGCAATTTTTGGGAAACTGTTGGTAGGAAGAAATGTTCAGCAGGTCTTCTTATTTAAAAGTTCCCACCAAATTTATGGAATAAAATAATGTATTCCACTGAAAGTAATTAATCCTCTCTATAGTAAAACAATTGATTGGAGGCAAAAAAATACACTGCAGACAGAATGATAGCAGTTTCTGTTTAATAGGTAATATAAATAATAAACATAATAAACTCTGAACATTCCACTTCAGGTAGTATATAACTACTTTTTATGGTTTTTATTGGTGATTATGATGCAGCTGTGAATTTATTACTATAATGTCTACATTTTGGTTAATTCTATGTTTGTTTGTTTATGTATATAAACATTCTATTATCATTTTTCCTTAATGGCAGCACTTCCATTCATACAAGTTGGAACTCCTGATTTTCACTGCTTTTTCATCATTATTGTTTAATAAAGCTGCTCATGCCATGTGATTTATTTTTCTGGGATCCATCGTTCCATAAGAGCACTTAACGAGGACGATAGAACATTTGCAATGGGTGATGAAGATCAGATTATCTCCCTTTCATTAAGAAAACCTCCATTAAGTTAATTGCCATTAAAGTAATTAGATTAAATTTCAGAAAAAACACCATTTGAGATGAGGATAGCTTCTACCCTATGGTGATTTAGAAGATCTTCAGCAAGGGAGAGTGAAGATACTTTATTTATTAACACCTGTGTTTTTTGCACTCTTTTTTTATTATTAATATTATTATTATTATTTACGTAATGCTGACTAATGCAATACCCTGTACATGGGTCTTCCCTTGAGGACCACCAAGAAACTTAAGCTGGTCCAGAATGCAGTGGCATTTCTTGATATGTTACTTGAGGGACTGCCTGTTTATCACTGTATTTGCCCTGTTTTTCAATCTAACAGGATTGGAATGCTTTGTCATCTTTTGAGACCTTGAAAATGCACCTTCTTTGTAGCAGTGAATGACCTCTGGAATGAGGTTTCCCTTGAGACCTGAATATGCCTCACCCTTCTAAAGATATAATTCTTCTTCCTGGCCTTTGGTGAAAATGATTAATGTTCCTTCTTCCTTTCTTTTCCTTGTTTCCATCCATTTTTGCATTTTTACTTGTTTTTTTCAATGTTTTTAACAATTTGTAAACTGTCCAGACTCATTGGCAATCAAGTGGCATATAAATGTAAGCAATCAATCAATCATTAACATTTTAAACTGTTATCATTATTTTTTTCTTTGTTTTAATTGTTATAAGCCACTCAGCATCACTGGGAGTTGGGTAGCATATAAATGTATTAAATAAATATATAATCCATGCTACATCTCACTTTCAGGATACAATGTAATCATTGTAGTTATGTATTTACTGAGGGACTGCCTGTTTCTCATTAGTTCTTATTACTTAGAATTATTACATTAAGCAATTTTATTATTCTGTTTATAATATCCCTTCACAGATATTTTTTACAAAATAGTTTACTAAACCATGAAAGACAAGAATAAAAAGATAACTTCCATTTCCCCCCACCTTTTCCCATTGATTGTCCTTTCTAGTACAATTGATTCTTCCTCTTCGTTTTTTATTTTTATTTTGCATTTTTCTACTACAAAAGGAAGTGTAATGTGTGTTTGTCTGTGAGAGAGTTTTTAATATTTCTTTGCTTGAGAGCAGTTTGTGTGTGACTGCATGTGAGAGAAAAATGATTGGAATATCTAGATTTATGGATGGGGAAACAGGAAATGAACTGTTTAATTTAATCAATTACTTTTTTCTCTGGCCCTACTTGATTGCAGCGTGGCTTCTGGTAGTATATATACTTTGCATACCACTGAAGCTTTTTGTGACATGCCTGCACTCTGCCTATGACACAAGCTTTCCTATGGGAATCTAAACTTACACCTATTCCCAGCTTCTTGTTATCAGCATTGCTAGCACACACTGGCCCCAGCACATTTGTTTGGGTTAAGCACATAAGCTGGATATTTGACAAGCCATGGCAGCTGAAGGCATAACAGAACTTTATTTAAAAAAATACTTTTCAATCTATGCTTAAAAACTCCTATGGTTACCTCTACTGTTATTTTAGTCCAATGAGTTTATAATCACAGATTGAAAAATAATAGAAAGCAGAACATACCCACCCACACACTCATGCATACCAGATCCATAATCCAGCAACTCTGCATCAGACAAATATCAGAATGCATCCTTTAAAAAACAACAGATAATGAAACCATTCATGAAAATTTCCCAAACTCCAACAACAAAACCAATAATGTTATTAACACAAGGTGAAATTATACTCAGTTGCTGATCAATACTGGAAGTAACCTTCCAGCTCACCCCTTATTATCATTGAATAACTCTGTTGTGATTTGTTCATGGTTGGGGAACACGAATGGCAAAAACAAATTCTCCATTTAAAAATAATTTTCCAAATGATAGTTTGTATAAACAGAAGGCCTCCTTTTTAATTAGCTTGCCCAGTCTTTTATCTCTCCAGAAATTCTCAATAAAGCTATCCTATAACTTTGAATGGTCAAATTATAAAGTACTAGGATAAGCACTGTTGAGCCCAGCCTCTGTGATACAAATCCCTTTGGTGTTAAGAAAGCATTTATGGATTGAATGAAACAGAAAACTCTGAGAGGTAGCTCAGAATCTTATTTCTTACCCTGAAATCCATCCAAGTAAGAATTGCACTGAAAAATTAGCCACTTTAATTCTCAGCGTTCTATATATAACTTTGATTCATATCTAGGCTTGCTGCTTTATTATTATTTATAAGTTGAACTAGATATGCAACTTCTTTAATCGCTAAGCTCATCACTATAGTTATCAGATTCCACATTAACTGTCCTGTTCTTAATTATATAGTTTTTACACTTAAAAAAACCCAAGCACTTGCATTTCATATTATTTGTTCCTTAAACTTGTATAAGTTAGAAGAAATATCTGTGTTGCCATATTCCTTTATGTGGGTATCTTTATCAGTTATAGCCCTTGTTTAACCTTAAAACTAAAGATGGCATTGAGAATTCAAACATCAACCCACTTAATGACTTAGTGATTATGTAAGTTTAACAACTTAAATTGACTTCATTTAAATATTATCTTTCAATAATCTAGCAGTTTTAAAGATTTTCTAGTTTTGTTGCAGGGAATTACATGACTCAAATTTACTTTTGAGTATGTATTACTATTGAAGTATAAAAGAAAAAGCATTAAAATAACACAAGGTTTTATTTAGGATCAGTCCTTCAGTTCTGATTCAAGCAATTCCCAGTGGTCTCATATTCAAGAGAAATCCAGACATTTGTCTGCGAAAGAATGTTTGCAATCTGTTAAGGTTGCAAAATAAGAGAGTTCTTGTAAAAAAACATGATAAGGGTATGACATGAGCTATCATGTTTAGTCTCCAAGAATCTTGTCAAGTCCCAGAAAAGGGGAGAAATTTTAACGGTGATGACACCCTAACCTTGAATCACTAAAGCATATTTTATTTATTTCAGCTGAATGTCAAAAGCAAAGAAAGCAAATTTCATAGCATACCAGTATTAATATGATGACCTGGGGCACAGCATAGAGGCAACACAAACAGCTGGCAGTTCAAACCACCCTTTTATTGCTCCAAATTTCCCCAAATGCCCCCATGTTTCTGGCAAGTCCCAGAGGAAAGTGATCACACACACACACACACACACACACACAGACACACACACACACCTCCAGTAACATCTGTCTGCAAGTAGTCCAACCCAACACTGTGAACACAATGGATGCAAAGCAAGAAATCCAGAGGGACAAGTCAATGAGTCCAGGGAGCAAAAGAGCAAGGCAATTAATTCAGGAAGCCAGGAAGAAAGCAGGAAATCCAGAAAATTTCAAACGTCGGCAATGGCACTCAATGTTCCAGGAATTCAGCATTTGTTCCTAACAAATGCCGCTCCTCACAGCATCTTCTTAAGTTTCAGTGCCCAGATGTGCCTTGTGAAGAAGGGAGGAGTGATCTCCTCCTGAGTAGTTGGGTCAGTCTGCACTGTTCTTGCTTTCTGTCCTTTTCTCCATGTTCCAGGATCAGGAGACGGCGGTCCTAGCCTATCGCCTGAACTCTGTCTCTCATGTTCACTGCTTAGCATCTCTTGGTCATCCTACCCTGCTTCCTTCCTGCCTACAAGTTATCCCAATCTTGAAAGGCCCTGACCCAACTCGTCATTCCTCCAAAACCAAAACCAAAATATATAGGTTATATAGGTTCTCCTGCTTGAGAAGAGAGCTGGATTACAAGACCTCCAAGATCTCATGAAGCTTCTATTCTATTCTATTCTATTCTAGTTCTAGTCTAGTCTAGTCTAGTCTAGTCTAGTCTAGTCTATTCCATTCCATTCCATTCCATTTTATTGTGCACTTATGGATATTTTAATGAGCATTTTAAGTAACTGTAAAATGTAGTTACATATTTCATTTTTTAAATCTTTGCAGATTGAATTCATCCTATTTGTTGCACTGGACAGTTATCTTCATTTTTACAAAAATTTAAAGAGCAGCATCTACATCAAAATGTAAGAAAACAAGCACCTCATCGGGAATATTCAGGGTCACTGTAGATCCATTTATGAAGCACATAAACACACAGCAATTAAAAAGTAAAGATTAAATAATCAATATTTTTACTAGCAGAATATAACTTTCAATAAATGCCTTCTTGCCTTCTATTAGCACAAACTGGCAAAATAGTTACTAAGGATTTTAAACTATTAATTTTCAGTACATAAATAGTTTTAGAAATACTGGCTTTTTCACTATAAAATCATCTTCGGGCTTCTTGTCATCTGGCATTTCTTTATAATATCCCTTGGGCAATAACTTTATTTTTCACCCAATAAAAATAAGAGTTTCTTACTAAGCAAAAATTAATGCTCAGATTTCCACCTGGCAGGAAATATATATACCTTAGCTTATAAGGTTACAGTCTTCATAAAAATGAATACAGATTTATTAAAAATTTCTACATTAATCTGCTTTAGGAATCCAAGCTAAACATCAGAACATCAATTATAAAGCAAAATTCCATTTTAAACATATACATACATACTCATAAATAATATATATATATATAAATATTTCCTATATATTCCTCTGTGTGTGTGTGTTTGTGTGTATGTATGCACATATACAAACACAAACACACACAAACACAACACACACACATTACTGAATATAGGAATGTATATATTCCTATAGGAATGTATATATTCCTATATCAAAAACATCATCAAAAAGCACAACAAATAATGTTCTTTCTGCGCCAACTCAGGAAGCTCAAATTGCCCAAAGAGCTGTTGATTTTCAGTTCTATAGAGGAATTATTGAGTCTGTTGTCTGTACCTCTATAACTGTCTGGTTTGGCTCTGCAGCCAAACAAGACAGACACAGATATCATTGGATAGTTAGGACTGCAGAAAAAACAATTGCTGCCAACCTGCCCTCCATTGAGGACCTGTGTACTGCACGAGTCAAAAAGAGGGCTGTGAAAATATCTACAGACCCCTCACATCATGGACATAAATTGTTTCAACTTCTACCCTCAAAACAATGCTATACAGCACTGCACACCAGAACAACTAGACACAAGAATAGTTTTTCCAAATGTCATCGCTCTGCTAAACAACTAATTCCCATATCACTGTCAAATTATTTACTAAGACAGTATTACTATTATTCTTCTCATCCTTCCTAGTACCTATCTCTTCCTACTTATGACTATAACCATGTTGCTTGCATCTTTACAATTTATATTGTTTTATTTGTTTCCTAGTATGATTTGATTGCTTATTAGTAACTTACGACTATCACTAAGTGTTGTACCTTATGATTCTTGATAAATGATTTTTATTTTTTCTTTATGTACACTGAGAGCATATGTACCAAAGACAAATTCTTTGTGTGTCAAATTATACTTGGCCAGTAAAGAATTCTAAAATATATGGAGGCGACTTCCTGTTTTGAGCCTCTTCGTGAACGGACCAAAATCTGCGACTGTGCGCAGTTTTGATCCATGCTCACCGCTGGAGACCCCGAGCCAGCTGGCTTTGGGGTTGAAACCACCCTGTAGAGGTGGTGAAGGTTGGGGAGCTGCCAGCAGGGTTGAGGAGAGCCACATCTCTTCTCCCCACCTGGTTTTCTTTTCCCTTTCCTGAAGGCAGCAGAAGCAGCTGGTCAGAAATGGCCACCTCAAAGAAGAACTCGAACGGAAAAGAATATGCAGGAGGAAGCTTGAAGGAGAAAGTGTGATATACCGGGCTTGCAATTGAAAACAACTATTAAAGGTACCCGGAATTTAAACAGCTAAAAACAATGCTATCTCTAAAAGACTTTTACAGCTGCGAATGAAAGGGTTAAGAGGGAAAATTGGTCTCTTTTTTCCCTCAAATACTGATCGCTTCAACTGGCTTGGAATATCAAGAAAGGATTTACAAGAATTGGACATTGATTCACTTGGATATTAATAGGCTGCTTTCAGCTGAAAATAAAGTACCATGTGATAAAGACTTTGAATAACTTTAAAGAGAGTCAAAGATAGAAAACAGAGGGGGAAAAGAGCTTAAATAGGGTGGAGTCTGGAAACAAAGGATACCACCTGGAGTTAAATTGTATTGAGAGTGGATTCACAACAAGACGTGAAAAGAGTACATAGTAAAGGAAGCTCCGTACAAGCCAAGCCCGAAAACTGAAAGTGAAAAGAAAATAAGAAACGGGCTGTGGATTATCAGAGAACTCCTGGCTAGAGGATCTTAGTGAAGGATTAAAGTCATCTGGGGTTGCTTTAAAAGGGAAAAATCTCTTTCAGAATGTCATCACTTTTGAAGAACTAAAACACTATTTAAAGACATTAAAGAAGAGGTAAAAATGATAGAAATGGAGATCCTGAAATATAGAAAATTACAGGAAGCATCAGATGAACAAGAAGGGGACAAAGAAGAAGAAGCCATCTTCAATGATCAAATGACTCTAAAATGGGTTAAGAAAAAGGGGAAGAAAAGGGGAAAAGAGGAAAGAGAGTTAAAAATCTAAGATTGGAGGCAACAATCAAAAAAAGTATAAAATGGGAAATAGTTATAATACTGCAAGGAGCCATAAGGTAGGATTTCAGAAGGGAAATTGGACATAAAGGGGAAAATGGGAAGGGAGAAGAAGAGGGGGAGTTGACAAGAAGAGAAAGTGGTAAAAAATTGAACCAAGATGAGCAACAGCAAGAAAAATACATAAAAATTAAAATCCAACAGTTAGACAATGGTTAATTTAAGTTACTGGGAGGATTCTGAAAGGGACGTGAGATAAATATGGTTAAGTTAGAAAGAAGTTAGTATAGTTTTTTTCTTTTCTGTTAATAAGTAAAGGAGGTAAAGAAGGAAAGAGAATAAAGCCTCTAACAATTTAAAGAGAAAGTATGGAAATTATAAGAAGTATGGAATGTTTTAATACTGTTTTTCTTCTTGATGATGAAATATAGTGATATGGATATTAAATGGTAATAAAACTGAAATATTAAATAGAAATGAATGAATGAATGGATATTTGTAGGAATGTACCAAGCAGAATCTGATTAATAATGGCTAGATGATATAAAATAGAGGGTAACAGAGGTAATAATGGTAAAGGTGAAATAAAAGTTAAACAATAATTGGTTAGAAGAGATAGAGGTCTTATCCTTTAGGGTAGTAATTACAGGGTAAAATATGTTTTATAAGATAATATAAAATTCTAAACAAGATAGACAAAAGTGTAATAATATTGATTGGCAAGATATTGAAAATTGGAAAAAGAAATGTAATTAATGAAATGATGGAATGATGAAATAACTGAAGCAAGACTATAGAAGCTAGAGAAAGGGGGAAATTATGGAAAATAGTGGAATTTGCTATGATAAATGGAATAGAATACACAAAATGAGTGTATAATTGAAATTATAGTCGCATGGAGAAGGAAGGGTCTGGTAACACACTGTTCTCAAAAAAGAATTTTTGTTTTTTTTTTATATTTGTCTGTATGCATTTGTTTGCGAATGGTTCTGGGATGATAATAAGTGTTATAAGATAAATTAATCTAAAAATATGGAATATTTTGTATGTGAGAATATATAAAAATAATTAATAGATGAGAATGGAAAAGATGTACAAGGAGCTTTAACCTACCGGCATACCATATGTTTTTTCTGTGTATGTTTGTCTAAAATAATAAAACTTTTATATATATATATATATATATATATATATATATATATATATATATATATGGAGGCTATAGGTTTCCATGCTGGAAAATATGGGTTTTCCTGTAAAACAACATGGTTTTTCCCTTAGTTTTGTAATAATTTGTAAAGCAATGTAAAATATTCAAAGAAGTATACCCAATAACTGGTCTGATAAAGTTTTCAACCTGTTTAATAGTTCTGGTTTCAAGCATTAATACTGTATGACATAAATTATTGGAAGCAAACAAAGTTATATGGAATTCAAATAAAGCAAAGTCAATTTATTTCATAAAGAACTGACAATTTTCAGAGATGCATATATTACATTCACTTATTGATGGCAGTTTTCCAAAAGTCCATTAGTTTTTGGGAGAAAAATACTGCTTTTTTATTTTTGCAGCTTTATGACGTGGCATTTCAGAACATATTAGACTTCAGTGAGTTAAGGAAAATTATGACTATCGCTATAATCAGAAAGATTCCTCCTCCATAGACTTGCAATGAGATTAAATGTAAAAATTTCAAAGTTTTTCTTTATAACTTTTTCTTTAAAACATAGATGGATTCTTTAGTCTTCTACTTATAGTACAGTATGTCCGAGAAGACACAATTCTAGTGTGATTCGTGGGTTTTTCCTTTTTCTTTTTTCATGTCAGTTGATTGATTGTTGCCCATTACCAAATTCAAGACTGCATATATCTTGTGGGAAATTTAGGTCAGTCTATTGGTTGAATAGTACTTGTTTAATTTAACAGGAGCAATAATTGTAAACAATATGGTCTGTTTTGGGCTCAAGACATAATAATGTAACCTTGAAAGGCTGAAGATTTTATCAAGGGCTTGCTGTTGGTGTGTTTACCTTTCCTAGAATGCTGAGGTGGATTTGAACTATTTATTTATATTTCCCAGAAGACGCTGGGTGACCCTAAACAGGGCCGCTGGGTGGCATCGTGTGGGTACAATAAGAAAGGCAAATATTAGGCTCTCTTACCACCATGAAATAAACCTTAATAACAATCTTTATTTGTATTTTCTTGAATTTATTATTTCTTTTCCTCCAATGGCACTTCTGGCATCTCTTGACCCTTTTTAGCTTTTTCAACTCCTCCATGAGCCATGGAGAAATAGCAGGAGTCATGGGCCAGGAGAGGTTGCACAAGCACAATTCTGTGTAAGGCTCCAGGTAACTATTCCAGTCAGCCACCAGAGTTTTTGTAGGACAGGTAGTATACAGGTGGGCATTTCCCTAGTTCCCTTTTGAAACCCGAATAGATCCATCAGTCACTGAAGCTGGGCCAATCAAAGGTGTCCAGCCTTCCTGTGGAGGGGGGTAGTGCAAAGGAAACTCAAAGTCACCAGGGCATGATCTGACCATAACAGAAGACAGAAGAGCTAAAGAAAGCTTCTCCGATCAATTGCCACTGCTCTGACAAGAAAACCAAGTCCTGGTTGAGGTCACTGTCCCAAATAACATTCATTATAACATTAATAACTATGCTGATAGAACATGTAGTAGTATATATCAGAATTATACTACTAAAGGATATCAGGAAACTGGATGCATTTTAAATTAAACATGATTTCTAGTAAATGTTAAGTAAAGCCATATCTACATATTGAACATTATTTCTCCACTTCACAAGGAAGTTTCCCTAAGACTCTTCTCTATTCAAATGAGAACAGCTTCTGATCTATTTTCAATCCATATGATAATATATATATATATATATTATATGTAATATCAGGAACTAAATGTAACTAAATTCAATTCTCACCAGTTCAAGGTTGACCCTGCCTGCCATCCTTCCAAGGTCAATAAAATGAGGATTCAGTTTGTTGGGGCAATATATTGACTCTAAAACTCTTAGAGAGGACTGTGAAGCACTACAAAATCATTATAAAAACCTTCATGGCATACACAAACTCAGAAAATTAGAAGCTGTAAGATACTGAAAGATCCATTGTCATTTGAGTATTTCTAAAATTAGGCAGATGTAAATGTTAAAATACAGAACTTCATAATGTTTCATGTGAACATGGATGACTGATATCAGTGCTGGATTAACCATTAAGTGAAATACGTATGTGCTTAGGACACCAAGGGAAAGGGGGAAAACACTTTTTCTTCCCATTAGCTATCAAGCTCTTAACTCTTTCTTAACTCTTAACTCTACTGTTTTTAATTTTCAGTGCTTATTGAGCCTTAATGTCTTGTCAGTTAAGCAATGAAAGGGTCAAGGAACCATTATTCAGTTGTGCTCAGGGCATAAATTAATGTTAATCCATCACAGATATACTACTACTACTATTTCTGTGCTGAGGCACTTCCATGGTGAAAGAATTAGCCAATGAGATCACCATTGCTCAGGTGATGCCCAATTAGCGGCTCCTTTCATCTCCCCGTTAATGAATCCACCAAGGTGGTACCTATTTATCTACTTGCATTTGCAAGCTTTCAAACTGCTAGGAGGGGAGAAGATGGAGCTCACCCTGATACACACAACATGTGGGCTTGAAAATTGTCCTAACCATCTGAGCCATCGTGCTCCTCTTATGATGGATATAATAATTACTGAAGGCAACCAAGATAATTCTGTGCAAGTAACCTTTGCAGAACTACAATCAGTTTTGAATGAAGAAAATAATGTAAGCCAATACCCATTCTTTAGCATGACTATTTTGCAAAATAAAGCACAATATGCGAAGTATGAAACCTACCTGAGTTGCCCATTGCAATTAAACAATAACAGCAAACTAGCAAAAATTGAGAGACTTGGAAACAAAGTATTACAAGAACTGTTTGTACTTTTCTGGCCTGGTATTCCTTCTTTTTTCTTAACATCTCACTGTTTCTAAACCAACAGCAGTAGTTATGTCCAGTCTTTCCTGAATTACTGATTAGCCCAGAAAAACAGCTTAGTTCCAGGTTACAATGGAACGGCTGAAGTACAGTGCTTGTAACTGGGAGAAAGCTCAAGTCATGCTATTTTAAACAGCCATATTATTTTCATGTTCAGAAAAAAAATCAAGGTAAAAATGTTTCCCAGATCCTTAATAAATAGCATCTATGATCATCTGCCATAATGATGATTAATATCCATATTCTTGCATGGGTAAACTCAGTAAATATCCTCAGTATTTTGCATCAAATGAAGGATTTCTTTTAAAATTCCAATTCATATTATGGAAAAATTCTCTTTTGGGTTTAGGATACAAAAAAAGCATAATGCAATGTAATAAATGAAGCAGTTTGAACCATTCAAACTATTAACAATATAGAAGAACACATAATATTAATGTGAACATTAATTTTATAAATAATAACTGATTTTAATAAATAGTATGAGTTTATAAAAATGGGAATGAAAATCTCCAAATTAGGGTTGTTTTTTCATATTTGTATTAAATATTGTTATTTCAAGCTGTAAGTTTAATAAAATAATTATGGATTTTTATACAATCATACACAGACACTCCATTCATTAGTGCAAACAGAAAAGCCTGTGTTTTTATGAATTTTGAATTTTTGCAGTAATGAATTTTATAAAGCCAGAGTACTAATTCTAATAACTAGCTATCTTTGTTTGGTTGAACTTTTTTTTTCTGTCGGCGCTCCAGGGAACCTCCATTCCAATCAATAACTATCAAACTATATGTACTAATAACAACTTCCAAAACCAGGAAAAACAGATTACTCATAACAATAAGGAAGCTTCAATCCAAAAAGAGATCACTTTGGCAAAAAAGCAAATCTGGTCACGTTGCCAACTTCAAAAGTCGATACAAAAATTTATGCCACCAGATAAAAACTGAATGCACTAATTATCACATTAAACAAGAGGAAAACCTTCTACGCACAAATTCCACCTGTGTTTTCTACAATTTTGTAAACAACAAACTAAAAGACCCTGAAAGGACCTAATGGCAAAGACTGCAATGATGACACCATCAAAGCCAACCTCTTTAACACATTCTTTGCTCAGTATTTGTAAACAGCAATGGATCAAACCTAGTACTTCCTAGTTGAACCACAGACAACTACAATGATCTAATACATATTGATTTTACAGAAGACATTGTTGAAAAAGCACTACGCAATCTAAAACCATCCCTATCTATTGGACCGGACGGAATATGTGCCTACTTTATGGGCGCCGCCCCAGAAGTGGCGACTTCACCAACAACCAGCCCACTCTCAGAGGCCTCCAGGGATGCAGCGGGCGGGCACTTCTGGCGTCCGCAGCTGTCTTAACATCTTCAATGAACTTGGGATTCGTCTGGCCCTGGAGTCACTGAGGGTAGTGCCGGAGGCCTTAGTGGCTTGAGCAGCTTGCGGGCCTGGCAAATTACATCTTGGCTGGGGGGTTGGTTGAAGGTCGTGGCCCTGGCTACATTGGCTGTACCCTCCCCCAATTGGGGTGGACAGGATATGGCATTTGTTGGCTGGGGCCCTGCTCTGATGGCGACGGTGGCAATGGTGGTCACGGCAGCGGTGTGGATCCAGGGCCAGTGTGATTGCTGGAATCGGGCGTGGACGTTGGAGGTGAGCCTGGAGGATCCCCTGGCCGGGAGGTAGGCACCGATGAAGACAAGGGTGGCTGCACCGTTGGATGCTGCCCCCGATTGATCTTCTCCACCCCCTTTGCCCTCTCTAACTCTGACTCCTTGAACAACTGGGTGGAATGACTGGGCTGTTGGCGCCACAAGGGCTTGTTGGAGCCAATTGAGGAGATGCCGAGGGGCAAGAAGACTCTCCCTGTTTCTCACCTGGGTTGTGAACTATCGGATGGCTTTATCCATCTGCCATCCAGAGCTCTTGTCTCCTGTGTGCTGTGGGGGTTACTCCTCCTGTCCTCATCAGTCTTCACTGGCGAGGGTGATGGAACTTTGCTGGTTCACCCGCCCACTGTGGTGAGAGAACAATGGGATGGGATGCACCACCTCCTCCCCAGCGCAATTCCAACTGCGATGTAACATCTGTCTTTAATCACTGGGGGCCACGAGCGGTGAGAGAGCAGTGGCCAGCCTTATATGCTCGACCAACAGCCCCCTGGAATGCCGTGAGAGGGCATCCAGTGATGGAGGCAACCCAGTGGTTTAGAACTATGCCAATGCTTAGACTATAAGATCATCATTAGGACATACTACTTACATCTTTGGCCACTCCTCCCTTTGTTGACGGGACATTTACCAATATATGCGGACTTTTCTGGCAGCTGAATTGTGGGCTCTGAGGGATTCTCCCCTCTCTTGGGTTTGGCCCACCAGCTTACCATCAGCCTATCTCAAGGATCGATTGTGGAATCCGGAGAGATGGCATGGCGCAGGAAGGGGAAGGGGCCGGGGCTTGGGGAGAGATAAAAAAAAAGGACCCAGGGCTCCTTTGTTAAAAATTTTAAATCGTTTTTTTAGGGGGTTAGGGAAGGGTGGGAAGGGTGGGGGTTTTACTGCAGGAGTTCAGTGCAGCCTGAGACAGGGCCATGGTTTGGGGGGTGCATGAGGGGGCCTGTGGGACTCCGGGTGGAATAGGGGGAGCCATGATCCCCAGGGTGGTTGGAATGGGTAGGAGCCAACGAGGCGGGAGGTCATATCATGTTAGGGGAGCACCCCCCCGCTATATCCAAGCTGTGGTGCACTCCAACCCCTTAGCCTCTTCTCATCTCCTGGGGGTTTTGGGATCCAGGACCCCTGGGCTCAGGCTGGTGTACTTTAATGCCAGGTCCGTGGTTAATAAGGCACCACTCCTCTGTGATGTGATTGAGGAGGAGGCCGCGGACCTGGCTTGCATCACCAGACCTGGTTGGGGCCGGAGGGTGGAGTCCCTCTGGTTGACATTTGCCCGCCAGGTTTTTGGGAGTTGCACCAGTCACGACCCCAGGGAAGGGGTGGTGGGGTGGCTATTGTTATTCAGGAGACCCTGTTTCCAAGGGAGGTCCCTGCCCCGGAGATAGGCGGGCGTGAATCCCTCCTCCTGAGGTGTGGGCCTGCAGGTCGGATGGGCGTGCTGCTTACATACCTGTCCCCCAGCTATGTCTCAGCTGCCCTGCCTGGGCTCCTTGATGCTGTCTCGGGGGTGGCGGTGGAGTTTCCAGAACTCATAGTTCTGGGTGACTTCAACCTGCCCTCCTTGGGACTGGCGTCGGGTTTGGCCCAGGAATTCATGGCCTCCATGGAGGCCATGGGTCTGACCCAGATAATAGATGGCCCAACTCATGAGGGAGGGTAACATGCTCGACCTGGTTTTTGTCTCGGAGCAGTGGCAGAGTGGTCTGGGGGGTGGTGACATAGTTACCCACCTCGTTTCATGGTCAGACCACTATCTCCTGTGGCTGGTCTTTCATCAAGCTGCCCCACACCACTGGGATGAGGAGCCACCCAGATGGTTCTGCCCCAGACGCCTGATGGACACCGAGAGGTTCCAGGCAGAGCTGGGGTTTTTTCCTGCATCCCTTACCCACAGCCCTGCCGAGGTCCTTGCGGCTACCTAGCAACAGTCAGCCATGGGGGCTCTCGACAGGGTTGTCCCCATGCGTCCCCTTACTCGACGCAGATCCTGGTCAGCTCCCTGGTATACTGAGGAGCTCCGGGAGATGAAGCATCGCAGAAGGGGACTAGAGAGCAGGTGGAGGGCAACCTGCTCCAGATCTGACCGAGCCCAGTTAAGAGCCCATATTAGGACTTACCTGGTAGCTGTGGGGGCGGCGAGGAGATCTTATTTCTCTGCCCTCATAGCATCCGAAGATAATCACCCAGCCGCCCTGTTTGGGGTCGCCCACTCCCTCCTGCAGCTGGAGGGGGGTTGGCAGACCCTTTGCGGGGCAGAGCTGATGAATTTGGCCAGTATCTGCAGGATAAAATCGCTCAGATCCGGGAAGGGTTGCACTTGGACTTGCAGTGGCCTGAGGATGGGGATGCAAATGGTCTGGACAATGTGATCTGGACTGAGTTCGATCCTGTTTCTGAGGATGAAGTGGACAGGATTATGTGGCGGCTGAGCTCCACCACATGTTTATTGGACCCGTGCCCTTCCTGGTTGGTTTATGCCTCCAGGGAGGTCACGTGCGGCTGGCTCCGGGCAGTGGTCAATGCTTCGTTAAGGGAGGGGCTATTCCCTGCCACTCTGAAAGAAGCGGTGGTGAGGCCCCTTCTGAAGAAGCCTGCCCTTGACCCAGCTGCGTTGAACAACTTCGTCCGGTCTCCAACCTTCGCTTTTTAGTGAAGGTTGTTGAGAGTGTGGTGGCCCAGCAACTGCCACTTTTCCTGGAGGAAGCGGACTACCTGGATCCATACCAATCGGGCTTCCGGCCTGGGTACAACATGGAGACAGCATTGGTCACGCTGATTGATGATCTCTCTAGGGCTCAGGACAGGGGTTCTTCCTCTGTCCTGGTCCTGTTAGATCTCTCAGCGGCTTTCGATACCATCGACCATGGTATCCTGTTGCGACATCTCGGGGGGTTGGGAGTGGGAGGCATTGTTTTACGGTGGTTCTCCTCCTACCTCTCGGGACGTTTGCAAACAGTGTTGGCAGGGGGGCAGAGGTCGACTCCAAGGTATCTCACTTGTGGGGTGCCCCAGGGGTCGGTCCTCTCGCCCCTCCTGTTCAACATTTATATGAAACTGCTGGGTGAGATCATCCGTGGCTTTGGGGTGAGTTATCATCAGTATGCTGATGATACATGGTTATACATCTCCACCCCAGGCCACATCAGTGATGCTCTCTCCGTGATGTCCCGTTGTCTGGAAGCGGTGCGGATCTGGATGGACAGGAACATGCTTTGACTCAATCCGACCAAGACAGAGTGGCTGTGCATACCGACATCTTGGTCCAGCTTGGATATTCCATCTTTGATCATGGGGGAGGAGGTGATGCCCCCTGTGGACAGGGCATGGAATCTGGGGGTCCTCCTGGACTCACGGCTTAAATTGGAGGAGCAGGTGGGGGCCGTGGCCAGGGGGGCCTTTGCCCAGATCCAGCTGGTTCGCCAGTTGCGCCCATTCCTGGACCGAGATGCCCTGCGCACAGTCACTCAGGCACTCGTCATTTCCCGACTCGACTACTGTAATGCTCTCTACCTAGGACTGCCTTTGCGTACCACTCGGAGGCTTCAACTGGTGCAGAATGCGGCCCTGCAGGTAGTGATGGGAGCCTCCTGATACTCCCATATTACACCCCTCCTGCGCGACCTACATTGGCTTCCGGTTGCCCTCCGGGTGAGATTCAAGGTTTTGGTGTTAACATTCAAAGTCCAGCATGGCATGGGTCCAGGTTATTTATGAGAACGACTCCTCCCAGCATCAAATACCAACCGCCCTGTACGGGCCCACAGGCAGGGTCTCCTCGGGGTGCCGTCTGCGACTTAATGTCGCTTGGCGGTGACCCGGGGGAGGGCCTACTCTGTGGCGGCTCCCACTCTGTGGAATCTTCTTCCACTGGAGCTCGTTGGCCCCGATCTCCGCACCTTCCGCCACGATTTGAAGACCTGGCTCTTTTCACAATCCGGGCTGTGCTGATTCTCTGGGGGTTGGTTTTATTTTAACTATGGGGTTTTAACTTTAATTCGGCTTGAATCTGTTTAATATGTTTTTAACTATATTTATTGTTGTATTTTTTAGCTGTGAGCCGCCCTGAGTCCTTTTGGAGAGGGGGCGGCATATAAGTCGAATTAATAAATAAATAAAATAAATAAATAAATACTTCTTTAAAAAGCTATCCACTGCTATAGCCGAACCTCTAAGCATAATCTTTGAAAAATCTTTCAGGACCAGCTCCTTGCCAAAACTCTGATCACAAGCCATGGTCATCCCCATCTTCAGAAAGGGACACCCCAGTCTAGTTGAAAATTACAGACCAATCTCTTTATGCTGTGTCACCTGTAAAGTCATGGAATCAATTATTAACCAATCCATTATCCTCCACTTAGAGACAAACAACCTACTCTCTAATAAACAATTTGGTTTCAGAAAAAAACTATCCTGTAATCTGCAACTCTTACACTGCAAAAACATATGGACTACACAACTCGATCAGGGCAAAGCAATAGATGCACTGTAACTACATAGCTAAAAAGGCATTAAGAGTTGCTAACCTAATCCTACATAGCTTTTTCTCTGGTAATATAACACTACTAACTAGAGCATACAAAACATTTGCTAGACCTATACTTGAATACAGCTCATCAGTCTGAAACCCATATCATGTATCTGATATTAACACAGTTGAGAAAGTCCAGAAATATTTCACAAGAAGATTTGCTGTTCTATGTACAGCTGATTGTCGGGAGGGAAAAAAAGAAATACCTTAGACGAATGTCAGGTGGGCAGGGTAAGCAAGCATCAGGCGGGAGGGCAACTGGATTGGGGGCATGGCCAGCCAGAATGTACTACCAGTTTGGTGACCCATGCCAAATTATTGCTACTGGTTCACCCAATTAGGTGCGAACCAGCTGAATACCACCACTGGGTTAAACCTAGTAGTATTCTTCTATTAGGAATTGGTATTTCCAGGTTTATTGCTGATTATTACATATCCTTTGTGATTCCCATGTTTTAAACATGACAGAGAAACAATAAAAGCAACTACCATTTTTCCCAAAAAATAAGTTCTACCCTGAAAATAAGCCCTAAGTAAAGGTGTGGTATGAGCAGCACAGGAGGCAATGAACAGCCCACACAGCATAGGTGAGTCCAAGCAGCAGCAGGAGGCACACAATCTGGATGCATTGCAGGAAAGCTGAGAGTTGGTGTGCTGGAGAAGTGGGCGGCTGCAGGAAGCTTGTCTTTGCATGACAGTACCGGCCGCAGATACAGGCAGAGGCACAGGGCGGAGGCAGGTGATCCGGATGTGCTGTGTGGGCCATTGGAAAGCCAAGATCAGTGGGCTGGATTGGGCAGGCAGCCATGAAAGGCTCGTCTTCACATCTGTCGGCTTGCCTGCAGCTTGCGCAGCATGTCGGGATTGTCTGTCTTCCACCCCACATCTCTGCATCTGTCTGCTGCTTGAACAGGGAATCAACTCATCTGCGCTGCACAGGATGTGCAGCCCAAGAGTGCACTGACCAAGGGACCAGAGACATGCGCTTGCTGCCTCTTGTGCATGGGCCGGGGGGGCAGGGCTCCCAGATGGACTGATCACCCTGCAATGTTTCCCTGAAAATAAGCCCTAGTGTTTATTTTGGAACCCCCCAAACACAATACATATATCATTTGTCAGATAAAATATGTTCTGGAAATAATGTTTTTAATTCATATTTATATCCTGCCCTTCTCCAGAGACTCAGGGCTGGCTTACAGTTTTTGGGATACAACCCAATGCTCAGCAATAGCCTTCATTCCATTGTATATGCCTGCTTATTACTAAGCGGCATTTTTACAAAGTCAGCTTATTGCCCCCAACAATCTTGGGTCCTCACTTTACCTACCCCGAGAGGATGGAAGGCTGAGTCAACCTTGAGCCTGGTGGGATTCGAGCCTGCAATAATTACAGGCAGCTGGAACTAAGTGCTAGGCTATTAACAGCCTGCACCACCAAGGCCCAATTGAAAGTACTAAGAGACAATACTACAAAGATAGATACATAAAAGCAACTCAATGTAAGTTTTGTCCTTATATGTATAATGCAAATATAAGTTATGAAAGTTTTGTCTCATTTGTCTTCCAGACTTTTTTGAGAGTTATTAACAAGCATAGAGACAAGGATGACCTAATCCATTCTTGTACTCTTGGGTTTTCAAAAGGCCTTTGACAAAGTCTTCCAAAAGCTGTTTACTCAACTATCATGGGATAAAAAAATATTTTCATGGATTGGCAGATAGTTAAAATGGAAATTTTTGAGTTGAAAGAATTAGAACAATTCTTCACACAGACAATTTTCACACAGTTGAGATGTGCAAAGAACATAACTTTGTGCACAGCATCAAGACTTTTCAGCTTCTCTATAAATGGTATAGATTTCATAAATGGGAAGCTTACTGGTAATACTGGGTAGTACAAACATGAAGTAAAGAAATTCAAATTGACTAAATTGTCTTCAGAATGAAATTCATGATATAATGCAAAGTTATGTTTGTTGTCACACACAAAAATCCACTCTTTAGCTATACATTAATGAGAATTGCACAAGTACTGACTCATTGTGTTGAGTCCTGTAATCAGAGTGAGATATTCAATGAAAATATCAAACTAGTTTGGAGCTACTATATATTTCATGCTCATAATCATTAGAAAGAGAATTAAAAGTACAAGCTTGATATAATAATGTAATATACATACATGGTGACACAGACACTTGGAACACTGTGTTAATTCCTATGGAACTAAAAAGATACAAAAACTGCAACCAATAGGACTGAAACAGTGCCCCTACCAAGAGAAATCACAGCAACTGCAACTTGGTGCAAGGAAAACAAGGGGAAAAATGATAGCCTGCATAGCTTTTTCTCCTGCATAGCTTTTCTATGGTAATATCACTCTACTAACATACAAAACATTTGCTAGACCAATACTTGAATACAGCTCATCAGTCTGGAACCCACATTATATATCTGATATTAATACAATTGAAAAAGTCCAGAAATATTTCACAAGAAGAGTTCTCCACTCCTCTACTCGTAGCAGAATACCTTATGCCACCAGACTTGAGATTTTAGACCTAGACAACCTAGAACTACGTCACCTTCAGTTCGATCTAAGTATAGTACATAAAATTATATATTGCAATGTCCTACCTGTCAATGAATACTTCAGTTTCAACTGCAACAATACAAGAGCACACAATAGATACAAACTCAAGGTAAACCACACCAAACTTGAGTGCAGGAAATACGACTTCAGCAACAGAGTGCTCAATGTCTGGAATACTCTACCTGACTCTGTGGTTTCTTCCCCAAACCCCAAAAACTTTAACCTTAGACTGTCTACTATTGACTATTGTCACCCCTTTCCTAAGAGGTCTGTAGGGGGCATGCATAAGCGCACCAATGTGTCTACCATCCCTGTTCTATTGTTTCTTTTTTTTTCTTATTCATATCCATTTAATGTATTCATAACCATGTTTATACTTATACCTGTTATCTAATAATCGCTTGTCAAAATAAAATAAATAAAAATAAAAAATAAAATCATGCATAACATAAAAAATGTATTTATCTCCCTCTCTCATGCTGTTGGAATGTTTGGAATTTTCTGCCAACAGATAGGATAATAGCAGTCATTGGCAGATTTATACAATAAAATTTATCAATGACTACTAATATTGATGGCTATCTATAACTTCCTAAATCCTAAAGACATGAATTGGTGGGAAACGTACCTCCTGCCCAAGCAGGCATAGAAATATCTAGACAGTCATTGTGTGACATAGAATTCCAGAGTAAATATGCCTATGGCCTCATCAGCAGAATTGGTTGTATATTTGTATGTCACCTGTTTATATGCGTATTTTTCCACATTTATCTCCCCCCAGTGTATGTAGTTAATTAATTCAAGAAAAAAATAAGAAGAGGGTGAATCCATAGCTCCAGTGTTCAGATGTAAATGATTTTTCCTAGCAGAAAACATAAGTACAAATATTCTCATAAGTCTATTATAGAATCTTTAATGGGTCATTAAACTGCATATTTTTATGATGTATATTTGGAATATTTCAGACTGATGTAATATGTTATTGCTACCACTCATTTGATAGCAACTATTATAGACCGTTTCAAAGCATCAGTTTTGAGTTTAATGGTGCTTTGCTCAATGCAGCAAGATGGGATATGGATATATTGTGGGTGTGGATGTCATGATAATAAAGAGGGTTATTTTTATTCTTAACAAGCTACTAATGCTGATTGCACAATTTGTACTAAGTATTAACAAGATGAAAACTGAAAATATTTTTATAAACAGCATTTCTTTTATTAAACTTAACTCAACTTCAATGTTAGATATACAATCCAAAAGGAAACAAAAAGAATTAAAGGGAGATGAACAGTTAACTGTGTGGCTTTGCCTCTTGGCATGCACTAGCAGTCAAAAGTGCATATTTATCACTATGTATAAAAGCATGTACTTTAGTTTGAAAGATGGTAGAGGGGAAGGTTTCTGCCAAGAAAACATTGATATATGTAGCAATCCAATGGCACAGATCCCAAGGTCAAGTCACCAGATGTGGGCTGTATGATGAAATGAAGAACTCTGAGCAACAATGTCCAACATGAAGGCTACATACTCGGCAAAGGAGAAAAATGAGCTTTTAAAACATAAAGACAAAGGATAATTTTAAGAATATAAATTTTCAGAGAAATACTTGTTCTCAGGTGGTCTGAAAAGAACACTCCGGATGAAAATCTATCTCTGTCACTGAAGAATGCCAGAAACACATAGTCTTGGGTTCAGAGGCCTTGAGATTTTATTTTTTTCTGTCCACAAAAGTCAATTTAACTAAACTTCTACTAACCAATTTCACAATTTGTTAAAATGACAAAAAAGAAGAAAATCCTTACTAAGCATCCACTTCCTTTAATATTCCAGAAATGCAATAAAAAGATGGGGAAAGGATGTTACGTGCGGACTGTGAGTTTCCTATCTGGAAGTACTTATTAATTTAACTGGAATTTTTGCATGCTGGCCTTCAAAGCCTTATCAAAACTTACTATGTGATAAACCAATAAACTGAAGTAACTTTAGAATATTAAGAATAACTACTTGATTACCAACAAATTTATATTGCTAACTGATGTGGTAGCTGATGCAGTCCAACCACATCTGGTTGAAACAAGCTCTTTTCATCTAAGCATAAAAGAAACTGATCTGCTGCTAATCCCAAGATGATTTTGGAAAACTTCAAGAGAATGAAGGCACTTACTCTCTGACATGCGATTGGATAATCAAATGCTTAGAAATAACAGAAGTCAGTAGAAACTTCATTAGCTTTGTGCAAAGATCAATGGACAGTGAAGACACATTTGCTGATCAATGGTGATTGACTGGAATGCGTCAATTTCAAGAAAGGAATCTTTAAAGGATATCCACTACTGTTTGTCATTGTATCAATTCCTGCATCACTAAAACTGAATAACTCAACCCATGGTTATCAGATATCAAAAACATCTGCCAGGCTATCTCCCCTTATTTATATGGACAATCTGAAGCTGTATGGAAAAACATCATTTGAAATATAATCTACCCGCTATCTATATATACAGCTAAGAAATTTCAGTGGAGATTGGAATAAACAAATATGCCATCAATAGAAGAAAAATGACAAAAACTGAAGAAATCAAGATGCCCTATAGAAATAACATCACAAGTCTGAATGAACAAGATTACTATCAATACCTGGGCATCTCTGAAGCTGACATTAAGCACACTGAAGTCAAGAAGTAGGTTTGTACTGAACACATTATGAGAGTGAAGAAGATATTAAAGCCATAATACAGTAGAGACAATATTATCAATTCAATTAACACATGGACAATTCCAGTCATTAGATAAACAGATTAAAAGGCCTGAATACAAAGACCAGAAAAATAGTGACAATAAATCATGCCCTTTATCCAAAATGTTGACAAATTCTATAAATGTTGACAAATTCTACTAGAATTTGTCACAGCTGGTCATGGAAGAAAACTGAAGAAAAAAAATAGACCATTTTTTAAAAATTACATTTATATGCCGCCCTTCTCCGGAGACTCAGGGCGGCTTACAATTTTTGGAGTGCAACCCAATGCGCTCAGCAATAGCCTTCATTCCATTGTATATGCCTGCTTATTACTAAGCGGCATTTTTACAAGGTCAGCTAATTGCCCCCAACAATCTTGGGTCCTCAATTTACCTACCCCGAGAGGATGGAAGGCTGAGTCAACCTTGAGCCTGGTGGGATTCGAGCCTACAGCAGTTGTAGGCAGCTGGAACTTAAGTGCAGGCAATTAACAGCCTGAGCCACCAAGGCTCTTGAATGAATATGTGAAAGACATTGAATGAATATGTGAAAGACAATGAATAAGATGCACTTAAGCAAGTATATCCAGGGGTGAGATTCAGCCAGTTCGGGTGAACCAGATGTTAAATTTACATCTGGTTTGCTGAATCAGTAGTTGAACTGACTGGCTGGTCCCACCCACCCCTCCCCTCTCCTCCCAGGAGTCTCCACACAGCCCATTTTGGATGCAGGTAAGTGCAGGGTCTGCACGGAGGCTCTGGGAGGGCAAAAATAGCCCTCTCAGAAGTTCCTGAAGTCCAGAAATAAGCCTGCTTCCAGAAGACCTCCAGAGCCTGGGGAGGCCATTTTCGCCCTCCAGAGGCCTGAGAGAAGCCTCCAGACTCTGGGGAAGGCGAAAAATGGCCCTCCCAAAATTTCCAGTAGGCCACATCCACCATGGCCACACCCACCAAGCAACCTGGCAGAGAACCAGTTGTTGGATTTTTGAATCCCACCCCTGAGTATACCATGAAAGATTACTGAATACTGTGGAGACAAAACTGACCAAACTATCCTACAACAAATATAAAATGAAGAACAGAAAAGAGCAAGTAGCACATGATCAAGATAGACACGCACACCACACACACACACACATACTCCACAAAAAATTAGCAGACAAAGCAAATAAACAAGATATGGCAGTGTCTAAAAGCAGGAAAATTGAAGGAGGAGACAGAAAGGCTAATTCTGGCTGCAAGAGCAGCAGCATTTAGACTTATATACTACTCTACAGTGCTTTACAGCACTCTGAGTGGTTTACACATGTCAGCATATTGCTTCCAATGATCTGAGTCCTCATTTTATCAACTTCAGAAGGATGGAAGGCTGAATTAACCTTGAAGAGGTCAGGATTGAACTCCTGGCTATGGGCAGAATTAGCCTGCAATACTGCATTCTAATGTCTGTGCCACCACAGTTCCTCACAGACCAAGCTTTAAGAAGAAATGCATACAAAGCCAGAATTGAGAAGAGAACAACAAATGTCACTGTGAAGAAGAGTTACTGCAAGAATATTGCACATATTGATTACAAATAATAGCAGAACAATGTAGCATCAATGATGCATTGGAATATCTGCAAGAAATACTATTTGCCTTCAAGTAAGAATTAGTGGGATCACAAAATAGACAAAGAAATGAAAAATGAAGAAGCTAAAGTGCTCTGGGACTTTAGAATTCAGTAGACAAATATCTGCTACATAATGCTCCAGATTTAAGAATTGTTGCTGAGGAAGACAGAACAGTCTGGATAGTGGACATGCACGCTCACATTTTGCTCTAGGCGAACCGGTTGTTAAATTATGTGAAGCCCACCTCTGGTTACAGCAGACCCCCAATATAATAGGATTCACTAGAGACATTTTCCAGACAGGGTCAGAAGTACTGTGGAATGCTTATTGAATATCCTTTTATGAAGTTAGGCTTTTTTGGAAAGATTATTTTTAAAAAATAATCAAGAAAATATTTGTGTTTTCATTTACTATGAACTTGAGAACCAGTGCATACTACAGTTGGTATAAAATATTTTGTTGCATTAAAAAAACAGTTTATTAAACTGGTTGAATGCCCTACCTGGCATAATGGAAAAATAATGGTCTGATCTGTTATTTTGTCTTCCAAGTCCAATTACATTTGTAAAATGATAAATCTGGCATTCTGATGCTTGTTAATTGTTAATAAGCAAGTTGTATGGACCAAGTATATGGACCATTAGCCCTATACACCAATGATGAATCTGTGGCCCTGCAGTTGTATTGAATTACTGCTAATAGTTCCACCTGGTATAAGAAATAAACAGGAATGCTAACAATAAGCTTAAAAACAACTAGGGAGCAGGGTCAGTCCTATTGTACATGATGAAACTGTTCTTTGAAATTTAGATGCAATAGAATATAGTACATTTTTCATGTAAAATGTTATTAATTTTTGCATTAAGTAGCATATTTTACAGAAAATATTATAGTTAATAGTGAAATCATATTTAAAAATAATAATAATTTTATTATTATTAAAATATTTTGAAATAAAATATCAGAAACAGAAGTATTTCTGTGCACAAGTTTAGAAAAACTATTGATTTAACAGATAAAAAACCTTAAATCCCTTGACCAATTGCATATGCAGTGTTAATAAATGTAAAATAATATAAAAGTAACACAAAAATGGAAGCATGTTTAGCAGTTTACCAAGCAGTAAGTCTTCAAATGAATCATCGACATCCCTTCGCCCTGTACGTTCCCACAGACGGGGCCTCCTTGGGGTGCTGTCAGCCAGACAGTGTCGGCTGGCGACCCCCAAGGGTAGGGCCTTCTCTGTGGTAGTGGCCACCCTGTGGAACCAACTCCCTTTGGGGCTCCGATTGGCCCCGGACCTCCGTTCCTTCCGCCGCGACCTGAAGACCTGGTTTTTTCAGCAATCCAGCCTGGACTGAAGTGGAGTGGGATGGGTTTTTTAATTGTTTTTAGATTAGTTTGTGGGTTTTAAATTTATTGGGCTTAATGTTTAATAGTATTTTATCTAATTTATTTGTATTTATATTTTAATGTTGTGAGCCGCGCTCAGTCCTCAGGGAGACAGGCAGCATATAAGTCCAATAAAATATAAATATAAATATTTAATCTTATAACAAGTTTGTACATCTTTCAAATGGCATTGTGAATGAATTCATTGTGGGCCAGATTTGGCCTTCAATAGTATATTGGAGCCTTCCATTCATTATTAGATGAGGCCACTGATTACTTAATATCCATTGTTTTCTGCCCTTTCACATTAAATAATTCAGTTTAGTAGCAATTTTTAGGATAGCTCTAAATCTTGAGCCCCTAAATTTTTGGCCAGTCCTGCACCTCAGATTCTAGATTCCTGCTATAAGCCTGATCTTAATGTTCCCTGTTGTATTGTATATGTATTCATCCATCCATCCATTTTGTATAGCTGCCCATTTGCCATGTGATTCTGAGTGGATAACATCCAGTAGAACAATGACAAGGTAATCAATAAAAATTAAAATGCCCAAAGCAGTTCATAAATTCACACAAATAAACTTCTCAAAATGAAATAAACTTATCAAATTTTTGCCTGAGGGGAATAACACATCATGAGTATCTTATAAACAGCTGGTAGGATAAGAACTATCTGGATCTTGAAAAAATATGATGTTCCACTAGACAGATACCACTACAAAGAAGGCAATCATGTGTCCCATCCACTAAAATTCTTAATTAAAGGTACTCAAAGGATGCCCACCCTGAAAAACATTGTGAGATAAGCAAAAATAGTAGGAGACAGACAATCTTTTTCTGTTGTTTGATATGTGAATTAAATTGTTCTTTGAGTACCCAATAATTAAATACTGACCTTTAAAAGGGCTCTAAAATTTTTGGTAATTCCATTGGGTACTAGGGTCAAGTTGATTAAAGTTCCACATGGAGTGTGTAATATAAATTTAGGTTGCTGAATGTATGTATTTTTTGTTGTTTTAACTGTGCAGTTTCTTGTTGCCAGTGTACAACTCAGAGTTGGGAATGCGTGGGTAGATACATTAATTTTCATAAATGAATAAATACATTCTTATTTTTGCATATATAATGATGCATAATTGTAGAAAAGCAAATTTATTTTACCTGCCCATTATTGGCTACATACTGAGAAATTAAATATATATATATATCGATGCTCAAACCATCCACTTTTGAGGACTAAAATCAGATGTATAGATCATTTAAATCCATATTTATACAAATGACAGATAAGTTCCTTTTACCCAAGAACAGGTGATGAAGCACCCAAATTGTGAGCCTGGTTTTTCATCATCAATCCATGTATGCATTTTACAGCCCACCATAACTGTATCTTTCATCACTTTCACAGGTTCATGCTGAAAGTTTGTTTGTTATGGCTTGCACCCTTAGAACTTAAACAGTAAATCTTAAAGTCATTTCATAATGTCTTATTTTCATTTTCATGCTTGGTTCTATGTGGAAATGAAAAATTAGTTTGATGAAATTCCAATCTTCAATTTCTCAGGTTTTGTAATCCGTATCAAAATATTCAATCCTTTTTGGAAAGCACTGTTTTCAGGCCTACCAAGGAGCTATAGGAGCAAGGTCACAAATCCATCTGAAATTCACGCATGATATATGCTTATCCATTATAAAATGGTGTCATAAATAATTACATATGGCACTTATGGATCAGTATATCATTAATGATATCATTGGACATGCTTTAGATCTACTATCAGAAGTAAGACCTGTTTTTCAAATTCTCGGTACAAATGGAAATACAATTTCGGTAGCTACTACCATATGTTCCTGTCAACCCTGCAGGTAGAGAAAGGTGGAAATAATACATGTTTATTTTATATTGTTTAATATAAATGGTTCATACTTATTTTGTCTTTTTATGTTTTATTGTGTGAACTCTTTTTTTCTATTTCAATAATTTCAATCTAGTCCAATTTTAGGCTATTAATAAAAACTTTTTTGCTAAGCTTCTAAAACAATTTTCAAACGATCATTATTATTGCAAATTTTGTTTTAGATTTACTGAAATAAATAGAATTCTACCACCCTCAGCATAACCTGCCTCACCAGATTGTTATATAGAAAAATTGCAGTGTTTGTGCTATGCTTTCTGAAGAAAATAAATTTAATAAACAAAACAAATGAAATATCACTAGGATGGATATTATTATTATTGGCAGTAGCAACCTACAGTTAGATTCATAGTCTAAGAGTGATAAAAATTAAATAATTTAACTCCTAATCAAGTATCTAGGTATTATTAAAGTAGCATTTAAGAATATAGGTAGTTCCAAGCAAGATGGGTTTTTATCAACTTAAAATGTTTGATAACTACAAAATTTCCAGATATCACAGGAGTTCTTTAGGTATTGTTCCAAGAGCTCCAATCACAATTGGTATAACAGTGGATTTCTTTTTCCCTAAGCATTCAGGTCCATTGTTTGTAATTTTTCCCAATTATTTTCCTCAATCTTAGCATCATCAGATATAGCAAATCAATAAAGCTGACTTTTTTTTCCCAATGAATATCATGGTTGAATTAATATTGCAAACAAGATGCCTGTCTCTTTGGATTTAAAAGCCCATGAACTCTTATTCACTTATTCAACAAAATCTTCTCAATTTAATGATCCCAACAGGTTTTGGTTTTTTTTGGCCAAACTTAAATCCAAACCTCGGACACAGTTTCCAATGAATAATTTAGATATCTTGTCATGCCAATGCAAATTTACTGCAGCCACTGATCAAATAGTCAATTGTTTTTATCCTTTCCACAACAAAGACATGAAAAGCATGTTGTTTGTTACATGTTGAATTTTTGCTTTTATGCAATTAAAAATCTCTCTTTGAAGGAGATGAGTGATTCAAAAATGAAAATAATTAGATAAAATAAAAATTAGTGATTTTATTATTATTTACGATAAAGTGTTAGAATATCCAATTAACAAGGAATATATATGGGTCTATATAACATTAAATAAGTTTCTTATTAAATAAGATTAATCAATCAAGTGATTCATGCATTAAAATGGTAACTATTAAATCCATTAATCTGTAAATCTAAAATGGGTGATGAAACATGTATTGATTTGTGATGAGCTAGTCTTCCAATTGTCCTGTTTTGGTTTGTATCCATAAGTTTGTTACTATGGTGTAACAAAGACCAAATTGGTTGAAAGTTGAATATATACTTTTAAATTATATGGCAAAAGCTTGGAACTTATTATATAAAGAATTATATATTTATTACCAAAAAGGGAAACATAAAATATAACTTTTCAATATTAGAAAAAGCAGAATCCCAGATTTACAGTTTTGGGTTACAGATATGTGTTCACATTCTGCTGGCTTTCTGTCTGTGCAATAGAAAGATTGATTAATATTGATTTATGTAGTAAATGACCTGTTTAAAACAGGCTGAATAATTTACTTCAATATATTCAAGACTATAAGTTTTTGTTGCTTCTTTGTTCTGTTTGTTTTTGTATTATTTCTTTCCTTCTTTTAGAATTCAGTATTTTGTCCAAGGTTGAACTGGTAAGAGGCATAAAAAAACCTGGGCATATATCCAAACCAAAAGCATGTAGATGCCCTCAAGGAAAGATTATTCTTACTTACTGGAGTCTTTTTTTTTCCTCCTCCAATGAATGCTTTTCTCTGTGCTACATTGAAAAGACAGAGATAATCCAAAATATTCAAATAGAGATGCAGGGGCCTTGCCTAACAGAGGAATCATACTTACTACTATCTTTTAACACAGCTATTGTAAAACTCAAAATTTTCAAAGGATGCATGATCACTTTTTAAAATATAAAATTATCATCATCATAAAATGCATCACCATTATTCTGAGATATAAATAGCATCATTGCTTAGTTTACTCAAGTCATACACTTTATATTTGCATATTCATACCAGGTAGCTGAAAAAGTGCTGATGAACTATGTTTTCCCTTGTCATAAATAGATAAAAATATTTTGCATAAATTAAGTTCAACTTTAATCTGGATACTGCATAGGATTTTGGAAGAAAAATACATCAACATAATGTCTAACAATAAATCACATTTATGACTGTACAAGACTTAACTGACTTTTACAAAGCTGACTTTGTAAAAATGCCGCTTAGTAATAAGCAGGCATATACAATGGAATGAAGGCTATTGCTGAGCGCATTGGGTTGCACTCCAAAAATTGTAAGCCGCCCTGAGTCTCCGGAGAAGGGCGGCATATAAATATGAATTTTAAAAAAAAATTTGTGCAAGCAGCACTGAACTAAGTCAAATCTGCTACATAAACTGAACTATTAGCATGCATCACTGAACTTTGATTGATTGATTGATCAGTAATCAGTTTGTTTTAGTTCCTATACTAGTACAATCACCAGAATTGTTGCTTATGCACAAAAAACAACAAACAGAAGATTAACGCAATTAAGTAAAATATTTTTTTCAGACAATTTCTAGAATTGGAAATATCCATGCTTATTTTTTTTATTTATTTTGTCAAGCGATTATGAGATAACAGGTATAAATATAAATATAGTTATGAATACATGAAAGGGATACATATAAGAAAAATAAAAAGAAACAACAGGACAGGGACAGTAGGCACGTTGGTGCGCTTATGCACGCCCCCTACAGACCTTTTAGGAAAGGGGTGAGGTCAATAGTAGACAGTCTAAGGTTAAAGTTTTTGGGGTTTGGGGAAGAAACCACAGAGTCAGGTAGAGTTTACTCAACTTATTGTTTGTCTACATAAATACATACAAGTGTATGATCTGATTATGAATACCTCCAATGGCAAGTGAAATTTGTGCTTCAGAGATTAGGGTTAAAAAAATAAAATTAAAAATATTATCTTAAATTTTAAAACATAGTTTAAAAAAGTAAATTTATATTGCATTTATGGATTACAGTAATGATAATTTGACATGTCAAGGATAGTTAATGCATTTTTTCTGTAATTGTAATTCTGGAATCTACAAAGACATTTAGTTCTAGAATGTATGAAATGAGAAGCTAACAAAACAAAGCTTCTGCAAAATAATACTACAATAGAAAGACAGCTTAAGTTCTCCAGAAAGAATTTTTTCCCAACATGAAAACATTTTTGTGGTTTAAATTATTATAATCTGAAAGATAAGCCAAGTCACTGTTTGAAGCATATGCAGATTTACTGAGAGGATAATAATTTATTGAGATAGTAATAAATGGTATAATAGACTAAGGAAAATTGTTTATTTTGGGACTGGAAGTATAAAGATAAATAATCTCTAGCATATCAGAAGCCTTTTTTTGCCAAGAAGCTTTATAAATGATAAAGAGTTGAAGATTAATTATTTACTTATTGATAGTACAATAAACTGTCAAAAATCATAATTTCTTGTAATAAATATTTCTTTCACAGATAAATTTTTAAATGATCTTTGTTCTTTTTCATTGAGAAGTTCCTTTATAAAATTTAAAATATAAGTTTATAGAGAAAGTTCTTTATTCTGCTTGATCAACAAGAGTCTTCTGTTTTCACATACATATACATATTTATGTATCGAACCTATCAAAAAACATAACATGTTATTAACATAACATGTTATATTAACATAATTACATATAGGCGTACATTGAATACAGATACAAGAAATGAAGCTTATTATAACAACAATGCAAATGGATAAGTCTTCCAACCAGGTAAAAATTGATAATCAAGAAGTTAATCCATGTCATATCCTCTAACTGTTACTCCTTCTGCCATGTCATAGGATAACTAGGCAATACATCAAAAGCCTCCATCCTTACCCTACACAAGGTACTAACCACTATCATTATCAACTTCATGTTGCAATGTTATAAATGGACTAGGCCCCCTCCCACCTTAAATCTGTAGTTTCTATGTCAAAACTTACAACCGGTTGTTGGGGACTTACATCCACTTCTTCTCTCTTTTTCCTTCTTGTACCACAGCCATTGTCTACACCAATCTACTATCTTTTTCTCAATAAAATTGACAACACAATTTAAAAGTTTATTACTCCCAGCCAAATGAGCAACTCAATCTCCCAATGTCCCATTAACTAAGTATATATATAAATTTAAAAATGTAAGTGTAAAAGGATTTTATGCGCCTTGCTTCACTGTCCATTTGGAGGGTTGTTTGTCCAGACTGCTGTTTCAGTGGTCAGCAGGATTCAGCAAGACTTGTCCCAGGCTTGGCTATTTGCTCACATCAGCTTTTTATCCAATCATCAGGTTGGAACTTATGGAGAGCAAATTTGCTGCCTATCAAGATAATCTCGATAGGCAGCAAATTGAGTAGCAGTCCTTTTTTCCTGAGATAAAAAAGAGGAGAACCCAAGTATATAGTTTTTTTTACAAAAAACATCTTTAGTGCCATATTACGGAATTTCCAGGTATGATATTCCAAACATCATTTCGTATGGTGAGATACACACATTTTTTCTAGGGATAAGGGCAAACATTTTGTCCAGAGAACCTGGAGCTCCAATATTAACCTTTTTACTGATTCTTTTAAAGGTTGTTTCATTCTCTTCATGCAGCCATTCACTTCCCCCATCTATGACATTAATGAAGATATTGAAGAGTATTAGGCCTAAGATGGAACCTTACGGCACCCCACTGCTTACTTCCCTCCATGTAGACTTAGACCCATTAAGGATTACTCGTTGAGTATGGTTTGTCAGCCTGCTGTGAATCCATCTGGTGGTGGTGCTATCTAGCCCACTTTTTTCTAGCTTACCAAAAAGTAGGTTGTGGTCTACTTTGTCGAATGCCTTGCTGAAATCTAAGTATATTATGTCCACAGTATTTCGCTGGTCTACTAATTTAGTCACTATGTTGAAGAATGAAATAAGATTGGTTTGGCATGATCTGTTTTTAACAAACCCGTGCTGATTGCTAGTTATTACTTTACTTGTTTCTAGATGTTGGCAGATCTGTTTTTTTATTATCTGTTCCAGTATCTTCCCGGATATTGATGTTAGGCTGATTGGTCTATAGTTTCCTGAGTCTGTTTTTTTTCCTTTTTTGAAGATGGGAATCACATCAGCTCTTTTCCAGTTCCCTGGTGCTCCAGGATTTTTGAAAGATATGGTGGTTCTGAGATGACCTCTGCCAGCTCCTTTAAAACTCTGGGATGTAATCCATCAGGTCCCTGTGATTTGTGTTCATCAAGATTAGACAGGTGTTCTCTTACTATATTTTTTTTGCTTATTTTAACTTTTATTTCTGGTCTGTCTATTACTGTTATGTTTTTGGTGGGTTGAGCTATAGTTTATTTTTGCATGAAGACTGATGCAAAGAATAAGTTAAGCAGCTCTGCTTTCTCTCTGTTGCCTGTTACTTCCTTGCTTTCTTCTCTCCTTAGTGGACCAACTGCTTCCTTGATTTTTTTTCTTGTTATTTATATGCTGGAAGAAACTTTTTTTTTATTATCTTGGACTTTTGTTGCAAGTCTTTGTTCATTCTGAGCTTTTGCTTTCCTGACTTCATCTTTGCAGATTCTGACTATCTGCTGATATTCTGCCTTAGTTGTATGTCCCTCTTTCCATTTTTTGTACCTGTCCTTTTTTTCCTTTCAATTTGCCAGAGAGATCTTTGTGCAGCCATGCTGGTTTCTTCTTGGATTTCTTGTTTTTCTTTCTCAGTGATATTGTGCTGGACTGGGCTTCTTTGATCGGACTTTTCAGAGTTTCCCAAGATTCTTGAGTTGTTTTCCCCTTTAGGATTTTCATCCATGGAATCTTTCCCAAGTTCTCTCTGAGTTTATTAAAATCAGCTCTTTTAAAATCTAAGACTCTGGTGTCATTATGTTCTATTGCTTGTGTTTGTGTTATGTTGAATTCTAGTATGACATGGTCACTCTCACCTAAGGTTCCCCCTATCACTTCTTCTCTGTTTTTAAGAATTAAGTCCAGTATGGCTGTCCCTCTAGTTCCATCCTCTACCTTTTGGACAACAAAGTTGTCAGCTAGATTGGTTAGGAACCTATTTGATTTCTCACTTGGTGCAGAATTAGTTTTCCAATTGATATCAGGATAATTGAAGTCCCCCATTACTATTGTAGTGTGTTTCCTGCATATGTTTGTTAGTTGGTTGGCAAAAGGTCATCTATTTTTTCTGCTTGGTTGGGTGGCCTATAATATACACCTATGGCCATGTGATTCTTTCTTTCTTTTATATTGACCCATATGCATTCTAAGAGGTTTTCATCTTTGGTTTCATGCATTTCTGTAGCAATATAGTGGTCCTTTACATACAATGCAACTTCACCTATTCTTTTATGGGGTCTAGGGTTTTTTTGAACAGTTTGTATCCTTCTACCAGTATGTTCCAATCATGGGTTTCATCCCATCAAATTTCTATTATTCCAACTCTATCATATCTACCTTCATGTATTAGCAGTTCGAGTTCACCCTGTTTGTTCCCCAGACTTTGTGCATTTGTATATAGGCACTTGAGATCTTTATGTCTGACACTGTATTTACTGTCTACATAACCTGTGTTGTGCCTGACTGCCCCTACTTTCTTGCCGCCTGTTTGATGGTACTTGCTATTAAATGCTTGGTTTTGCTTGACAGCAAGGTTGGTAATCTTACCTGCACAAACATCTATGTTACATGCACTGGTAACCCTATTAATTTTAGATTGCTGGGGACAGAAATGGTCTGTATCAATTAATTCTCTGTCCCCAGTGTAAATGTTTATCCAGAAAATCTGTGAATTTAATGCCAAGTAACTCAGTCCCTTTTTTTGCACAGTTTTTCATTGGACCAGCTGCAGACATCATGATTAATAAAACCAAAGCCTTCCATTTTACACTACTCCTTTAGCCACACATTAAATTCTGCTACACGCTGGCTTTTCCTTTTTTGTTCCTTGTGTATTGGTAAGTTGGAAGTTAATGCTTTTTTTTCTTCTCCTCTTTAACCTACACTTTTTCCTCTTCCCCTTTGCCTCCCTTCTTTTCCCATTATTTTCATTTTCAGAGTTTATTTTATTTATTTATTTATTTATTTTATTTTTTGACCTGTATGCCGCCACTCTCCAAAAAGGACTCGGGGCGGCTCACAGATAAAAACACAGAACAATAAATTATTTACAAAGAAATTAAACTAAACAAGCCAAAATACAACTATAAATCAAATTAAAATCGAATTTAAAACCCACCCTCTCCCCCAGGAGATCAGTCCAGCCCAGCCTGTAAAAACAACCAGGTTTTTAGATCATGCCAGAAAGAGGAGAGATCGGGAGCCAGCCGGAGCTCAACAGGTAGCTGGTTCCATAAGGCGGGGGCCGATGCAGAATACGCCCTTCCCTGGGTCACCACAAGCCGACATTGTCGTGCGGACGGCAACCCGAGGAGTCCCAACCTGTGTGCTCGCACAGGGCGACCGGTATTTGATATCAGCAGGAGACGCTCAAGCTATGACCACAATTGAGGCCAAAATTTATGTTGCTAAATGAAACATTTGTTAAGTGAGCTTCCCCATTTTATGACTTTTGTTACCACAGTTGTTAAGTGAATCCTTGCATTTGTTATATCAGTAACATGGTTGTTAAGTGAATCTGGATTTCCTAGTGATTTTGCTTGTCAGAAGGTCGCGAAAGCTGATCACATGATCCCAGGACACTGCAGCCATCATAAATATGAACCAGTCACCAAGCATCTTAAATTTTTTTTGATAATTTCTTTTGATAATGTGACCATAGGGATGCTGCAATGATCGTAAGTATGAAAAATGGTCATAAGTCACTTTTTTCAAAGGCGTTGTAACTTTGAATGGTCACTAAATGGATTGTTGTAAGTTAAGGATTACCCATATATTGTTATCCTTTAATGATTCAGCCAATAGTAAAATCTAGTGTCCTGTGACATGTAATTTCTATTGTTGATACTTCATAAATGTGTTTATTAAACTGTGTATAGAAACTCCCCAACGCACATGATTGCTATTAAATCATAATTCTCTAAGAGTATTTTTTTAAATATTATTTTACAAGGATTAGGTATACCATTACAAATACTTATACATTATATAAATAAATATAAATCAGTATTGATCTATAGCAATAAAGAAGGAAGTCTATAATGTCCATATAAAGTTCAGCTATTTCTGCTGCTGGTATCTACAGTACTTTCTGTTAAGTTTGCATGAAGAGTCAGACGCGAAGAGCTTCAGTGAAGAGTTTATTAGTGACTACACTTTTCAAACCAATCATATTTGACATTTTACAAGAACAATTCAAACTAAACCAATGACATTCAAACCTACATACATAACACTTTCAGCCAAGGATCAAGTATAAAAATAATACTATAAGCTGTGATGATGCAGTGTTTAGATTGCAATCCTGCAGTTTGGACTGCAATTCTGCTGATTGCTGACTGTTAATTCTGCTGATTGCTGACTGCCAGGAGTTTGTAAGTTCAATTCCCACTGGCTCAAGGTTGACTTAGACTTCCATCCTTGCAAAGGTGGTAAAATGAGGGCCCAGATCATTGTGGTAAATATGCTGACTCTGTAAACTACTTAGAGAGAGCACTATGAAGCGGTATATAAGTCTAAGGGTTAGTGCTAGTGCCATTACTATTTATTTTGCATGTGCAATATAAAAACTGAATCATTAACAGATATCCCTTAATAGTTCAGGAAGGAATTGTGTTTTATTGTCTCAAATAATATTTTTTTAAATAGAATCCCATCAAGAGGTTTATGTGTGAAAATACTTCTAACTGCCAAAATAAAACTCCTAGGAGGATTTTGTATGATTTCAGTTCTATTTTAGGTTATAAAGTAACCTGTGCTAAATCAACAGTTTTGATTAGATAATCTTCACCCACTGAGTGTTCTTTTTTATTCTTAACTAAGTAAAGTAATTTTAGGAACAAAATGTTGTGTATGACTTTGATTTTGAATTTCAATACTACTGTCTCTCAAATGATTATTGAATATTCTATTGTATATGAGAAGGAATAACAGCATAAGGCATTTTAGAAGGGCAGATAAATTCATTCTAAAAATATATATTTGGAAACACTTAGAGGACAATCACCACCATTTCTTATGTTTTCTGTATTTTAGCAACAATTAACACATTTCAGCAGTGAAAAGAAAATTTTGCTAAATTGTTCCATATGGGAACTGTCATCACATGCTAAGACATCATAATGTATCACATATATCATGGGAATAAGATTACATTCTCCATGCCACCACAATCACATTTGCAGCAGCACAGGTAAAATTAAAGATCAAACCATATGTGAGATTGATCATCACAGATTGTAATGAATATGATTTATTTTTAAAGCTGAATTCTTTCTTGATTAGGATTGGAATGATGAGGGTCAGCATTTTTGTAAACCAGTACAGTACCAGTAAAAATAATCTTTCCATCCCAAAGTGGTTGTATTTGTATACCAGGCAACATGATTCTATAAGTAATAAAAAAAATTTTTTAAACAAGTTTTATTCAATTTTCCACATTTTAACGTCTCTTTTCAGTAAACAGCATGATTACAGGTTTGACATATACATACAAATATGACCATAACTACACATTCAGTTTTTATATTCAATTTCTTATCTTAACAATGTTGTTATGTATTTTCTATTTTATCATATTGTTCCAAATGTTTATTTCATTATTTAATTCACATATATTAACTTCATAATTATTATATTTTAATACTTTTGGCTGTCACATTTGTATATTCCTCTTAAATTCTAATTTATAACACTCCTTCTATAAATTGGTTTGCCCCCAGAAATAATTTAAGTGCACCACCTTTGAGTTACATATTCTTCCATTAAATATTAACATTTTATTACCTAGCACATTAAAATTACTAATCCCATTTAAGATTATATAACACATATAAGTCAGGTTCTGCATGGTTTCCCCTTTCTAATCTTAATTTCATAAAGTTTATCTAGTTTCAGAAAAAAAGAACATGTTAATCTGCTCATTTAATAGGCCCTGATGTTAACTCCATTTCATCTCACCTCCTATATCATTTCATTTATTTTAATATATTTAAGATATTTAAGATATTTCAATGTGTTCAATAAACATATTTCATTATTTATTGCAATTATCTTTATAGGTAATAAAGAGCATAAAATTCCATTATCAATGAAATAACAATTAGTCAACCCTCATGCCAATTTCACCTTCAAATCTCCTCCTACACTATTACATTTATTATTTATTCCATTCATACTTAAATCAAGAGAAATAAAAAAAAGTCAGCATTCCAATCCTCAGAAAAGAAAGATTCAATATATTTAATAATCATGTTCCATATGTTCATTATATTTATTTCTTATACATAAAGGAGGAGAGCTTTACCAAAAAAACACTTCTATTATCCATCTTCTATGTCCCCTTTTCACAACTAAAAATTTATCTATATTATTCCCCTACACCTTGCAGAACCCCTCTCCCAAGGTTATTCAACCATTATCTCTGTGTAAGTTTACTCCCATTTTTCAAATTTCCATATTCCTTTATTCCCAGATCCTGTTTCTTCTGCCTTCCATCCCCTAACATTTCCCCTTTTATTATTTCACTCCAATTTTAACCCTTCTCTCTTTGACTATCTTCCAGCCTTCAAGTTTCTGCTGATTCTTTTCCCCTTTTTATTTTCCAGATATTTCCCTCTTTACTCAATTTCTCAACCCTCTGGTATTTTTCCCAATTCTTTCCTCTTTCCCTCTGGGTTCCTTTGTTCTCGATGATAATAGTTAAAGATGGCCCCTTCTGGAATTTGCTCCACCTCTTCTTCGATACTTTGTTGTTCATACTCTGCGACTGCCTCTTCAAGAAATTTAAAAGGGCCAAAAGTTTCACCTTTTTCCTGCAAGGTTTTCTTAATTTTACCCAGTTCCAGTTTTAATGCCTGAAAGGATATTTCCATTTTACAATTGATGTCTTTAAAGTTAATTCCCCCAAAAACCCGGCTTCTGTTTCTTTCTTCTCAGCTTTTAGTCCTCAATTAGTCCAATACCAAGTCCATAACGAAATCAGCAAAATCCAAAAGCAAAGTCTTCATATATCTTTCTTTACTTCAATATTTCAATTTTCGGAAACTCTTATTTTATTACGTCAGTTTTCTTTGTATTTTAGGAGACAGGTTCTTTAAAGAAAAAAGTCAAGTTAAGTTTGACTCAGGTGGCGCTCTTTGTTCTAACAAATCCACAGCTCCTCTTTTCTTTTCCTTCCCAGTTATTCAGAGCTTTTCAAGCCACACAATCCACAAAAAGGATCCAATTCTTAACAATTTTCTTCTTAACAGTCTTTAGCAGTCTATAAATCAGCTTAAATTAATGCTTAAATGAAATCAAAATATACTCATCCAGAGTGGCTGTATAATTTCTTTATGGCTTCTATCTCTCTTGGCTCGAAGCTCCGTCCTTTCACAAAGAATTCACACCTTTTTTTTAAACCTCTTTCAGTTTGCAGCTGAATTCTTTCTTAAGAATGCTTTGCAGTGTTAATCCAGAGGGTAATTTTCAGTTGATTATTTAGTACCGTATTTCATGCTGTCTGCTTCTTTAACTCTCTCCTGCCCAATGCTTCTTCTAGTCTTATTCTCCCTTCGGGTGGCCATTAGACCACCGCTTCTGGCATCTTCGGGAGGGAGCTGTGCCAGTCCAGGGAGGGGATTTGTGACTCCCCTCCACCTGGCTGATGGTCTCCCCTTCCTCCACCGCCCCTACGAGGCAGCTTCTGCCCCAGATCTAAAAGATCAGGGCTCTCCAACGCCGAAGCACAAACCAAGTCACGAAGAACAATTGTGGAAAGGTCTGTCCTTGGGGATGCTCAAAACCGGAAGTCCATAAGTAATAAAATTTGAGGCTCTCAAAGTTAACTTGAATGCCACTCATTTAGATCTTGCTGCTAAGGAAATGTCACATATGCCTGCCCCTGTGAAATACAAAACAAAACAGCTATGAATTAAATGACAACTTTGCTGAATTGACATGGTCAATTCAAGTTAGACTCTTTAAAGCAGCAATGGATTGTAATTTAGAAAAAAAATTGTGAAGGGTGATCCTGGGCAGTTGAGACAGGGGGTCTTTGCTGCGGTTTTCCATAGTTCAATGGAAAAAAAATACATGAAATATGTGTTTGACCAAATATAAAATTACCAGAACAGAAACACATTTTGTTGTCATGGACAACATTTTTCATTCACCAGCATGAAAAGCACATGGAATAAAAGATGCACAAAGTAAGCATACAATTGGCAGGGCTATTATGGCAACTGGTATTCCATTCAATAAATCAAACAAATTGCCAGCCAGACAAATCTCCCCCTTTCACTGTCTTTCAAAAAACCAAGTTGGTTTTTTAAAGAAGGTGGTTTTTGTTATTTTCTAGCCAGCTGGCAATAAAGTCAATTGTAAGTGGTATGCAAACAGAAAGCTCGAATGTTGTGATTCTTGCCAGATCCAGCACCGCCAATGTTATTCCTTTCATTTATTAAGTGATTCTTTGTCACTGCTGTACTTATAAATATATTTGTTTTCATTTTCATGTGCAAAATATTTTACAATTGTAGGGTATGATTCAGCCAAAGAGAATCATGTTTACTTTCAATGAACAGGAAGATAACAAAATATGTGCATCCTCATTGAAATGCATTAATTTGGGAAAAATCTATTCAGTTATTATTAAGGAAAGGACTTTATTTTTCACATTACCCTGACCACACCTTGTTGTTTCTGAAGTATATTTTATCTTCCGGAGATTTACATAAAATCCATTTAATAGACTGTATTGTCTCTCTCTTAACTGTATAAAACATTTGGAAGAAAATAATACAATGAATCTATGGGAATCAAAAATATAGCTTATTGATCTATTAGATTCAATAAGTCCTATGGATGATAGCAGGCCCCAGAAGAAAGAGATACGAACTAAAGTTTTCAGCTAGGATTGGTTCCAAAATGTACTAGAACTATTTGTAATCCTGCTGAGCCATTGCTAACCATGAAACATGTTTTTGCAAAGTATGCAGTTGTATGTGTTATGTATGCAGGTTTGAAATCATTGGTTAAGTTTGAAGTGTTGGAAATGATTGGTTTAGAAAGTGCGGGAAAACCCTGCTCTCTGATTGGCTGTCAGCTGCGGCTGCCGGCTATAAGTAGCAGCCGCAGCAAAGCCAGTCGGGTCCGTTCTGAGCTGTAGTCACTAATAAACAAAAGAGCTTGAAGCACTCCGCGTCTGTCTCTTCATGCAAACTTAATACTGGCGACGAGGATGGGATTCCCCTGAAGAGAAGGCAATGCGGAACAGAAGAAGAGTGAGATGGCTGCGCTGAACACCCCCCAGCCCCGTTCGACCTGACGGCAGAAGACTGGGAGTCGTATGCAGATCGTTTCCAAATGTATTTGGAGGGAAACGATCTTGCCGCCATTTCGAGCAGCGGAAGAGGGCGGTCTTCCTTATGTACTGCGGTCCAGCAGTTTTCAAGATGGCAAAGGCCCTCGCAGGAGCAGCAGACGTGAAGGTAATGGCTTGGCCTGATCTGGAAAGGCTGTTAAGAGCCCATTACGTGCCACAAGTATTGTGCCTCATTAAGAGACACGAGTTTTACCGTCGCGATCAGGGGGAAAATGAAAGCATAAACGACTTCATGGCAAGTTTAAGAGACATTGGGGCTGCATGCGAATTCAACAGTTTAGAGGAGGCCATGCACGATCGTTTTGTTTTAGGCCTTAAAGACAAGGTGCTGCAGAGCAAATTATTAATGAAACCTAAGATCACGCTGAAAGAAGCAATAGAAGAAGCCTCTTCAGCAGAAGCTACCAAGTCCTCAGCAGCAGCCATGAAAAAGATTAACAAGGCCACAAGCCATCCTGATGTGGAAAAGTCCACAACAACTCATTGTGAGCAAATAGAGTCTGAGTCAGACTGTAGTGAGGTGGAGGAAGGAATTTACAGACTCAGAATGGAGCAGAAAAAGAAAGACCTGGGAAGAAAGAGGCAAGATTTCTACTGCAGAGGTTGTGGGGGAAGCCATCCCCACACTGAATGCAAATTTTTAGACACCATTTGCCTCCGTTGTGATAACAGAGGACACCTAGCAAGAGTCTCCAAATCATCCAGAACTCCACCCAACAGAAGGAAGTTTGCTGCAAGCAAAGACAAAGAATTGACTCTTAAAGACTACCAATGGAACAAGATTCCAGTAGTTGGAACAAGAGAATTCAACGTGAAATTCAAGGGCCACACCAAGCGCCTACCACTGACCATCGTGGACAAGGACCACCCAAGTCTGCTGGGCCTTGAATGGTTCAACCCGCTGGGCATCGAGGTGACTGGCATCAATCACGTGAGCAACACTGAGTGGGAAGAAGCCTTGAAGTCTGAGTTTCCAGGGGTCTTCAGCGATGGATTAGGCAAGTACTTGGGGACCCCCATATCCTTTAACATAGATCCCAAGGTACAACCAATCCGTTTAAAACCCAGGAAAAAATTGATGCACAATTAGATAAACTAATAGCCCAAGGGGTTTTAGAGCCCACTGACCACTCCAGGTGGGAGACACCCATAGTCACACCAGTGAAGGCTGATGGGTCTGTAAGAATCTGTGGAGACTACAAGGGGACATTGAACCATGCGCTGCAGCAGAGCGCATATCCAGTTCCAGTAGTGCATCATTTATTACATTCTCTTGGAGGGGGCACAGTTTTTGCCAAATTGGACCTGGCACAGGCATATCAACAGTTAACAGTTGATGATGCCTGTTGCTATAAGATCATTAATTCCCTTTGTATCAGCCATTATGCAGGCTTTTGTAAAAGCTGAGTTAGCAGCAAAGATCAAAGCCATACTGTCTGTCTGTTTTTCCAACCATGTAGCCTTAAAATGTAACAACTTGTTTGCTTCTCGCACACAGCCTTCCTCCACACATTTTGTAGCAACCTTGTTTGATGTTCTGCATTTCACCAGTAGCTAGATAGCTTTGCACCCACCACTGATAAGGTGGCTAACATGATAGGTACATATCAGCAAAAGTTACATGCCTGTTACAGCTGCTTTTCTTTTCTTCATTATATGTAACCAATAAGAATGAGCTTCTTTGTACTATAACTGCTTGCTTAGAGAAAACCTAATAAAAGGGGCTGAGTCCACCTTTCGGGGCTCTCTCACCCCATGACAGAACTGGAGAGGTTTTGTGTGGAATTGGCTCACAGTGGGAAGCCCACCGGGCAAGGGGAAAAGCAATCCCACAGATGCCACTGCAGAAGCCCAAACCATTGTGACCCATAGAGGTGCTTTCAAATGCAAAAGGTAGCAATTTGGAGTAAGCGTAGCACCTGGCATCTTCCAAAGCCTTATGGAAAGAATGTTACAAGGGTTGCCAGGGGTGGTGCCCTATTTTGATGGTGTTTTAATTTCTGCTGAAAATGACACTCAGTTACACGAGAGACTTAGAGAAGTCTTGATCAGATTCAAAAAGCGGGTTAAAAGTCAAAGAAGAAAAATGCACACTTAGAACAGATAAAGTGGAATTCTTGGGTGACATGATCGATAAACATGGCATCCACCCCACAGAGGCCAAAGTTCAGGCAATCAAAGAAGCCCCCAGGCCAAAATGCAAAACAGACTTACAAGCATTCTTGGGACTCATTAACTTCTATCATATATTTCTACCTCAGAAGGCAACTATTGCAGAACCCCTACATAGGTTGCTAGACAAGAAATCTACATGGGTCTGGGGCAGGAAGGAACAAGCTGCATTTAACAATATCAAGAGACAAATCACGTCTGATTCTGTACTGATACAGTTCTCTGAGAACTTTCCTGTTGTTCTGACTTGTGATGCCTCCCCTTTGGAGTAGGGGGTGTTGAGCCACATGCTTCCCAGTGGGAGAGAAGCCCCTATTGCATTTTACTCTTGCACCTTGAATAAAGCAGAGAGGAACTACAGCCAACTGGACAAGGAAGCCTTGGCAATTGTAGCAGCTGTCAAGAAATTCCATGAGTATTTATATGGGAGAACATTTACTGTTGTCACAGATCACAAACCTCTTTTAGGCATTGTGGCAGGGGACAAACCAACGCCCACGATCCTGTCACCAAGAATGCTGAGATGGACCGAATTTCTTGCTGCTTATTCATACAAACTGATCCACAGACCTGGTAAAGACATTGGGCATGCAGATGCTTTGAGTCACTGCTCACTTCCTTCACACATTGAGGACCCTGTTCCTGAGACTCACACCCTTTTTCTAGAAACTGTTGCCAAGCTTCCAGTACATGCTGCTGAAATTGCCAGAGAGACTGCCAAAGACACTTTATTGGCTCCTGTTATAGGCTGGATTAAGAAAGGTTGGCCACTTCAAGATCTACCTCAACTTGCCCAACCTTTTAAGTCCAGGCAAACTGAATTATCTGTATTAAGAGAATGTATTTTGTGGGGTAACAGGGTGGTTATTCCTGCAAAACTACAAAAGGAGGTTTTGGAAATGTTACATGAGGGTCATCCGGGAATTGTCAGAATGAAGGGATTGGCCAGGAGTTATGTATGGTGGCCAGGTATTGACAAAATGGTTGAAAACTGGGTTGCATCTTGTCCCAACTGTCAGGTAATCAGGCCTGCCCCACCTCTCGCCCCCAACAGGAATGGGAATGTCCTAGGGGCCCATGGTCTAGGATTCACATTGATTTCGCAGGCCCTACCAGAGGGCACACCTTCCTTATTATAGTACATGCATATTCCAAATGGCTAGAGGTTATCCCTATGGCATCCACCACAACTGAAGCTGTCATCAAACAGCTTAAAAAGCTTTTTGTTACTCATGGGTTACCTGATGTACTTGTTTCTGACAATGGTCCTCAATTTACATCCAACCTTTTTGAATCATATCTAGCACAGCAGGGTATCAGACATGCCCTAACAGCCCCTGGGCACCCTTCGGCTAACGGCCGGGCTGAACGTATGGTACGATTTACCAAGGAAAAACTTCAGCAATTGGGTCCAGGGGACATCACTGAGAAAGTTGAAAAACTACTCAGTGTCCAGCATATCACTCCCAACCCCTCAACTAATTTAACTCCAGCTGAATTCTTGATGGGTAAGAAACTCAGGTCTCCCCTTGACCGCCTTCATCCCACTTACACACCCAACGCACCACTAGATTCCACTAGCAAAATTCACACATTCACTGTGGGTGATTCTGTTTATGCTAAGAACCTTATGGGTGAACCATTATGGATCCCTGCTGAGATAACCCAAATCACAGGCCCCAGGTCTTACAGGGTACAAACGGAGGACGGTGTCCTCTGGAACAGGCACATTGATCAGTTAAGATCCAGATTACCTCAGGAGCATCACCCTTGCTCCTCTCTGGTTCCCATACCTACTGCCTCTTCTAGGGGAAGGGAGGTTTATGAGAGTAATCAGCAAGCAAGAATCAACCCCATGTGTAACAAGCTAACATGACAGGAACCATCCCAAAACCTGTCACAGTACCAACAACCATTTTCACAAATGGAAGATTGCACATCACTACCTGACTTAGGTGCTGACATTGGGTTGGAGATGGATTGGGAGGAGAGACCAGGTTGTAGTAACCAAACAGGTTCTACCATTACTAGAAGTCCAAGTAAGGAAATGTCAGCAGACACATTTCCTCTCTCACAAGGTGAGAACCTTAAAACATCTGAACCACGTAGGTCTCAACGTACACGTAAGAGCCCCACCTATTTAAAAGAATACATGAGATAGATTGGGGTTTGAGTATGGACTGAACCTAGTGGGGAGGGGTGTTATGTATGCAGGTTTGAAATCATTGGTTAAGTTTGAAGTGTTGGAAATGATTGGTTTAGAAAGTGCGGGAAAACCCTGCACTCTGATTGGCTGTCAGCTGCGGCTGCCGGCTATAAGTAGCAGTCGCAGCAAAGCCAGTCGGGTCCGTTCTGAGCTGTAGTCACTAATAAACAAAAGAGCTTGAAACACTCCGCGTCTGTCTCTTCATGCAAACTTAACAGTATGGATACGTTTAAAACAGAAAGAATGAAACTGTTGGAAATGAGAAACTGAAAGTACACAGGTGTTTACAGAAAGTGACAGTTAATGAAGTTGTGAAGCGTGTATGTGGTTAGAAGATAAGTATAAAGGATAGGGTTTGAGATCACCTCAGGGCCCTTTGATTTATAGCAGTCCTTGTAGACCTGCTATATGTCGTTGGACCACATTGCAATGGCTTGTTAATGCAAGTGTATTATTGCTATTATATTTTTTATATCTATTCATTTCTTATGTTCCAAATTATTAGAAACAATAAACCTCTGACCTTAAAATAAGAATTCTTGCTTGTGTTCTTTGTTTCCTATTGGAATTTTCTTATGACAAATCGAAGAGTCTATATAGTTGAATGGACAAATATTTAATAAAATATTAAATAGGTTTCACAATATAGTAACATTCTAATTTTTGTGAAGTAAAATGTTTAATATAAAATAATAAGTATGGAGAGGAACTCTTGCTGTATCACTTATGATAACATAATTTAGATTTTCTTCAACCAGATTCAAGCAGAAGTTTAGATTTCTGATTTTTTTTAGTTTTTATTTTGATGCCTGAATTAGATGCCTTGGAGAAAAAGGTAACTGTAGGTCAGGTGTTATAAATGAAACCTAATATAAACTGATCCTAGAGGTAAAACATGTAGCCAAATTGCATTTTCTACCATTCAGTTAAGGTGCAGTACAAATTAAACATTTCTTTGTAAGCATACCCAGATTCTAAATTAACTGCAAAGGGCTTGACCTTTAAATAAGCTTGGTGGCTGAGTGCTTCCATTGAAGTTACTGGAAATTTAGCATGCATCTCATAGCTGCAAAACCGTCTGCACCTGGCAGAATAACTAAGCATGAAAAAAAGACCACATGTGTTTTCTAGGTTATCAGTGCCTTATTAAAATGCATGAAAAGATAGTAGCAGTTAAATGTTTAGAAAAGCTTTTGAAAATTTCATTATTTATCTTGCAACCAAAACTAATTTAATTAATTCCAAAGATGTAAGAAAAAGTAGTGTATTTCTTATCTGAAGTAAACATTTCCCACTAAAAATATCTCCCATTATAGGAAATTGTCCCAGTCTTCATCAGGTGTTCACAGATACATTTTGCACAAAATAAAGCTGGCCAGGTTAAGCAGCCTTTTCTAAATGTATGATTTGGCTCCAAATCTAAAATGTTTTGGCTCAGTCCTAGTATAATATGGAACTGCGTGATAACATTCTTCCCAATCTGATATTCTCCAGACAAATTGTACTTCAACTTTTATAAAACCACTAGAAGTGTCTCTGTGAGGTTGAGTGAGGCAGTTCTAGGGCCAGCTTTAGCTTCTCAAGATAGCTTTTGTTCCTTTATTTTAACAAATTAATGTTTTTTTGAGGCACTTTCAGACTAATATCTCATGGTAGGATGATTGATATTGCCTACCATCTAAGCTTTTATTTTTCCATATCATCTTTGAAAAAATACTTTCAGGTGTCATTGAATGACACTATAATTTTATATTCAATTACTTGATGATGTTATATATTTGCAGCACAAATTATTAACTATACATATGTAGAAATATAAAAAAGTCTGGAATGTTGATTCCAAAAACATGTTAAATTTAAACTTCAGAAATATTGTTAAAAGGAAGCATAAAACTTTTGTCCTCATCCCAAATATTCCATTTTTTTAAAACTGTAAGCTCAAGATAAATGCCAAAAAAGAACCAAAAATTTATAATTCCATATTCAGGTATTCTGAAGTATAAAAGCAGTACTAGAACATGTTTAAGAGACAATAACATAAACAATACATTGTGAACTTTTAAAAACTTGAATAAAGTTGACTGGACTACTATGTCTGAACAAAGCTCTCATCAGGAAAAATGGCAAAAGTCCGAAATATAAAATTCATAATAAATTTGTGGTCCAGAAAATTATCTGGGGACAGAAGGATTGTACATTCAAGGTAGTTAGCATAACTAGATTTATTTAAAGCTCAAATTTACAGTAAGTATTTTGACAGAAATAGTTGTAGAATAAGCAAATATCATTTACAAATTAGAATTCTATTAGATTTTGCCCATTCATAGCAAAGCTTTTTAAATTCTTTTGGTCCAGAAAACAAATGTGAGTATCTCAATTTTTTCCCTAAAAGCAGGTCTCAAAGCAAAATATGGCAGCTGCTGGAACCTTAATTTTCATTATATTCTCTATATCATTATTCTGTCCCAGAATCTTTATTTTTTAACCAACATCATGATTTAAATTTCCAGTGTACCCAAATATCTTTTCAGTCTATTGTAAACATTTAGATTATTATGACTCCATTGAATAACTGCTGCATCTATAATCACGACCATCAAATAAGTAATTGCAATAACCTGATAATGCAAAATGAGATACTTTTTTATCAAATAGCTTTCAATAAAATCACTTTGTTATCTGTGACTGAACTCCAATGAACTATGAAAGATGGTAGAATGATATTCAAACTTATGAAGTTATCCAGCAAGCAGATCAGAGGTGGTATTCAGCAGGTTCTGACTAGTTCTGGAGAACCAGTAGTGGAAATTTTGAGTAGTTTGGAGAACCAGCAAATACCACCGCTGACTGGAGACTTTACAGTATTCTTCCCCTGCCATGCCCATCAAGCTACGCCCACAGAACCAGTAGTAAAAAAATTTGAATCCCACCACTGAAGCAGATACAATGAGTCCCTCAATTTCAACAAAGCTTCCCTTCCATTGAGATCCTATAACACTCTCATTCTTGAAATCCCAATAGTATATAGAAAGAAAAAGGTTTACAGTATGGTAGTTATTGAAGGAGATAAGAAATTATTACACTGCAGTGCTTATGAGAAGGCTGTCAGCTTTGAAATTCAGCTGCCAACATAATGGGAAGGGGGGTGGAGAAGTTGACAAGTTCAAGGTTATTCTGTATGGCTTACTAAGAAATTCCAGTTGCAGTTAATTTGTTCTTGTGATTTATGAAGTGTAGAAGTGGGAGGAGAAAAAATTGGATTCTGTGTAGTGCGCGATAATTCTTTCACTTTGGAAAATGCCTTAGACGTACCAGATCTGTTTCTAATAAATCAATTGGATAGAATATGTCTTGGAGTGATTGATATCCTGGATACTTTCTGGATGCCTTACAAAGGCCCTCATTCTTTAAACCTGTCATGCCCCTGTCAGAATCTGATTCGGAGGGGGAGGCTGAGCAGCTGACAGGGAGTAGGAGTGTGGCTCCATTGGCTGTGGAAGAAACTGGGGAAGGGCAAAGACCAGCTGGGCAGAGCAGGGAGACAGAATTCAGAGAAAGACCCTGGCCCACCCCCTCTTCATCCTAGGGCAGGCAGAGAGGAACAGAGAAGGGAGCAACGTGAGTTGTGTGGCTTATGGGGGAGAAAAGGGCCCGATTCCCTTCGTTAGCTGCAGCTGGGAACACAGTGTTTAAAAAGGGAAGCTGTGCACAGCAAAGTTATTGGGAGCAAATTGTGAGTTATCTGGTATCGTAGAGACTTATCTGGATTCCTGGCATCTTCCTAACTGTGTGTGTTTTGCTGGGCTTTCAAGTCTGCAATTCCTTCTCCTGCCCTGTCAAGTTAATTACTGCAGCATGGTTTGTGTGCATTTTTATTTATAGTTTGTATGTACTTTGTTTTTGGATTGAATTTCCTCCACTTAAAGACTGTTCTTGGGAGAGTTTTTTCTCCAGCCGAAAGTAACCTGGACATTGGGGGCAAAGTTGGAGGTATTAAAGGAACACTTCTTGCTTATTTGATTGTGTTGCCTTTGTGCCACACACCCATGTCATCACAAAACCATTCATGAATATGACCTTTATTATCAAGTTAATACCAATGCAGTTTATAAATCATCATTATGCTGGTGCACAGATGTAGGCATCCTATTAGAACTTGATTAAAAAAACCTAATAATTATTTATTACCTGGAGGGCAAGAGAAAGAGGGAAGCACTTTTTAAAAATACTCAAACTGAAAAGCCTTTTGGGTACTTGCTCCTGTATCAGTAGACAGACCCAAGCTCATGCACACAGCTTCCTTGTCCTGACCTAAAAATGACTTGAAAACATTTCAACAAAAGGTCTTCACAATGGAATCCCCTTCTCAAAGGCAGCCCACAGTTGAGGCAGACTGAGGCTGGGTCCAAGATTTTCTGACAGGAAAATAATGTTTTTAGAATTAGAATTCTTTTATTGGCAAAGTGTAATTGGACACACAAGGAATTTGTCTTGGTGCAAATACTCTCAGTATACATAAAAGAAAAGAAACATTCATCAAGAATCGTAAAGTACAACACTTAATGATAGTCATAGGGTACAATAAGCAATCAAATCATACTAGGAAACAGTCCATATAAATCATAAGGATACAAGTGACAAAGTTACAGTCATACAGTCACAAGTGGGAGGGGGATGGGTGATAAGGAGTGATGAGAAGATTAACAATAATAGTAGTGCAGACTTTGTAATAGTTGAAAAGTGTTGATGGAATTATTTGTTTAGCAGAGTGATGGCATTCGGGGAAAAACTGCCCTTGTGTCTAGTTGTTCTGGTGTGCAGTGCTCTATGGCGTCGTTTTGAGGGTAGGAGTTGAAACAGTTTATGTCCAGGATGTGAGAGTCTGTAAATATTTTCACAGCCCTCTTTTTGACTCGTGCAATATACAGGTCCTCAATTAAAGGCAGGTTGGCAGTAATTGTTTTTTCTGCAGTCCTAATTATCCTCTGAAGTCTGTGTCTCTCCTGTTGGGTTGCAGAGCCAAACCAGATAGTTTATAGGTGCAGATGATAGACTCAATAATTCCTCTGTAGAACTGTATCCTTGGGCAGTTTGAGCTTTCTGAGTTGGCGCAGAAAGAACATTCTTTGTTGGGTTTTGTTTTTCTAGCTATCATTGCAGAATGAATTCAGGAGTGGGGTGTGGGGGCTGCTTTGGCTAGCTGAGGCAAATTGATACCAACTCTGTGCTTTTATAGCCTACACAATGAGGAATTCATTTCCTTGTGGTCATTCTTTAAGGAATACCTCCTTGCTTTATTTCCTCATGTTTCCCATAGCCTGGTCTTCACTCATTCATAATTAATCTGAGCCAAGCAAGCAAAAAACAAAACCAAAAAATAATAATATAACCCTGTTGTTCAATTGTCCCCTCTTCTTGCAAAATATTAGTCAAGAGACCACCTGGAGAGAAGGCAGTTTACTGGTCCCTTCTGTTGATTGAGACCTAGTGGCTCTTGTCTGCCCCACAGTGGTTTTTCTTGGAGACTGGCTCACTGACATCTCCCATTTAGCCAGACACTCAGACCATTTTGTTCTTTGCATCTTCTTACACTCTCCAAACTTTCTTTGGGGGTGGGGGGCAAATCCAACAAGGCAGAGCAGAATATGTCAGGACAAGAGGGAGGAGCAACTCTGTCTATAAATGAACAGCTGGTCCTTCAGAATGAACTTGGACTTTTAAAAAGATCAACCATATTTCATGAATATTGACCTCTCGCTATAGAAGTCCATGGAGCGAACCTTTGGAAAAAGAGTTCAAGATGATCAGCCCAGTAATAACCAGCAACAACATCAGAATGCTTGTCTGCTGAACTGTCCCTTTTTCACATTCAAGAAAGTGATTGGAACAGACACAGGATGGAAAATATAATTTTCATCTGTTGTATATATATATCTACCATCTAATCCATACGTGGAGGAATAGTTTAGTAAATGTTTCTCACTGAAAAGCCAGTGAATAGTTTAATTTAGAGGATCAAGTATGCTCAAGTAAACATATTCTCTTCAACATATTTGTCAAGTTCAAGGTGTTTATTGTGATTTTTATGAGCTGCACTCCAGAACACAGTCATTATTCAATTCCAAGGTAATAGCAGTAGTAATGGGTAACTTGTCTGTAGAAACATATCTGCCATTACTGACCATGTAATAGCGTAATATTAAAATTCTAAAGAATAAAGTTTAGGGAAATAAGGTATTTAGGTTATTATATGCTAGCCTTGGAAAAATGTATGTATTTTAACTTACCCTCAATTGAGCTATCCAAATGGCCAAAGATTAAGTTAATAGTTAAATTAAGCTCACACTTATTTTCAACAAAATGCACCCTATTATCACCAATGAAACCCCAAGAGCTCTGCATTTAGAGAAGATTTTGTAGTTAGTTATTTATGAAATTTAGGAAAATTAGCATGAGATTACTAGAATTAGGAAATAAGTAACATTTATTTACTTAGTTAATGGTATGTTATATAACATCAGGGGTGGAATTCTATCATTTCGCACCGGTTCGGTAGAACCGGTTGTTACAATTCTAGGTAGTTCGGAGAACTTGGAAAATGGCCCCTGGATGGCCCCGCCCCTCTCTGCCCACTCCTCCATTCCCTGCCTAGTCAGTCCTTGTGCGCTACATCACTTCCTGCCTTTTCCTGCCTGCCACCATCGTTGGCTTGCAGCAGCAGCAGCCAGCCAGCCAGCCACTCATTGCTGCCTGCCTTCCACTGCCCTGCCTGATCTGGGTGAGTGAGGGCTCTGCAAGTTCTGGTCACCACCACTGCCAGCTGCCCTCACCTGCCCAGCCTCACCTGTCTGGCCTCACCCGGCCTGCCTCACCAGCCCTACCTGCCTCACCTGGATTGCCTGCCTCCCCCTTCCACCATTGCTGAAGACATGGATTGGTAAGTGAGACCTCCAAGCAAGCCCCGGTGGCCTATCTGCCACCACCGCCAGCCCCAGTTGCCTATCTGCCACCACCGCCAGCCCCAGTTGCCTACCTGCCACCACCGCCAGTCCTGGTTGAGTCCCGATGACTCCCAGACTGCCAAGTCACCCTCGCTGATGCTGCCTGCCTTGCCCAGCCACCATCTTCTCCCTGTGGCCCACCACACCATTGCTGCCTGGCCTTCCACCACTGATTGGTGAGTGAGGAGGCAAGCAGCCAGCCCCACTGGTCACCTACCTCCTCCTGCCACCGCCACTAGTCCCGGTCAAGTGCCAACTCCTGGGCCATCTAGCCACCCTCACTACCTGCCTCGCACAGCCACCAACTTTGGCTGGCCGCTATCTTTGCTCGGCTGCCATCTTCTCCCACCTGCAACACACCATACTGTTGCTGCCTGGCCTTCCACACTGATTGGTGAGTGAGGAAGCAAGCAGCAAGCCCCATCAGTCGCCTACCTTCTCCTGCCACTGCCACCATTAGCCCCAGTCGAGTGCCGACTCCCGGGCCACCCAGCCGTCTTTGCCGCAGCAAGCTCCAAAGACTAGTCCCAACTGAGGACCCTGACATAGCTGGCCAGCCAACTTGCATGCCTAATTTTTGTAAGTTACTTTTTTATTTATTTATTTATTTACTATCTGTTTTGTTTTTATTAATCATAAAAACAGAACACATACTAAAAACATAAATAAATACATAAATGAATTTTTTTGATAGGAAAAAGCAAAGGAAAAACATGTGTCAACATGTAACAATAACAGTATAACAAAAAAAATTTCATTTATGTATTTATTTATGCTTTTAGTATATGTTCTGTTTTTATGATTAATGAAAACAAAACAGATACTAAAAAATTATTAAAAATTATTTGTTTTTTTAAGTATAGGTTTTGTTTTTATTAATCATAAAAACAGAACAGATGCTAAAAATATAAATAAATGCATAAATGAAATTTTTTTGTTACACTATTGTCACATGACCACCAAGCCATGCCTGGCTGGTCATGTGACCACCAAGCCACACCCACAAATTAGGCCATGCCCACAGAACTGGTTGTTAAGAAATTTGAATTCTATCCTTATATAACATCTACCTAAAACTTGTATCAATAAGTTTTTTATCATTTATATTGAGAATGTAAAGTTCAAAAATGAAGAACTTGGTTAAAAATCTAGTCTCAAATTGATAGGCCTTCTATACACAGAAGACAGTACTGAAAGTAACTGCTAGAGATGTCTATGAATGTATATTAAAATAATTATACTATCCGGCAAAAGCCAACACAGGATACATTTGTACACTCCCATGAGAGATCCTAACAATTTAAATGAATACTGTAGTAATAGCAAAATTATGTTTTACAAGCTAGTTCATAGGAACATTTTGATTCTGAACTACTTTCTACTGCTGGGAACGTACTGAAGTCATGCAATCACCCTATATATTTTGTAAGAAATAGGCAGATATACTTCTAGTTCAGAATCTGAGATATACGCTAAAGGGTAATCAATAATAGCAACATGATACAAATTGAACTGACTTCTTCTCATTCCATCTGCTAGCTCAGGATATCATTTCAAATAGGGGGGGCAATACAATTGCTTTTACAAGGTTCAAAAATGACTGTCTTGGAGAAGAGAAAAGTCAGCATATTTTAAGAGCATTGGTTGTGATATTTTTATCTATATGTAATATTCCAGAATGCATTTGGCATTGTTATGAGCATGGAAGAAACAATATGTATCCTTAAAAAAAAACAAAGGGAAGTTTCGGTTTGGCAAGCATATATAGTTCATATATCAGTTTAATTTGCAACAGACATTCAATGCTTAGAACCTTTTTAGCTGGAAAAAACTATGAGATTGCTGGAAAAATAATAGCATGTGCTCAGAAATGCAAGTAAAAAGTGCCCTCTGCCTAAAGGTTACTTCTTCCTTTGTAGAAAGTTAGCAGCCACCCATCTCCTAGAAGAATGAAATATTTTAGGAAATATTAAAAAGGCAGAATATTATATTTCTCTAAAGGGAAAAATGGAGAAACATGTTCTTGGAGACAGAAAGCATCCCCCACCTTTCTTAATAGCCCTCAGCAGATGTCAGCACTTAAGAGATAAAGAGCTTATTGAAAGAAGGCAAGTATCTAGGTAGCTCTATTCATAGGCAAAGCAAATACTGCAGGCAGAAATCCATTCAAGACAGGATAGTTTGAAATTCGCTGCAGCAAGTTCTGAACAAAGGTAGGATAGACCCTCAGTCATAATAGGTTTTCCCAATTGCATCACCCTCAGAAACTTCAACCAAATGTAGCTTAGAAAAACACCTAGGATTTGCCAACAGCTTACATGTTCTTACATAGGAACAGGAAGCTCAAGTGCAAAGCCCAAGAGAAGGTATACACCCCCACTCTCAACTCCATGGTGGTCAATTGCCCACAATCATGTGGTTCTGTCCATCAATGAATGGACCCCCTTTCCAATCAGCCTCCAGACTCCATTTTGTCTCCAGTGCTTTTCTCCTGGCTCATAAACCAGATGGATATTTCTTCCCATGAGGATTATCCTGTATTATAATGTCAAATTGCTCTCCTTGGAAAGTCACCAAATTTCTGTTTGCGGTTTTCATCTTAATTACTTTGATATCATATATGTATCAATCTTATGGACTGTATTTAGATTAAAGGTATGCATATTTATTACAACTTCAGTACCTTATTACCTTATATCATCATTCCAGACATTCTTCTAAGTAAATTAAACCAACTAGCAGTACCTGAACACACTTGTAAGTGGATCATAAGCTTCCTAACAGACAGGAAGCAGCAGGTGAAGCTAGGCAGAATCACATTTGATACCTGTACAATTAGCACAGCCCCCCCCCAAGGCTTGTACTTTCTCCACTTCTCTTCTCCATACATACCAATGACTGCATCTCAAACAATCCATCTGTTAAAATACTGAAGTTTGCACATGACACAACAGTGATTGGTCTCATTCAAGACAACGACAAATCCGCATACAGACAGGAGGTTATACAACTTGCCTCATGGTGTAACCGGAACAATCTGGAACTGAACACACTCAAAACCATAGAAAGGGTGGTAGACTTTAGAAGAAACCTTCCCATACTACCACATCTTACAATATTAGACAACACAGTATCAACAGTAGAGACTTCAAATTTCTAGGTTCTATTATATCACAAGACCTAAAATGGACACCTAACATCAAAAACGTCATCAAAAAAGCACAACAAAGAATGTTCTTTCTGCGCCAATTCAGAAAGCTCAAACTGCCCAGGAGCTGCTGGTACAGTTCTATAGAGGAATTATTGAGTCTATCATCTGCACCTCTATCACTGTCTGGTTTGGTCTGCAACCCAACAGGACAGACACAGACTTCAGAGGATAATTAGGACTGCAGAAAAAACATTGATTGATTGATTGATTGGATTTCTAAGCTGCCCCATCTGCCTGAGGACTCAGGGCAATGTACAATCATAAAAACAGTGCAGAATATACAATTAAAAAGAAATTAAATAAGAAACCCAATTTGCAGTCTAAAACAATAAAAACAAACCATTAAAACTCCCCCCCCCCACAGTCCAGGTCAACAAGTTGGAACAATCATATTTTAAGCCCCGACGGAAAGAGCAGAGGTCAGGGGCCACCCAAAGCTCCAGGGGCCATTGGTTCCACCAACCTGCCTTAAATTGAGGACCTGTATATTGTCAAAAAGAGGGCTGTGAAAATATTTACAGACCCCTCACATCCTGGACATAAACTGTTTCAACTCCTATCCTCAAAATGACGCTATAGAGCACTGCACACCAGAACAACTAGACACAAGGACAGTTTTTTCCCAAACGCCATCACTCTGCTAAACAAATAATTCCATCAACACTTTTCAACTATTACAAAGTCTGCACTACTATTATTGTTAATCTTCTCATCACTCCTTATCACCCATCCCCCTCCCACTTGTGACTGTATGACTGTAACTTTGTCACTTGTATGCTTATGATTTATATGGACTGTTTCCTAGTATGATTTGATTGCTTATTGTACCCTATGACTATCATTAAGTGTTGTACTTTACGATTCTTGACTCTTGATGAATGTATCTTTTCTTTTATGTATACTGAGAGTATTTGCACCAAGACAAATTCCTTGTGTGTCCAACCACAATTGGCCAATAAAGAATTCTATTTTATTCTATATCTTAATCAGGCATTAAATATTGAATAAGGCATTAAAAATGTTGGTAAGGAATTTTGTGAGAAATAGAATAGTTATGGCTAGCTAGCCAGTAAAGGTGATAAAAGAGCAGAACCAAGTATTACTTTCCCGGCAGCTTTGAAAAGAAAGCCAGGAATTGGTTTGATTCTTATTTCAAAAAAGAACAAAGAAAAAAAGCAACTACAAAATAGTGCTAAGAGAGATAGTAGGAAAATGAGAGCAATAGATGTACAACTGAAATAAAACAATTAATAGAGTCTATTGCAGAATTTTAAAATATAAAACTGTGTGGATCTGTAAAATATAGTGAATACTTATACACAACTTGTCTTTCCAAATTAGGATATTTCTATAATCCTGGAACAAAATAGAAACAAAATATAAAATTAAAATATAAATGCCCCTAACTACCTCAATTCCAGCTACAACTGGCCTTAAATGCAAGCTACTCAATGCAAGAAGCCTTGTGAATAAAATACCTGAATTTCTCCTCTTACTAAATACAGCTAAATTTGACATCATATTTGTCTGTGAAACATGGCTCAACGCATCTCTCCCTGACTCCATTACCTCAGTAAGAGACTATCATGTTTACTGATCAGATTGTGAAATCTGTAGAGGAGGTGGTGTTGCTATCTTCTATAAAAAGTCTTTACATCTAAAAAAACATCCAAGTCACCCAGGAGCTTGCTCTTCCTGAGACCATCATCTGTGAACTGTCCTTAAATATCACATTTTGATTCTTACTATGTTACAGAGCCCCTGATTATGACATCGAACATGTAAACAACCTAAATTCACTACGAACATGGGCAACATCCTACCCACACGCTTTTATCCTTCTTGGTGACTTCAATCTACCTCATATTAACTGGAACCCAAACCAATGTAAAACTGAAACCATACATGCAACCTTCTACGTGCCTACCGTCCCTGTCCTGTTGTTTCTTTTTATTTTTCTCATGTATTCAAACTATGTATATACTTATACCTATTATCTTGTAAGCTATTGACGAATCAAATAAAATAAAGAAATAAACTTCCTTCTGGATGTCTAAGAGATTCTTCAGCCAGAAATGTAACTAAGGTTTTCAGGAATCCAACTATGAAAATCAGAGTTTCCAAACAATTTCAGCTAAACATTTGGACATTTATAAGACTATAGGTCAAGTTTTTGTCCAGAAGACATTTAGAAAATCATTATTAGTTATATTCCAAAATGCTCTTAATACTCTTAATATTTAATTAGTTAATGTTAAGTAGTACATGCATTACTGTATATTAGACCTATTGAAAAAATAAGTATTATTTAATGTAAGAGATATATTGAATAATATGGTAACTGGATAATGTTCTTTGTGATTAATATTAATTGTTTTGTTTTGTTCTGTTAAGTTTAATACAAATGGCTGGAGACTTGATATTGTAGTGTGGACCCAGGGGAATGAGAAAGAGAAAAAGAGAAAAAAATGCCATTGCTTTTGCAGAAATTGCTTTGGACGATGTTCTGTGGCTATTCTGACCCATGGAAAAGAACCCATTCCAGATATCATTAATAAAGGAGAATCAGAGTTCTTAATCTGACACATCCCAGTCTTTCCCAGCCTAGGACCCTCCAGATATGTCAGATTCTAATTCCCAAAATATACAGTCATCATTTCCCCAAATTTCCCACACATCTGGAGAACATAATGCAAGTGAATTATTACTGACCAAGTGTAAGTACATATCTAAAATTAGACAAACCAATGTAGAAAGAAATATTCTATCAACTTTGGTCTTCCAGGCTGTCACTGAAAGTTGAAAAGCTATTTGCTTAAGAGAGAGATATTGCAATATGATCTTTTGAATGTACTGGATATGATTCAGTCAAGAGGAATCTCTTTTTTTCATTGGCTTGAGTGACAGAAATTTATGTATAGGAATCTAACACTTCAGTGGGTCTGAAAAAAATGTATAATTTAGGCTTGACTATTCCCATTGTGTTGATTAAAGTTATCATACTTAACAACAATCCTCTAATATATTTTCTTGTATAAGCCTTTTAAAACTCTTGTTATTTCTATTAGAAATTGACTATTTTTTATTTGTATGTACAAGGTAAATGGATATGGATATCTACATAGTCATTCTGAATGTCGCACTTTCCAATTGACTTGTATGTAAACTTGAACTTCTATCCAGCAATTGTGTTGGCTTAGAATTTATTATTTCCAATTCCAGTACATTTGAAGAATGTAATGTTGCCAATGAACCTTGTAGCTTATGTGTTATCCTAGTCATAAACATATTTTTGTTATTTTAGTTGTATCAAAAAAGAACTCATTTATTTTTCTAAATGTATAAACACATTCATGCAAACATTACAAGTAGCTTATGGGAATTCAAATCAATTTTATCCCATTCAAATAACATGATGAAGTGGTCAGGTTCAGCAGTTTCAATAATAAAAAATAATAGAAAAAAATCATGGACTTTAATAGAAGAATTACCAAACTGTAAAATGAAAACTTATTCTCTGTCTTTCTCTCTCTCTCTCTCTCTCCTATGAATGAGAACCATGTGCAATCAATAAATTTTCACAATTTAATAAAAAATAATATGTGGAATTATATCAGAAACAAAATGGTAATTTAATCCTATAGATGACATTAATATTCTTGCATCTCACTTCTCAATCAGGTGACATTTCTAAAAAGGCTTCAAAGATAGTCCACTTCAACTAACACATTTTTGTGATCAGATATGCACAAACACTCATATATAGAGAGAAAGATATAGACAAGTATAGCTGATTGTGTTTCATTATAAGGAGATTGGGTACCTGAATGAATGGCAAGAGAAATATGGGTAAAAATGCTGCATTTCTTTAAAAATCAGATATTTATAATTTGTATAATACCTGCATTGTACAATTTATGCATTGCTAATATCCAAACTCTAAGATTTATATTAGAAATGCAGTACATTATATTCATTATGAGTCGGAAATATAATACCATTTTTTCCAATAATATCTGAGTGTTCTATATGATATATTTTTATTAGGATGAAAATCATATTAAAGAATATAGAAAAAGGATTCCCAATACAATTTGTGTGTACGTGTGTGTGTAGATCATAGTATCAAAGGCTTGTTTTTAATTAATATTTATTGCACCATACTTTCAGTTTTAATGCAGGAGATCTGAATCATAACCTAATTAAATAATAAACAGGCCTTAAATGCAAGCTATTCAATGGAAGAAGCCTTGTGAATAAAATACCTGAGTTTCTCCTCTTACTAAATACAGCTAAATTTGACATCATATTTGTCTGTGAAACATGGCTCAACGCATCTCTCCCTGACTCCATTACCTCAGTAAGAGACTATCATGTTTATCGATTAGATCGTGAAATCCGTAGAGGAGGTGGTGTTGCTATCTACTATAAAAAGTCCTTACATCTAAAAAACATCCAAGTTACCCAGGAGCTTGCTCTTCCTGAGACCATCGTCTGTGAACTGTCCTCAAATATCACATTTCGATTCTTACTATGTTACAGAGCCCCTGATTATGACATCGAATATGTAATCAAGCTAAATTCACTACGAACATGGGCAACAACCTGCCCACATGCTTTTATCTTTCTTGGTGACTTCAATCTACCTTATATTAACTGGAACCTAAACAAATGTAAAACTGAAACCATACATGCAACCTTCTACAATGTTGTAACAAATCTGGGACTGGAACAGCTAGTAACCAACAATACTAGACTTAACAACTGTCTCGATCTCATCTTCTGCAATAGTTTAAATTCAATTTACGGAATACAAACTAAAGAACCCTTTTCCAACAGTGACCACAACATGATTGACTTTTGTCTCAACATATGTCCACACAAAAATCATCACAACGACGTTTTCCCCAATTATAACTTCAAAAAAGGCAACTATGGTCTTACAGACAATGATCTCTCATCCCTTGATTGGCAATTTCTATTCACTGGATGCAATACTGTTGAAGACCATTACAACGTATTTTTACTTGAAATCCAAAGAGTCATCAAACTATATGTACCAATAACAACTCCCAAAAACAGAAAAAAACAGATTACCCATAACAATAAGGAAGCTTCAATCCAAAAAGAGATCACTTTGGCAGAAAAACAAATCCGGTCACATTGCTAACTTCAAAAACCGATACAAAAATTTATGCCACCAGATAAAGACTGAACGCACCAATTATCACATTAAACAAGAGGAAAACCTTCTACACACCAAATCCACCCACGCTTTCTACAATTTTGTAAACAACAAGCTAAAAGACTCAAGGTCCATCCCACCCCTGAAAAGACCTAATGGTAAAGACTGCAATGACACCGTTAAAGCCAACCTCTTTAACACATTCTTTGGCTCAGTATTTGTAAACAGCAATGGATCATGCCCAGTATTTCCTAGTCAAACCACAGACAACTACAATGACCTAATACATGTCAATTTTACAGAAAACAATGTTGAAAAAGCACTACGCAATCTAAAACCATCTCTATCTATTGAACGGGACAGAATATGTGCCTACTTCTTTAAAAAGCTATCCACTGCCATAGCTGAACCTCTAAGCATAATCTTTGAAAAATCTTTCAGGACCAGCTCCTTGCCAAACCTATGGTTACAAGCCACGGCCATCCCCATCTTCAAAAAGGGAGACTCCAGCCTAGTTGAAAGTTACAGACCAATCTCTTTATGCTGCATCACCTGTAAAGTCATGGAATCAATTATTAACCAATCCATTATTCTCCACTTAGAGACAAACAACCTACTCTCTAATAAACAATTTGGTTTCAGAAAAAAAAAACTATCTTGTAATCTGCAACTTTTATACTGCAAAAACATATGGACTACACAACTCAATCAGGGCAAAGCAATAGATGCAATCTGCATAGACTTCTGTAAAGCCTTTGCTTCAGTGGTACACGACAAACTACTCCTAAAACTAAAATCTTATAATCTCTCTGGACACCTGCATAACTGGACGAAAGCATTCCTATCAAACAGACTACAAATGGTCAAAATTGGGAGCGTCCTATCAAATTCTGTACCTGTCAACAGTGGTGTCCCCCATGGCAGTGTTCTAGGACCAATTCTCTTCATACTCTACATAAATGACCTCTGTGATCATATTAAGAGCAACTGCGTTCTCTTCGCTGATAATGTAAAGCTATTCAACACCACAGACAATACTGCTACCCTTCAAAAAGACCTCGACTATGTATCAGAATGGTCAATCAAATGGCAACTTCAAATCTCAACAAATAAATGCTCTGTCTTACATATTGGCAAAAAAAGTCAGAAAATAAAGTACAAGCTGAATAGTCAAGACCTTGTTGATGATCCAAACTCTGTCAAGGACTTTGGAGTACTCATCTCTAATGATCTAAAGTGCTAGAGCCCACTGTAACTACATAGCCAAAAAGGCATTAAGAGTTGTTAACCTAATCCTACGTAGCTTTTTCTCTGGTAATATCACACTATTAACTAGAGCATACAAAACATTTGCTAGACCAATACTTGAATACAGCTCATCAGTTTGGAAGCCACATTACATATATGATATTAATACAGTTGAGAAAGTCCAGAAATATTTCACAAGAAGAGTTCTCCACTCCACTAATTGTTGCAGAATACTTATTTATTTATTTATTTATTTATTTATTTATTTATTTATTTGACTTGTATGCGCCCTATTCCTAAGGACTCAGGGCGTGAACATAAAACAGAGAAAATTTACAGTAAAACAGAATTAAACAAGTAAACAAGCCAAATAAAGTTAAAATAAAACCCAACCCCCCCCCCGGGGTCATTCGAGGCTGGCCCGTTGGAACAACCAAGTCTTCAGGTCCCGGCAGAAGGAGCGGAGGTCAGGGGCCAAACGGAGATCCACAGGGAGCTGATTCCAAAGGGCAGGTGCTCCCACAGAGAAGGCCCTAGCCCTGGGGACCGCCAGCCTACAATGTCTGACTGACGGCACTAGACTTGAAATGCCACTAGACTTGAAATTCTAGATCTGGAAAACCTAGAACTACACCGCCTTCGGTCCGATCTAAGTATAGTATATAAAATCATACATTGCAATGTCCTACCTGTCAATGAATACTTCAGCTTCAACCATAACAATACAAGAGCACACAATAGATACAAACTCAAGGTAAATCGCACCAAACTTGATTGCAGGAAATACGACTTCAGCAACAGAGGGGTCAATGTCTGGAATACTCTACCTGACTCTGTGGTTTCTTCCCCAAAACCCAAAAACTTTAACCTTAGACTGTCTACTACTGACCTCATCCCTTTCCTAAGAGGTCTGTAAGGGGTGTGCATAAATGCACCAATGTGCCTACCGTCCTTGTCCTATTGTTTCTTTTTATTTTTCTTATATGTATCCATTTCATGTATTCATAACTATGTTTGTACTTATACCTATTATCTTGTAAGCAATTGACAAATCAAATAAACAAACAAACAAATAATTGTTTGGGGTTGTGCGCATGCCCAAGATGGCAGTTCGGCGGTGAGTGGGCTCTCTCAGCTTTCGGAGGGTTTGTTGATTACTGAGTGAAGAGGCTTGCCTATTGTTCCTGGTTTCCTTGGAGTCGTCCCCGGAGAGTCGTGGGATGCCGCTAGAGCCGTTCCGGCAGAAAACGAGCCAGTGGTTCAGTGTTGCTGGGTTTTCCCCTCCCGCGGCCTTTGCATCAGCTGCAGGCTTGCCAGCTGAACTGGGGGCGTGGCAGCAACGCCGCTTGCCCCACACCGCTTGCCACGCAGAGCCCTGGTGCCAGGAAGTCTCGGCGCCTGTGGCGATGGTGATGGCTGCCGAGGACCCGATGTCGTCGTTGGTGGTCATCAGCTGTTTGCTGCTGGTGACGGGCGTGGCAATGCTAGGACCTGACGGCGGCGGTGGCTACGATGGCCTTGGCAATTTGTGATTCTGCTGCGGCACCGGGGCCTTGGTTCCATGGAAGGCAGCAGCAACAGTGGCAATCTGTGGTTTGTGGTACCGCGGTAACCATGAAGGTAACCACGTGGAGTCCGTTGACGGCAGGACTGTTGGCCCAATGGCCCCCCCTTTCTCCTGCCTATGGATAGGGGTAGCGTTTCTGCAGGGGTTTGGGCCTTTTGACCCATCCTTGAAGAGCCCCCCCTTCCTCTTCCCCAGAAGTGAGAGTTCTGGGAGGAAAAGACCTATGGGGAGGGGCGGAGGCCTGCAGGTCTGGAGGACCCAGAAGGGAGGCATTCGCGGTCATGGCCCAGGCCAGCTGAGCCGGCTCTACCCCGGACGGGGGTGTGGGTTGAGTCTTTGGCGGAGACCTCCCCCAAGAAGGGACGGCGCTGTGGCTCTAGACCTGTGGTCGTGGCCGGTATGCGAATGCTGCACTTTTTCTGGACTCCTACAGACCTGGCTACCCCGTGTTGCTTGTGGGGTCCATCTTTGGCCACTGTCTCTTTGCCTGTTAATGTCACTCTGGACTTGCTCGGCACTATTGAGGGTGCCCGGTTCATCTATACCAACTACCCAGACTTGTATCTTGCCTCTTTTCTCTGGGACCTGGCTATTCCCCATTGCAGTGAGAGGGCAATGGGAGGACTTAACCCCCCTGCAGTGAGAGGGCAGGGGGCTGCTCAGGACTTTTGCCACAAGTCACTGTGGTGGCAGGGCAGTGACTGGTCTATTCTGACTCTGACCGTCACCAGCTGTGAGAGAGCTGCTGATTGTGGACTGCTTCCTGACTATTATTATTGCCCGGCCCTTTGTATTGTATTTCCACCTTTGCAATATTTCCACCTAATCAACTACCTCCTGTACCGACCTGCCCTGAGATGTATTTGTCATGCCTGCCTACTCCCTGCTGGAGCTACGGGCCCTCCAGATGGTTCCCCTGTCTGTGAAATGGCCCCTTGGGCTGTCACGAGCTTACCTTAATGACGGATCCTGGGATCCTGAGAGGTGGCATGCTGCAACCAAGGTGCTAAATTTTAAATTTGATAGGAAGGGGAAACTTTTAAAATTTTTAATTGGTCATCTTAAGGGGTTAGGGAGGGGGGGTGAATGGGTCTTTTTGCAGCCCAGTTCATGGTGGGGGGGGGGGTTGGGGGCCGGTGGGGCCCCAGGGTCTGAGGTGGGGACCGTGATTCCCAGGGTGGTTGGGGTTGGCAGGAGATGTCGAGGCATAGGGCCATATTATGTGTTGGGAGCGTGCACCCCCATCTCTGTGCGGTTGCTCGCTCCAACCCTATGGCCTCCTCCCTAGGGGGCATGGGAACTGGGACCCCTGGGCTTAGGCTGGTGTATTTTAATTCCAGGTCCATGGCTAATAAGTCCACCCTCCTCCGTGAGATCATTGAGGAGGCTGCGGACCTGGCTTGTATTACCGAGACCTGGTTGGGCCCAGAGGGTGGTGTCCCTCTGGTTGAGTTGTGCCCTCCAGGTTTCTGGGCTGTGCACCGGCCATGGGCCCAGGGAAGGGGTAGCGGGGTGGCAGTGGTTATCCGGGAGACCTTGTTTCCAAGGGAGGTCACTGTCCCAGAGATAGGTGGGAGTGAGACCCTCCTCCTGAGGTGGGGGCCTAATGGTCGGTGGGCTTGCTGCTTGCATACCTTTCTCCCAGCGATGTGACAGCAGCCCTGCCTGGGCTCCTTGACGTCCTCTCGGGGGTGGCAGTGGAGTTCCCGAGCCTTATAGTCCTGGGGGACTTCAATCTGCCCTCCCTGGGGGGAACATCGGGGTTGGCTGAGGAATTCATGGCTTCTATGGAAGCCATTGGCCTGACCCAATTAATTCAGGGCCCAATTCATGAGGGGGGAAACACTCTTGACCTAGTTTTTGTCTCTGAGCAGTGGCGTAGTGTCAGAGGGCAAGCCACTTTTGCGGCATTGCCCATTCCATGGTCTGATCACTATCTCCTATGGCTAGTCTTCCAACAGGCCGCCCCCCACTGCTGGGATGAGGAGCCGCTTAGATGGTTCCACCCCAGGTGCCTTATGGACCCAGAGAGGTTCCAGGTGGAACTAGGGTTTCTTCCCTCTTCCCTTGCCCACAGCTCTGTCGAGGATCTGGCGTCTGCTTGGCAACAGGGTTGTCCCCATGCGACCCCTCATATGCGGTGGATCCCGGATGGCTCCTTGGTATACAGAGGAGCTCCGGGAGATGAAACGCCGTCGGAGGGGCTTAGAGAGCAGGTGGAGGTCCACCCGCTCCCAGTCCAATCGAGCCCAGCTAAGAGCCCATATTAGGACTTACCTGGTAGCTATGAGAACAGCGAGAAGGTCTTATCTCTCCACCCTCATAGCATCCGCAGATAACTGCCCAGCCGCCCTATTTCGGGCTACCCGCTCTCTCCTTCGTCCGGAGGGGGGGCAGACCCGTTGCAGGGAAGGGCTGCGGAGTTTGGTCAATATCTGTCGGATAAGATCGCTCGGATTCGGAGCGGGTTGTCCTCTGATTTGCAGTGGTCTGAGGAACGGGATAGAGGCAGTCTGGCCAGTGTGATCTGGGATGAGTTCGATCCTGTTTCCGAAGATGAAGTGGACAGGACTATGCGGTGGATGAGTTCCACCACATGTTTGTTGGACCCGTGCCCTTCCTGGCTGGCTTATGCCGCCAGGGAGGTCACCTGCAGTTGGCTCCAGGCAGTTGTCAATGCTTCATTCAGGAGGTGTTTTTCCCACCGCCTTGAAGGAGGCGGTGGTGAGACCCCTCCTGAAGAAGCCTGCCCTGGACCCGACCATGTTAGACAACTTTCATCCAGTCTCCAACCTTCGCTTTTTGGCGAAGGTTGTTGAGAGTGTGGTGGCTTGGCAGTTTCCACTCTTCCTGGATGAAGCGGACTACCTGGATCCGTATCAATCGGGCTTCCGACCTGGTTTCAGCATGGAGACGCATTGGTCATTGCTGATGGATGATCTCTGGAGGGCCTGGGACAGGGGTTTTTCCTCTGTCCTGGTCCTATTAGACCTCTCAGCGGCTTTTGATACCATCAACCATGGTATCCTTTTGCGGTGCCTCGAAGGGTTGGGAGTAGGGGGCACTGTGCTTCAGTGGTTCACCTCCTACCTCTCGGGGCAGTCACAATTGATATTGGTGGGGGGTCAGAGGTTGACCCTGAGGGTGCTCTCCTGTGGGGTCCCTCAGGGGTCAGTTCTCTCCCCCTGCTATTTAACATCTATATGAAGCCGCTGGGTGAGATCACCTGTGGTTTCGGGGTGAGATTCCATCAGTACGCAGATAACACCCAGCTGTACATCTCCACCCCAAACCAAATCAGTGATGCCCTCTCCCTGATGACCCAGTTTTTGCGTGCAGATTTGGATGAGCGGGAACATGCTTCAACTCAACCCAGCCAAGACTGAGTGGCTGTGTGTACCGGCATCTCGGCCCAGTCAGGAATATCCATCTTTGGCCATAGGGGGAGCGGTGTTGCCCCCTGTGGATAGGGCGCAGAATCTGGGGGTCCTCCTGGATGTACAGCTCCGGTTGGAGGAGCAGGTGGGGGCCATCGCCAGGGGGGGCTTTGCCCAGCTCCGCCTTGTTCATCAACTACGCCCATTTCTGGACCGGGATGCTCTGCACAGTCACTCATGCCCTTGTTACCTCTAGATTCGACTACTGCAATGCTCTCTATTTGGGACTGCCCTTGCATACCATCTGGAGATTGCAGCTGGTGCAGAATCTTGGCGGCGGGTGGTGATGGGAGTTTCCTGATTCTCCCATGTTACCCCCCTCCTGCGCTGCCTGCATTGGTTGCCGGTTGCGCTCTGGGTGAGATTCAAGGTTTTAGTTTTAACATACAAAGTCCTTCATGAGATGGATCCTCAATATTTAAGGGAGCGACTCCTGCCGACATCGAATGCCAACTGCCCTGTGCGAGCACACAGGCAAGGACTCCTTGGGGTTCCGTTGGCCGGCCAGTGCCGGCCGGCGGTCCCCCAATGACGAGCCTATTCTGTCATGGCCCCTGACCTCTGGAACCAACTTCCCTTGGGGCTCCGCCTGGCCCCTGACCTCCGCACCTTCTGCCATGATTTGAAGACCTGGTTGTTTGACCAATCCGGGCTGTGACCCTTCCTGGGTGGGGTGGTTTTATTTTTTAAGTATTTAAATTGTCTTTTTGGGCTTGTTTTGGTTTAATTTTTTCTTAATTATTTATTGTTGTTATTTTTAGCTGTGAGCCGAGTCTTCAGATGGGGTGGCATACAAGTCCAAAAAATAAATAAATAAATAAATAAATATAAATAATTGAAAATAAAGCACTATCAGAAGTTCTTACCACTTTAAAAGGGGTTTCTTGCACTTTTTAACTAAATTCTTGACAGTATTGTCCTATGGATTCTTTGAAAAGAATTACAAATATAACCGATGAATTTTATAAAAGAGTTAGTGGCAAAGAATTGATTGGCTGCATCTCAAACCGAGCTGACATACTTAACAGCAAAATAACATGTGGGTGGGATAGTTTTATCATCATGTATCTTTTTATAGAAGTCTGATACAGTATCTTGTTATTCTCCATCTCAACACCTGGTTTCACTCAAAGAAGATCTCTTCATAGGATAAAAGTGCACAAATAACACTATAATTTTTGTGTCAGTGTGATGAATAAATATGACTTAAATTTTGAATTCCTTGGACTTTTTAAAAACTTTCCATCATTTTGTTCTTATAGTGTCAGAAGTGCATTTTGGGTGTTTATCTGTTAATGGAATCAAGAGCTTTGGAGGGTTTTTTCTCCTATCATCCATTCTTTTCTGATAATAATCTTTGACAAAAATGTTATGGGTACAGCGCACTTGTAATTGACATACATAAAAGTTCTGCATCTGAAACAGATGTGAAAAAAATTATGTTGTACTTGCATGGAATTGCTATGCCTCAAAATGTAAATATTATTATATAAATATTTGAGCAGTTCCTTGACAATTCCATCATACTTTTTGTGGGGAAAGGGTGCTAAAATTAAATTGAACTTTTAGCTGTAGATAATGATCACATGTATGCCTCTTGTTTTTTTCAAATTAGTTTTCTTTGTGACCAATTCATTTAACTGCTACTCTTAGACAAAAAATATTTATTTAGTAAGTAAATAGCCATAGACTACAGGAAAGAATAAAAGGGCAGGATAGTAGAATAATCATAATTCAGAGAGTTGAAAAAAAACATGCAAAAGTAATGTTTAGGAGACAATCTGACTCAATATAATGAATAAATCAAATTTAAAGAAGTAAAGTGTCATGAAATACATCCAGCTAATAAAATTCTGAGCAATAATGAAGAATCTGCAGAAAAACAACCAAGGTCAGAGAATACTACGTCTCCACATGGGTGACATTGACTCAGTACTACTGTTTGAACACATGCAAAGACGATCTCGAACAGATCGACTATAACATCTACTTGTAAGTCACCATGAAAGATAAGGTATCAAATTTGCCAATGTGAGCACCCTTCTATGTGAGATATAAAGAACTTATAAAAAAAATATTTACATGCATGCAAAGGATCACTTTTTAACTTCTGATAGTGGGAAAGTGATGTTTTTAATCTATTTTGGGGGGTATCAGGATCTAAAACTCCCCACTTTATTTCTGACAAGAATTTTATCTAGTCCTGTAAAGTATGTAAGAAGAAGATATAATCCACAATAGACAAATCCAAGGCTACTTAACTTGAAAATGAAATTCTATGAATCACAAAAGCTCGTAGAACTTTATGCTTTTGGTCTCAATAACACTATGAGAGAACACTTGCCTCTAATGCTGGTTCTGTACAGTGGGATTCGATTTTTTTTTTACTCGATTCTGTGGGCATGGCTTGGTGGGCGTGGCAGGAGAAGGAGACTGTAAAATCTCCAGTCAGAGGTGGTATTTGCTGGTTCTCCGAACTACTCAAAATTTCCACTATCGGTTCTCTAGAACTGGTCAGAACCTGCTGAATACCACCTCTGGTCCTGTAGAAATAATTGCAAATTCTTTCATTTTGGCAGACATATATAGCTTCTTTTCAATGGCCACATTTCAGATATAAATATACTCAAAACAAAATTGGGATGATATGAGGGGCAGAAATTTTCATAAAGGCAATCTGAAAGCACCCCACCCTTTCAGCCTTCCAGAAGCCTTTTCTTCAAACATTGGAGCCAATTGTAATGATATGTGGAATTACTTTGGAAGACAGGAAGGAGATCTGTAGATGGGACAACCAGCTTTCAGAAGATGTCTCAGCCATTAATAAACATCTCGTAGTAAAATATCAAGCATTTAAAAATGTAGTACTCCACTTATTATTTTTCTACTTCTTATTGCCATTACATATGCTAGTCTTGGAAGATGTATAGATCTATGTAATTTAACACCACCCTTCATTCACCTGTTCAAATTTCCAAGGATTAAGATACTAGCTAAATTAAGTTATATTATTGCAAGCATTTTATTGTAAGCTTAAAATGAATGTTTATTCTTTGATTCAAGAAATGTAAAACAGGGATGATGACAGAATGGAGGCAATCGCCTGAAGACTAGGTCTGACTGATTACCGATTTGCTGGCATGGTTATGGGTTTTTCCTGTCTATGTGATGTAATTATTTATAACAGTTTACAGGCTTTTTCTATAATCTTTTGCCAATTTATTGTCAAGCCTCTTAGTCTATTTGAGAGGAAACTGATGATCACTGTTAAATGATCGTTTTTATCTGGTTTTCATGAACTTTATGATGTTTTGGGGTTGTTCTTAGAGAATATTTTCTATGCAACTATGGCAAGATATTATTTATTTACATTTAATATTCCCAATAGAAGATTTCTGCATATACACTGTGCCAAATAGTTAGCTTTCCTTTTTTAAATTTGAAATATATAAATTTATTCTAACAGAAAATGTATATGCTCTTGACGTAACTGGAATCCTTATGTCTTGTTTACATCTTTTTTTTTACATTTATGTATTTCTTTACATCTGTTTACACAAAATTTCAGTAGCTGATTCTACAAATGATTACATACTTCTAAAAATCATATGCACACGTTTGGAAATCAAACACGTTTGGAAATCACAACAACTTCAATTACTTGTGAAAAGTTACAATTAAATAGCAAAACAGGAGGCAATCACAGAAAACATTGACATCAAAATGTCATTTCTTGAAAAAGTCAATAATTAAAGCAGCTTTTTAAAGGAAATATAAGAAGAATTGATGTCAATGGAGATTCTCAGTCATCCAGGTGCTTTTTTCTTTAGAAAGCAACTGGACTGTTTTTTTTCTTTGATGATAATGAAGAAGAATCCACATTTTGGATAGAGAGGATCATTGGTTTGAAAGAAGGTTAAAAGAATCCATCTACTGTATGTTAGAATTGAACACCCCTCCCTCAACAAAGAATAAGACACTACATATCCCCAGTCTAAAACGTAGCCCTTGCAGTAGTTCCAAGAAGATTCTACAATCAATTACATCCTGATTCAGGTGACTCTGAGGGTACAGAAAAAAAAAACTGGCCTCAACACTCTCAGAAAGAGTACTAATGACCAGACGACTGCAAAGAAATACTACCCTTCCATTCCTTCACCACCATCCTATCATAACCTATCCTTCCATCCTCCCACCATCCAGTCTCAACTGTCAGAGCCTATCCTTCCATCCTCCTGCCATCAAAACTGATGAAGCTTCTTGGATGAGAAGCAAAATATCTTCTGCTTTTTCCTCAAGTCTAGTTGTCTTTTGAAGGGGAAAAAAAGCGCCTTTGCTTCTTTTTTAAGGAAAAAAGCACCTTTGAGGGAAGAGTTAATGCATATTTGTGTTTGCACAGATACACAAAACTAATATCTACTCAAAATATAATTGGGTTTTAATAAAAAAAGTCATGGTTTAGAAAACAAAAAGTGTCTTAAACCAACATGGAATAATTATGGTGGTTATATTCTAGTTTATCATTAATAATGATTAGAGAAGAATAGATACCTAGAAACAATTTTGTCCTGGAAATAAAAATACATTCTATTGCTAGTAGCATACTTTCTTAAAAATAAACAATATACATGTATGAAATAATAATATGGCTCACCTGTAAAGCCATGATAAAAGTAACTAGATCATTAATATTATTACTAGTGGTTTTAATTCATTATTTTAAAAAGTGTTTCAAAGAGAGCACAGTACTCTGCCTGGCACATATTTTTCATATTACTTTAGTCAATTAAACAGAAGTTAGAAATATGTTATAAATAAAAATGATGTAAGATTTTACAAAATCAGCAATTTCTTAACTTAAGGTGGTATAAATTCTCACTTCAACTTAAGGAGGCATTGTTTTATCATGTCTTATGTTTTATCATATACTGATATTAAACTTGATAACAATTCTTTATTTCCTAAAGCTAATATGTTATTCTGAATGTAAGTTCTTATACTATGAATTTAAGCCCCATTCTTGTTATTTTGTCTAATGCAGTGGAGTGCTGGGTAGAAATCTAATGAGGGTCAAAACTTCTTCAATAGTTTGTTTATCAGTGTGCCTGCCAGCCAGAATGATATTCTAAAAACTGAACAGAAATGAATTTAGTGAGAAATAAGAAGCTGGAAGCACAAAATCTCTTCAATCCAGTTGGCTGCTTTCTGTAGAATAAATAGAAAGTTGGGAGCCTAAATAATATAGCAATGCAAATCCTTCAAAATGTTACACAGCATATGGAAATATATGCTTCTTATTGCATCAATAAATCAGCCATATCTTTTTTCTGACTTTCACAACTAGTACAGTAACTTCCAGGGAAATTTTGTAGAGGCATCTCTGTGTGTAGATAACTAGAATCAGTATACTGAGGTATCTGGGTGAGTCTGGAAAAAGACGTGTTGAGCACCCCAAGTGGGGTGCTGTGAATGTGCTGCCATTTGTTATAAAGTGCCTCTCCCAGGAATCTTCTCAATACTAGTAAATAATAGATAAATCTTAGTTTTCAAGCAATGCCTTCATTTGGGTCATAATAATACAGTATAAACACAATCTCTTGCTTCCTATCTATAGGAAGCTGATAATTGCAGCAAAACAGGAGCCACTATTGGAAAAGCAACCATCATCAAGAAATTATAGGCATTTCAAATGCCAAACATAACTAATATGTCTTCAAATCTTTCCCTGTTCTTATTAATGTAAATAAGTATAAATCCACTAGGAACCATGACAGATAAAATCTGTGTTAGATGTTCACTAGGGTTTCAACATTTGTGTTCAATATTGTCCTTTTTTGCATATAGCCCGCCCGGCCATTCTTAGTCCACCTATAACCTCTTCTAGCACATGGTAGATAAGCAAAACACATTTTAGTCGACATTTACAAGATAGTTGAAAGAAACTAATAAAAAAGGAGAAGCATTTAGACACAAAAAATATTTTGAGCTTTTCATTGTGTCCAGTGACAATTGTTTTATTGATTGATTGATTGATTGATTGATTGATTGATTGTTACCACAATATTTACCAATCTCAGGAAATAGAACTGATCTCTGGCCATTTTAACATTTTAACTCCAAGCCTTTGTTTCTTATCTATTTTTCATGTTGCCAGTGTCATGTTGCCATTGTTATTTAAATTAACAATTGCATAACTTGGTAAATTAATGTTGCCAGTATAGTGTTTTGTCCTCCACTAGCAAGTAAAAAAGCTTAGAATTGCAATTATGCCATTAACCAATTGTTTGACTGGGTGAATTAATAGTTCATTTGTTTTAGAGTTATTCAAATCTCTTTTCAGAACTGTACAGAGTTTTAATTTGAAATTGACATTATAGGTGAGAGCTTGAAAATTCCATTACATCTGGTTAAATGAGGTGCCATTGCTATTTCTTTAATAGAGCTGAAAATTGCCTTAAATTCCTATTTTCACAGAGGAGTTTTGAAAAGAAAGTTAAAAAAAGAAAATATATCATTTAAAAATTGCATACTTTTGGTGAAATTTAAGTAGCGAAGTCAGTTATAAACCTACTAAAAGTTAGTCTGATTGAGTCTTATTTTCAGTTAATTGTGCCTATGACTGCATCTTCAAACAGCTTTAATCATCCTGCCTCTTAAGGCTTAGGTATGTCCTTTCAGAAATGTTATCTAAGGTTTAATGAACTATTAGGCTGCTGAATATTAATGTATATCAGTGGGCCATGATAAAATTTTGGTGGGCCACAGAGAAATGTCACCCCCAGAGCACTCTCCAAGGCAATTAATCCAGGCTGAGCAGGAACACAAGGCTGTGCCACCCACATGGTCCACAGGAACCCTCCCCGCTCACTCACTCCTTACCTGGCAAACTTGCCTGCTAAATTGCTATTTTTCCTTTTTCTGACCATCAGCTGTTCTACTGTGCTGGGAGATTTAGATTAGCTAAAAAGCAGAAAATCTTGGATTTCTTGCTTTCTAGCTAATCTTTAGCTCTTTGGCTCTTTAAGCAGAGCCAAACCTTCCTTAGGACTGAAGCAGTGCAGACTCAGCTAGCCGATGGCAAAAACACAGATCTCTAAGTGAATCTGTGATTCTGTGAGCAACTCAATCTGCCTGCCTGCTTTGCCTGATTTTGGGTAAAAGTTGCTCTTTTTATAAAAATTCAATATTTACATACATGGTGTGTTGTGAGTTAATTTTGTGAGTTTGCTTGCTAGCAAATTTTATGGGTTTGCTTGCAAGCAAATTTTGTGACAGGCTCAGGTAGCTGATCTCACAGATCTCTGAATAAATCTGTGATTCTGTGAGCAACTCAATCTGCCTGTGTGCTTTGCCTGATTTTGGATAAAAGTTGTTCTTTTTTATTAAAAAAATCAATATTTATATAAATATTTATAATATTTACATACAAGCCATGCCCAGCCAGTCACATGACCACCAAACTACACCCACAAATTAGGCCACACCCACAGAACCAGTTGTTAGGAAATTTGAATCCCACCCCTGCCTTTGTGTGTTTGTGTGTGTGTGTGTGTGTGTGAGAGAGAGAGAGAGAGAGAGGAGGGAGGGAGGGAGGGAGGGAGGTTAGGTCAGATCTTTCCCTCTCCCACCAATGTCAGCAAGCCACTGTCAGTCAAAATTCATATTAGTGGTCCCTGGGATTTAAAATTATGAATTTGGTAGTCCCTGAGATCCAAAAGATTGGCAACCCCTGATGTATATCAACAAAATAGTTCTTCAAGTTCTTGAATAATTTCTAGATATAATTTACAACACTGACCCTAATATTTTGTAGAGTTACTTTTATCGCCATGTTTATGTAATTCTGCCTTTTTTCTGTAGCTCTGGTAAACATAATAAATAAGTAAAAAATATGTTGGGGGACAAGAAAATATTAATTAACTTCACAAATTATCCACTTGCAAATAGAATTATAATTATCCTTTTTTATATTGAATTTAACTATTTTTATACAAGTATCTTGTTTGCTTTGTAGAGATACTCATCTGTACAAGTTAAAATCAGAAAAATCAAAATCAAGGGATTAGATTAATGCTCTATATTCTAATTCTATAGGGTCTTTAACAATTCTTTATTTCTCTGTGATCCTACAGCTTTAATACTGCATGAATGCAATTATCCAAGCTGGTTTACGTTTATTCAAATAAAGAAATAATAACTGAAAAATTTATTTTTCTGAATTTGAGTTGGATTTTTAATTTCTTTTTCTTAAATGTGTACACATACCCATAACAGTCCCACAGCATTCCTTTGAAAATGGCAGAAAATGACCCATGGTAAGGATATCATAAGCCTTGGAAACATTACAAGATGACCATGACCACTGACTGATGGAGACAGATATTATAGTTTCATCAATTATTTCATTCAGATTTCAGATTAAAATTCCAAACAGAAAAACTTCATTCTACTAGATGAATTTGAAGCAGAAGCCAGGTATCTGTTTGATTCCTGTTATTTCATGGCATTTCATTCTTCTGACATGTTTTCAATTTCCTAGGTATTAATTGGGATAAAAAAAACCCTGGATAAGTGTATTATCAGTTATTTTGGCCATGAACAGTAGACTTATTTTTTTATCTTAATTTATGCAATGAAGTGTGACAGAGTGAACTTTATGTGCTTCATATTCACTTGAATTTATTATTAGCATCAACTTAATTCTAACATAATTTTATCTGCTTCTCAAAAGGAAGCAGGAATGGGCTTCTGTTGGAAAAACAGAGTGAATAGAGTTTTAATCATTTTTTCCTACACTTTTGCTCTTGTATAACTGCCAGTTAGGGATAATGCTTCATGCCTCTGCTGCAGTAGATTAATTGGCCCATGGGTTGCAATTATTATTGTAATAAATATTTTAAGTCTTTGAAAAGTCACTGATCTTTTGTTGCTTTTTTCCTACTCACTCTCAACAATTTATGTGTTCATGTGGGGTATGTGGCTGTGTATATGGGTATGGGTATAATGTGATGACTCGGGGCATGGCAACACAGTAAGATAATCAGTAGGAGTCCCTTTATTAGCTCCAACTTTGCTGCCAATGTCTGGCTGGAGAAAAACTCTCCCAGGAACAGCCTTTGCCTGCAGAGAATCAAGTCCAAAATGTGGTTAACAAAAACTGTAACTAAGTCCAAACAAGGCAAAATGAGGTAATTAGTCCAGCAGGGCAGGAGAAGGAATTCCAGACATGAAGGCACGACAATAACTCAACACGTTTGGGAGGATGCCAGGAACACAGATAACCAAAGTACACATAAGATAAACTCATGTTTATTCCCAGAAGATGCTGCACTCAGCATGCATCTCTTTTAAACCCCACTTCCCAGCTGTGGCTAATGAAGGGAATCAGGGCCCTTTCCTCCCCTATAAGCCATGCAACCCACGTTGCTCTCTTCTCCATTCCTCCCTGCATGCCCTAGGATGAAGAGGGGGGTGGACCTGGGTCTTCCTCTGAACTTCCTCTCCCTTGTTCTACCTCTCTCCTGCTCTGCCCAGCTGGACTTTGCCCTTTCCCAGTTTCCTCCACAGCAAAGGGAACCACACTCCTATTCCCTGTCAGCTGTTCATCTTCCTCCTCGGATTCAGTCTCTGACAGGGGACTCATGACATATAATACAAATACACACACACAATCACCTCAAGCCGTCCTGTGATGTCTAGGAGAAGGCGTGGTATCTACATCTTCCAGCTAAGACAGATTCCTAAAACAATTTCATACGTTCCTAAAACAATTTCATATGTACATTCAGGTACTAACACAATCAAAATATTAAAAATGTGATATGAATTCTTTTTCCAAGTCAATGTATTGCTGAAGCAATAACAGGAGACTGTGGTACTGCCAAGACTGCAAATAGAAATTATCCAAAGCTATATTATGCTACTATTATTTTATGTTTTTAAATTACAGTTCAAATTACCATACTAGATGAAAATATGTAGTAATGCATGCAGACATTTCATTTAGATTTATTTGCTGGGAGGAAAGATTCAGTAAATTATAACAACACTTTGGAAAAAATGACTATTCCACTTATTACTAAGTTACTAGTTGCCAAAACTAGAAGATTAATGTTGCGACATTTGTGAATGTGGTTTCAAAATATTCTGAAAGAGTAAATATGTGCTTTGCATTACAGACAGTCCTTTACTTAAGAACAGGTTACATTCCAAGGCATAGTTCATAAGTTGATTTTGTTTATAAGTCCAACCAAGTATAAAAATATGCTTCTTACCTTACACAAATGGTGCTTATGCTTTATGTCAACATACTGTAATTCAGAATCAGAATACAAAGGAAGAATATTGCAAACTATAACTAAGAGACCAGTGAACAGCAAGACAGAATTGTATCCTAAATGGTGTGCACTCAGCTTTCCAATGTGTGACAATGCTGCCAAGCATATGTATGCAGCACACTGAAAAGTAACCTTTTCATTTACTTCCAGGGCCTGCTAGGTCGGAATCACAGATAGGTTTGTTTGCTTCGGTGAAAGCTTGAAACTTGAATATTTATAAGTAGAGGACTGTCTGTATTTCAAGTTTGGTTTTATATCATAGTTCAAAGATATAAAACCATACTTACAAACTTTCAAGATACAAATTTTCATTGATTCAAACAAATCTGTGGCAGCATTACTAGAAACACAAAGGTGGCAACGTTAATTACCACCTTTCACCTGAGTGCAACACATAATTATTCCCAAATTATTTCTGTTTTCATTTACAGCAATCAAAATGATACCATTTGCTACTTTCTGGAGTATTTTTTGCTTTATCATTAATAATTAAATGACCTCATTCTTCAACATTCATCCATGAGGTCCATGAAATCAGAAACACTTTTATTTAATCCTATATATCCTAACCTTTTCCTTCCTCTTAGTTTCACAGATTCACAATTTATTTATTTTCATTTTGTTCATTGATTCATACTATTTACAATTTACATTTCTAACATTCGAATTAGAATGTTTATATGTTATGATCATCATATGGACTTTCATCATATGGAAGGCATCATATTCTGCAACTTCTGCCCCCAGTATAACTTTAATCAATCAAGGCTTTCACATAATACTTCGTAGTAAAGTAGAGAAAAAGTAGACTAGGTTACCACCCTTAGCTGTAACTTGTGCCACATGCAATATTCCTCTCTAATGGTAACAATATTATTTGTGCATTTTGACACATTTTGTTCAGCATGCTATAAGGATTAAACATAGTTCATAATCCTATGCAAGCTAGAATCTTTTGCTAACTCTCAAGGAGCTTTCTATAGAGAGCTGCAAATCCCAAAGGTGGATTTTTCAAGAAGCAACTGGATTTTCTGGTTTTTCTTTGAAGACATTTCGCTTCTCATCCAAGAAGCTTCTTCAGCTCTGACTGGATGGTGTGGAATGAAAGGATTTATACTCCTTGCAGACAACTGGTCATTTGCATTCTTTTAGTGGATCATTAGCAGCACTAATGTTTCTAATGAAATCCCAGGTTGATGTTCTACAGTAACAGACAAGCAACAAAAATAACTTAATCTGAAAGAACACCCCTTTCTATTAGATAAAACTGTTGAGATAAAGAATGAGATAATATGACTTACTCCAATGTTAAATGAATGTTATTATTGCTACATATTCTAGTTATGAAAGAAACGAGAATGAATCTTAATTCAGTTAAAATTATACCAAATAGCAAATTGATTAAAAATATCTGACATTAGAATAAATCTATGCCTGGAAAATTATCTTATCAAATGAAAGTACATGTACAATTGTTAGAGATGATATATTTATAACAGTCTTTCATTAATTATGAGTCTTGACTAATCAGTCTCCCAAGCTCTTAAATGTATCTTTATTATTTTTCCTCTCCAAAGTAATAACTTTACTGATTTCTTTTAAATAGTCACTTTTGTGGTTACTGCACAATGGTGTTACACAATGACTTACTATTTTATAAAACAATTCTCTATATGAGACATTGAAGACAATAAATTTCATCACCCTGATTTCCCATTGATTTTGTTAGTTGCAAAGTCATGTCTGACCCATGGCAACCACATGGACAACATTTCACCAGGCCTTCCTGTCCTCTACCATTCCCCGGAATCCATTTAAGCTCACGCCAACTGCTTCAGTGACTCCATCCAGCCTCATTTTCTGTCATCCCTTCTTCTTTTGCCCTCAATTGTTCCCAGCATTAATCTCTTTTCCAGTGAATCCTTCCTTCTCATTAGGTGGCCAAAGTGTTTGAGTTTCATCTTCAGGATCTGGCCTTCTAAAGAGCAGTCAGGGTTGTTCTCCTCTAGGGTGGGCCTGTTTGATTGCCTTGCAGTCCAAGGGACTCACACGAGTCTTCTCCAGCACCATAGTTCAAAGGTCTCAATTCTTTGGCACTCAGCCTTTCTTTCACAGCCATACATAGCAACTGGGAAGACCATAGCCTTGACTATACACACTTTCATTGGCAGGGTGATATCTCTGCTTTTCAGTATGTTGTCTAGATTTGCCATAGCTTTCCTCCCCATGAGAAGCGTCTTTTAATTTCTTGGCTGTAGTCCCCATCTGCAGTGATTTTAGAGCCCAGGAAAATAAAATAAAAAATCCAATTGATTAAGTTCAGAATAAATTAAAAATAGAAATGTAGGTATGGGAGATGACCAGTTGGGCCCAAGAGAGGGCTTAAATGGATTGTTATTCTGAAGTCCCTTTGTGCCCACAAGAGATCTAAATCTAGTTCTCTTTGAATTCCATTGAGTCTTACCTTCTGCCAATTTATCTTGATTTTAGTAGTTCAGATTCTTAAAGAGAACTAGAATGGAAGAAACTTGTACTCATTTGAACAGCTTTGGTTCCTGATTTCTTGTGCCTGATAGTAGGAATGGAAAGAGCTTTGGAGGTCTTCAAGTTTAGCCTGCTGCTCAGAAGAAATTTCATATCATTCCAGTGAATAGCACCTATGGCTCCAGAAAGCAGGCTGTTCCACTGCTTGATAGCATTCATGATCAGTAAATTGATTCTTAGAGATTGATTGTCCCTCTGTAAAACTTCTACCATTTTCATCAGGCCATCAACCTTTCTTCACAACATTTAGCCTCCACACATACTACCATATTCATTGCTCTTCCCTATTTTGCTCACCAATATCTTACTGGTATGGTGGCAGTCCAGAACTGACATGGACATGGGATATAAGTAAAAATAAATAAAATATAAATGAATATGTTCTAAAGTATGAAGCTCTGGCAGTTACGTTTTTTTGTAGTGAAAAAAAAATATCATATTTTTCAGAGTGATTCTTGATTTTTCTTATGAGCAAAAGGAGCAACAGAATGATATCTTGTGAAAAGAGATCTTGATCATATTTCAACAGCACAGAAAGTGTGAAACATCACCGTCTAAAATGCAAAATAAATAATTAAATTAAAAATAAGATGTTTATTTTTCAAGCAAAAAGTACTTTCATTAAATTGATGAGCAGATTTTGGTATTGGTTATAGTGGAGACAAATTTCTACTGCAACATCTGCTCTTCTATAGTTCTGTTTGAGTATTATTATATCTATTTATCTGAACATGCTTTGTATAAATATCTGCAAATAGACCACATATGTTAAGGTTCCTTTTTTGCAGATATCCATGCAGGAGATACATGGTTTTTGCCAAGTCATAAGCAGAATTGCTCAACCTTCCTAACTCTATATTGACATATTTGGCTATGTAGGTGGCAATAATACATGAATAGATCTTATTTTACCCCATTTATTGAAGCAATACGCTTAGCAAGTATACTAATTGAATAAATAAACTAAATAAAAATAATGACTATCTGCCCCCATTGTTAAAATAGTTTGTATTCATGTTAACTTTAACTTTGTTAAATTCCTGACTTCAGAAGTATGTAAGGCTAAGTCAACCAATGAGCCTCATCAGGAATGACCTCCAAGCTGTGGCTTTGCCTGCAATGCTGCATTCTAACCACTTTCCACCAAGGCTCCATTACTACATGAGTGCACAAATACATAGTTTATGATACACCATACCATCTTGGTTATGAAAAGCTTGATAAGATGGTATAATATCTATGCCTTAAAAACACTCCTTGAAATTCCATCTGCATATGCCCTTATAATTTTTAAAATGCTTCCACAATATTCATTCTTTTATATTGCAGCAAGGTAACATTAATAGCTGAGCTAGTCATTGAACACTACTGTGAACAGTTCATTCTAGGTCCTTTCATAATGTACTGTTGAGTTCTTACTTTAAAAATCATTGTAGCAAATCATTTTCAGTGAGAGTTATTGCACATATATATGCTTCTTATAACAGCAGGTAATGATCTTCATATATATCTTTGAATAACAGGAACACACAGTGCTGCTTACAAGAACTGCTGTGCATTTCCCATATTAATCTCATTTTGGTCATAATGATTGCCCCAGTGACTGACCTTTCTGAGTCAACTGCTATCTAGTCAACAGCAAAAAAGATATAGCACTCAAGAGGATACATTTCATAATGCCTTAGTGAATTTAGTGGACGCAATTTGAAATATGCAGATGGATCAAATATGCTAGTACTACAGGAAGTGTTTTATGTACCTTTGCCTTTGCAATGTATACAATGTAGATAAAATGAATTCTGACATTTTTACAGTTGCAAAGTAATTCTGTGCTAGCTAAAAACTTTTAATCAACAGTTCTATGGATGGCCCAAAGAGGCTGTCTTTACCTTACTATGGAAAAGCTACAGGAATGAGTGCTGGGATAATACAGGTCATCCTCAATTTACAACAGTTAATTTAGTGACTGTTTGAAGTTACAAAAGCCCTGAAAAAAGTAGACAATGACCATTTTTTTACCCTTATGACCATTGCAGCATCTCTGTGGCCATGTGATCAAAATTCAGATACTTGGCAATTGACTCATATTTATGATGGTTGCAGTGCCTTGGAGTAATGTGATTAGCCTCTGTAACGTGTTGACAACTAACTTAACAACTGGAGTGATTCATTTAACAACTGTGGCAAGAAAAGTCATAAAATGAGGAAAATCACTTAACAAATGTTTCACTTAGTAACAGAAATGTTGGGCTTATTTGTGGTAGTAAGTCAAAGACTATCTGTATAGTAGCTAAGATTATATCTTGCTTTGCCATAAAGGCATTATGCAGGCTACAAATTTCATTTACATTTTAAAGTATGGAAATGAAGCAAATAATAATCTAAGTTATGGTCATTATTGAGACCTCCCTTATAAAAGTCATAAGACAGCAAGAAAAATCATGTTGAATTCTTTGAATAATCATGGATGTTGAATTCTTTGAAAACACAGCATTTGTTGTCATCATTGTACAAATGTATAATGCTAATTTTCTATTGAAACTGATTCAAGGCACTCATTTGTGCATGTTGCAATCCTATACTCCCACTAGCAAGACACTGTCACCACATGACAAGTTGGTTGGAGCCGTTATTATCTGCTGCATTTTGTCATCCACACTCAAGATCTGTTTGATACACAATTTATACATAAGGTTTATCGAATGTCCTTTTGCCCAATTTGATTTCTCATGATAACAGTATTGTGTATCTCTGTTGTGAGGTATGATTATTTGCCATTTATGTGACCAATTTTAATTATTCTGTTTTATGCTCAACTAAAATTCCTTCCCATATTGGGAGGGTTATTAGTCTCCCAAAATAGTGAAAAGGAAAAAATTACCTTTTTGAGGAACATACATATAAACTTGAAATTAAACCTAATTTGCCCAGAGCAGGCATAAAATGAAACACTGTTTTTTAATTCCTGCTGAAGCCAGACCAAAACAGCCATTGGAACATACCCAGCCTTCTAAGGTATTGAAGGTATTCCAACATCTTTACTACCATACCAGTCTGATATTCTATTATTATACCCAAGGAATTTGTAACAAAGAGAGAAATAGAGAAGAACCACTTAATTTTACACTGAATAGATAATATTTGATCAAGTGGTTCTTCTCTTAGACATAATTACCTATATGCTTTATAAATAGTATGTAAAAGTTCATAAGAAGATTGAAATTGTCAAAAATGCACCTGAGGAAAATTCCCAACATAGAAATAGTAAATTCTGCCCAGTTTTAATGAACTGGATATTTTCTATTTTGAGCGGATTTCTGCACAAGAACTTATATTGTCTTACAAGGAAGAAATTGATGTAAAACAAATTCAGGCAGTGAGAAATAAATACCCACAACAAGAAGCCATTAGTTGCAAAGTTGATCACCTGCAAAATTGCAAATGGGCAGTTTTGAGTTAAAGATATATAGAAGTATTCATATGTGTGTAGCTTTTAAAAACATCACCTCTTTCAATTTTCCTTGCCTATAAAAAGACTTCATTAATCACATAATACTTATGCTTCATACTGCCAAACTCAAATACTATTGGGATTTTAGATCTCTATACAATTATTCCTCCTCAAAAATGTTCATTAACATAGCGGCGGTAACAAATATGCTGGAAGGCTAGACCTTTGCACTTGTGAAATGCTAAATAATCTGACAGTTCAACAGTGTGATATTATTAATGCTTCCCTGACATTATGGGAGTTGTCTTAAAGGATGCAGACATATTTGGCAACAATTTTTGGGAAAATGCTTGATAAGCTTGTTACTACAGTCAGGATTAAGGAATCTAATTTTAAATTACAATTCCTATGCAACAATATTGAAATATGTTGCTTGTTATATAAGAAATTGAACTGCATGTCATGAAAGTACAATCAATTATTAATTTATTTCTTTTTTTCGGTACTTTACAGATGTGGGCATACTGCTTCTATGAGAAATTTTTTAATTTCCAAGTTAGTCTTTCAACTATAACATGTTTCAATCTCCAGCTAGTCCTGCAAATTTTTTAATTTAATAAAATTGCTCAAATTAGTATTTAGTGAATAAACACCTGACATTTATTTATTTATTTTATTTATTTAATTGGACTCGTATGCCGCCCCCTCTCCAAGAGGACTCAGGGAGGTTCACAATTAAAAGACAACAATAAATATTTTAAAAAGAATTAAACCAAACAAGCCCAATCACTAAAATTAATTTAAAATAAATTTAACACCCCCCCAAGAGGTCAGTCCAACCCGGCCTGTTCAAACAACCAGGTCTTCAAATCGCGGTGGAAAGAACGAAGATCAGGAGCCAAACGGAGCTCCAAAGGGAGTTGGTTCCACAAGGCAGGAGCTGCAACAGAGTAGGCCCTTCTCCGAGGCACTGCCAGCCAACACTGTCTCGCAGACGGCACCCTGAGGAGTCCCCATCTGTGCAGGCGCACAGGGTGATCGGTATTCGATATTGGCAGGAGACACTCCCGCAAGTACCCCGGACCCAAGTCATGAAGGACTTTGAATGTTAATGTCAACATTAACATAATGTTAATGCCAACATTAACATAATTTTCATTAGTTTTTCATCATCTATGATAAACAAATATGTATAAAAATAATCTGAGTACAATTAACACTTTTGGCCATTTGACATCTTCAAAATCTAGAAAATTATAAAAGTAAGCATGAATTTGTAAAAAACTATATCTTATTTACGGTCATTAACTTAATTTTCAAGTTTTGAGAGTACTATAGATTATAAAATAGATATATTTTAACTTCAAAGAAATGTTGTCAAACTGCTTCTGATTTGTAATTTGCTTGTGAAGTTAGTTCTGAGAATATATAATTAAACAGATAAAGTGTTGATTCAAAAACTGCAAAGAATACCCATTAGTAGTATCTTGTCAAAAAACCAATGGGAAGTATTTGACTAGTTAATTACAGAGAAACAGATCAAATGCAGAATTAAAGGATACCTGGACTAGCAATAGTACTTGTGAAAACTTCTTGGAGTATAAGCAATGCATGTGGCTGCAACAAAAATGCAAATGCAAGTTTAGGTTGTACTAACAAAAGTAGTTTTAAGGAATAATAATTCCACTTTATTTTACATTAATGATAACCTCCCTGGAATATTGAGATCAGTTTTTGCTACTGGCCTTTCAGAGTGTGTGTATGAAAACTGGAGGAACTAATACATTTAGTTCTAACTAAAGATGATAAATGAGGCGATTTGATGGGACTCTGTAAGGATGTCATGTGGAAGAAAACCAATACTTATATTCTTTTATATTATTTATATTATATGTGAGTGGTATATTTCTGTTACAGAAAGATACCTTCCAGGTGAATATTAGGAAAAGCTTCCTAATAATGAGAACAGTGTGATAGTAAAATCAAGTACCCAGAGAAATAGTGAAGTCTCTTTCACTGAATGAAGAATATTAGAATAAAAAGTTTTATTAAACAGTAGTTGTGCCACTCAATGTCTCGTAACTTGCTTTTCACAATGCCCCAGACAAGTGTAAGGTCTGAAATAAGGAAGTCAAAATGGGTTGTGTGAAGAACTGTAGAATAGGTCTAGTTCAGTACTCCTTACATGGTCCCCTTTCAAGAGCTCTCCCTTTCTCTCCTCCCACCCCATTCTCACTTTCTTAAACTTCCTGAAATAACGTATTCTTCCACTATAGTAAATATATTTGCATAACTGAGAAAGTACGTTTTCTAAAATAAAATGTATTTTAACCATGGTCTTGAAGGAATAGATGTTTAGTGTTCTTTCACTGAATGAATGAAGAAACACTGCACACAATTATTCAGAGAACATCTGTTCACTTACTGAATCTGTTTAATGAATTGTTACTAAATGAATAGTGAGGATAACTTCCCTATTAAAATCATTCCTTATTGAAAGTAGTACAGAAAGTGCTACTGTTGATCTCAGAGGTTTAGTGTTGAAGTCCCCTGAGAGACCAACAGATAATATCTCAACGTTTGTTTGGAATAGAAACAACTGAGGTCACTCTTCAAGACAACAAACTGTCTGCTGCATTCTCTGACCCTTAAAGGTTAGAGTTGAGGAATTTCCTGATGGAATTCTGTTTGGTCTAACTTTTTTTTTTACAAACATATCTTGGGAAGAGCCAGAGAAAATGTAGGGCTATTTTCAAGAGTTGTAAAATTTTATTATCTTTCTAAGGTAGCTAGAGAACTGAAATTCAGTGAGGAGTTCATAAATGGAGTGATGATTTTCTTTTTCTTTTTCTTTGAAAGTTAACAATATTAGTCTTACCTATGAAAGTTCAAATTCTAGTGCATTCGGAAAATGTAACTGAAACTGCTTTTGATAAGCTACAAATTCTAGAGTTGCTTACTGCATGTTGCAGTAATTTATTTGAATTAATAAGGATGTTTCAGGACTCAAACAATGCTTCTTTACAATGCTTTAAATACATCATTAGGAAAAATGTAACACACATTTGATAATAAAACAATAATATAGTTGCTTCATAGGAACATGAATAAAGAGACATAGAAGAATGGCTATTTTCTCACACTGTCTGCTGGACAATCTTATTTAAACAATATGTACTCATTGCACTATGCATAGCACAGAAAAGCAATAAGAAATAGCACCTGATAATCAGTTAAGCATAGATTGCATCAGTTTAACTATAAATTGCTGTTTATTCTTATTATTTTAGTTCTTATTGTTGATCTTCTAATATTAGTTCTGGAAGTGCTAAAGTCTCCATGATTATCTCTGGTCCAGCCTAATGTGTAAGAATATGTTTTATGTAATTTTTGTATTCTTAATAAACAGTTTCATGCACTGTTTTGTTCTTTAAACTTTGCATGTTATTTTTAGCCCCATCCGACCAGGAGCCATAGTGGCACAATGGTTAGAACGCAGTATTCCAAGTTAATTCAGCTCCCTTCCAGGACTTTGTTTCCTTACCAGATCAAGATTGACTCAGACTTCCATCCTTCCAAGGTTAGTAAAATGAGAATCCAGATTGTTGGAGTCAATATGCTGACTCTGTAAACCTGTTAGAGAAGGCTGTAAAGCACTGTGAAGTGATATATAAGTCTAAGTGCTATTGCCAGATTGTTGGAGTCAATATGCTCTGTAAACCTGTTAGAGAAGGCTGTAAAGCACTGTGAAGTGATATATAAGTCTAAGTGCTATTGCTATTGCTATTATGCTTTGAGGCTTCCCCTTAAGCTAAATTCACACCAAATCTTAATAATGACAAAATGTGGTATATGTGTCACTATTGTTTAATTATTTATTTAATGCATGAACAGTTAACAAGTCAATCTTTAATCTAAATCTTAAAGAAAAAGATCTTTTTAAAAAAATTGCAAACTAAAGAAAAATAATCCTTGAATTCGTAGTAGAGAATTAAGAATTATTGCTTTTTAAATTAAGATTGTGCAATACATACAATATTAACTTAAAAAGTAATACAACAATATTAACAACACCCTAACATATACCCGAGATATATAATACTAACAATAAATTAATTATACAATTAATTGTTGTGTAATAATAAAATATCATTAATGTAATAATGTAATAATAACAATATTATAATAATTACAATACATATTATAATAATTAGAATACATTATACTATAATAATTATAAAATAATTATAATAATAATTATAATAATAATAAATATTATAATGTAATAATAAAGTGTTATTGTATACTCGTATGTATTAAAGACCTATATATTTCTAAATAAATTGAATGACTGTGACAAAAGTATTACCAATAGTAATAGATGCCTTGGGTGCAATCCCAAACAATTAAAGCACCACTTGAGTACCATCAGCATTGACAAATTGCCAGTATAATTCAAAGTATCATTTCATAGCTCTTAAATGCTCCTTCCAGTATTCCACTCTTCTATTTTCTATAGTGAATATAGAGAATGTCTTGGAAGAACAGAAGAAAGGTAACAGTCAATAAACAAGAGGCCAGTCCAAGAATGTGGCTTGTGAAAATGCCTCAGACATTCAGATTAAATTCACATAAAGATAAAAGAGGGATAAAGGGAAGCACACACTCAAGTTTGAAAATCTACGTTACTAGAACTTTTAAAATAAAAATAGCACTGTCTATTACTCTATCTTTCAGGACTGACATCAATCTTGCAAGTCTACCTATAAAGCAAAAGTTTCCTACTAGAAAACACTAATTAAGAGCACTAAGTACAGCTGTCTTATTTGCATTCATCAAGGGTGCACTATAATAATCAAATACAAAACAGATAGTAATCAATTTACAACCGTTCATTTAGTGCCATTCAAGGTTACAACAGTACTGAAAAAAAGTTACTTATGATCCTTTTGCAGAATTATGACCTTTGCAGCATCCCCATGATCATGTGATCAAAATTCAGATGTTTGGCAACTGGTTCACAATTGCAGTGTGCCAGGTGCATGTGGTCCTCTTTTTGTGACCTTCTGACAAGCAAAGTTAATGAAGTAGACAGATTCACTTAACAGCCGGGTTAGTAACTTATCAACCACAGTATTAACAAGTGGATGAGGCAGAAAAGATCCTTAAAATGGGGCAAAACTCACTCAAAAAATGTCTCACTAACAACAGAAATTTTGGACTCAGTTGTGGAAGTAAGTAGAGGACTACCTATAACAGCTGTGGTAATAGCTTGACATCTATATACACACAGGTGGTTTTTAAAATATTCCTAATTGCTGCTTATACATTATACGATGTATTGTGATAATATTTATTATTCAACATAAACTGACAGGTGTGGGGAGTACAATGAAATTTGATTGTCAATCCTATTGTTAAGACAAAGGATAAGCTAAAACACCCTAAAATGGCTTCTTAAACAGCTTTGAAAAATGAAGGCTTCTTCATTTATTTATTTATTTATTTATTTAGTCCAAATAAATTAAATTTATTTGTATCTCACCTTTATTATTTTTACAAATAACGAGGCAGTGAACATACCCAACACTGCTTCTTCCTCCTATTTGCCCCATAACAAGAAGTCTATTGTTTGAGTTGAGAGGGGGTGACTTTCCCAAAGTTATCCAGTTGGTTTACATAGTTAAGGTGGGAGTTGAATTTACATTCTCCCTATATCTAACCCTTAACCACTAGATTGATAAATTTTTGTTTATGCATTTGCCTGTTCCAAAAGCCAAGATGTTAGTAAATATTGAAACTTCCAGGTAGTTATAGAGAAAAGTCTTCCAGGTAGTACAGTAAAATCAATATGAAATCATAATCATCTAAGTTTCCACCTGAAACTACTACTTGGAAGTTTTGGAGTAGTTTTTAGCCCCATTGTGAGGGCACCAATGTCCAGCATGTGGAGAATCTATGATATTGGCATTTAATATGATATTGCAGTTTTGGCTCATTCATTCATTTCAGCATTTAAGAATAATTTGCATACTGTTCTTTCCAGCAGTTATGTAGAGTTGGAGAAGAACTTGCATAAGTATTTTTATTCACAAAGCCAATTAAAAAAACCTTTTTAAGCTTTAAAAACTAAGGGCAGATTTCTAAATCAAGAGGAGACACCTGCATTGTCTCAGTACAAGAAGATTATTCACTGTTCAAAATACATAGATTTATCTGTCTTTTTAGTGTATTTGGAACAGGTACTACGTTTACATACAAATAAAGTAATGTTAAAGAACTTGCCATGCAAAGGTTGAAAAAGAGTCATTCCCTGTTAACTCAATCACATGCAGTTCTGGTTCATTAAGTGAAAGTTATGATATGCTGCATGATTTCACTGTACCCACCAGTGTAGCACAATAAACAATACTTTGAAGAGAAAGAAAGCATGAATAAAAATCTGACATGCTTAAGCATAGATGAAGTTTTGTGAGATGGGGGAGGAGCGGGTGGGGGGGAGTGGGAGAAGGAAGACGGGGAGAAATCAATTGCTCAGACAATCATTATCATTCTAGCCACTGTCTATCCACTGCAGGATGAAGTCCTCTTCTGCATGTTTCCAACAGAACGGTCTTGACCTTTCCTTTGCCACTTGGGCCTGCAATACTTGGTGATGTCATCACTACATCTTGTTTTAGGTCTCTTTTGCAAACACTTTTTATCAAGTGGAATCCATTCCATGACTGCCTTAGTCCATCTGCCATCAGTTCTTCTTGTTATGTGACCAGCCTATTTCCATTTCAATTCTTTTACTCTTTTTGTATATTTTCGTTTATTTTCTAATCCGTGTGCAGGTCTTTCTGTCTTGTCTTGTGATGCCAAACATGTATCTTTGCGCCACTCATAGCTTTAGAAAACAGACAATACAAGCCTGTTTAAAATGTAATTGGTCACTAAAAGCTGGCTTTTGTAGATGTTGTACTCCCAAAACATTTAATGGGAACTGATTCTAAAAGTATTTCTGGAATGTGTAAAAGGATCAAGTCTAACTAATGCTTCAAACCAAGTACAGTTATCCATCTTGTGTTTTAGCTGCAGTAATTGAGACATTGATCAGGTCCCAAATATCACCTTTTACACTTTTAAGTCTCAAGAATGTTGTATCTTTTTTTTCATTGTAAGACAGCTGATTCCTCCTTATTTATGATAAAAAGAAATTTCTCAGAATTAGACATGAAAGAGTATTACTGAATGTAAGCTTCTGTTTCTCTGACATTTTTTCCTGTTTCTTTCTAAAGCATAGCTGTATACACAGGCAACAGAAAAAGCAATTAATGAATGAAGGGATTAAATGTCAAGATTTCAGAATCAGATAATTCCTTCTTTTTTCAGTTAGAATGTGACCTTTGGCAATTCATTTACAACAGGGGTTTAGCATGACCTCCGACTGACTTCCAGTCCATAAACAAAACAACTCCTCACCCCAAGAGTGTATTTATGAAGGTGCAAGCCATATGCTGATCCTGTAAAAGGGTAAAAATTTACATGCAAGTATTAGATCCATCCACACATTTAGAAATAAGCAAAATTTCCCACTTCCATTTGATTCCATAGATGAACAAAATAAGCCTTGAGAGTGAAGAATAAATTCTCATCCCTGTTGTAGAAATGAGCATTCTACTTTTCATATAACCTATTTTTATCCTAAACTCATTTCCAATTTGTTCTCTTTTAGTACGCATGAGTAACTTTTTAGCCTAAGACTTTGATTTACATATGGAATCAACAGAAAGGAATGTGTTGATCTGCTTTGAGTTTGTGATCTGACATCAGACTGTAGTATCTGCTAGTCGTGATGCTTCTATGTCTCTGTGACAAGTTGGCATTGTGAAACTCAGAAGTGGTGCTAAATTGTGGCCCTGTGAGACTGCCTTTAAGATATTGCTATATTTTTAAGTGAGAAACATATATAGCAAAGTATATTAAATAGATTTTGAAGAAATAATTTCTAGCAGATTTGCTTTGAATATTGTATTCTGTCCCAAATCATGAAAAATACTTATCTTTCCAGGAAATAGCAAAAGTGCTTGTTTCATAAACCACAATCATGTTTTTATTATTATCAACAGTTCTCATTAACTTGAAAGCTAAGAGGCAAGGTTTCTGCAGTATGTTGAGGTCATGTAGAAGAAAGATGGGGAGAACAGATAAATAAAAAATAAAAAGGGAAGGTTTTGGTCAAAAGCTTTTTAAGGATTATATTGAATTGCTGATTGTTTTCATGGTCCAAAGCTTAGTCAAGCTCAAAATAAATTTACAAAAAGAGTGCACCAACATCTTCAGATGAACTTTCTCTCAGTGTAGCATTTGCCAAAGACCTTGACAGTTTTATAAAAGTAGCTACGAAATTATGTCAAGTGCCAATTTTAAGATTATGTACTAGGCATTCTAGCTTGCAAATAGCTGTAAGATATTCAGATACAACAGATTCAACAACCGAAACCATATGTCTTTTTCCTATATGCAACTTTATTTATATTTCTCAAACTATTCATTTATCTAAAGGCCATATTCAGATACCTGACACAGTGCTGTTAAACTTTTACCTCTGAACAAGTAAAGTCATGCTACCAGCAATGCTTGTCTCAGATTGCCATTATAGTATGGGTGATGCAGGGTGGCATAGCTGTTTTCCAAATCACACAGAGGCAAAATGTCAGATGTCTGGAATAAGTGGGAAGGAGTATGTTGAGGTCATGTAGAAGAAAGATGGGGAGAACAGATCAAAAGCTATGTGCTGATTGTTTTCATGGTCCAAAGCTTAGTCAAGCTCAAAATAAATTTACAAAAGAGTGCACCAACATCTTCAGATGAACAGTGTAGCATTTGCCAAAGACCTTGACAGTTTTATAAAAGTAGCTACGAAATTATGTCAAGTGCCAATTTTAAGATTATGTACTAGGCATTCTAGCTTGCAAATAGCTGTAAGATATTCAGATACAACAGATTCAACAACCGAAACCATATGTCTTTTTCCTATATGCAACTTTATTTATATTTCTCAAACTATTCATTTATCTAAAGGCCATATTCAGATACCTGACACAGTGCTGTTAAACTTTTACCTCTGAACAAGTAAAGTCATGCTACCAGCAATGCTTGTCTCAGATTGCCATTATAGTATGGGTGATGCAGGGTGGCATAGCTGTTTTCCAAATCACACAGAGGCAAAAATGTCAGATGTCTGGAATAAGTGGGAAGGAACCTCTATGTGGGCTTTTCCCATATAGCACTCCAGAAACATATGAAAGAGAATGTGCAGTGAGATTAAAGTTAATGCTTGGTAAGGTGCCTACAAGTAAAACAAAAACAAAAGGAGCAAAATTTGGTTTAAAAGCATGACTAATATACTGTTAGAATCTTTCTCCTTTCATTTGCATCATTCTCTGTTCTTGGAACACTGAGAAATGTTACTTTGCTTATACTGCATATGCAATTGACCTGCAAAGAGGTAATGCAAGAATGAGAGTTTCTGAGGTACGAGAGCCAAGAACAGATTTGGAGCAGTACTTGAGAGAAGAAAATGCACTTCTAAAATATTTTTAAAAAGGTATCAGGCAATGTTAGTTGTCTCTCTCTCACCATTATCCATAAAATGTTGGTATTTATTTAAAGAATTTAGGTGTCCTTGCACTAAAAAGATAAAGCAAACTAACCAAGTTTCCACTAGGATGATTTTTTTTTGCTTTTCCCCTCTGTTTTATATCCCCTTCTTTATACAAAACAATGCTGCACTTTTAAAGCATTTGACTCCATAATAAACTTAGATATGCAGCTCCAGTGGCCTAGAGGTGGAGTTCTGGCCTCACAATGAGCAGGCTGTGGGTTTGATCCTTGGCAGAGGCTAATATTTGGAATAGACTTTCCTGCTCGAGCAGGGGGTTGGAGTAGATGACCTCCAAGGTCCCTTCCAACTCTGTTATTCTGTTCTATTAACTGTAAATGAAAATATTTTTACTTTGAATTTCAAACCATAAATATGTTATCATTCATAATTCCTTGAAATGGTGAGTCAGTTAATGTTTCAGCTGTTTTTGTCCAAGTTTCTCTATTTTCTCTATAAATTAATACAGACTTTTAATATGTTAACAAGAGTTACTACTGATAGCCAATGTTTTTGTACCAATCTGTGTAAAGCTATACTAACAAAATCACAAGAAACTGGTTTCAGGTTTCTATTTCATGAGCTGTCCAGATTTTATATAGTGTTACATGTTTTTATGCATAACCATATAACATAAAAAAGTTTGATAACCTTCCCTAGGAATGTCTAGACAAAAATGAGAAAAGTTACTTAAGTATAGTGGAATAGACAGTGGAATAAAATGAAAAGAATACATACCATCCAGAATTTCAGTATCTTGAGCTGATTCCACGTATGTAGAGATGTATATATAGGAATATGTAGAGTCGAACAGTATATGAAACACACCAACATTGCTATTTTTAAATTGCCCTGGAGTTTGTGTCAAGATTTTCGTATAGCAAGTGGGAGAAAAGTTTTGTTCTGAATTTTACACTGGGCCAAAACAGTGATAGTCATGGCTAATGGCCAATAGAGACGGAATTAACATATGATAGGCATTTTAAATGAGAAGGATTGCTTTAGTTGTTAGGACTGTATGGATTAGTCACGGTGCTTGCTTTTTATGAACTAATCCATGAAAACAAAGTTCATAAAGTGGGGATTGAATATTTTCTTCAGTTAACGATTTATCATGAAAAGAGCTTGGCAAAACATTTGTGATGAGATACTTATATCTCAGCTCAGTCTACCTTTCCAGCTTATTTTTCCTAAGGCATGAAAGCTTGGCTGGGTGACTTTGGGTCAGTTTATCAGCTTAACCCACTTCAGAGGGTTTTTGCTGAAGGGGAAAATAGGAGGTAGAAATAGGTAGGTTCGCCACCTTGAGTTCAGTTAGATAGCATACATATATATATAAAGACAGACACACACGTGTGCACATAGAGGTACAGTACTTAACATAAGATCACAATAGGGACAGAAAATTCATTGTTAAATGGTGCGGTCATTAAGCGAGGCATCATGTGAACTTGCAACCTTCCCTGTTAGTTTCCCCATTCACTTTGCTTATCAGAAGACAGCTAGGAAGGTCATAAATGGTGATCACATTATTGCAAGATGCTGCAACCAGGATAAATGCATGATGGTTACTGAGCTGTAGTCACTAATAAACAAAGAGCTTGAAGCACTCCACGTCTGTCTCTTCATGCAAACTTAACAGTTACCAAGCACCAAAATCATAATAATGTGATCACTGGCATGCTTCAATGGTCATAAGTGGAGGATCAGTCATAAGTCTGTTGCGCCCCTACCTGGACCGAGACACCCTACGTACGGTCACTCATGCACTTGTCACTTCCCATTTGGACTACTGCAATGCTCTCTACATGGGGCTGCCCTTGAGGACCACCCGGAGGCTTCAGCTGGGCCAGAATGCAGCGGCGTGGGTTGTGATGGGAGTGTCCCGATACTCCCATGTTACACCCCTCCTGCGTGCGCTGCACTGGTTACCGGTTACCCTCCGAGTGAGATTCAAGGTGCTGGTTTTGACTTATAAAGCCCTTCATGGCTTAGGACCAGGATACTTATGGGAGACCCTGCTGCCAGCGACTATTTCCCAACGTACTGTACGCTGTCACGTACAGGGCCTCCTTGGGGTCCCGTCAGCCAGACAATGTTGGCTGGTGACCCCCAGGGGTAGGGCCTTCTCTGTGGGAGCACCCACCCTTTGGAACCAACTGCCCCTGGAGCTCCAGGTGGCCCCTGATCTCCGCTCCTTCTGCCAGGGCCTAAAAACATGGTTATTCCAACTTACTGACCTGGACTGAGGATGGACTATATGGGGAATTTTTAGAATTGTTTTAATGTTTTAATTATATTTTGGGTTTCTATGAGATTTGATCTTCTTTTGATTGTATATTATATTGTTTTACTGTACGCCGCTCCGAGTCCTTGGGGAGATGGGGAGGCTTAGAAATCCAATAAATAAATAAATAAATAAATAAATAAATAAATAAATAAATAAATCAATTTTTTTCAGCATTATTATAACTTTGAATGGTTACTAAATGAATGGTTGTTAAGCAAGGACTGCACACACACACACACACACACACAAGATACAGAATAAAAATTTAATCATCATCATCGCTGTTCTATACAATCACAATATTCAGCGAGTGGCATGGTGGCCTAGAGGTGAAGGTATTTGCCTCACACTTGGAAGGTTGAAAGTTGAAACCTAGATGATCCCTCTAGCAGGGTACAAAGAGAAAATATCTGTTGTGAACTTCGTGTAGGTGTCATGAAGAGCATCTGATCAGTCAATGTTCAGTTCCATTCAGACACCCTGACTCCACCCTGATAGGGATTACAGAATTGCAAAAAAAATTTTTTTATTAAATTCAGCAGTGTTTCCTAAAGTAATCAGACCTCATTGGGTTAATTTAATAAGGGGTGGGTTTTTTTGGCTAAATATGATTCCTTTTGTGCTTTATAAAATGAAAATGAAACAATACACAAACTTTTTCTAAATGTACTGTGGCATTTTATAATGAAGACCACTGTTTGTTTACATTGAGATCTGCTTATGAGTGTGCTTGCGTGTATAGCATTCTGCTCTATCACTATTTGTGAATAGAAAATTCCTGATATCTTCAAAGGTGTGAGACTGTGAGCCTAATAATAGAACATGAAAAGCACTACAATAGTTAGGAAAAGACTTCATGTAATATATAATTACTCTATTGGATTGTATATAGGGAATTTATATTATGCATCAATCATCAATTTAAATAGATTAAATAAATGCTATTCAATTCCTTCATTTCTATACAATAGTACTCATAGGCATGTATGTAGTTTTCAGAGTTTCAGTTTTAACTGTTGTCTTGTTTCAAATGAGACATGTACAAGTAGTCCTTGATTTACACCTATTCTTTTAGTAAGCATCCAAAGTTACAATGGCACTGTAAAATTCACTTATGACCATTTTTGCACTAACCACTGTTGCAATATCTCCATAGTCATGCAATCAAACTTCAGATGCCTGGCAATTAGCTAGTATTTAAGATAGTTTCAGAGTCCCGGGGTCATGATTACCTTTTGCAACCTTCTGACAAGCAAAGTCAAGATTCACTTAAGAACTGTGTTACCAACAACTGCAGTAATTCACTTAACTGTGGCAGGAAAAGTCATAAAATGGGACAAAATTGATTTAACAACTGTTTTGCTTAACATCAGAAAGTTTGGGCTCAATTGTAGCTGTAGGTTGACGACTACATATTCTGTTTTGAATTGAATTCAAGTAAATCTGGCTTCAACATTCAACACAGGAAGAAATGGGTTATCCTTTCTTATGCCATTCTGTCTCAACTTCATGTAGCTCACAGAATTGTTGCAAGAATTACATGGGAACGAATGAAATTTGCCATAGGTCCTAAAAGGAAGCCACAATGAAAAATAATAACATAAAACATGCTACTTTTGCCTTTCTTAGAATACATAAAATAATTGAATCTATGACTTTATTTTGAGCAAGTATAGATATAAAATTGACGCTTTTTTCTTAGTTAGCAATGATAAAATAACACATCCTTTTGTTGTATGCATTCGGTATGGATTTTTAAAAAGACAAATAAGCAACTCTCTTTTATATCCATTTAATCCATAAACTGTATTATTTGCATTTTATTTTTATTTAGTTTAGTTATTTACTTATTTTTTTTAGTTACAGTTAAATATATTTAGCTGCTTATGTCATATTTGTGCCTCTGAATGGCTCACATAATCCTAATAAATTATTTTAATAAATTATTTTATTTTAGTAGCATAATGGTGTGTAAATACTTATTATAAATATATATCTCTAAAATGTTTAAATGTGTGTCTAGTTATCTCTTGATTATTCATTCCATGCACTTTTAAACTATTAGATAATAGGATATTTTCTCCCAAGATTGTAGTGCAGTATGGTTCCAAACTCTTTTTAAAAATACTCAAAACATTGAACAGTTACACTGGTCTTTTCACCCTTGTATAGAGAAAATTTGCAGTTTCAGGAATGCTGGCAGGTGAAAAATACTGCCTGTTTTGGTTGATGAAGTATTTCTATGTAGAAATAATATATAGAAATGTGCAATATTCTGAACTGCAATGATAAACTTCGTAGGCAGCAACAAATTTAAGAACCAAAAAACAAAAAACCTCTATGAAATAAAATCTTTATTGTTCTTGCATGTGCCTTTAATATACTGGAAGAGTTGCCAAAGTATATACCAAAGCTAACACATGAGAATAATCAATGCTTTAAATTATTGTTACTAAATTCCATTTACTGAGAGATTTCCTAACTGAGACTGTAAGGGCTTTCCAAATATTTTATCCATGAATTCCAAATTAATTTTACTCCATTTTATTCCATTGAACTGAACTCTGATAACAGCAGCAGTATTGCCATTTTCCACCCACCCACCCCCAATAGTTGTAGCCACATAGAAACAAAATAACAATGTTGTTAATGCTTTTCTGGGAATGAATAATCAAAGATGATATTTACACAGGACAGCTCAGAGCCAAGATTCCTAGCTTGGAAACTGAAATGAGCAGCTCCTTTAACAGAACCTCCACTATTTTTTGATGGAATCTCTGTGAGAAAGGACTGCATCTAAACTAGTGAAATGCATGTGGGTTATGCTGCAACTGTGGCTCATCCATACCACTGGGTGATTTGCTCTTTTCCTCGAGACAGAATGAACTTGTCTTGTTTTATAACATTCTCCACTCACAGCCTTTTACTTTATCTAAGGAATGAAGCTAATAGTATTGCTCTCCTCCCTATTAGACTTGCTCATCAGGGCGGGTACTTTTTGGAGCATTGAGTAGTCCAGGACTGGATGGCAATCAACAGCAACAATGTTGTGGATCCAATGCCTCTTCTCTTTCCTATGTAACTTTGACACTAGCTGCTGCTGCTGCTGCCTGCCATTCCCTACTCATTACTCTAATATTCCATCTAGTGCTACTCCCATCTTGCCCAGGAACCTCTTTCTTTTGCCACAGTGGCTCTGATTGAAAAAGTGTCCAGCATTTTCTCAAATTAATAGACCCAGCAACACTCAGATATGCAAAGGTAGTAGTCCTAAAAGAGTTCCTGCAAAAACAAGATAGGCTCTGTACAGTAACCAATCCCACTTTCCCAATTTTCTGATTCCTTGGGTAGCCTGGGATCCGATAGACATCTCTGTATATGTGTGGAATTCTTGAAAAAGAGGCATGATAGTGTAACCAGCAGTCTTCATTCCTTGATGTGTTGGTACTTGGATAGAACTCACGAAAGGGAGTGGGACCATATATTTTGCCCTCCTGCACACACCATGAACAACCTGGCTAAGGAGAATGAGCACAGTAGCAGCAGCCTTGAGAAGGAGGTAAGCCCAGCCAGGCGCCCCTTGAGGAATCAGGGCTGGATGGGGCTGGGCTGTGGGATGCCGGTGCCCTAGGAGCTTGAGAGCCAGGATAGGTGCTAGCCCCCTGCTGGCCAAGGCAGCCTGTGCCACCATCAGGGGGTCCTCCACGTGGCCTGAGTGGGACTGTGAGGCTCTCTGGTCAACAAGGGTTTGGTGCTCACTTTTCTCCTCTGGAGATAATGGATCCACCAAGCCCCACCCAGGCCACCACAAGTGCCCCTTGACACAAGCGATGTTGAGCTGACCATGCCCATCGTGTCCACACCCACCCAATCGGCTGTGACCACCAGGCCATGACCACCTGGTCCCTCAACAGAGGTGGTATTCAACCAGTTCGCACCTATTTGGGTGAACCAGTAGCAGTTATTTGGCATGGGTCACTGAACCAGTGGTGACTCCTGGTTGGCCACACCCCCGAACCGGGTCACCCGGTTGCTCACTTGCCCAATCGCTCTCCTAGCTTTCCATTCCCCATGTCCTCTTTCTCCCCGGGGGAAAGGAAGAAAGGCATGGACACTGCAAGTATCGCTTTCCCCGTGTGAGTTAAAAGTGACTGGAATGAGAGGGAGTGTGGGCTGACAGAGAGGGTGGGGGAATCTACTCCCAGCCTTGGAGAAATTTAAAGGAGCTGCTTCAAAATGCATGTCTGTTAAGCTACAAAAGTGCTCCATGTGTGTGTGTGTGAGAGGGGGGGGGTAGAAGGGAGAAAAAGAAAGAAAAATAGGAGAGAGAGAGAGAAAATTCTGTGCTATTATTTTTAGTTGTTCCATTATTTATCATGTGTTAATATTTTACACTGTCCCTACACCTAGAGTGATTTTTCTGCCTTTCTTTTTCCCAGGGCTACCACATATTTTTCAGGGTTTACATGCATTCAGTGTCAATAGTCCAGAGCATAAAATACACATGTGTTTAACAAGAGTTGAAAGGGACTTTGGAGGTCTTCTAGTCCTACCCCCAGCTCAGGCAAGAAAACTGAGGATCCCAAACTCTGAGTAGAGATCCTGGGAAAGGTGTCAGAATAACAGAATAACACTTATAAGGGACCTTGGGGTGAACCCTATACCATTTCAGAGAAATGGCTGTCCAGTCGTTTCTTAAAAACTTCCAGTGATTGAGTACCCAGAACTTCTGGAGACAAGCAGTTCCACTGGTTAATTGTTCTCACTGTCAGGAAGTTTCTCCTTAGTTTTAGGTTGCTTCTCTCTGTTCAGTTTCCATCCATTGCTTCTTGTTTGCATTCTGCTTCTTTGGAAAATACATTGTCCCCTTTTCTTTGTGGCAGCCCCTTAAAAGCCTGTTGCCTATCACACTCTTGGGTAAAGCATGTGAGCCATTTCCTCCTTTCATTGGTCCATGAAAGTACATCTATAGTATGCAGATAGTAAAGTCAAAAAAGGTGAACAACATTTTTACAGAACTATAGATATGTTGAGGCTGGATATGACAAGGAATGGCTGGGAGGGGAGGGGCCAGGTGAGGCACCCCTTGATGTGAGTGACATTGAGTTAGCCATGCCCACCCAGTCACATGACCACCAAGCACACCCACCCAGTCACATGACCAAGCCACATCCACCCAGTCACATGACCACCAAGCCATGCCCACCAAATAAGCCATGCCCATAGAACCGGTAGTAAAAATTTTTGAATCCCACCACTGTCCCTCAAGGATAACCACAATCCTGATGCAGCACCCAATGAAATCATGTTTGATGCCTCTGATATACAGTATTACTATTTAGTGATTGATTTTTCCTATGACAGTATAAAAATAAAGTTATATGAAAGGCAAGTCCCATCAAAACAGGTTACAAAACTGGATCAAGTGAATGAAACTGTTCACTTGAAGTGACAATTGGTAACTGGAGGGAAAAAAAACTAATTGAGGCATCAAAGTGAAAGAAATCAGATCTTCCTGTGAAAACATTCTTTCTCCTTCAACAACATGATTTTTAGAAAGTTTTTCTTCTCATAAATTTGAGCACTGATCCTGATCATTCAGCTTTTACAATATCTTACATTTCTTATCAAATGTGCTGTGTAAGCAGTCACCAGAATGGGTCAAATGTAACACAAAGCAATGCAGATGAGTGAGTCTTGTACCTGACTATCATTCTCTCATTATTTTTAATCAGATCCCTCTGCTTTTGAAGAAACTATTATTTACTGTTACTTCTGAGCTGACAAATTAAGATTCCTGTAAATTTTGTATTACATATTCGATGGCTCTTTTCCTAGATCAAGTGTAATATGCAAATAGAGTTTAGTGTTGGACACAGCAATGGCTTATTTGACAGCAAAATATTTTTTCTATTTATGGAAAGCCTGTTTTCATTTTTGTGCAAATGTCAACTTCTTATACCACTTGTACAAGCAAATTTACAATCTGTTGTCTAAACTGCTCAACACTGATTACTCAAGCAGTTGCACAAGTTATTTCATAAAGTATTGCATAAACTTTTGCAAAAGCACAGTTGCAAAAATATGTCACAAGTCATTTTATAATTTCATAACCAATCTTTAGTAGATTATATATATTGTGTGTGTGTGCGTGTATTCTGCATCATCTAATTTATAAAAGATAAAAGATAAAAACAGGAAACAATGAATTGAAAGGGAAAAGAATAAGGGCTGGGAAGTGCAAGTAATAACAAAAAAATAAGTAAATAGTAACATCTGACTTTCTTCAATACAGTTACAAATATAAAAAAGAATTAACGTTTTGTTTTAAAATAGAATTGTACACAGTTTTTCTGTAATCATAAATTAATCTACTTATCAATTCCAAAGTTAAAATTTCATTTCTTCAGTTTTAAGAAAAGTCCAAAAGTGGTCTTCACATGGAACGAAAGCTAGACAGTCTTTTTTAAAAATCAAAGTAGTTAGTTTTGTCATCCCAGCCAGTTTCACTAAATTTACTAGAATTCTTCCATTGTGACAATCTGTGGTTCCTTCCATTTCTACGCATACAGAAGTCTTGCTGCAATGCTGCTGTTATCATATATAAAAACATAGTCCCATGGTTTGTCTCAAGTTGCTTATACCTTACATCTAAAAGAAAAACTTCTAGTTTTTCTCTGTAATTGTACATTTTTTAATATTCCCAATAATTATTAGCTTTCTTACATGCACACCATGTAAGAAAGAGCATCAAAAGGATTGGTTTATTACATTTTCAGTATGTATTTGGCACATCATTATATATCTTTGATAATTTAGCAGGTGTTAACTACCAGGAATAGATTAAATGAGCCTTATAGACATATTTATTAGACTAAATGCTATACGTTGATTCTGCAATGCTTGTGAACTGCTAGTTCACACCTGTTCAGTTTAATATTAGATGCAACTCAACAAGCTCTTAAGAAATTCACATTTCAGAGATTTTATTTATTTATTTATTTATTTATTTATTTATTTATTACGGTTATTGTATTAATAATATTCCAAGTCTAGTCTTCCATGACAAAATGACAATCTGATTGCATGACAGTTCACAATTGCAAAGATAAGATACAAATAAAATATATAATAAAATAAGGGAAAATATACCATAAATATCCTAGTGAAATTCTCAATTAAAATGGAAGGTGTATGAAGGAGGCAAGGGGGCAGACATTGGAATTTATTTCCTTCAAACTTTAAATTCTGTACTGGTCTTATAGGAAATTAACAGTGGGATTTCTCAGTAATTTAGATACCAAGCTAAAAAAAAATTAACATTAGCCATATAACTGTTTAATATACTTTTAATCTTTTGTGATAGCCCATCTCTTTACAACTGTAATAAAACTTATAGACCTTGCTTTCAACTAGTTGCAAACTTACTGATAGTTGCTGTCAGCCAGATGTTCATACTGAATTTGGCATTTTTATCCCCCTTATCTCTGCTGAGATAAGTAGGTATTGTTGATTACTGGTGCTAAAGGTGTTGCCACAGGATAAAAGCTGTCCCATGAAAAGCTGCAGTTTTGCTATTGACTGATGGTGATTATGTCAATGTCAATCCCAGGTGTTTTAGGATTGCAGCCAAGATACCTGTTGATACTATCTTTTCTTCCTTTTGCCACAGTTCTTCCCCTTTTCCTCCTCCCCCTCCTTTCCCATAATAAAATTCCAGATAATTTATATAGTTCCTGCCTCTTATTTTTCCAACAGCACAATCCTTTGAAGTGGATTGGATCAGAAGAGACTGAAAGACAACCCACAGTCCCAGTTTCTAGTGCAACATCTTAATGGCCACACCAAACTGGCTTTGTTGTACAATAATATTGCAAAGAGATATTCTCTTATTTGCAAAATTGAATTCAGTGCAATGTTCTTCTGAACAAACAGGCACAGATTAGTTTCAAAAACTGTGTTCATAAACCACATTTGCTGGTTTCATTTTCAAGTTAAGTTCAATGAGTCTAACCAGTTAAAATCTTTTAACAGAAGTATGATATGAAACTTTATTTTTTGTTTGATGTAAACAATAGGAGCTAAATGCCATATTACAGCATATTTTGCTCTTAATATAACCAAGCATTTTGACTGCTAGTAATTATTCATATTATTTCACATTAGCTTGACCAACATGACAAAGGCTGCAATTTAGATGAAAGTCTGTTCCTATGTTATACACAATGAAATATAGTATGGTAACTGTCCAGCTGCACATATTTAAATTTGAGAAGTAATTTTTGAAGCTAACATGTTATGGATACCTCTAAGCAAATGCTTCCACTTTTGCTTAGAGATGGGTCATAAATGCAAAATCCCAAGGCTGTCACCATCTTAGAATGCTTTGAAACAGAAATAAACAGCAAATTATAGGTCAGCTGAAATACCAGGCAATCAAGATGTCAAATGTCAAAGGTTCATTTAAATTCTTGTATAAATTCACCAATGTTTCTATAATAAGCAACAGATTTGTGAGATTATAGGAAAGGGATTTCTGCTAAGATGCCAGTGCACTTATCTACTAAAAGAGAGCAGAAAAAAATAACTCATAGAAAGTTGGGCAGCAAACAAATTTAATAAATAAAAATATTTTTCATAGCCTTATATATGCCATAGAAAGAAAACTTCAGTTGTTTTCTATATGGAAACAAAACAAATCATTTATCTCCTTGAAAGAAACAAACAAACAGAAGTAAGCTACATTCTGCTATTTCAGATTTAACACAATAATAAATGATACCACTTTTAAGTATAAAGAATGGTATAACAATGCTAACAGATCATACTTCAGCATTAATAAAATAGAATATTCTTTATTGGCCAAGTGTGATTGGACACACAAGGAATTTGTCTCCTGTACATACAAACAACAAAGTAGTAAGTCATAGATCATAAATTATAGGATACAATCATAAATCATAAGATACAAACAACAAGCGATAATCATAAGATACTAATAAGAGAAGGTAGTAGGAAAGATAAGAAGATGAGAAAAATGAGAATATAAGGATAATAGAATACAGTCCTACTATGTGAGTAAATATTTTAGGCATAAGACAATTCTGAGGTAATTAAGTGTTTAACAGAGTGATAGCATGGGGGGCGGAGACTATCTTTGTATGTAATTGTTTTGGCATGCAGTTTCCTATAGAGCATCCTGAAGGGACATGTTGAAACAGTTTATGTCCAGGATGTGAGGGGGTTTTAGATGTTTTCTCATTCCTCTTTCTGGCTTATGCAATATGCAGGTTTTCAATGGAAGGCAGGTTGGTTACAATTGTTTTTTCTGCAGTCCTAACTATCCTGTGAAGTCTGTACCTGATCTGTTTGTTAGCTGTGCCAAACGAGACATATATAGAGGTACAAATAATAGACTCAATAATTCTTCTGTAAAACTGTATCAGCAGATCCTGAGCTTAAGCACTCCACAATGACAATACCTGCGAGACCTCCTTCTGTGACCTTATGCCTCCCAGCGCCCAGTTAGATCTCATAGGGCAGGCTTGCTCTGGATACCGTCGGCCAGGCAATGTTGGCTGGCGGGTCCATGGGCTAGGGCCTTCTCTGTAGCGGTGCCGTCCCTCTGGAATATGCTCCCCACGGAGATTAGAACCATCCCAAATCTACTTGCCTTCCGTAAAGCCGTTAAGATCTGGCTTTGTCGGATGGCATGGTATTGAGATCTTGAGATTTTGCTCTTCCCCCGTATATGTTTTGGATTGGTATGATGAGTTTCTTGTTTTTATATTGTATAGAAATTGTTTTTATCCTTTTGTATGCTGCCTCGAGTTCCCCTTTGGGGGAAGTGAGGCGGGATATAAATCTAATAAATAAATAAATAATAAATAATAATGACAAGCCATGGTTCTGTGTAGCAGTGCTAACACATGGTGAGCCATTCCTAGCAGCAAATGTCATTCTGGCATTCTGTTACCATAAAAGGATATAAGAATATTTAAAAACTAATACTTGGAATGCTGCAGTAGAATTTAAGAAATTTGTGCTGACTACATTTAGATATGAATTTGAAATATAGGGAGGGAGGGAAGGAGGGAGGGAGGAAGACACTGATGTGGAGAATCATAACACTGGGCACATACATTTTAATACATGTTCATATTATATAAAACTCTTCTTTCATTAGCAACCCTATTTTATATTAGTATTTACACTTTGGATGATTGAGTTGATATAATGTCTACAATATCCATTTTCCCCATTTTTAAATATATGTCTGTCTCTGTGCGTGTACATTAAATTAATTTACATAAACATCTATAAGTAAGAAAATATGAATTTTAAACAGATTTATTAATTGTCAGGAGTTGTCAATGTTCCCACCTGTTTACAACAATTCATTACTTTATGTTTTTTTAGTTGGTTTAAATAGACAAACAAGCTATTGAACCAAGTTGCTTTACAAGGGCAATGCATTGTCAGAAGTAGAGCCATTTCACTACAACAGTGGGTTTATTTCCTCCTGTCTTCAGCTTTAAAATTCTCAAGAATGTATTCCTGTAGTCTCTCTCTCCCATTTACCAAGTAATTATAGTTTTTAAAAGCACTTAGTCTGCTTTACTTCTCCTTAATGACTACCAATAGCCGGTGTCTTCCATATAATAAATCACTGATCCCAACAACTTTGCTGCTTGGTGATACATTTTATGGCTAAAGGAGATGGCAAAAAACAGATGGGAAAAACATGATTATAATTGAAAGGAAAGACGGTGATAAAAATGTGAAAAAAAGTTGACGTAAAACAATGATAGTGACATTTCTAGCACTACATCATTGTCTTTTTTGGAAAGGAATAGGTGGTATGATAGTACATGCTTGTTATAAAGTTTAATGTGAGACATCTATCAAGTACGATATTTGAGCAGGGAAATAATAAAAATATACTGACTTGTAAAACAGTAAGTTGCTATTGCTGTATTTATATTTTATCTAATTCTTTTCAGAAACTTTTAAAATTTGGATACAAACACTAATTAGTATATGGAAAATAGAAGTTGTTGCACAAAAGAGTTTACAACTTCCCATCCAAGGAAGACTTTATGCTGAGGAGTGATTTAATAAGTACACCTTATGTAATATAGCATTTGCAAATGCAGCTGTACAAAATAAGACTTTACTACAGCTCAGACAGAGTGCTCAGAAAAATATCTGCTTCTCTCTTAGTGCCTAAACTAGAATGTTTTGCAAAAAAAAATCAGGATATAAGGGAATAATGGGTAAAACATCTTGCCATGGCTCCGGCTATCAGCTGCAGAACTCCAAGATGGTAGAGATAGATAGAAACCTCTATAATTCTTTGCTGATGTCTGATAGTTATCAGGAATTTTTCAGCCTGTATGTGGTTGCAAAAGGTTTTTATGGTTTTCAACAAATATACTGTGGATTTGTACAGTAGATATGCTGGGGATCTTATTGTCTCCCTCTGTTTCTTTCATACTGTTTTCAATTACACAGCTGTTGAATCAGCCTTCCATCCTTCTGAAGTGGGTAAAATGAGGACCCAGATTGTTGTGGGCAATATGCTGACTCTGTAAACTGCTTAGAGAGTGCTTAAAGCACTGTAAAGTGGTATATAAGTCTAAGTGCTTTTGCTATTTCTATCCAAAGTGTTATGTATGTAGGTTTAAATGTCATTGGTTTAGTTTGAACTGTTCTTGTAAAATGTTAGAAATGATTGGTTTAAAAAGTGCAGGAAAACCCTGCACTCTGATTGGCTGGCAACTGCGGCTGCTGGCTATAAGTAGCAGCCGCAGCCCAGCCAAAGTGGGTCTGTTCTGAGCTGTAGTCACTAATAAACAAAGAGCTTGAAGCACTCGCGTCTGACTCTTCATGCAAACTTAACACTGGCGACGAAGGTGGGATTCCCCTGAAGAGAAGACGATGCGGAAAACAAGCAGGAGACCGAGATGGCTGTGCTGAACACCCCCGCAGCCCCGTTCGATCCAACTGCAGAAGACTGGGAGTCGTATGCAGATCGTTTCCAAATGTATCTGGAAGGAAACGATCTTGCCGACATTTCCGAGAAGCGGAAGAGGGCGGTCTTTCTCACGCACTGCGGTCTGGCAGTTTTCAAGATGGCGAAGGCATTGGCGGGAGCTGCAGACGTGAAGGTAATGGAATGGCCTGACTTAGAAAAGTTGTTAAGAGCCCATTACGCCCCACAAGTATCATGCCTCATTAAGAGACACGAGTTTTACCGTCGGGATCAAGGGGAAAGCGAAAACGTAAACAACTTCATGGCAAGTTTAAAAGACATTGGGGGTGCATGTGAATTTAACAATTTAGAAGAGGCCATGCGCGATCGATTTGTTCTGGGCCTTAAAGACAAGGTACTTCAGAACAAGTTATTACTAAGACCTAAGATCACGCTGAAGGAAGCAATAGAAGAGGCTACCAAGTCCTCAGCAGCGGCCATGAAGAAAATCAACAAGGCTACAAGCCATCCTGATGTGGAAAAGTCCACAACAACTCATTGTGAGCAAATAGATTTTGAGTCAGACTGTAGTGAGGTGGAGGAAGGAATTTACAGACTCAAATGGAGAGGAAAAAGAAAGACCTAGGAAGAAAGAGGCAAGATTTCTACTGCAGAGGGTGTGGGGGAAGCCACCCCCACACTGAATGCAAGTTTTTAGACACCATTTGCTTCCGTTGTGAGAAAAGAGGACACCTAGCAAGAGTCTGCAAATCATCCAGAACTCCACCCTTCAGAAGAAAGTTTGCTACAAGTAAAGGCAAAGAATTCAAGCCTAACAATCTCAGTGAGAAAATGGGGCACAGCACAGAAGCAAATGGGAAGAATGAAACTCATCAAACAGTCACCATTGGTCATTCATCACCTTTAAGAAGCAGAAAAGTGCATGTAAAGGTACTGATTGAAGGAAGGCCTTGCCAAATGGAAGTGGACTCAGGCTCATATTTATCTATGGTGTCATGGGACACTATTCACAGACTACTCCCAAACATTCAGAAGAAGCATTTCCAGAAGCAAGCACTGACTCTTAAAGACTACCAAGGGAACAAGATTCCAGTAGTTGGAACAAGAGAATTCAACGTGAAGTTCAAAGGCCACACCAAACGCTTGCCCCTGACCATCATGGACAAGGATCGCCCAAGCTTGCTGGGACTTGAGTGGTTCAACCCACTGGGCATTGAGGTGACTGGCATCAATCACATGAGCAACACTGAATGGGAGGAGGCTTTGAAGTCTGAGTTTCCAGAGGTCTTCAGCAACAGATTGGGCAAGTATATGGGGACCCCTATCACTTTCAATCTAGACCCCAAGGTGCCACCAATCCGTTTAAAGGCCAGAAGGGTCCCATTTGCCTTAAAGGAAAAAATTGATGCACAATTAGATAAACTAATAGCCCAAGGGGTTTTAGAGCCCACTGATCACTCCAGGTGGGAGACACCTATAGTCACACCAGTCAAGACTGATGGGTCAGTAAGAATCTGTGGAGACTATAAGGGTACATTGAACCATGCGCTACAACAGAGCACATATCCAGTTCCAGTGGTGCATCATTTACTACATTCACTTGGCAGGGGCACAGTCTTTACCAAATTGGATCTGGCCCAGGCATATCAACAATTAACAGTTGATGATGCCACTGCAGAGGCCCAAACCATTGTCACTCATAGAAGTGCTTTCAAATATAAAAGGTTACAGTTTGGAGTAAGTGTGGCACCAGGTATCTTCCAAAGCCTTATGGAAAGGATGCTCCAAGGACTGCCAGGGGTAGTGCCTTACTTTGATGATGTGGTAATCTCTGCTGAAAATGACACTCAGTTACATGAGAGACTCAGAGAAGTTCTAACCAGATTCAAAACAGCGGGGTTAAAGGTCAAAGAAGAAAAATGCACTCTTAGAACTGACAAGGTAGAGTTCTTGGGCTATATGATTGACAAGCATGGCATCCACCCTACTGATGCCAAGGTTCAGGCAATCAAAGAAGCCCCCAGGCCAAAATGCAAAACAGACTTGCAAGCTTTCCTGGGACTCATTAACTTCTATCACATGTTTCTACCTCAGAAGGCAACCATTGCAGAACCACTACACAGATTGCTAGACAAAAAGTCTGTGTGGGTCTGGGGCAGAAAAGAACAATCTGCATTTAACAATATTAAAAGACTAATCACGTCTGATGCTGTACTGATACAGTTCTCTGAGAATTTGCCTGTTGTACTGACTTGTGATGCATCCCCTTTTGGAGTGGGGGGGTTGAGCCACAGGCTTCCCAGCGGGAGGGAAGCTCCTATTGCATTTTACTCTGCACCTTGACCAAAGCAGAGAGGAACTACAGCCAACTGGACAAGGAAGCCTTGGCAATTGTAGCAGCTGTCAAGAAATTCCATGAGTGGGAAGAACTCATGGGAGAACATGGGAGAACATTTACCATTATCACAGATCACAAACCTCTGTTAGGCATTGTGGCAGGAGACAAACCTACGCCCACTATCCTGTCACCAAGAATGCTGAGGTGGACTGAATTTCTTGCTGCTTATTCATACAAACTCATCCACAGGCCTGGCAAAGACATTGGGCATGCAGATGCTTTGAGTCGCTGCCCACTTCCTTCTCACACTGAGGACTTTGCTCCTGAGACTTACACCTTTTCCTAGAAACTATTGCCAAGCTTCCAGTACACGCTGCTGAAATTGCCAGAGAGACTGCCAAAGACACTGTATTGGCTCCTGTTATAGGCTGCATTAAGAAAGGTTGGCCTCTTCAAGATCTACCTCAACTTGCCCAACCTTTTAAATCCAGGCAAACTGAATTATCTGTATTAAGAGGATGTATTTTGTGGGGTAACAGGGTGGTTATTCCTGAAAAACTGCAAAAAGAGGTTTTGGAAATGTTACATGAGGATCATCCAGGTATTGTCAGAATGAAGTGATTGGCCAGGAGTTATGTATGGTGGCCAGGTATTGACAAAATGGTTGAAAACTGGGTTGCATCTTGTCCCAACTGTCAGGTAGTCAGGCCTGCCCCACCTCTCGCCCCCACACAGGAATGGGAATGTCCTAGGGGCCCATGGTCCAGGATTCACATTGATTTTGCTGGCCCTACCAGAGGGCACACTTTCCTTATTATAGTAGATGCATATTCCAAATGGCTAGAGGTCATCCCTATGGCATCCACCACAACTGATGCTGTCATCAAACAGCTTAAAAAAGCTTTTGTAACTCACGCGTTACCTGATGTACTTGTTTCCGACAATGGTCCTCAATTTACATCCAACCTTTCTGAATCATATCTAGCTCAGCAGGGTATCGGGCATGCCCTGACAGCCCCTGGGCACCCTTCGCTAACGGCGGGCTGAACATGGTACATTTTACCAAGGAAAAGCTTCAGCAATTGGGTCCTGGGGACATCAATGAGAAAGTTGAAAAACTTCTCAGTGTCCAGCATATCACTCCTAACCCATCAACTAACTTATCCCCAGCAGAGTTGTTGATGGAAACTCAGGTCTCCCTTATCCCACTACACTAATTACCACTAGATAAAAATTCACTTTCAGTTCTGTTTAACTAAGTTATGTGACTTCTTATGAATAAAGAAATGGGCCCTCTTCATGGGTAAAAAGAGGATGGTGGTCAAGAATGCAGTCACTGATCAGCTTAGATCCAGATTACCTCAGCATCGCAATTGTTCCTCTCTAGTTCCCATACCTAATACCTTTTCTAGGGGGGAAGGGGAGGATCATGAGGATAATCAGCAAGCAAGAATCAACCCCATGTGTAACGAGCCAGCAGGAACCATTCCAAAACCTGTCACAATGCCAAAATCCATCCTTACAAGTGGAAGATTGCACATCACTACCTGACTTAGGTGCTGACATTGGGTTGGAGATGGGTTGGAAGGAGAGACCAGGTTGTAACAATCAAACAGGGTCTTCTTTTACTAGAAGTCCAAGTACGGAAATGTCAACAGACACATTTCCTCTCTCACTGGGTGAGAACATTAAAAGATCTGAACCACGAAGGTCTCAACATACACGTAAGAGCCCCACCTATTTAAAAGAATACATTAGATAGGTTGGGGTTTGAGTATGGACTGAACCTAGTGGGGAGGTGTGTTATGTATGTAGGTTTAAATGTCATTGGTTTAGTTTGAACTGTTCTTGTAAAATGTTAGAAATGATTGGTTTAAAAAGTGCGGGAAAACCCTGCACTCTGATTGGCTGGCAACTGCGGCTGCTGGCTATAAGTAGCAGCCGCAGCCCAGCCAAAGTGGGTCTGTTCTGAGCTGTAGTCACTAATAACCAAAGAGCTTGAAGCACTCCGCGTCTGACTCTTCATGCAAACTTAACACAAAGTTTTGTGTCTATCTCTAATTAAGGATATTAGCTCCAAGGCTACTACTACTCAGGCATTATTTAAAAGATTTAATTTGTCTTCTGAGAAGGTTCATTTCAGTTCCAATGAAACCCTGTGCAAGCTGACTGTGCCTTATTTGTAATGCTGGTGAGGCACTTAAAAGTTGCTATTGTTTATGAAGCAGCCCAGTGTAAGTAATTTCCTTGAGTAGGAGATCTATGGCATGTAGGTTAAAGGTCCTGCTAGCCTGTGACCCAGAAACAAGAAATGCTCATCTTTTGTCTATACATAAAGTTTGACCACTTCAACTCTTTTTGAATATCATTCATGTATCTCTGCCTTGACAGCTTTGGGCATCTCAGTCATAATTGTTCCCCAACATTTCATTATAAGAAACTCTCACAAAGGCTGTTACATCTTTCAGGATGCAGTTGTGAAGAAATAAATGTCATGTTTAGCTTAGCAATTTCTGAGGGAAATTATATGCTGATTAATTTTGGCAGGGCCCCCAGTGGTTTTAAGTAATCAAGCAGTAGTCCACTCCATTCTCTGATCACATATTTCTTTGGAAAACATATAAAAAATAAAGTGGGGGGAAAAGTGTGACATATACTGGAGAATATAATTTAAAAGAAGAAGGGGCACAGTATAAAATTACATTAAAGACTCGTTGGCTGTCATCTAGAAATTGAATACAAGGGAAGGCCTCTGCACTACCATTGAAAAGGACTGTAACTCTTGCTTTTACTAGGGAAATAGGCTATAGGCCTCACTATAGATTTAGTATGCTTTGAAATTTCAAACACACTTTATTATTTTTCAATAGAATAATAACTACCTTCTGTACTTTCTATTTTTGGAATTAAGAGTAATTGTATGTTTACTCGAAATAAAGGCCTAAAATGTAAAATAGTATTTAGTTCTACAGACACTTAAATCTTGTATCTTTTAGGCTGACAGTATGACACCAAAAGGGTTTTTTGAGGAGTGGAGAATTCACGTTCCATCAGGTTTTTGGGTATAGCTTGGACATACACAAAATTGCTTCCTGAAAGTATAAAGGGAATCTGTATTTGCAAAATTGCAAACCAGCAAGATAAACACAGACTTCAGAGGATAATTAGAACTGCATAAAAAACAATTACTACCAACCTGCCTTCCATTGAGGACCTGTATACTGCACGAGTCAAAAAGAAGGCTGTGAAAATATTTACAGACCCGTCATATCCTGGACATAAATTGTTTCAACTTCTACCCTCAAAATGACACAATAGAGCACTGCACACCAGAACAACTAGACACAAGAACAGTTTTTTCCCAAATGTCATCACTCAACACTGTCAAATTATTTACTAAGTCTGCATTACTATTACTATTAATCTTCTCCTCGTTCCTATCTTCCATCTCCTCCCACTTATGACTGTATGACTATAACTTTGTTGCTTGTATCCTTATGATTTATATTGATTGTCTCCTAGTATGATTTGATTGCTTACTTGTACCCTATGGCTATATTAAGTGTTGTACCTTATGATTCTTGAGGAATGTATCTTTTCTTTTTATGTACACTGAGAGCATATGCACCAAAGACAAATTCCTTGTGTGTCCAATCACACTTGCCCAATAAAGAATTCTATGAGAAAGGGGGATGAGGGAAGGGGGGAGAGAGAGGGAGAGAGAGAGCTGAATTTTGTAAAATGTACTAGATGCTAAAAGTATCTCATCAGTTATTTTTATTTTTCTATGAAGTTCAACCAGCAGACCAAGGGTCAAATGACAAACTTAGTTGTTACAGAAATGATAGAATCTGCTTACCTTGGGAGAAAAAGAATGTAAATTTTTAATGCTTTTTAAAGATTCAAATAGAATTGGATTCAAAAGTCAGTAAAGATCATATTGATTCAGGTTTACTATACATCTCATAGACTATTATGCAGATTCAATTGCATAAATTCCTACTTTTACCAGCTTTTTATTACTTTCTGGATTTGTCATTCTTCATTAGATCACAATAATGCATGCATAGTGAATTCCTTTGAATATAAAACCAAAACCTGATGTATCAGTCAACTCTCTCCTTCACAATGGTTTTAGACATTACATGGAACATATTACTATGCAGATAAATAGTTTAAGATTATGCTAATGACTCTGTTGACTTTGTATTAGAAGTACAAGTATTTAATCTAAAGACAGTTCAATGTGTGGTGGCCAAATGTTAATTTTGCTTGATGGTTCCAGGAGTTACTAATTTACTTAGTATGAATATATCCAAGTTACAGTGAAAGTAAATTAATGCCATTCTCAGGAATAGGAAACTGCAGTTTTCTGTAAATATTAGATTCCTACCTAATATAGCATTAGAAACACTATAAATGACTTAATTTAGCAGTTGAAATATTAAACCAAACATTAGTAATTAGATACTACTAATGTATTATTTTCCCAACCTGATTTTTAAAAAACATGTTTCTGTTACTTATGTTTTTGAAGCAATGTTGTAGGTTTTCAGGAGCAATTAGGTAAATTTTGGCAGGCAGTTGGATAAAATATCTTCAATCTTTTCTGAAAGGATCCATCTCCTTGACCTCTAATTCGGTTTCTTTTTCAGCACTCTTTAGCATTTAGGAACAGACAAGAAAGTAGACTGCAGTTTCTTCATCTTATTCTTCCTAGTGTGTGGCTCATACACTTTACTAGAGGATTAGAGTTACCACCTGAACATGCAGCAATAGCAATGAATAAAAATGAGTGAGAAGTTGTTCTGATTTGTAGTGGTACCCTCACCTAAACATAGTCTTCCTTAGGCTAAATATTTATGTATTAACAAAAGAAAAGAAATCATGTCCCAAGTGCAAAAACAAAATAACTATTTAGATAAATATGCATTTATCAAATGAATAAATGTACTGTATTCATTTACAAATAAATACATATTAGAATTAATTCCAATAGTAAATAAAAATATCAAATAGTGTATAATATTGTGACCTATGTAGCTTCTGGGAAGTAGTCTTGAGGTTAGCTATCAAAGATTAGCACTGGACACTGTATTCAATAACACTGTGTATGCTTTTCTAATGATGCAAAAGTGCCTCAGAATCTCACCAAGATCTTGACCAATCATGCACAAATGCAGCATCTCTGCTTTTCATTAAGAGAAGAGCTTCTCTTTTCACACTTAAAAACCTGAAAAAAGATGGTTTTAATATGATTTGAAGTAATTTTTCCAAGTTATTTTCAAAGAGTGAGTGTACCACCAATGATAATTATGGATAGCAATGTCAGGAATCTTACTTTTTATATTTAAACCAAATTTAAAGCAAGCTGAACAGATACTAGATCAATCAATGTACTGCAGTATTTCCAATCAAGAAATGCTCTCTGTAATCTAAATTCTGGTAAGTTTTAACCTGTGTCGCTTATTCTGTCTGTACTTGGAGACAGCTATTTAAATATTGTTGTATTTCCTTTTAATCTGTGAGCCACCCCGAGTCCTTTGGGAGAGGGGCGGCATATAAGTCGAATAAATAAATAAATAAATAAATAAATAAATAAATAAATAAATAAATAAATAAATAAATAAAATCCAGAGAATCCAAAAATATTCCACGTGTCTAAGTCTAAGGTTATTTATTACAGAGCCACATTCAGCAAAACCATCATCAGAAGTTTTCCAAAAGTCTACAAGCAAGAAGTAGTATTTGATCATAAGTTACAGTACCAGAACTGGTGGGAAAGAGAAGAACAAGAAGAATGCACTTATAGAGTTGCAAGGAGCTGGGAATTTTCTAACAGCTATAAGAAACATTTATTCAGAAGTAGCATCATGTTAATAAGCAGAATCATGAGTTAATAAACATCCACATAAACTTCAGCTATTATGAATGATCCAATTATGAGTGACCCAATTCTGTCACTCAGCAATGAAGGATTAAATTTACTTATGAATAAGTCAATTTTCCCAGTAAGCCTTATCCAGGTTATGTTTATGTTTGTGACCATTATATTTATGCTTGTTATTTCCTGATTTTATATGTATATCTCAGTGGTGGGGTTCAAATTTTTTACTACTGGGTCTGTGAGCATGGCTTGGTGGGCGTGGCAGGGGAAGGATACTGTAAAATCTCCAGTCAGAGGTGGTATTTGCCAGTTCTCCTAACTACTCAAAATTTCCGCTACCAGTTCTCCAGAATTGGTCAGAACCTGCTGAATACCACCTCTGGTATATTTGACACTACTAACATTCCCAGGTTTTTCCCAGTGTGAAATTATTTCAGGATCAAAGTCTCTTCAGGAAGGGTGAGTATTGCCTTTCTGATGCACTGCTACTCATCCAAAATGGACCAATAATTCTCATCTCCCTTTCCCTCTTGTCCTATAAAGGTGGCATAATTCCATGATATAACTGTTGACTATTTAACATACATCAAAGAGTATTTCTTTTAAACTGTTTCTTTCAGATATGTAGGCTTCAGTTTGTTGGACATATAATCTATCACATAGAAAAGGGTTACAACACTCAAAACATTTTAACAGATTCTTGGCTTACTCCTATCCAAATTCCTCATGAAATGAGAAGCTGTCTGGGTAATAATAGAACGGAACTCCAATATGTCTCAGCATGTGTAGGCTTCACTTAATAAATGAATTAATAAATTCTTTAGTATGAAGAAACAGATAGTATAGAGGGAAAACAGTACTATTTCCTGGGCTTTACAGGATTGAACTTGATCAGGAATCAAGCATAATAACATGTCAGCACCAAGGATTGGCATTTCACTATTACAGATTTCATTGTATAATGCATACAGAATAAAAATATCTTTACTTATATTCACACATTAGTAAAGGAGAATGCTCCAATGAATGTCATACTTTGCAGAATAAATCAGCAGAATAATAAGCTGCTCAAAAAGCAAAGGGAACACTTAAACAACACAATGTAAGCTGCTGAAAAAAAATAAAGGGAACACTTAAACAACACAATGTACAGTAGTTGAATGTGCTGACAACAAAATCACACAAAACTTAACAATGGAAATCAAATGCATCAACCCATGGAGGTCTGGATTTGGAGGTACACTCAAAACTAAAGTGGAAGAAAACACTACAGGCTGATCCAACTGTGATGTAATGTCCTTAACACAAGTCAAAATGAGGCTCAGTAGTGTGTGTGACCTCCACGTGCCTGTATGACCTCTCTACAATGCCTGAGCATACTCCTGATGAGGTGGCGGATGGTCTCCTGAGGGATCTCCTCCCACACCTGGACTAAAGCATCCCCCAACTCCTGGACAGTCTGTGGTGCAATGTGGCGTTGGTGGATGGAGCGAGACATGATGTCCCAGATGTGCTCAGTTGGATTCAGGTCTGGGGAACAGGTGGGCCAGTCCATAGCATCAATGCCTTCATCTTGCAGGAACTGTTGACACACTCCAGCAACATGAGGTCTAGCATTGTCATGCATTAGGAGGAACCCAGGGCCAACTGCAGCAGCATATGGTCTCACAAGGGGTCTGAGGATCTCATCTCGGTACCTAATGGCAGTCAGGCTACCTCTGGTGAGCACATGGAGGGCTGTGCGGTCCTCCAAAGAAATGCTATCCCACACCATTACTGACCCACTGCCGAACCGGTCATGCTGGAGGATGTTGCAGGCAGCAGAAGGTTCTCCACAGCGTCCAAACCCTGTCACGTCTGTCCCATGTGCTCAGTGTGAACCTGCTTTCATCTGTGAACAGCACAGGGCGCCAGTGGCACATTTGCCAATCTTGGTGTTCTCTGGCAAATGCCAAACGTTCTGCATGATGTTGGGCTGTAAGCACAACCTCCACCTGTGGACGTTGGGCCCTCGTACCACAGTCATGGAGTCTGTTTCTGACTGTTTCAGCAGACACATGCACATTTGTGGCCTGCTGGAGGACATTGTGCAGGGCTCTGGCAGTGCTCCTCCTGTTCTTCCTTGCACAAAGGCAGAGGTAGCGGTCCTGCTGCTGGGTTGTTGCCCTCCTACGGCCTCCTCCATGTCTCCTGATGTACTGGCCTGTCTCCTGGTAGCGCCTCCATGCTCTGGACAATATGCTGACAGACACAGCAAACCTTCTTGCCACAGCTCGCATTGATGTGCCATCCTGGATGAGCTGCACTACCTGAGCCACTTGTGTGGGTTATAGACTCCGTCTCATGCTACCACTAGAGTCAATGTACCGACAGCATTCAAAAGTGACCAAACCATCAGCCAGAAAGCATAGGAACTGAGAAGTGGTCTGGGTCACCATCTGCAGAACCACACCTTTATTGGGGATGTCTTGCTAATTGCCTATAATTTCCACCTGTTGTCTCTTCCATTTGCACAACAGCATGTGGAATTGATTGTTAATCAGTGTTGCTACCTAAGTGGACAGTTTGATTTCACAGAAGTGTTGTTTAAATGTTCCCTTTATTTTTTTGAGCAGTGTATAAATTAAATATACATTTAGCTTTCTTAAATATTTCAAGTATCATTGCCTTCCAGGTTGCATATTCTCTATAGCTCAGTAGATAGAAGACAACATCACAGATCATTTTTCAATGACCAATTATTGCTGTTGAATAAACCTATAACATATTTTATTCCTATTTTACATGAATCCAAATTATTTTCATTCTTCTTTTACCCTAACACAAATTATTATTATTGCATGCAATCTGGAAACCAGGGTAAAATTAATTCTTTTCAATGATTTATGTTTGTACAATCTTAATAGATATCTTTCAGTCCTGGACTGCACAGGTTTGAATTCAAAAGCTGAAAAAGTCAAATAGCAGGTGCAGTTTTTATCAAGATCTATACACATGTCCATTTAATGCATCTTTCCTGAATCTGAAGGCACTTCAAAGAATCTCTCATGCCCTTATTCCCTCACAGCTTGACTATTGCAATGTGCTCTGCATGAAGTTACTCCTAAAGACCATTCAGACATTTTAACTGATACAAAATGCAGCAATATGGACATTGGTGGGCATGTCTCTGAATGCTCACATGACAGCAATGTTCTTTGAGCTGCAGTTGGCTGCTCATATATTTTTATGTGTAATTTTAGTTATCACCTATAAAACCCTAGTGATATAGGGTCACATTATTTGAGGGACAACTTACATTCCATTGTTTCCGCCTGGTCAGTTAAAGCCAAAAGATTGGGCATGCTCCAAGTTCCCTTGAACAAACATCAGAATTATAGAAGTGTGCCTTCTTTGGCACAATGCTTGTCCTCTAGAATAATTGTCCCCTTAGATCTGAGTGGCTCCCATCCTGAAGGCATTCAAGGTAGATTTAAAGAGCTGGCTGTTCCTTCAGACTTTAGAATATTGAGTTGGAGATTTGTTTCTTGATATTGTATGGATGGATTCCCCAGTATGTCTTTTAGATTACATTGTTATCTTGTTTTATTTACATTGTCAGCCACCTGAAATTGATCTAGAGTTGGCCAGTGGTGAAACTGAATTAAATAAATAAATTTGTCATTGAGCCCCCCTACTTCTATACAAGATTGAAACCCAAAAGAAATACATAATTCTAATAAACCTTACAAACATACACAAACACACACAAAGTTATATGGAGCCATTATACATTACTTCAAAAATAAATCCCACAAAATTAAATGGGAGTTTCAAGTACATGTATTCAAGTATTGATATCACTTAAAGTGATATTTTATACTCTGAAGGCACTTTTTATTCTCCATAATTTTTAAATAAACTGGGCAATGGTAGAATATCTTTTGGCAGATCTCTGTGCTGCACTGGCAGAAATATTTTCTCCTGGCAGAAGATTTCTGTTAGCAAAAGTAACTTGTTCATGTCTAATTTTAATCTCTTCCAAGTGCATTTTGAATTACAACTACTTCCTTTTAACACAGCTTTCTTTTTAATGCAGCATAGGGCTGGGTATATACATATATTTTTGTATTAAAATATTCAAATCATAGTAAAGATACATGAAAGCATTTTTCTTGATAAATGAAGCTAGTCTCCAATAGATAAAAATTATAAAAATGATAAATGGCTTAAAATGAAAAAAAATGTTTTCAGGAATATTTTCCTGTTACTATACACAAGTTATAGTAATTAGGTAATTATTAATAGTCCTACTGAATGGAGATACAGATAATAACTTTGATCCCCATTTAGTCAAAATCAGAACTATGAATAGATTTTTTTATTTAAAAAAAGCATGTTACAAAATTCAGAAATGAATATTAGAACAGATATTCCAACAGGTTGCCATAAACCTGGTTTGATGGGGTAGCTGCAGTTATTTCAGTAGTGCTGTTCATTCTTGCCTGAGCACTCTATGCATATACAAGATTCCCCTCCTACCACCACTCCTGCTCAAACAATTGCAATTTGAATGTAATAGCTTTTCTGAAATGCAGAAATATAAAGAACCAGCAATTAAAGACTACAAAGGATATTAATATTTCCTATGTTCCAGAGAAGAGGATAGAATCATAGACACACAAAGGAAGATTTATCATGAACTTGCGAGTCACAGGATGATCATTTTATATTCTGGAGTCAGTTTCTTGCATTTCCTACGGCTACATACTTTAAGACAGAAAGTGGAAAAGCACCAGCACTCTTACTAATGAACTTTTAGCTTTTTTTCAGATAAAGTGAATTTTCTACTCTCTTTAATACACATCCCTGCTTAGCCAATGGCTTCTGGTTCAACTAGCAATTAGTTTATAGCATAGGTGTAGAAGATATTTATTCACATCTCACCTTTATTATTTTTGCAAATTATTCAAGATTGTGAACATATCCAACTTAACTTTGTATCTTTGTCCTCCTATTTTCTCCACAACCACCCTGTGAAATGAGTTGGGCTGAGAAACTAATGACATTTATTATTACTTCCCTTCCCTGATATACTTATAAAAGCAAATTATAGTATCAGAGAACATTAATTATTTTTAACTGTTTGAAAAGCTTAATATTTCTCATTATTACAATGGATGCAATGCTTTGCTTATAATTAAAGATATTCCTATTCCTCTTAATGTTTTTATGAATGTACAATAGAGAGGAAATATCATGTCAAAAAATACAAAATTAATTATCTTACTTGTTAGACACTGGTAAAGAGCAGTAGAGAAATTAAATTTGTGCATAGGTATAAAATAAGCATTAACACATGCAGTTTTTGTAGTGTTTAATAAAGAAATTAATCTATACATATTTAACTTTGTGTTAAAGTAATTTGACAATCTCATTTTTAAATTGGAATATTTGAATTAGAAGTAAAGTGGTCTCAGTGGCTTAATTGGTCTAAACAAATATTTGGCAGAATATTAGATTACTGCTAGACTTTTGCAACAAATCATAGGAAATTATTACAAAATTGTTTAATATTACTATATTAGAATACTACAAATACTATATTTTCCATTATAGCCTTAAGAACTAGGAAATGAAATCTCATGTATTATTATTTCACTGCTGTCTGTAAAAAAATAAACTTGATGGAAGGACTATGTTTTTGTAATATCTGAATTAAATTTATATGAAATAGTAACATCTTATTTTTATTTTGAATTAACATTTAACTTTCACTTCATAGTGAAATATTATAAGCCTCAAGCCCTAATAGGATTTTCTCAGGATAGATGTGCTTCAGATAAAAGCCTGAAGCATTCGGATAGCTGAAATAGAGTACATATTTAAAGGATTTCTCCACTGTGATCTTGCTGGATATGTTCCTTTTTTCTCTGAAGTTAAAATAAAATCCAAATGTCACATGCTATTAATCTTAAGGGACTTAAGTCTAACCAATAACAAGAAGGAGACTATAGGATTGGCAGAGAGCCATTATCAACTGCCAAACGATTAGTGAGGCCTTGGCTTTTGATAGTCATACGTCATAGAAATTCTCGCATAAGACTCAACTTAGCGGAACCATACAACAATAAAGAGGCTATAAGGCGCATGGCCTCTGCTCCCTAATTCAGTAATACAGAGCTAAAATGGAATTCACCAGGACCTGTCAGCTGGGAAATATCTCAGTTCAATGTTATTCCACCAAAGATAAAATGGAAAAAAATTAATCTAGTTTTCTAGACATGTCTTTTTTTTAGATTTGTTTAAAAGTTAAACATTTGTTAAACATTTGTTTAAATATAATCTGTTTCTTCAAAGTAGATGTTTGAATCTATACTAAAAGAAGTGGAACCCAATATGTCAGGTTTCTAGTTATTATGAATCCAAATAAACATTTAAACAATTTATAGTCAACATGCATGGAAAGAAATATTCAAAATTATTTAATTCTCTTATTTAAAAATTATAATTGACATTAGATTTTCTAATTATTTCTGATAATTTCCTTCCCCCAAACAATCGATATTAAGGTTCTCTATATCTACATATCTAGCAAAACAGATCTGTGTGGCAGTCATAGTTTCAAATTTATTTATTTATTTATTTATTTATTTATTTAAACTTATATGCCACCCAACTCCCAAAGGACTCCGGGTGGCTAAATGTGATTAATCACTTATAATTTCAATTTTGTTTAAATTGTATGTAGTATGAATATGTTATATTATTTAATTATTTATGAACCTGATAGCTCCCAAAATTAAAAATAATAGTCCTGTGAGAGGATTAAAATGGAAATGTACTTTATGTCAAAAGAAAAAACCCATACACATTATACTAGGAAGTCTCATTCTTGCCAAAAATTCTTCTCAAGTCTTTTTGAATACCTAGATCTTAATATTCATTATTAATTGTTAAAGTGATTACAAAATATTTTACTTCAAAACTTTATCTTAACTAGCAAATCAGATTATATATTTGATTCCAGAACACCTGCCTTATTGATCTCATTTTTATACTGGATTTGCAAATAATCAACTTAAGATTGTGTTACCAGGTTTAATAAGCATCAAGCATCAGTTTATATATTAATAATACTATATTACTATTTTATTATTTATTTCAGGACAGTTTAAAACTATAATTCAAACAATAAATACATTGAAAACAGCTTCTTGATAACCACTTTCCCTAGAATTAAACATTTATATCTGAATAGGCCTGGAGATATTGCATTGTTTAGCTTCTTATGGTGGATTCATAGATTAAGTTAAGATTTACTTTAAAGATTAAAGAAAATAAAATGTATCCTATAGAAATCCATAATGTAAAGTATAAAGCAGAAGATCCCTAGATCAAGTGGAAATCTTCCAGCAACACTAATTTTAATTTATATTTAAAATATGCAATTGTGCGTGTAAAGATCCATTCACATATGAATATACAAAGAAGGGATTCCAGTTTGGCTACAATTGAATCCATTGTGTATTTAACCTAATGGCTAAACCAGCCATCTATTTAGCAGAAAAACCGCCTTTCAGAGTTGCTCCTGCTAAGTGAAATGGGCAATGGAGCAGCTGGCACGACGGAAGAATGCCACTTTCCCTCTTTCTTCCCCCTGCCCCTCCTCCTTCCCTTGTGCCAGCCACTCTGTTGCCCGTTTCTCCACTGCAGCACAGCGGATCCACTTTGATAGCCGGGAGGAGTGTAATTTAACAGCTGGTTCACTCAGGGTCAGGTAGGCCATTGCGGGAGGCTCATCTGCATTCACAGCAGGCTGGAGGACGGGAATGGGCCGTGCCTCCCACTACAGCCAACCTGATCCTGGGTGAAGAGTTTGTTAAATTATTTGAATCCCACCACTGAATCCCACCCATCTACTATTATCTATGATTGACCCACCCCTTTTTCTTACCTCCTGATGCAGTGGCAATTAATGAATACAGATCTGAATAAAATGAAAACATGAGTTTCTAAGGAACTTAATGTACATTTTTGGTAAACTGAGGAGACAATGAGTAAAAGAAGAACTCCTATAAACTCCTATTTTAAGATGCGGATTTGGACTTTAAAATAAGCATTTAAAACATTTGTTTTCAGCATTTTTCCCTTTATAATACAAATACTACCAGGAGGAAAAAATTTATATCAGCAGTGTGTAGGCTTAAAGAACAGCATGGCATATTTTACATTGTTATAGGAAAATATATTTTGCTGTTGACTTCATAGATTCATTTAAAAATTTGGAGAAATTTATATCATAGTATGGTTCTCATTATGCACTACAGAGATTATAAAGTATATAGCCTTTTGATTTTGTTTTTTCAAACTAAAGCTTTAGTTTTATTCCATTTATTTACTAGTTATAATTCTGAACCATACAAACATTTAACAGGTTTGCAAAAAAGTAATTCAACTTTTACAAAGCTTTCTGATACCTTTCTGTGTCTTATCTCAAAACAGAATTATTTGTGGTCATATATCAGAGGATTTCAGCTTATACAGTATATACTCTACATAACTGAAAAGTCTAACATTTATAACTAATTTCATATTTTTTTCCTGTGCCTCAGTTGACATATATAGTTTTAATAATCTTGTATGTATTGTAACTGAAAAAGTGATGTTGTAGTTCTTTAAGGAACATGTTGAAAATTAGGACTTTTAGGACTTCTTATAATTTCATTTGTCTATTAAACCAAGTCCTTCTTGGTTAACTACAGATTACATTACATGACTTAACTACAGATGAGACAAACTTAATGTTATTGTATATATTATACAATAGTTATTATATAGTTATTGTAATTACTACCCAGGAACAAAAAAAATCTGACTCTGATTTCATTAAAAAACCTTTAAAAATGGTTGACAAATATTTTTAAATCAATACTATGCATCTTTCAAAAGTGAAACCTTTTTTAGTAAAAGTTTTATTGGGTTTTCACAAAACATAATAGAAATAAAACATCTTCTTTTGAGAGCAGCATGATTCCAGGTTATCACATCTCCATACAGACATAATCTGTTTCATATTCATCTTTGTATTCAATTTCATATCTTATCACTATTTTATCAATTTTTCAATAATTCTTCTCTTTCCTTACTTTCTTCAGCCTTATTTTATAATTATCTCATTCCTTTCTAATTCAATTACATATCTTTTTCTAAATTTCTACATCTTTCTAGTCATTATACTTGTACTTTTGTCTGTCTTACTTACAATTTCATAGATTCTTTTCCATCATCATCCCGAAAGGGAAGAGAAAGAAGAAAATTCCCACCCCTTCCAGGCATTTAAAAAGTAAGGTTCCCCCTATAATTACCAAATAGAGTGTCACCTTTATATTTTAAAATTATTATCTTTTCAAATCTCATTAAACATTTAATTTATACATTATACAATTATAACTTTCAATTTCTAATATCTATTTTATATCATATAACTCTTATCAACCGAATTCCGCTTGGTATTCCCTTAACAATACACACTTAATTCTAAAAAAAGAAAAAAATATATAAAAATAATGAATAAAATGATTAATCCATTCAAATTCATCCTGACAACTGATATTGATTGCATTATAAATCTTTCACATTTCTTTTCAATTGTATTTTATAAATCCTTAAAAACAATTATTTTCATTCATTCCTTATTTCCTAGCAAGCATTCCATTACATCACAATACCAGTTTTATCTTTCACTTTAATTACCTGTTTCATATTTTCTAGCTCATTACTATTTCTAATATAACAACACTATCTTCAAGCATTTCTTGTTGTTTTTCATAGTTCAAAATCTCCATTTCTAAAAATTGAAGTGCAAAGCCAAAGGATCCTCTTCCCTTTTGCGACTCTTCTTTCATTTTTTAAGTTCCATGTTTAATTCCTCAAGGAGTACTGCCATTTTAAACACTTTTAAACAACCACCCGATTGATTTTAATTCAAAAAGTGAAATCTTAACAATGTATTATGACTTGCATAAAATTTCAAAATTGCTATTTCCTTTTTTCCAGTAGTTCTAAAGCATCTTAATTTGTTCAATTACTGGATTTAGAAAACAAAAATTATTTTGATCCATTTGATCCATTTTCTTCCATTTAAACAACCTGTGTAGTAAATATCTATTATAAGTAATATACAAAATTGCCCAGAACTATGGAATTGTCCTACAAAATTTAGATAGCAGAAATTCTAAATTTGTATATATTATACTCATTTCTTGCCAATTTTAAAAAGCATCCTAACACTATTGTTATCTTGGACCAGCTTAAAGAACATCTTAAGTAACCTGAATCCCAAATAATTTCTACTGAAATTTAAGCAAATTATTTTGTTTATATTAGTCATGACTCTTTAGGCATTGCTACAATTGATGTTTTTTTTTAATATTTAGCATAACCAAAATACTTTTTAAAGGGTCATATACCTAAAGCATTTAGTCTCATTTTTGACTAAGTGAAGTGAAAATGAAAAAAGGAACAATATTTGTAGTGCTACTAGAATTGTTTCTTCCTTTGCTCTTTCAGCTTTTGTTTTTGCTAATCCAACATTTCCTATAATTCATATATCCTGATTCCAAAATAGCCATGTGTTTGAACAACCATTTTCTATCTTCATGCATTTAAACAAAAATGTGGCCATATCAGATAATAAGACTAGACCGTACAGAGGAATGTACTTGAAAGTTGCCTACTGTATAATACAATAGTAACATGACTAAAAAGTTTGGATTTCAGTAGTAATTCATAGAGTTTTCATTGATAGAAACTCTTAAAATAATTTAAATTGTTAAATCTTACATTAAGCAGAGTAAGACACCATATACACAGTATTTTTAGAAATGTATTTATTTGGTTTAAGTACCAAAGTGTGCATGTGTTGCTAAATTCGATTGATCTTAAAAATCTTTAAATATATGTAGATTAGATATTCACCTTACAAATTATGACAGTAAGTTAACTATGTTTCTTTCCAAACCATACTTAAGTTATAAAATATTTGTTATTTGAAACAACATGCTTTCTCTGAATTATATAGGTAAGTTTGACTGATATAGCTCTATCTTCTTGTACAATAATATATAAATATTATTGGACTATTTAAATGCTTTATCTTGACAATAGATTTATTCATGATATCTATTTTTGTCAAAAATGTCCAAACAATATGAAATTAATCTTTTTAAAAAATAATTAAAAAAGAAAAGTATTTTAAAAATCTTAAAGCAGATACCATCAAAATAAATTAGTCTGGATTGTATCTACTCATTTGGTATAGTTTCTTGTCCCCTTCCAAACCTTTATCACTTCACTATTGCAATTAGTATTTAAGCATGGAAGTAATTAGTAGTTTATAAGAAAACTTAAGCCTAGGCCCTAGACCATTTATGGCTTTATTTAGACAAAACCAGCACATCAAATTGAATCTTGAGTGCCAATGGTAGAAAGTAGATAAAAATTATCTGGTGATCCCACTCCTTCTGAGATATGCAACAGGATTTTGTGCTAGCTGATGTTTCTCATCTAGCAAGAATACTGGAGTGCCAAATACCTGTGGTTCTTTAAATCCAATCACTAAGGAAATGCATAAACCCTTATATTTGTCTAACAGATGATCTGTTACCTAAATCTTTGGTTCCTAAAAGAATCAACAACCCCCCCTTTTTTTTAAAGGAAAGAAATTATACCTTCTGTGGTATAATTTCTTATGAAGCTCTGTGCTTTCTTTCCAAAATGAGCCAACTAGACCCTGAGCCAGGCCAGATAGATAAAAACATCCATTGTTTATAAGATTGTGGTTCAACTTTATGCAAAAGATGCTATTCTGATCCAGAATAGCACTAAAATGTAAATATTATCATTAGGCTGCAAATGTTGTGTCCAAGATCAGTATTTCTGATAAACAGAAAAAATCACATAATGTACAACTCCTCTGTGCATAATCAGAGAGGGTCCTGTGCTGGGCAGCAGAGGACATGCCAGTCTCAATGCTAAGTGCACTGAGGCAAATGGAGCTGAGCATCTCAGCAATGGGTTTCCTAGAGGCCAGGACTGAAGCAGCCTCTGAATTGAATAGGCTCAAGACCAAAACAAACATAAATGCTTGTATAAATTATTTGGAGTATATTTCTGGTTTGAGCCTTCACAACCTCAATCACTGCTGAATGCCCAGCAGTGGAAAATATTGCCAACAACTCTATTTATAATTTGGTTTTATAACTGAATACCACTTTGATGGAACCCAGATACTGATAACTTAAATGATGATGCTTAGAATATTAAACATGAACAACCTTTGCCTTACATTGGAGCAGAGGACTTTGAAATAATCTTGCAGAAGGATTGCTTTTTGTTATGTTGTTTGTCTCTGATGGGAAAGGTACATTTCCTTACCAAATGTTTTGGGAGCTGCCATATATGTTCCTCAATCCAAGAAGATTAGAATAATTTCTCCTGTTTAATCCAGTGTGCATCTTTCCCAAAGAGAAGACCTTTTACCAAACCAACTATAGGTATTCCTCAATTTATGACCATTTGACCTAGTGGACCTAATATCCTATCTAAACAGAAAGCTTGTATCTCTACCAAGAAAGAGTGAATGATCTTTAGAAAGCCTCATTATACCACATGCCTATCATCTCTTGCCATTTCTCCAGCTAAGATTTTCTGTGTGAAGAGAGTAAGGGGAGTTGTGTCTTACTCATGAGTGGGCATCTAAAAAGGTCTCAGCAAGTGATGTTTGTCTACATACACCCTTTAAAGTGTAATGTTTGGACTGCAGAGTTTGGATCTAACAGAGCTTTATTCGCATGAATAAACTGGATTACTATTAGAAATTATAGAGGTTAAAAATCACTGTCCCAAATGGTTCATTGCTCAAATCTTACTAAGTGAACATGCAGAAGCTTCCACAACATTTTTTTAATCAGTCCTCCAATTTCTCTTGCATGGCACAACACAGTAGCTATACCGTCCTTACTGTTGCACAATGCAGAAGACGACTATTCTTGCCGAAAACCAAATAAAACTCGTGTCCTTCAAGGCCACACTAAAAAAGCAAAACCCTGGAACGACATACAGAAGACGGCAGAAGCACCTTCTGAAATTCACTACTCTGCTAAGCTCAAAGGTACAGGTATCTCTGCCGCGGGCGGCGCCAGACGGTCCAGCGGAAGAAAGCCTTGGATCCTGGGCCTGGGAGAGGTGCTGCCTAAAGGGCGAGCTTCTTCTTTCCTCCCCTCCTTTGCGGCACTCTTTAAGGTCCCAATAACTTGAGACCGGCGAGTCTGAGCAGTAGAGAGATGGAGCAGCAGCAGCAGCAGCTTCGAAGAAAGCGCGTGCACTTCAGCAGCGCGTGGCTCGGGTTTCTTGACTAGCCTTGGCCCGGGCCCGGCGCGCGAGCCTCCCGTCTCGCGTTTCCTCGCGTCTTTGGGGAAAAGTCTACGAGGCGAGCGGCTACTTGTGGGAAAGTGCAGCACAGACGAAGGAAGAGGAGGAGGGAAAGGCGGTGAGGCAGGGAGGGGTGAGAACTCAAGAAACACACGACCCGGGCGCCTTCCGTCCTTTCTCTTTCCTTCCCTCCCTTTCCTTCCCTCACCAGCCACTCGCTCTCAGGCAGAGGGCGCTTTAGCCATGCCCGCCCGCCCTTGCGGTTACCGCTGCCGCACAATTCCACGCGTTGGAGAGGCTCCCGCTGCCCGTCCTCTGCTAGCCCGGCTGCCACTGACAAGGCACCCGAAGAAGCGAGGAGGTAACTGAAGCCGGCTGCTGCCCCTACCCAGCTGGCTGGCATAGAGCCCCCTGGCGGGGCCGGGGGCTGAAGAGGACACTTTCCACCTATCTTTTGCCTCGGAAACTCCGTTGACCTCCCTCAGCTACCGGTGGAGCCCGGTTCGGATGTCCGGTTTCTTAAGGTCCCTTTTTTCCTAATCAACCCCACGTAACTTTGGAAGGCGACAAACGGGAGGAAAAGAAAAAAGAAAACGCGACCGCCGAGCGAGCGGGCCAGCCAGCAGGCGAAGGGGCGGGAGAGGATTTCTTGGCTCCTTCCTTTGCTCCATCCCGGGGAACCCGCTGCTTAAAGGTCTGCCAAGGGAGTGCCAGGAGAGGAGGGGAGCCCTACAGCGTCAACCACACGCTGTCTTTACGGCTTCTGCGGTCGCGCTTGCCGCCTTTTGCACAATGCACTTGCTGGGATTATTCTCTCTGGGTTGCTATCTGGCTGCTGCTGCTGTCGTGCTGTTAGTCGCTCGCGAGCCTGCGATAGCTGCTGCCTACGAATCCGGGCAGGGCTACTACGAGGAGGAGCCCGATTTTGGGGAGGCAAAGGTAAGCGGGGCTCCCAGTTACTGGCCTGCCCCAGGACGAAATGACTTCACTTCGCGCTAGCTCCCCAAGAATCATGTGATGCAATCACTTGATCTAGATTAAGCACCCTTCCAGTACATACCCGCTCTGACAGCTGTTTTAAAACCATAATGATCTGTTGGTTGCTACTCCTGCTGGAAAGTGAAATTAAGGTTTAGAATCCTCTACACAGATAATTGAATGTGGCTCCTAGGTCTGAGTCTACTCACATTGAGTTGATATTGAGTTCAATATTTGCCACATATTTTAATTTGATAATTCTTTGCTGTGTTTTTGTTAGGAGATTATAAAGGTATGCTCAGTGAAAGCAAATAAACATTACAGTTCCTGAAGATGTGAGGATCAGTAACCCTAGTTATTTTTTCTCTTATCTATTGTTTGCATAAGACTGTAAGTATTAAAGAGACAGATAAAGTCTTGGAAGTCCCATTACTTCCCAAAGTATGCATGAGATGGTTTACACTAGTAAAAGTCTGGGAATGTACTAATGATACCTCTGTGCTAGAAGTAATTGCTTAATGATAACTTTCTAATGTCTTTATCAAGGGCAAAGCTGTAAGATTACATGCTATTCCTCAAAGTAAAGTCAGTAGCTGCTGCTGACTTTAATTTGTAAAAGCTTTGGCAGGCTGGCGTACAAAGCTAAATATTGCAACTTCAATAACAATTTCCAAACAGGAAAAAGAACTCCAGTGCTATAGTGGCCTTCACTTTTTCCAGAATGTAATCAAAACTATTTCCAGCACGTTAACCTGACCTGTACATTTGACAGTGATACCCATCTAATTCTTGGTTACTCTGGTTTACTGGTGTTAGATAAAGATTTCTACTTCATTGAACATGTAAGGGCATTAAGATAAAAAGATGTGAAATTATATAAGTACATTTTAAAATGTGATTAGATTGTCTGCCAATATTAACTTTAAATATAGATTGATAATGATCTTTTCATATTTACATAACAATAACCATCCAAGAAATCTATTATCCAAGTTTGTTTAATTCTTTCAATGCACATATTTTGCATATAACCCCTCCATGTTTATAAAATAGGCATATGTTTTGTGTAGGCCTGTTACAATTGTTAAGTGTTCATGAATACAGAGCTTTCCTTTTAACAGAACATTTCCATACCAATGGACACTTCAGGGTTAAAAATAAATTCTTTTTGACATAATTTTAATTTTACAAATCAGTTGACAGAGATTGTATTTAATTATTAATCAGAGATTAATTTTTTAAAATTATATAGTAATTAAGATGAAAAGTATCAGAGGAAGAAGGTGTTATATCATAAATTTATGTCAATAAATATTGTAGAAAATCTCCATAATCTGCCCTGTACTAAAGTGACTATGCAATAAATTTAGGCTAATCAAAGACACTGAAGGAAGATGAATGGTAGACTTAAAATAACATACAGATTTCCTGGGTTAGGGATAAGAATTAATGGTTAGAATCCAGAGAGAGGAGGAATGTGTTTGAGGGGTTAAATGCCCATTTTTTTCAGTTGTTTTCTAGTAGGGCATTTCTTTTTCAATCTATTAACTGCCCATATCAGTGACTTAAGTAGAATTTGAATGAAAATAATTTGAAGAATTAGCCCTTATTGATTTTCCATATTTGCCTCTCTAAGATGAGAAATGACTAAAGAAAAATTCTGAAGGTATTAGAAAAGATTAGCTAAGTACACTGTAAGTAATGATTTTGAGGAAAATTTGACTATGCTGTCAACATAAATTTTCTTTTTTTGAAAGTAATAAAAATGAATGCTTTGGTTTTCATCTTTTGTTGAGTTTATACTTTCCTTACCAGTTTCTCTTCATATATCCATTTTTTAAAATAGATATGACTGTGTTTAACTGCATTGTGTCTTCCATAAATGAATATTATTTCTTTATTAGATATTATAGAGTTTCTGTGTTGTTTCTTAATATTTGTAACTACTGGTTATGTTAAATACTCATTGGACAGCACCTTTGCAGTAGCCTCTACAGTATATACTGAATGTAAATCATATTCATAAGGATAGCTTATAAATTATAATACCAAATTCTATCATTACAGTACCACATTCATTTAATCAATTTTTAAGATTCAAAATAAAGTAAGACTCTCTTGTAAGATATCAGCATTGTGTGATACTTTGAATGCAGGAGTCACTAGATTTTTCTCTGGAGTGTGTTATTTTTTGTACTTTCAGGTCATGCTTCCTTAAGAAAGCTCACAAATCATGGATTTCCAATAATTTCATTCTGGTACTAATATAATCCATGCTTTATAAGCTTCAGCAATGGTACTGTATAAAGACTGTCACAAGCCAATTGATGGACCTTTTCTTTCTTATTTTCAGTTGTTTTGTTGTCTTGTAGCAGGATGCCTTCTAATCATATTTGTGGATATTTGGTCTAGCGATTATATAGCATGAACTAAAGAAGCTTTTATCCTAATATAAAACTTTATTCCATAGTTGGCTTAGTACAGAAAACAAATAAAAAACCTGTATCTCAGGAAGGGGCAAAGCAAGGGTCTTTGAGGTATATTTGACCAAATCTTCTCAGCATACCTCATCATGATACCTCATCATACCAGCCATGTTTCAGGAGTTGACGTTCAATATAACCTAGAAGAGAGCAGAAAATACATTTGCTTTTCCTGGTACATTGAGTTTTAGCAGATGACTTCTCTTGGGACTATCTCTTGTTTGAATTATGCATCAAAGGCCCAAGAAGCAAGTATTGACTTATATGTAACTTTGTGTTCTTATAAAACAAGCAAACAAACATCTAGCTAAAATAAAATAAAATAAGTCCAATAAATAAAATCAACTACACTTGGTTTTATATAATTCCACTGAGTTTTTTTTTACTTAATTTAACAGGTTTTACATTTAAAAAACATTAGCACATTTTTACAATTACAGTGATACCTAATTATTTTTCCTTATCTTTTGCCCAAGTACTTTTCATTTATTTAGACAATCTGGGGGGGAAACAGGAAGGATTGGCCTGTGAAGAGCAATGGAATAATCTGGAACAACTCATATGTATTTTTGCTTTTCAATAAGGCATCTTCATACTTTACTTTATGTATTATAGGAGCTGATATCATGTAACATTAAGGGTTGTTCTATCATACAGGATATGCAACTCATGATCTTCCATATAGGTTGAACTTAATATGATTTCCAACCAGGTGGAATATATTTCTTGGAGAGAGAAAATTCAGGAAAGGTAGCAAATGTTGTTTCAGCACTTCTGTACTGTCCGGTGGAATTTTGGAAACATCACAATATACTGATATTGAATCACTACAACTATCTTACTTTCTAATAATGATACTTTAAAAAGATGAAACTTCAAGTGGTCTTCAAAGGTGATATAGAGTGCACAGTGCAGTAATCAAGAAAATTGATGACCAAAGGATGAATGATTGTGGGTATGCCCTCCAATCTAGGGACTGGTGCAGTTGGTACACTGATGCATTGCTATCCATCCACTAGGCAGATTTGTGCAAAAGCCTTCTGGCCACAGCTCCTGCTTGCTCTTTAAGCAGGGGCTGTGAATCCAGGAAAAAGTCCTCAAAATGCATACATGTGTGTAATTATATTTAGACTGAAGGATAGAAAAACCCTGAGAACGACCATGAACATAGAGTTACTGGGTTTTGTCAGGGTTGAGCCTGTCCTTCCCTATCCAGACACTCCTTGGTGCTTGGGCACCAAGGCAAGGTTTTGGCAACATCACTTGGTCAACCAGGTTGATATATACAATCAATACATCAGCTTACCAATGACACTGACCCTGTGCTGACACGTAACCTCATCCATAGCCTCATGTAAACAGGGAAAAGTATGTGTGAGCCTGCTGCCACACATACTAAGGAGATAGAGTCAAATTCCTTTCACCTGATCAATACTGTCTGGGACTGACCCCTGAAGAAAGGAGAATCCACTGCCAAATCATGCCTCTCATTTGTAGTCAGTCCAGAAGATATTGCTGCATATTATCCTAATAATGTTAACAACAACAATAACAATACTAATATCCTAATGTTTGGCTTTTCTGATTCTGTTTGAATTTATTATCAGTTCAAGTGTAAACACTTTTCTTCAAACAAATGACTTGGAGGGGTGATATTCAATCACCAGCAAACTTTCTATTAAAACCTTGTCAGAAGTTTAAGATTCATCTTAAGTTAGTTAATTGATTCTCCCCTCCAAATTATTTATTATCCAAGTGTGAATTAATGGTTCTTATAACAAATTATAGCACTGCATGTTTCAAAACAAAATACAAATATTGATAAGTGTATATGAAAGCAAAATGTACTAAAGTAAAGGATGTCATGTTTTTATTTCTTTAGGAATGTTGCAAACATATGAAAAGCCCCTCTCTTTTCCTCTTTTTTGGGGGGTTTTCATTGCTTACAACTGTTTAGACAAATGTGAAGGTTCATAGATATCCATCCCTGTGTTATCTTTCAAGGCAGAAGGGAGGTAGAGATATGCCATTTTCTTGAGGAAACATTTGAGAGGGACTAGTACTAGGATTTGAAATTCCAACATCTTCAGTAAGAAAATTTTGCTGTTTGTGTACATTTGTATCAAAAAGCATCCATGTAAATTTTTTGAACAGTTGAATGGAATATGCAAACAACTTTTATGTCCCATGGTGTTTTTTCAAAAGGCAACTGGATGTTCTTTGTTTTACTTGAAGATGTTTTCTTTTCATACAAGAAGCTTCTTCAATTTGAAAAGCTCCCTTAGAACAATCATGACCTGGATGACTGAGGATAAATTGACAATTTTTATCATTTGAAAATAAAGATATGAGATATTAGCTAAAGATTGAGTGTTGTGTAGAGAAATCAAGAGCAATTCTATTATTTACATAGGTTACAATTGTACACAACTTACCTGAAAATAAATTCATTAAATTTAGTGGCTGACTTGTGAGTAGACTTTAATAGATAATTAAATATTTCCTTTAAGTCCAACTTGACTCCTAGTAACTTCAGGAACATATTGTTGTCATTGGCAACTATGTGAAAATATTTTGCCATTGTCTTCTAAGTAGGCAATATAGAATGTACTCATCAAGTTCCTAGCCTTGATTTTTCTAGTGACCTTACATCCAAATACAAGCTGATTTAGATGTTTGAGATTAATCAGGTCCTGCTACATGCTTTAGGCCTAACTTGTAAAGTATTATACTTTATTCTCAGGAGTTGATAGAAGCAAAAGTTTAGATCCATAGTCTAAAAATGTCCTACATGTTAGCCAATATCAATTAATAACTAATATCGCATTTCCAAATAAACCTTACTGTGATTGTTTTCTTGTGTACTGAAATTACTTCTTCTTAGTTTGTAACTTCACTTCTGATTTCATAGATTTTAAGCTTCCCTGAGTGAAATACGCATATTAAAAGAATAGTATACATTTTTGCATAAATAATATGCAATGTTTAGAAATTATCAATTCCAACTGAAGGCCTGTATATTCATTCATTAAATCCTAATGCATTACAATATGTGCAGTGTTATTTAAGCAGTGAATATTTTGTCAGTCTATATCACACCAGTGCATGCAAAAATGATGAATCTTACTATTATGCAAAAATATAATTATCGGGCTGAACCTTTTCAAGCTATGTCTTATTGTTTAATATTCCAGTAAGGTCTTCTTCCCAATATGCTTTCCTGAAATTAAAAAAGAAACAATATCTCCTTCACCTTATACATCTATTTTTTGTTTATTCTTAACAAGAAATAAGTTCCATATTTACAACATAGTTATTTCTTTTCTGTCATCTTTGATACTGTGTTCATTTAAGGATTGAATAATCTCAGGCTGAAATCACACATTGAACAGAAATGCATGTTACTCATTTTAACAATCCACTTTGGCCAAATTCACAATTGTTGCTATGCCAAACACCAAGTTTCATAAATGCCAGTTGTTTGTGTTGATTGAAGCTTTGAATTACTATGGGGAAGAGAGAAGAGTGTTATATAGCACATTTAGTAAAAGCTGGGCCAATTACATTATGCCTAGTACATTATGGATCCAATCAGAATCCATTTTAATTTAAATATATTTTGTTTGTAGTTGCTCATCTCAACTTCCCTTATTTGTGCTGTGATTGGTATCTACTTCCATAGCACCTTTAATGTATATTTCATTTTATAGAGTTACATAGATCATAGAGATTTGTGAGTAGCTTTTGAAGAAACTAAAAAAAGACATGACTATTTAAATTATTCAAAGAAAAGTACTTTGCACATGCTGAAGTTCCTGTAAAGCACTTCTTTGAAAGGATTTGCACAGACTTATGGAACTTTATTTTTTCTTGGATGTGAGGATCAACTGGTCCCTAGTGCATAAAACATTCATTTAAAGTTAAGGATTATAGGAATTTATTTTGAGAATCAGAACCTGACTGGGACTCATAGTTCTTTTCCGTATATATCTGCTCCAGTTGCCACAAATGTATTTATTTCAGCAATATAATTTTAAAAGAGTAGATTCTTGCCAATCTGCCATAAATCATCAAAGGTCTACTAGTTTCATATTTTTCCTAGTCCTGCAGTATCCTGCTAAAATAAATATTTCTATTATTTTTTCCTTTGCTTTGGGAAATGCCAACTATGTTTTGTAAAGTAGCTATGTCCTGTAGGAATATATTTACATTCATATGCATCTTTAAATTTTGTGTTTATATAAATCCATCATATGATAGTGCATAAATTCTGATATAACAGATACTTTTTGAATTTTTAAGTCTTGGTGTTTTTACATAAGATTATTCTTACTGAAATATATTTTGTTTTGTTTTGCACTATATTTATGGTAGCAGAAAAATGTTGTAACCAATACAAATGCTATATATTCCAATATAACTGTAACATATTTCAAAATGAAATCTCCTGCAGGTTTTTAGCTAAAATGTTTAGCAGATATTTTGCCTTTATCTTTGATTTCTGTCATTTTTCCTCTTAATATCATCATTCTGGAATGTAACATACATAACCAAAATAAGTTACTGGTTTTATTCCAATAGGGGTAAAATGAAGAAATAACATCTAATATTATTGAAATAATGACTTTTGCTGGAACAATTGTGTTGTTTGATTAAGTTTAGGAATCTTTACTACATTGTTCTAAGGTTTCCTGTCCAGGCTGCACAATGCAGTGATCGTTACCAACTTTGGCTTTCTCTAAAACCGTTAGCAAAATATGTGTGGTGGAAGAAAGAACTTTAAGCCTGACCATCATAGTGTGGTGCTCTGCTTATGCTAACAAGAAAGCTTAGCAAAATGCCTTCTGATAGTAGAGTTTTAAAATGTTAAACCGAGTTCACAGATTTGGGCTTCAGCAATAGAAATGATGTACCCTTAGAGTAATTTTTATCAGATAAAATGCGTAAATCACTAGCCCTGTCCTATAAATTATATGGGGAATTGTTCCCATTTGAAATGTTGGCTCTATTATGCCATAGTAGGGGTGTGTGTATAAATGTGTGTGTGAGAGAGAGAGAAAGAGAGTGCGGTATATACATACATACATATGTGTGTGTATGCATGCATATATGCATGTACACACACACACACACGTATATATGGATGTGTGTGTGTGTCTGTAGGTATGTATGTGTATACAAAATGAAGCAGGGCACAGGCTGATAGAATTTTGTCAAGAGAATATGATGGTCATAGCAAACACTCTTTTCCAACAACCCAAGAGACGGCTTTACACATGGACATCACCATACGGTCAACACAGAAATCAGATTGACTATGTGCTCTGCAGCCAAAGATGGAGAAACTCTAAACAGTCAATAAAAACAAGACCAGGAGCTGACTGTGGCTCAGATCATGAGCTTCTCGTTGTAACGTTTACGCTTAAATTGAATAAAGTAGGGAAAAACACTAGGCCACTCAGGTATGAACTAAATCATATCCAGGATGAATATACAGTAGAGGTGACAAATAGATTTAAGGAATTAGATCTGATAGACAGAGTGCCTGAAGAACTATGGACGGAGGTTCACAACATTGTAGAAGAGGTAGCAACTAAAACCATCCCAAAGAAAAAGAAATGCAAAAAAGCAAAATGGCTGTCTGAGGAAGCTTTACAAATACCTGAGGAAAGGAAGGAAGCCAAAGGCAAGGGAGAAAGAGAAAGATATACCCAATTAAATGCAGGTTCCAAAGAATAGCTAGAAGAGATAAGAATGCCTTCTTAAATGAACAGTGCAAAGAAATAGAAGAAAACAATAGAATAGGGAGGACCAGAGATCTTTTCAAGAAAATTGGAGATATGAAGAGAATGTTTCATGCAAAGATAGGCATGATAAAGGACCAAAATGGCAGGGACCTAATAGAGATTAACCAGTACAAATGCTATATATCCCAATATAACTCTTACATATTTCAAAAGGGGATGGTTTGTGAGGGGCAGGCATGTGTATATGTGTGCATACAGCTTCATTTGTGTGAGCAGTGCTGCAAGTATCAGTGCATGAGTGGGGCTGTGTGCGCCGGTGCCAGCCTGCCAATCACATGGGCCAGTTGTAAATAGGCCATGGCCCCCGTTGATGTTTGAAAGAATGAAATCATAGAAAGAAAATGGATTAAGAAAATAGAATTGTTTTGAAAAAACTATGAATATTTACACTGTCATTTTCACTCCTGAAATAACATTTCATTAAATATATAACTACTTTTATCCTATAGCGTACAGGATATATGCGTATATATCCTTTGCAAACCTATAAGGTTGTCCTTCAGATTAAAAATTTGAAATGCTTCCATATTTTTTAAAAAGATGTTTCAATTGTCATGAATCTTTTACAGGTAATCCCCAAGCTATGAACATTCCCTTAGCGAACATTTGAAGTTACACAATAAGCACCCCCTAGAATTTATGAACAAGTGCCAAAATTATGAATGTTGCAGCACCACAGCTGTTGTTCGCTATTATGAATGACCGCAGTGGCTCTGCAATATTTGCCCTGCCTATTACCCTCCACTGCACCACTAGAGAGCCTTCATTTTCTTGGCCTGTTTTGGCACTTCAGGACTTTGGTGTGTACAGAGATAATAGAGGCCTAAAATACTACATGATTATGCGAGATCAGTAACACAAGATCTCACGCTACTGATCTCATGTGATCTCACAATACTTTAGGCCTCTTCTCTAAAAATGGAGGCCTGGACAAGATCTGCAGCAAAAGGCTTTGCAAATGGAATGCCTGAAATATTGAAGCTTTCCCTTCATTTGCAAAGCCTCTTGCCATGTTTGCAAAAAGCTCTGGGGACTGCATTTTCTTTAGCAAAAGCCTTGAGGAAAGTTGTTTCTTAGCAAAAACAGAGCCCCAGAGCAACACATGCTCCCTCCAGGGGCTCCATTCTCTTTGGCAAAGGCCTTGAGGAAAGGCCTTTCCCAGTGAAAACAGTGCCAATGTAATATGTACTCCCTCCAAGGACTCCATTCTCTTCAGCAAAAGCCTTGAGGAAAGGCCTTTCCTGGCCAATACAGAGTCCCGGAGCGACACATGCTCCCTCTGGGAGCTCTTGTCTTCGGCAAAGGCCTCCTCAAGCCCTATGGGGTTCTTTGAATCAGCACCATTTTTGCAGAGAATGTGTGCCTGAAGTCTTGCGAGCGTAGGGCATCCAGAAGCTTCCAGTCTATTCAAGAAAAGTGTTCGCATGCCAATGGGAGGCTTGAAGCCATTGGAGGAGACTCACTGCGGGTGTCCACTTCTCCAGAAGTGTCAGGCAGCCTCAGTGAGTTAGAGAAACTGAGCAGGGCACACTCGTCCTGCTCTCCCTTTGCTCTCGCTACTTGCCAGGAGAAAGCAAAGAAACAAAGAGGCTGGAGAGAGAAAGATCTTCACAAGATAAATGACCCAGTGCAGCAGGATGGGGGGAGAGCAATTGTGGTGATCCCAGGGGAGGGAGAATGAGGTATCTCAGTGGGTGAGGGGAGGCCTTGGGTGGTTTGAAGCAGGTGGCCTGTTCTGTCACTTCATGGCCTTGCCCCCCTCTGAGATACCTCATGTGTACTTAACAAGCCATGTATTCGATTAGTGAATGCATGGGTGAAAGGAGGGAATGATGGCATTCCAGTTACGCAATTCAGTCCTTTGAATACTCAGGTTTTGAATGGAATGGGCAGGCTCCATTATATTCATAACTCAAGGACTACCTGTAGTAGGTTTCACATAATTAAATAGTACAGCAAATTGTTAAAAACTAAAGATATTTATATGCATTAATTTAAAAAAATGAAAAGTCATATTTTTAGATTTCATAAACATAACTCTAGAAGCATCTATTCTACTTTTTTGGTTTCCTTTCAGCCCTTATATAATAAAATTGGGTGTTACTGAATCCAGTTTTAGAGAGTCAATTAACTGTTTCCAGGTACGAGATGAAATGCATATTTTTCTATGGGAGTCAGATTTGTCACAGAGAATATAAGTAAAGAAACAGAGATAACACTTGTTACTGATGCTCATTGATTTTGACTAAATATAATTATTTTTTCTGAAACTGCATAGATAGTGAATATATCCATTCTCATCTATCTTAAGTCTGAATTAATGATTCATGGATATTTGAATCTTTATGTGAAATGGTACTTCCTATCTCTTTCCTTAAGATTGCAGGAAAAGATACAAATGCTATTGGAATGAAAGTATCTCATTCTTGTATTTATCTAATATATGTATTTATAGCATCCTTGTTTTTTTCATAGTTATATGTGCCACTGTCAATTACAAAGCAAATCTTATTCTCTTCAAATAACTTTACAACTCTGCATGGGTTCTTCTCCATGCACATTGAAAGTGCATTGCTTCTTTGGTCCTAGTATTTAATAGGCCTAATACTTCCCTCTTCCTCTTTTTATTTTTAAATTTAGGCGATACAGGTAGCTCTCATTTAGTTACCACAATTGGGAGTAGCAACTTGATCTTCCTTTTTTTTACAGACTTGTGAAGATCGTAAATGTGATGATGGATCTTAAAAATACTTTTTCATCAATGTTATAACTGCAGTCATTAAAGATCCAATCATTAAATAAGGATTACCTGTATAGAAAGGCTAATAGCATCTCTGTGTTGGCAATTTTTCAAGCTCTACTTTTTTAGAATTAAAAAACCCCAAATTCTTATTTCAGTATTATATATGTAAAATTGAGCATAACTATTTTAATCAATGTCTTCTCTTATCTAAAAGGAATCTTTTTTTCTTTAGACATTTCTTTTCTTGTCTCTCCCCATTCCTTTGTAATAATGTTTAGGAATCTTTCCTTTTGGAGAGCACTTATACTACTGAAAGAAAGGAAAGTTGATTGTCTATTAAACAATCTACTGCTATTTTTAATAGATCTGGCACTCAATTTGAGTTCTTACATTCTGATTACAGTAATGACTTATAACATTACTAAATTCACAAGTGCAGCAGAAAGGCACATTACAGATGTAAAAATGACTATAAGCAGACCATTGCTGAAGTGATGATTTCTACACTTTATTTTATTTTTAAAAAATCCTTTTAAATTGTACTCCACCTCTGTCTTATATGTTATGTTGTCAGTTATTTCAGAATTAGGAATTATTCTTAAAAACCCAAGGCAATAGAATAATAATATGTCAAGGCCAATGCTTTCTTTGTTTTCTCTTCTGCAATATATAAATTATTCACAATCTGAAAATGAAGATCTGGTTGGACCTCTGATATCAATAACACTGCCTGACGTGGCTTCTTGCACTTGTTTTGTAGCTAGTGCTTGAAACAGAGTACTAGAATTTCTGTCAAATGCTCAAAATATATCACAGGGGTATTGCAATCATTTTGCAACTTTAGGGTGGGTTACATTTCATTCCTTTTCATACCTCAGTGCATTAATCACTAAACTACACCAGATCTCATTTAATATGAAACCTAAAATGTGTGAGCTGCAAATTAAGCTTCATAAGGAATAAAAAAGAAACAACTACCTAATCTTTAGGAATTATTTTTTGACATCTGGCATAGTATATATGTCAATCCATAATTGTCAAAAGCATAAGGTAATTATATAAAACAAGCTAAAATTGACTGATTGATCAAAATCTGCTTTCTTCATAATAATAATATAGTTCTGATAATATGTCTGCCTTTCTATCCTACTAGGGGAGGGAAAAGAAATTGTTTCTGAATTCTAGAACTTCCTTGATTTTAATTCTTAACAGCGCTCTGGCAGTCCAGCAACATGAACACTAAATAAATTTCAAAAAGTTATACTGTATATTATTTATTCATGTATTACCTCTGTATAATATATTCATACATTACTTTAATACCTTAATATGAATAATACATGTACAGAACAAAATGGAATTCAGTTAAGCAAATTGATATCATTGTAGACATTTCAAATTGAGGTTTTTTTGCATTTTTCCAAGTTTACATTAAAATAACTTTGTAAAATTAATTATCTAAGTTACATAAAATGTGAAATTTGTGTATATTATATGTGCTATTGAACTGCTTGTTATGAATTAATAAATTTATAAAAACATCCTTTAAAAATATTTTTAAAAATTAAAAGATTTTTAAAAATTCATACAAGAGAAAAGATTGGATTTTTTGTGTTATTTTGGCATTACACCAATAATGAAATTAGCATGTTGGAGGAAAAGCAGAAAGTTTATTTTGGCAAATATGGTCTCTTATATTTTGTGTGGATTTCTCAAAAAGTTTTTTTTCTGTTGTATTGATCACTTATTAAGCAATTTTTGTTGTTGTTGTTGCTGCTGCTGCTGCTAGTTAGATAATGTGTATATTTCTGTGTTTTGGTCTTTTTGTTCCTTTTTATGTTATTTTTTTTTAAACCATGTGTGTCATATGAAATTTGAAACTAAATAATTGTGGATGGATTTCAAGAAATAGATAAAATAAAATCCAAGTAGCATGGAAGGAGTATAATTGAATGTGCTTTATTATATGTATATAAAGGTGTAATATAAAAGCAAGTGAGCCATTGCTTCAGGAACAGTAGTGATTATTTTGATGAACTGGATTGTGGACTGTGGGTTTTCTGTTCTTTACTGATGGTTTTATTATATGATTTTATGTTGTTTTCTTTTTCTTATTTGTAAAATGCTATATTGCTCTTTGTTTTTATATTTGCTTTAATTAATTATAAGCCACAATTATATGTATGAAATGGGCTGCTAAATAAATTTGTTGAATAAAATAAATAAATAAAAATGATAAGTGTAAATTAAATTATATCTGAGCCAATAGATCTAATCTTAAGCAAGAATAGACAATTGGAAAAATAAATACAGGTAGTCCTCAACTTACAACAGTTTGTTTAGTGACTGTTCAAAGATATAATGGCACTGAAAAAAGTGACTTATGACCATTTTTCACACAGCCATTGCAGTACTCCTGTGGTCACATTCAGATGCTTGGCAATTGACTCATATTTATGATGGTTGCAGTGTCCCGGAGTCATGTGATCATCTTTTGTGACCTTCTGACGAGCAAAGTCAATGGGGAAGCTGGATTCATTTAAGTATTACCAACTTAACAATGGCAGTGTTTCACTTAAATGTGGCAAGATAGGTTGTAAAATGGGGCAAAACTCATTTAACAAATGTCTCACTTAGAAGCATAAATATTGGGCTCAATTGTGGTCATAAGTCGAGAACTACCTGTAAATCTGTATTGAGGTAATACCTTTTATCAAGCCAATTAAAGATGCACAAAATTGATAAATTCCTGGATGAAGTCAAACTACATAGGATTTTATAACAAATCTAACATATATGTTATAGCACTGTATAAACATTTTTATATGGTTTGATTGAAAGTTTATAAACACGGAAAACTGATTTAGGAATGATGTTACAATGATAAATAAGATCCTAAGTTATTAATACAATGTGAAGTTGAGAAGGCAAAAGAGATTGGGTAATATTGGCGAAATCTCCAATCAAAAACATTTCAATAAAATTCCTGAAAGGAAAAAATAGACTTAGTTTTCACATAAACAAAATGAAACTAATATTTCTAAATAGAGATAATATGCCATCTTAATATATTTGAATTACCAATTTATAATTCTATAAGCTTTTAAAAGAAAGGATTACTTTTGTGGCCATTAGAAACATGAGTGGTATTATTAATGTAACCTTCTGAAATAAATCTGGCTTTTCCACGATCAGGCTTGAATCAGATTTGTATTTGATTCTTTTCCGTCTTCATTTGGAACATAAACAGACACTTGATTGAAATAAAGCCACAGGAGATTAAAACCAGGCAAATATCCTGGAATACGGACAGAAGCTTTAGTCTCTTTTGAATAATATTCTTGGACGTAGTACAATTCCTGACATGGAAACAATCCAGAATAATTGTTATCCCAAAACTTAATAAATATCCCTAAATCTAAAGTTCAGTTGTCTAGCTGCTTTGTTAAATCAAGATGCTAAGCCCATGATAAAATCTCCGACAAGATAAATTAATCTATTCATTTCACTTATCGCTTTCAGCTAAAACAACATTCACACAAATTTTATTGAAGCCTCTATTAACTAAACAAATTTAAAAATTATTACATTCTAGGTATTGGAAAGATAGTAGATCAAGAGCTTTTTTAGCACGCATGCAGCTATTTTGTCCAATAGTAACAGATTTGTACAATCTGATTTTTTTCATAAAATTGCTGCAAGAGTGATTTATTACAAAATGTAGGATTTAAGTTTTCTGAATTTTCAGTGATACAAATGAGGCACTTAAGATTTTTTTTAGCAGCTACATGCTTAGATAATAAATTTAGGAAAATAATATATCATTTGCAAATTCTTGTTAATTGTTAATTGTTTATGGTCTATAATAATACAGACTCATCACCTCATGAACAATCCAATTTAAATTCTGGACAAGTGTCATTTGTATAAATAAATGAACACTAAAATACTTTAGGTCTCCCCCTGGAGATCTCCTTCTGCTTATTTCAGTCTGTAAAATAAAAATATAGTATCAAAATAATTGAATTCCTTAAACAGAAAAAAATAGTGTTTATAGAAGATGCTATGGATGCAACTGTCATTTGTTGTAAGAATGATGTTTAAAACATTGGAGTCATTATCTAAAATAGTATCTATGTTATTCTGACACAAAGAGAACACTGTCATAATGTTGACAACTTATCTATAACAAAGAAAATATTATTTTAGATGGTTGGTAATATGCTATTCATAGCTATTTATGTTAGCTCTGGGTTCTTTTTCAGAAGAGGATGTGGTGATATCATGAGATGAGAATAGATGCCTCTTTCAGCTCACAGCTCATTTAGGGGTAAAAGCTGAAGTAGAATCAGGCCTTGCAACATTCTTAGACAAACAGTTCCAAACCTAAGGAGTGCCATACTACTGAGTGAAGGGCTAATCATAGAGTCAGGCATCTGTGACAATAGCCTCCTTGAAACTCAAAGCCATATTGAGTTCCAGCTCAACCTGACAGAGGTAGGTTGCTGTGGACTACTGTATGTAAGTCAATATGAAAGACTGAAATGGTTATTAGAGTCAATGTTCCTTTTTATCCTACACTGAACTCCCATATTCAAAAATATTAATGTGACCTAGTTTTTGGATATATCAAGCTGCCTAGATACAGTGATTCATAGCCTGACCCCTTATCCCCTTCTTGGCTTTCAACCCATAAAATGACTGGAATAATTATCTGGCCTCTATTTATTTATTTATTGGATTTCTAAGCCGCCCCATCTCCCTGAGGATTCGGGGCGGTGTACAATCATAAAAACAGTGCAGAATATACAATTAAAAAGGAATTAAATAAAAAACCCAATTTGCAGTCTAAAACAATAAAAAACAAACCATTAAAACTCCCATCCCCCCCTTAGTCCAGGTCAACGAGTTGGAACAACCATGTTTTTAAGCCTCGATGGAAAGAGCGGAGAGCAGGGGCCACCTGAAGCTCCAGGGGCAGTTGGTTCCATAGGGTGGGTGGTCCCACAGAGAAGGCCCTACCCCTAGGGGTCACCAGCCGACATTGTCTGGCTGACGGAAGCCCAAGGAGGCCCTGTCTGTGAGAGCGCACAGGACTGTGGGAAACAGTTGCTGGCAGCAGGGTCTCTCGTAAGTATCCCGGTCCTAAGCCATGAAGGGCTTTATAGGTCAACACCAGGACCTTGAATTTCACCCGGAGGGCAACCGGTAACCAGTGCAGCGCACGCAGGAGGGGTGTAACATGGGAGTATCGGGTCACTCCCATCACAAGCTGCGCCGCTGCATTCTGGACAAGTTGAAGCCTCCGGGTGGTCCTCAAGGGCAGCCCCATGTAAAGAGCATTTCAGTAGTCCAGATGGGAAGTAATGAGCACATAAGTGACCGTACGCAGGGCATCTCGATTCAGGTAGGGGCGCAACTGGTACACCACACGAACCTGGGCAAATGCCCCCCTGGCCACGGCTCCCACCTGCTCCTCCAAACTGAGCCGTGCATCCAGGAGGACGCCCAAGTTACATGCCCTATCTATGGGGGGCAACACCTCTCCCCCCATAGCTAAAGGTGGAATAACCTGGACAACTCGAGATGCCGGTACACATAGCCTGTTGGTCTTAGCCGGGTTGAGCCTGTTCCTCCCCATCCAGACCCGCACCACCTCCAGACACCAGGACATGACATCGAGGGTGTCACTGGGTTGGTTAGGGGTGGAGATGAAAAGCTGGGTATCATCAGCATATTGATGATACCTCACCCCAAAACCACGGATGATCTCACCCAGCAGCTTCATATAGATGTTAAACAGGAGGGGCGAGAGAACCGACCCCTGAGACACCCCACAAAGGAGGGGCCTCGGGGCCGATCCCTGCCCCCCTCCAACACCCTCTGCGTACAGCCCGAGAGGTAGGAGAACCACCACAAAATGTTGCCCCCCCACTCCCAACCACTCGAGGTGTTGCAGTAGGATACCATGGTCAATGGTATCGAAAGCCGCCGAGAGATCTAACAGGACTAGGACGGAGGAATGACCCCTGTCCTGTGCCCTCCAGAGATCATCCACCAGTGCGACCAACACCGTCTCCATGCTGTACCCAGGGCTGAAGCCCGATTGGTGCAGGTCTAGATAGTCGGTTTCTTCCTGGAACACCGGGAGCTGTTGGCCTACCACGCTCTCAACAACCTTCGCAACAAAGCAAAGTTTGGAGACGGGACAAAAGTTGTTTAAATTAGCTGGGTCCAAGGCAGGCTTCTTGAAGAGGGGCTTCACCACCACCTCCTCCAAGGCAGGAGGGAAGAATCCTTCACTCAAAGAAGCATTAATTACTGCCTGGAGCCAGCCTCGTGTAACCTCCTGGGCGGCATAAATCAGCCAGGAGGGACACGGGTCCAATAAACAAGTGGCAGCATTCAGATTCCCCATGATCCTGTTCACCTCATTTGGAGTTACATGATCAAACTCTTCCCAGATGAAATCCCTAAGAGCTGTCACATCACCCCCGTTGGACTCTGACCAGTCAGAGTCTAGACCGGCCCGGATCTGAGTGATCTTGTCCGTCAGATGCTGACTAAACTCCTTGGCACATCCCTGCAGAGGGTCCTCCCCCGCTCTGGTTAAGGAGGGACCCTGAACAGGGCGGCTGGGCGATTATCTGCGGACCCAATGAGAGCGGAGAAGTAAGCACACTTCGCCGCCCTTATCGCAGCAAGATAAGATCTAATATAGGCTCTTAACTGCAATTGGTCAGATTCGGACCCACTGGATCTCCAACAGCTCTCTAGGCCTCTCTTCCGATGCTTCATTTTCCGGAGCTCTGTGGAAAACCAGGGAGCCGACCGGGATCTGCACCGGGTCTAGTGCAGATATTGGCTTATTATTCACTTAGTTCAGTATCTAACAATTGGGTAAGTTTTGATATATAAATTGAGATATTAGTACATCCAGTAAAGATTTTCCTGTGTTTGTGTGCTTCCTGTTTTACATTTTCACATATTCTCAATTCATAAGAATTAAATTCCAATGAGGTTGTTCACATTTGTCATTTCCATAATATATTTGTATCGAAAACATGAATAGTATTTAAGTGTCCATGCTTGCACCTATCCAGTTATTTCAGTTGTCGAACTTTTGTGAATAAATGTTAAATTTTTGAATTCAGAACACGTGGATCCTGCTCTTAGTTATGTGTGAAAAAGTCATCATATAAATTGATTAAAAATAAACCAATCAGTAACTTTGAAAGACATGATGTGGCATAATCACCCATCAAAAATGGATCAATCCAACTTTAAACATTGTTTTATCACATAACAATTCTATGTCAAGCTATTAAATTGTTCAACAAGGAAGTATTGTGTTTAAAGATGGTTGTTTTAGAATAGGTATTAGATGATTGTTTGTAGGATGGCATATAGTAATTCAGTTTGTGTAAATAATTTTAAAAATATTGTTTAAAATACACAGAAGTATGCCCTCTAATTAGGAAAATAGAGAAAAACAGGATTGTTTTTCTTTCAGCAGATGGAGAACATGAGTTCTTTGGAGAACAACAGAGGACATTAGCACTGAAGGACCACTGTGATAGGCAAAAATGTAACTGTTCTTTTTGAAGAGTTGGGATCATAAAGTATAATATGGATTTAATGTATGTTTTAAAAACAGAAAGTGGGTAGAATCTTTTAATGGAAAGAATTAGTATTATGTCTACTGGTGGCAACATCATTTTAGAACTGAGAACATTGCAAAGAAAGATAAGGGTATGATTTTAGAAGTATGTAGGCTGGGACAAAGAAATCAACAGTTCATAAGGAATTTTATGCTGCATTTATGTCAACCAATATTATGCTTTGGACAGCTCCACAAGTGGAAGGAAGCACCTTAATTGGGGTCTTGCTTTTGTCAGTTATTTTCTTTCATGCTATTGACAAGGCAGTCTCTCAGCTAGAAACTTTTAAAACCTCATGTTTGTAAGCAGTGTATTTTGATTCCTTGTTTAATATAATACAGATATTTAAATTCAAGACACTTGGTTCCTACATAATTAGTCACAAGAATTTTCATGCATTATTCTCAGAGGCCTATTGTATTGATTATATTACATCCTTCATTGCTACTTCAAGCAAAGTGAACATTGAAATATATTTCTCTTCAAGTTTAATTTATGTAATAATACTAGACCAATCAATTATTCTACTTAATATATAATTATGTATTTTAATGTTAAATGTGGCTGTTTAATAAAGCATTAACTTAAAAGACAAATATCAGATACATATAAGGTAGTACAACGGGAAGAAAATATTACTTTTTTCTAATTGGGGTTAAATTTTATTCAAAATATTGAGTTTATTTTAGATAATTAAAATGTAGCACAGATATTTATTTTACTCCAGAATGCACAGTAAATAGTGGTAGAGTTTTAGTAGACTGATGTTGTTGTTTTAGTTACTTTCTTGCATTAAAAGCAGACGTCCTTTGAAGCTGCCACAGTAAAGAAACAAGTAGCAAGGGCTTCAGAAATTCTCTCAATGTTATATGGTAAATCAATAGAATATTAAATATCTGACAGAGATCCTATCTATTGCCCTGTAATAAGATGGACTACAAATAAATTTAATAAATAATAATGTATCACACTTTATATCAAACAAATCAACAAGAAAAGAATCAAATATTATTAAGCTTTTTGAATAGACAGGAGACTGGCAAAAGAAATGATAGAAAACCACCTCAAATCCCCCTTTGCAGTCTTATCTTGCCTTGATGTGTCTGTTTCATAGACGTATATAGCCACTGTTCACTGTTCTTTAAGATGGAACTCTGAGAAAGTCAGAGAGTCGAGGAACAGTGAACTCAGGACCTTTGGAAGGCAGGTTTCATGACAGAATGCATGAATGGAAGACATGCTATTGGAGGAATGCAGCAAGTTGTTATAAAATAAATTGCAAGGCAATACATTAATTGTTATAAGTGATATAGCAGTGCAATACTAGTTGAGTAATGCATTCATTTTCTCCATCTGTCCATTCAATTCTGGATGATGAAAACATGACAGACCTTGGAAAAGGAGTCTGGTATCACCAAATTGTTGTGTATCCATGCACATCTGGAATACTTGTAATAAAATAGAAGAAACTGCGTCTCTTGGTCCAGAAGAGGTGGAAAATGATTGGAATAAATCATCTGATTTAGCAGTGACAATTTTGATTAATTGACAGACAGGATATGATGACATATAATCTTCGACATCTGAAATTATTGTGTAAAATTGTCATTCAGTCATGAAGAAAAGAAGAAAAAAATCAATTAGAGGTAATCCATTGAAGCCCTGAAATATAGGTCAAGGTATTGTAGGTAAATCCAAACTATCAAATCTACTACTTGCCTCACACCCCTGGCTTGTCTGGAGTAGTTCTGACTCAAAGGCTGTAGTAAGTAGTATACCTTTGGGGGATAAAATTGTTTAACTTCAAGATAGTAAAGTGTGAGGAAGACTGGAGAATATTATATTCAGCTTTGTATGAAAGTCATGTGGTGTTTGTTCTATGAGCTAAAAAGAATAAATGGGAGGGAAATTGAAGCCAAGTGTTCTGATGTTGAGTCAGACTGGGCACTTTTTATAGGTGCTCCAAATTCTTATGATCTGTTGTACCTGTACACTGTGGTTTATGTCTTCCAAGAAATACTTCTATTATTAAAATATTTTATGGATAGCACTGAAAACATTCTATTTCCTTTGGTAACATCTGGGATGAAACAAAAACAATTTTGCTCACTAAGAATAAGTAACAAGGTCAACTAAAGCTAGGTATCCAAGAACTTAACAGTAAAAACATAAACCAAAGTTCCTTACTTCATCGTTTTTCTACTGCAGACAAGGACTTTTTTGCCATGTCTATTGATGCAACAGAATGCACCGATGAACTTGGGAATGAAAATAAGAGATGCGTCTTAGGAAACAATGAAACAAGAAAACCAGGAGCCCCAGTGTCTTAAGAGTCAGAGAAAGAAGCTTCAGAAGAACTTGCCCTAATTGAGCAGGCAATTAAAAGTGTGTGTGTAAGGAGAAAGTTTGTACTTTCAGGCTTGCAAGAGTCTGTGAATGTACCCTTGCAGTAAAATAGAATTAGTTCATTTTGTTGTGTTTCCTGCCTGCCTTACCTGGGATGCCTGACAATTTGCAAGAGTTCTATAAGGAGGCAAAGGAAAGCGGAGACGTGAGTGTGACAAAAAGCTGTAAAACTTTCTCCCTTTGTGACTTCCTCCATGCCTCAATTGTCAGTCAGTCATCAATTAACATGAAATACTGCAGCAGTTCTTCCAGATTCTTATGTGCCCTGTTTTACTAATTTAATAATGTTGTTATTTCACCAGAAAGTCCTTCCCAGTATTGGTTGATCATAGCTTGATCGTTCTAGTCTTAAATGTCTAGCACATAACTGAAAATCAACTCACAAACATGAAGATTTCCTAATCTCAGATTATGAAACTCATGATTTGTGGTCACTGTCCTGGTCATACATAAAAAGCAATTTTGATAATTGTCTAGGACAGCATTTTTCTCAATGAGTATAATTGCCATCTGGCTGCTCCTTCATAGCAGATTGAGGAGTAATGCAAGTTTGGTCAGATTGGTAGAAAAGAGTGCCATCAGGCCCACCATGAACAGTTTAAAAAAAGTTGTAAAATCCAAAAATTTGATCCCCAATGTTTTCTAGGAACATGGAACATGACTGGCTGTGCAGCAATTTGTAAATGTAGAGCAGCCATGTAGGTTGAGTAATGGACACTTTGCATTTCAATCATAACTACAGCTTTCCTGTTATATACATACCACATTATATCTGGACCAACTAGTGTTTTTCTATTGTATTTTATTCTTATGTGGGCTAACTATAATTAATCACAGTTTATAAAAGCTAACAACAGGACTTGTTTTGTATTTTGATAGTATTTTTTTAGATATTAATAGCAATACAGTAACTAAAATGGAGGTAAACTAAAGAATCCTGAAAGTTAAATAAAAATCCTGGAAACAGTTGGTGCTGGTTCCTAAAGCCCCAGGAATCGAGCTTGACTCAAGGGATTCTTTATCTTCATTTGTTCTTGTATTGCATTTTAATTCTAAAATGGGTAAAGGAAACAAAAAGCACTTTAGACTTTGGACATGAGCCATATTTAATGCCTCCTCCAGGCCCAACTCTATTTCTTCTGTACAATTTGTAGCACATTTTGAATTATGTTTTAGGAGTTCTTCTACAATTGCAAAGGTGATAGAAAAATATATTGGCCAGGATCACCAAACACCCATATCTCTGAAAAATGTCACTTTAAAAGAACAAACAATAACTTCAACAAGATAGTTTGCTTTATAAATAAAAGTAAACATTGTTATTGCAATAATCATTTAGTTTCTGACTCAAGTAGGAAGGGAAGTGTCATTTAATATCATTGATCAGAACGCTAAGGATCTCAAGTATGGCCATTCTTGAAGAAAAGTAGAAAGTTTTTAAAAAGTGTGTTTGATTTGGAATATGAATTTGTTCATTTAATAAAATTATGGTATATAACTTTTTCAAAAGTCCCAACTTCAAAATTACAAAATCTTTGTAATTTTAGGGTTATATAGACTGTCAAATTGCTTCATAAGGATATGTTATTCTTCAGATAACAACTGTCTATCATGAAGAATTCTTATTCAAATACAGGTAGAAGTTTGACTGTCAACTTTGCTGAAGTGCTATAGAAATAGTGGCTAGTGGTATTTCCCCTTCAAATAAATACTGATTTTTAATGAGAAAAATAAACTGCTGAGTACAAGTGTAGATATAAGATTGTTAATAAAACATTTTATCAGAAAGAGTTCTAAATTATTATTCTGAAGTGTATGATCAGACACTTAAGTAAATAGCCTTTTTTGTTGGATTAATTAGCTATAGTTTAAGATAGAGATGGATGGATGGATGGATAGATGGATAGATGGATAGATGGATGGGTGGGTGGATAGATGGATGGATGGATGGATGGATGGATGGATGGATGGATGGATGGACAGATGGACGGACAGGCAGGGTTAGGATTAGATATTGCTACCAGTATACTTGAATCTGTTACTGAGATTAAAAAAGTGATTGTTTTGCATACTGAAAGGCTGCCTTTGAAAGAAAAGACAAAAGATTAAATCCTTGCCTATGTTTGTTGTAATGTTTATTGTCTTTATGTTATTGGCAATAATCTATTAATCCCAATTTGAAAACTCAATTCTACATTGTTTCTCTTTAAAACTCTAACATTCCCAGTTATGAGTCTTGCTATCTTTGAAATGTTCATAGAAAAATAAAATGATTGTTTTGCACAGGCTCTGCCTCTCGCTCTCTTTATCTATATTTAGTTTTATTTGTGTGGGGGAATACTCTTGCATTTAGTAACTTTTTTGGCCAAAAGATTTTATAACATATGTGATCAAGGCAAAAATGTGAATTCATAGTTGTTCACTGTCCATGTTATGCAAAGTTTGTAGAAGAATGAATTGTGGTTATCAAGACAGTTTGGCTTTCTGCCTGTTACTGCCTAGTTTGTATAAGGCTTATAAATTCGGCTTTCTAATCCATGTTTGCCTTAATCTGCTTGCCATCATTGTTTATATCTGCAGATAATAACACTTCAGATGCATAATTGTACAAAATAAATAATCACTCTGAGCAGTACAGATTGCTTTGACTGAAATGTATAATGTTGTAAACTTATGTCTTCTTTTATTGACTAACTTTTTATTATTATTTATTTATCAGTTTCTTTTTTATTTCTGTTGCCACTTTAAATTCTTATCCGTACTTGGCATCACCATCTGGTTTCTTATTTATACTTTTAATTACTTCCAAATGTTAAAAAGTAACCTGTACTTTCTATTTAATGAAACTGTATGCTTCTACCCTCAACTTTTTATTTTCTAAAAAGATTACATGGAAATAAAATTTTGTTTTGCTTTATATCATTTACTAGCAAAACAATTGGAATATAATGGTATCAAAATAAATGAAAAAATATATATTTAAATACATGGAACATTATGATAACTACTGTACAATTAAAATTGTTATATAGATTGCTACTACTCAGTTTAGTTCCAGCCAGCATTCTTGTTTCCAAAGTATAATCATATCGGTTATGTGTCATGTTGTCAAGAGTGAACAATAAGAGTCACATATGAAAAGTTCAGTTAGCAGTTTTATTACTCAAAACTATAATACAGGAATTTTCTCAGACTGGTGGTTTGCACTGGGTCAGACTTTGCTTTCTTATGCCCATGCAGGCATTCCAGATAATTTCCCATTTGACTTTCTATTGACATACGCATACAATAATATATAATTATTACATTTTATTATAACAATGAATAATAATATGTACAATAATAATTTGTCTTTAACTGATTGAAAGACAAAGTGCAGTGAGTGATTCTTTTTCTTTTTTTCACCAACTGATCCCTTGTTTCTTCCTTCCTTACTAATATTAGTAGAGCTAATAAGGTTTTGATACCCTTGAGAACTGTTATATCTGTCTGCATATATGCAACATCCAGTCTCAGCAGGAAGCTGTTATTTCAGCACTCTGTTATTTCAGAGTAGGCAGTTTCAATTAGTTCCTTTACTTATTATAGAAGAGGCATTGAAATAATTAATTTCCCTTTTGTTTCTTTGCTTCCATATAGTATGAAATAAAAATATTAATGATCTCAACCTGTAGCATAATATGTAAAAGTATTCTTCATCTTCAAATATATTTTGCACCTGCACAATGTTCCTTCTATATTGATAAAAACAAATCACAACTAATACGTTACTTATACATTCTCAGGAGTCAATAGGACTCCTGAACATGTATAAGTAACATATTTTATATTATGCATAATGTGTGTGTGTGTGTGTGTGTGTGTGTGTGAAGTCCTTGACTTACAACAGTTTGTGTAGTGACTATTTGAAGTTACAATGGCACCAGGGGTGGGCTTCAAAAATTTTAGCAAAGGGTTCTCTGTCTGGTTGCTGGGTGGGTGTGGCTTAGCCGGCCTCCTACACCATAGCTGGGGGATGTTTTTGCCCTCCCTGGGCTCCGGAGGCTTTCCTCAAGCCTCCAGGAGGGCGAAAATGACCTCGCTGGGCTCCGGAGGCTCTCTGGAAGCTGGAAATGGGCCCATTTCCAGCCTTCCTGAACTTCTGGGAGGCCCATTTTTCGCCCTCCCTGAGCCTCCACGCGCGCCCTGCACTTAACTGCATCCAAAACAGGCCTCATGATGACTACTAGGAGGAATGGGGCAGGATGGTAAGAGCTAGCCAGGAGTGGGATTTGGGGGGGGGTTCTCCAAACTGCACAGAATCTTAGCTAGGGGCTCTTCTGAACCCCTGCAAACCCCCAGCAGCCCACCCCTGAATGGCACTGAAAAAAGTGACTTATGACCATATTTCACATGTATGACCATTGTAGCATCCCCGTGGTCACATGATCAAAATTCAGATTTTTGGCAACTGAATCATATTTAGGACATTTGCAATGTCCTGGGGTTATGTGATCATCTTTTGAAATGTTCTGACAAACAAAATCAATGGGAAAGCCGGATTCACTTAATGTTGCCACCTTAATAACTCTAGTGATTCACTTAATGGCTGTGTCAAGGAAAGTTGTAAAATAGGGCAAAACTCACTTAACAAATGTCTCACTTAGCAACTGAAAATTTGGGCTCAATTGTGGTCATAAGTCAAGGACTATATATAGAAGCAGAAACAACACAAGACTAAGCATTGTTAGGAGTGCTAGATGCATTTTATTACAGTAAGTGTTATTCCTTGCACTGGAATAACGTAGTTTGGAATTGCATACACAGTAAATAACACAAATAAATTTTCAACATCAGAACAAAACAAAAAAATTACTTTGAAAAGAAGCCTGAGATATACAGGAAGAAAATTTATTATTATTTTTGTCTAAAACTAATTTGTGGTCTGTGTTCATATCTTAAAGAGCAGTTAATTTATAGTAACACTAATAACATAAATGTTTTTCTTTGTCATTGAATATGTAATCTTAAAGGAATGATTTTATTTTATGTAAATTAAGCTATTAATTTGATTAATATGTATCAATATTGCCCAAAATACAAGTCATTAAGTTGGCTTTTTCTTAATTTTATTTTTTTACCAGAATTATGCAAATAAAGAGTTGGAAGAGCAATTGCGATCAGTATCAAGTGTGGATGAACTCATGACCGTACTTTATCCAGAATATTGGAAAATGTTTAAATGCCAGCTGAGGAAAGGGGGTTGGCCACACAGGGAACAATCCAACTTTGATGGAAGAACAGGGGATTCAAATCCAATAAAATTTGCTGCAGCACATTATAATACAGAGATCTTAAAAAGTAAGTAATGTAATGTCTACAAAATTTTTTAAATCTGTATATAAAAATGCATGTGTTCTTTCAAATACTTTTAAAATTTTGTGTGTGTGTGTGTGTTAATATATGATTTAACATGCTCAAAATAATACATCTGCTTTAATGACTTAAATGTTAATAGTTTTAACATAATTTATTATGATAAAGTATGTTAAAATATAAATATGTGTGTTATGAATGTATCCTGGTTTGGACTGTCAATGGACTATAGGACAAGAATAACCAAAGTAGGTAAATATCAAAAAGATATGTAGGGAGCATGCAGGGGTTGGATTCTACCAGTTCGGACCGGTTTGGGCGAACCAGATGTGAAAGTTACAGCTGGTTCGCAGAACCGGTATTTCAGCCGACCTTCTGACACCGCCCCTACCTCCCAGGAGTCTCCACGTGGCCCATTTCAATGGAGATAAGTGCAGGGTCTGGGTGGAGGCTCTGGGAGAGGGAAAACCTGGCCTTCTGGAAGTCCGGAAACGGGCCTGTTTCTGGCTTCTGGGGGGCCTCCAGAGCCCAGAGGAGGCCCAGGGGAGGCCTCTGGACCCTTGGGAGGGCAAAAAACGCTCTTCCCGGAAAAACCAGAAGGCGCAAAACGGGCCTGTTTCCGGCTTCCAGTGGGCCTCCAGAGGCCGGGGGAGGTTGTTTTGGCCGGAAGATGGAAACAGAAAATTCTGGCAGGCCACGCCCACCATGGCCACATCTACCCAGCAACTGGGCGGCAAACTGGTTGCTGGGATTTTTGAATCCCACCCCTGGGAGATTCTAAGCTAAGAGTTAAGAACTAAAAAGAGAACTATGCCAGTTCCTTTGGCATAATTGACAGGTTGTATAGTCATGAGAAATGAGAAGAGTTTAGACCAGTGTTAACAAGCAATTTCGCTTTTAATAAGTTTAATAATCTTTTGATCCAAGAGATTTAACAGTTCCAGTTTCTAATGAAGCTATCAAAAAGGAACAAATTAGGAATTGCATACCACAGGACTGAATATCCCTGATTTGGGGACAGACTAGTTTTAGGCTTACCAAAAGTAACAACAAGAAATGTTTATCTGACAATAAGCACAACTCTAAGTACTTTCATTCTGGTGCTGTTTTTGTTAACTTGGTTGGTTTGGGTTAGTCTTTTTTTCTTTTTTCCTATTTTTAGTCTGTGCAAAGTACATTTACATGGGGTTTAGAACAATATTTGGAAACTTTCTAGAGCTCAAGCCAAGGAGATATGGTCATTTTCCAACTTGGCTTCCTTCATACTTGCCTTGAGAAATAGGACATACCTTCTTATTTAGATCTGGTTGACACCATGGAAAATATTATTTGGGAAAATTCCATGTTAATGAATTTAGTATTTGTGCTTCTCATATTCACTTTTAGACAAGAATTTTACTTATCAGGTACTTATCTTTTACTTCTTTATTCCAAATAGATAATATATTTGCATTTGTATTATGTAATAGATTTGCACTTTAAAAATGTGTTCAAAAAGCAGACTCATAGTAATCACTGATCTTATCTGTGTGCTTTCTTCTGGAAATTTCAGAAATCACAGAAATTAGAATCGCTAAGATTTCTTCTAGCATGGAAACATCATTTTCCCATTATCTCAGCTGTTCATAAAGAACATCTAAAATAGGTTGCATGAACTATTTCTAAACTACATTATTTTAAATCCTTAGCCTGCAGAAGCATCTATGGATGAAGTCTGAAATAGGAAATAAGTCCAATTAATAAATGTTACTTTTATTTTCAATGAAAAAAGATGATTATGAAGATGATAACTACTAGCTAAGCAGCAATTTCTACACTATTACAAATTCAATGTTATAAGATATTTACAAAGTTCCTCATATACAACCCACTGTCTTAACTTCATTTCTCCAGGATTTTAAAAAAATGTTTCATTACAAAAATAAATCAATCTATCTATCCTTCCTTCCACAAAAGTATAGCAACTGGTCTGATTTGGATATATAAGTTAGATCTTTAGAATCATACTAATAGCAATTCTAATTTTGTCTCCTGAAAATATAAGCCCTACTTAGTGCAACCCCCTAATTCTGATTTTATGCAGATTTATGCAAATGCTATTTGCATTAGCATTTGGCTTGTTGTTTGTCAGTTTAACTTCTGGTCTCCCAAATGTGTACCTACACATAGACTATGAAGAAGAAAAACAGATAGCTTACCTGTAACTGAAATTCTTCAAATGACCATATGTAAAGTCATATAGTCCATCCTCCTTTCCCGCTTGAGGTATCTTCTTTCCTCCTTTCTCATAAGATCCACGAAGGAGCTAGGTAGGAAATATACATACTGTCCTTGCAAAAGAAAATTATATCTCTTTGAATTAATGGCACAAACACCAATTTTGGTTTGAATTCTAGAAAGTTTCAGGTAAGCAACTTCTATTTTCTCATTTGAAATTATAACAATTTTACAACTTCATTAAAGAGCAATTAAATAATAAAAGAAATATGCTACACGATGAAACATTTCATTGGCTATTTCAGAATAATTTGTGAATTCTCACTGCTAAGCTCCAATAAATGCATAACACTCTGCCATACCTACTTTTAGGTTTTCACTTTTCCCAGGCATGTATCTGTTTTGTTATTAAGCGTTATTTAATTTACTCAAATAGTATTAAACTTTGAGGCTGCAGCTGTGGCATCACAACCATTTCAGGTCTATAATGACCTGATGCATAAGACAGTTTATCTAAATATTTTATCTTTCTTACAACATCACATGCTAATTTTAACTTAAATAAGTTAAATTATTCTTTCCTACTTATGGGGGATTTGTGTGATACAAACCATTCACTGATGCAAATCTCCTATAAGAAGGGCAGAATATTCTTTGAGTAAAATAATTTTAGGAATTGTTATCAGCATTTTTAATTCTATGTCTATAAATAATTAGATAAAACCCAGACTGAATCCTGCAGATACTGTCACTGATACCTTGCTTAACTTGTTCCATTCTCTGAAACACATCTGCCTAAATAGGACTAAGTCTGGATTTCACCATGAATTATTTTATAATCAAAGATTGATTATCACTCTGATTTAAATTATTAAAAAGAACTATTTTATAAACTATAAGCTTCTGACTTGGCAGGTATTGATAATGAGTGGAGAAAAACTCAGTGCATGCCACGTGAAGTAACTGTAGATGTGGGAAAAGAATCTGGAGCAACAACAAACATCTTCTTTAAACCTCCATGTGTGTCCGTCCACAGATGTGGAGGTTGCTGCAATAGTGAAGGGCTGCAATGTATGAATATCAGTACAAGCTACGTCAGCAAAACGGTAAGTTATTTTGACTGCATAATATTTAGATCTCTACTGTTCTTTGCATTAATTTACAGTAAATGCAATATTTTAAAATAAAATAGTAACAAAGTTTCCCTAGAACACAAATTGCTTTGGGTTAACAGTACAATAAATAATCAGCTGCATAAATGATGGAAATGAGAAAAATATAATGATTAAGTACAGCATATGAAAAGATAGAATGGACATCTGTGGCTCTAGAGTCTCATGGAGCTTATGAATAAACTCATTCTGTGAGCCTAGACCTTATCGATACTCAGTGACTGATCGTTTTGCTTGTTTAAATCCTAGGATTGATTTAACATCTTTTTAAAAACAACACCCAAACAAAAATATCTAATTAGTGATAAGAATAATAATCTTTTACTTCCAAGAACTTTAAGAAGATGTAAGGACTGTAAGAAAGAGTGCATTCCAAAAATATAAATTAAGAATAATGTTTACATACATAGAAATAGTTTTTCCTTTTATATTAACCCTAATTTAATCCTTATACAGTGAATTACATTGAACGATTTCATTCTGTTGCTGCCTCAGTTATGGAAACAGTTCACAGCGCCACCTGTTAATTTACCTTGGATATAATATTATCTGCAGCCAGTATCTGAGATGCCAAGCCATATATCAATAATCACTTTCATGTTTGCTTTCCTGCACTTTCAGTAGCTTCTGTGATTTCCTGGAAACTGTATAGAATCAGAAATGTAAAAATATCCTTTTTGTTTATGTATGATTTGATTTTGCACAAAATTTCTTCACTAATCACAGTCCCTCAAGTGGGCTGCTGCTCAAACTTAAAGCAGATAGAAAAAATTTTTTGTTACTTTCTTTTGGCACAAATAATTGAGTCATGCATACAAAAAAACCAGCATTCTTTCTGTGAGGACAAACCATTCTATTGTTCCTGGAATCCCATTCGTTTTGAGCAGGCAGTTATAGTAGAGAGAATCATAGCATCTATTTCAACGGCTTTTTCCCTCTTTTCTAATAGACTTTTGGGATTCTAGAAACCTCAGAATTTCTTTGAATATCCTGATCACTAGTTCATGACGATGCAATAGCAGATTAGCAGATGGAAAATATTTTCATTGTGGTACACATTGCAAGAAGACAGGAAGGCATATATAAAGTACTCATTCCAAAGAAACACATAATTAGAAATTTGAGATCATAGTATTATTAAGATATCAGAGCATTTATTTATCAGCAAACTGACATGATTTGAGAATAATCTAGACAAGACAGGTTTAATATAGTATAATATATAAGGAAAGAGTATCTTCAGTTTTTAAAACATTGCTCATATTTTATGACGTATCAAACAAAGAAAGAAAATAAGTCTCATGAAATATCACACCTCAATCAAATAGTATCTAGTTACATTTATCTATCTGCTTGATTTGGAGCTTGCCTTCTTTTTGTAACATTGAGAATGATTTACATGCAGCATTCCTACAATTTTTAATGGCACTAAGTCATATGCCACACATTATTCAGTGATGTAATAATTTGGGGGCCTTTAAGAATAAGCTAGTCAATGCCTTAAAACACCCTGCTTCTGAAATTATGTCCTACACACTGGTTGCTGATTTCTCATGAAGACTATATTATTTAATCAGGCTTTTGATGAGTGATTTTCATAGCAATTGTATTCTTTACTAAGATCATAAACAATTGTCCTGATTTGGGAGTCACAATGTATCAAAATAACTTATTTTCAGACTATTGACTACTAAGACCATTATTCTGAAAGCATTCTGCACACACCCCAACTGCCCTCCAGGGGTGGGATTCGAAATCCCAGCAATCGGTTCGCTGCCCAGTTGCTGGGTGGGTGTGGCCATGGTGGGTGTGGCCTACTGGAATTTCCGGGAGGGCTATTTTTCACCTTCCCAGGGGTCCAGAGGCTTTCTCGAGCCTCTGGGAGGGTGAAATGCCTCTCCTGGTCTCTGGAGGCCCTCTCTGGAAGCCAAAAACAGGCCCATTTCTGGACTTCCGGTACTTCCTGGGGAGCCGTTTTTCATCTTCCCAAGGGTCCAGAGGCTTCCCTTGGGCCTCTGGGAAGGCAAAAATGGCTTCCCCAGGCTCTAGAGCCCCTCCAGAAGCTGGAAATAAATAGGCCCATTTCCGGACTTCCAGAAGGCCTGTTTTTCCCCATCCCAGAGCTTCCGTGCAGACCCTGCACTTACCTGCATCAAAAATGGGCCACATGGAGACTCCTAGGAGGGGCGGGAGGGGCCAGATGGTCGGTTCAAATACCGGTTCGGGAACCAGATGCAAATTTAACATCCGGTTCGCCCAAACTGGGATAATCCCACCCCTGACTCTGTCTCTGTCTGTCTGTCTGTCTCTGTCACACACACCACACCATGCACATGAGTTATTCAGCCTAATCTACTGTATGCATATATGAATAGTCCAGTTGGTAGGTTTTGTTGGAATTTAAACGTTTACCATACTTTAACAAATGAGTTTATATGTTTGAATGAGCTACTAGAAAGATTTTTTTTTTATCAATTTCAGCACAAAACTGTAGTAATTTTACATATTCATCTGTCAGGCTTTACCCAAACAAAAATTGTATGTAGTAATGAAATACTGTAATAAAGTTTTTGCTCATTGTATATTATGATTGCTGCATGATATATCTTCATCAATTACATTGATTTGCTATAAACTATGATTGAAAGTAACTAAATATATGGCTGCTCTAAAACCTTTTTGTTTTCTATTTCCTGCATCTTATTAGATAGTGCAAGCATTCCAATGTCTCTTTTCATGTGCTTTCCTTTTTTCCCACAGGGACATCCATTGCCTGACATAACCCCTGCTCACTTGTCATATTCATTTATTTATTGGATTTTTATCCTACATTTCTTTATAAGTAACTGAAGGTAGTGAACATACCTAATGCTCCTCCTTCAGCCTATTTTCCCCATAACAGAACCCTATTGGGCTGAGAGAGAGTGATTGGTCCAAAATTACCCAGATGGCTTTCATGCCAAAGAAGAGACTAGAACTCATGGTGTCTTTTTTTTTTTTTTAATTACATTTATATGCCGCCCTTCTCCGAAGACTCGGGCTTACAATTTTTTGGAGCACAACCCAATGCGCCAGCAATAGCCTTCATTCCATTGTATATGCCTGCTAATTACTAAGCGGCATTTTTACAAGGTCAGCTAATTGCCCCCAACAATCTTGGGTCCTCAATTTACCTACCCCGAGAGGATGGAAGGCTGAGTCAACCTTGAGCCTGGTGGGATTCGAGCCTACAGCAGTTGTAGGCAGCTGGATCTTAAGAGCAGGCATTTAACAGCCTGAGCCACCAAAGCTTGATTTCTAGACCAGGACGTTAATCACCACAGCATTTATTTAGTATTTAGGTTCCTTTTATTTTATAGAAGAAACTGAGGAAAGGTTTTCTTAGTCCTCTTCCTAACAGCTGTGTTAAGAAAAAGGAACAGTTGCAGCATGCATAGCACTCAAGTTTCTAAGAGAGATATGCAATCCTTTGGCTGATGTATTAGAAAGGAACTGCATTGACTGATACAAGCTGCTAGAAGTGTTGCTTTACAACATAAATGAACTTTCAATAGAGATACATTTCATCATGCGCCAAATAGAGACCAAATATAAGAAAAATGGCTTATAATATGCAGCACATCTTATTTTTTATTTCAAATTTTATCGGAATAAAAGCAAATTTTTTTAGGATTACATTAATTATTCATCATGTTACCTACTATTTATTTGAAACTTTTAGGGGTCTCTCTTAAGCACACAAATGTACTGGTATTTTGTAAATATACATAAATTTTCTGCCCATTGTCAAAACCTGTAATCATAAAGTCTTGTGTTATCTCAATCATGGAAAATATACCGCTCACTCACAATGTATTGAGTTAACTGTTAAAAGAAATAAATATAAATTTTGTGGAAGAGAAAAGACTTTAATTGATGAAGCCATTTAGCTTTGAGCATTTTAACTGATGAAAAAGCTCTGTGAAGGAAAAAGGAGGAAAATAAAGCATAACTAGCATAGTCTTGACTTATACTTTTTTTCTTTTTATGCTCTTCGTAGTTGTTCGAAATAACTGTGCCCCTGTCTCATGGTCCCAAACCTGTAACAATCAGTTTTGCCAATCATACTTCCTGCCGATGCATGTCCAAACTAGATGTCTACAGACAAGTTCATTCAATTATTCGACGCTCCTTGCCAGTGATACAAGCACAGTAAGAAATTGCATATTTCTTTCTATATTGTTAAAAAAACTATTTTTAAATAAAATATGAATTTTCCTATTGTGTTCTGAAGATCAAAACCAAGATGTGTAAATACCATATTTTTTGCACTATAAAACCATAATACACCCCTAGCTTTTGGGGAGGAAAACAAGGGAAAAAAATCTGCCTCTGCCACCCAGTAATTTGCCTCCTTGCAGCAAACAGCCTAGTCAGCTTCAGCACAGCCTGATTTAGCATGAGCAGCTGATTGGCAGTTGGATTGGCCTTCCAGAATACCATTGATCAGCTGTTGCAGGCTACAGGGGTCGCTGCCCATCACTGCCTCTGTGTGCACCATTTTCGGCTTCTGCATGGCCCATTTTTGGCCCGTTCCAGGCGGCAGGGATAACCGCCGCCAGCAGCAGCTAAAATGGGCTGAAAATGGGGCACACGGAGGCGGAAAATGGGACACAAAGAGGTGGTGTTTGGGGGTGGGGCGATGGGTGGTGACGGTGGCAATGGGCAGTGGCGATCCCCACAGCCTGGAACAGCTGATTGGCAGTATTCCGGGAGGCCAATGCAACCACCAATCAGCTGCTTGTTCTAAATCAGGCTGTGCTGAAGCTGACCAGGCTGTTTGCTGCAAGGAGGCAAATTGCTGGGAGGCAGAGGCCAAAGCGTGGGGGCTGGTTTGTGAGCGGGGCTTTGGCAACATTTGTTCTATAAGACATTTCCACTTACTTTTTTGAGGGCGGAAAAGTGTGTCTTATAGTGCGAAAAATATGGTATATGTTTAAAATAAAATAATTTGGGGTCATGATTGGTACATATTATTAAAGATTTGTTCTAGCGTGAAAAATAGTTTTCAACAGAATGTACTGTCAGGCACAAGGAACCAGACCTGCATCATGAATTGGTCAAAGTTACTTTATCTTTGCAATAACTATTTACAAGGCTCTGGCCCAGCTGATTGTATTCTTCATTATATTGTATTGACTTAATAAGAGTCAAACAGAAATGGAATAATGAAGTTGGAAGGAGCTTGCAAGTCTTCTAGTCTTAACTCCCTGCTCGAGCAGGACTCTTATACCATTTCAGATAAATGGCTATCCAGTCTCTTCTTAAAAGCCTCCACAATGAGGCACCCACAACTTCTGAAGACAAACTGTTCCACTGGTTGATTAGCTTCAGGGTTCTGCTTCAAATAAGGCTTAGGGCTTTGGAGTAGGTAAGGCCTGCACCACTTTCTGCTGTGCAAAGACTTCTTCACATTGCCCCCTCTCTAGCTGGATATTCCACCACATGTACTGGTGTACATACAATAAAAGATGTCATTTATTTTCTGAAACACCTATGTTACATATGTATTATCAGTTGTGTTAAATTATGTTTGATATATATTGATGTTATGTTTCGCTCTTAGGTGTCAAATAACAAATAAAACCTGTCCAAAAAGCCATATTTGGAATAATCACTTATGCAGATGTCTGGCACAACATGACTTCAGTTTCTCATCCTATCCACCAGATACTGGTAGGAAATATGTAATAAAAGATTACTTTAGTTATTTAGTTTAAATAACTAAAAAGTTATTTAGTTTAATTTATAAAAAAAATGCCCACAAGATCTTTTTATATTTTTATAGTTCATTTTTATGGAACAAAGTATTCATATTTGTTTACTCATATTGTGTAGTTATAAGTGCAGTGATATAGAAATGAATCGGAGAAATGAATAATTTCCACTAGCTACAAAAATTAACAGATACGTGTTCTACTCTTTTGCAATGCCTGAAGCATATTTTTCTTACTTCAAATGCTCAGATACTGCTGAAGGATACCATGATATCTGTGGGTCTAACAAGGAACTTGATGAAGAAACCTGTCAGTGTGTCTGCAAGGGAGGAGTGACACCTTCTAGCTGTGGAATTCACAAAGAACTAGACAGAACATCATGTCAATGTACATGTAAAAATAAACTGCTTCCCAGCTCTTGTGGACTCAACAAAGAGTTTGATGAAGAAAAGTGCCAATGTGTGTGTAAAAGAACATGCCCTAAACACCAGCCATTAAATCCTACAAAATGTATTTGTGAATGTGTAGAATCACCAAACAAATGCTTCTTAAAAGGAGAAAGATTTCATCACCAAACATGCAGGTAAGCAATATAACCAAAAAACAACAGATTTTCATAGCTGATACATAATTCTTCTTGAGTTTATAAATTACAGTGGGTATAGTTTCTTGCATTTTCTTATATTTTCTAAGCTTGTTCCTTTTCAAATATCTGGTAGCTAACTGATGCTTGAGAACCAGTTTGGTGTATTGGTTAAGGCATCATATATATATATATATGTATGGTATTCAGCTTTGTTCAGATATTTTCCCACGTCATTATAGTTGTTTCGGCAGAATCTCATCTGTCATCATCAGGCTTGTGTATTGGGTTCATCTGTGTGTCAGGCTTTCACAGCCATTTCAATTTTAAATTTGGTGCTAGCCTCGTGCTGTGTTAGAATGTTTTTTTCTTCATCCTGATTGGTTGGGAGTCTTGGTCTGTGTTTATTGGTCATGGAGTTTGCTGTGTTCTGCTTGATTGGTGTTTCTAATATCTTTTGTCTGTTTTGTAGATAGATAGATAGATAGATAGATAGATAGATAGATAGATAGATAGATAGATATAGCACAACTATAATGAAGTGGGAAAATACCCGAACAAAGCTGATACCATACATATAAATACCCACAAAAACTTAAGAAAACAAATATCAGACCTCTATGGGGAGGAAATAAACAGCCAGACCAAAACCTATGAGAAACTGGAAGTTAAAATGATGATGGCAAATGAGATTCTGCCGAAATGTCGCTACAACTTTGAAAGCACAGCTATAATGACGTGGGAAATACCCGAACAAAGCTGAATACCATACATATAAATACCTGTGGAAACTTAAGAAAACCAATATATATATATATATATATTGTGTATTGGATTCTTTTTAATCGTGTGTCTCAGGCTTGGCAGCCATTTTCTGTTTGAATTTGGTGCTGGCTTTGTGTTTTATTTGAATGGTTTTTTCTTCATCCTGATTGGCTCGAGTCTAGGTCTATGTTTATTGGTCTTCGAGTTGCTGTGTTCTTGATTAGCAGGCAACATTTTGTTTTGTGTATGATTGCTGATTTTGTCTGTTGTACCTCTTATGTAGGGCAGAAATCTTATGTAAGAAAATCTGCAAGATACTACGTAGGCATCATATCAAGACTGCCTTCAAAACAGACAAAAAAAATAGCAGCCATACTAAGAAACCCCAAAGATAAAATTGACCTAGAAAACCAAGGCATATATGAAGTACCCTGTGCATCATGCTCTGCCACATACATAGGGCAAACCAATAGAAAAATAAGTACCCACCTTGAAGAACACAAGAATGCAGTAAAAAAGCTGGAACACACTTCCTCACTAGTCCACCATATGAAAGCCACAGGTCATAGCATTGACTTCAACGGCACCAAAACCATAGCTACTATAGAAAACCCCAGCTACAGAATGATCAGAGAAGTCATAGAAATTGAAAAAAGACCTAATAGTATGAATAGAAGAGATGACTCTACCAGACTATCAATCATCAAGCCTGCACTCACAAACAAAAGAATCTCTATACCACAATCCAAACAAACACCTAGACACCAACAACCCCCCCATACCTCCAACCCAAACACGCAATACACAAAACACAATGTTGCCAGCCAATCAAGAACACAGCAACTCGAAGACCAATAATCACAGACCTAGACTCCCAGCCAATCAGAATGAAGAAAAAACCATTCAAATAAAACACAAAGCCAGCACCAAATTCAAACACAAAACGGCTGCCAAGCCTGAGACACACGATTAAAAAGAACCCAATACACAAGCCTAAAGATGGCAGATGAGATTCTGCCAAAACGTCGCTATAACTTTATAAGCACAAATATTAAGACGTAGGAAAATACCCAAAGAAACCCAAATACCATATGTATAAATACCCACGAAAACATAAGAAAACAAATATATATATAGACATAGTTTGCCTGCTTTTCATTGTATATATATGTGTGTGTATGTATGTATGTATATGTATGTATGTGTAAGTATACATGGATGTATGTATGTATGTATATGTATATGTGTGTATATATGTATAGTGTCACTAGTCCAGAATGAAACATGTCATACAATTTGCAGATGGTGAAAGAGAAAAAGATTAGGTGTTCATTGGTTATATATTATTTATCAATATTTATGATTATATTGGGATTATTGTACAAGAAGGTGGGCTTCGAAGTAAATGAAGGATAAAATATAGGATGTTTACTAGGAAGTAAACATAGGATAAATTGGACTTTCAATATGATAATATATTTACTATGTATAGCTGTTATCAAGTGATAGGCAGATATTGTTGAATTATGCAAATTGGTAAGTGGAAAATATATACTTATTAAATAATTAATAACAAAAATAACTTGCCTAAAGATGAGTTTCAAAATGAAGAAAGCTTAAGAGAACAGTAATCCTTATATGGTGCTTGTGGATAAGATGAAACTGCAGGATTAAAAGTTCTGGCTGAACCATCATGTTTTATTTTTTTCCCATTTAACATGACCTTTAATATACACTTGATGATTGTATCTATGCCAGATAGTTTTGTTATACATTTCCAAAGCATGATGTAACTTGAGATTCAGAATTGTGTATAGCATATAAATTCGTCAAGCTAGTGTGGCAGGTTATACAGAAGTCTTTGCACAAGATGTGGCAGGCCAGGCCAAGATGATTACAGCTCATGTGTCCTTCCCATTCTTTGGTGATTTCCTCATAATGCTGTTGATTTTTTGAAAACAAAATGGTTCTAATGTAACCTTAATCCCACTGCAAACATGGAACACCAATGTGTTTTGGCAGAACACAATTTTCTTTGTTGGGGGAGGAGTCATATGTCCCCTCTGCCATCATTAAATGCCTATAAAAATATTAGCAGATATACCATTTTTGTGAATAATGTAAATCAATCTCATTTGGGTAGCTCCTAAAGTGTGTTTGTTGCTTCAAGACTGTTTGCTTTACACAGTTATTTTTGTTGAAAATCTTTTTTGTAAGGAGCTTGATACTCTTTATCAAGCCTGTAAGAAGTAATTTGTAGAGTAATTCAGTAATGTTGTATTCTTCCCTTTTTGCCTGATATTATTTTAACTTAGCTACTAGATTTTATTCTACAGATGGTTCTCGATTTATGATCACAATTGAGCCCAAAATTTATTTTGCTAAGTGAGACATTTGTTATTTGAATTTTGCCTCATTTTATGAACTTTCTTGCCATGGTTGTTAAGTGAATCACTGCAGCTGTTAAGTTAGAAACACAGTTGTTAAGTGAATCCGGCTTCCCCATTGATTTTGCTTGTCAGAAGGTCACAAAAATAGATCACATGATCCCAGGACATTGCAATTGTCACAGATATGATGTCAGTTGCCAAGTATCTGAATTCTGATCATGAGATGATGGCAATGCTGCAATGGTTGCACTGTAAGTGTGAAAAACAGTCATAAGTCATTTTTTTCAGTGCCTTTGTAACTTTAAACAGTCTGTAAGTCGAGGACTACCTGCATTTTATCTCACTGAAGCTATTTTATTTCATTTCGCTGCGCCTTGCCTCATTTTATTGTGGCTGATGTTCATATTTGATATGGTCAGTTGATTAATCAATGAATTATATCATATCATATTGATACTATTTTATATACTTTGATGCTGAAAAAAGATCCAGACACCAAATTAAAATGACTTTTTAAAGAGAAGCAATGCCTTAAGTCTTGTAGAACCTTTTCCTATAATCATTATATTAGCATTGTCCAACCCTCTTCTAGAATCTGTCCATATATCTATAATGTACAGATATGTATATTATATAAACAGTGATGGGATTCAAAAAATTTACTACAGGTTCTGTGGGCATGGCTTGGTGGGTGTGGCCTGGTGTGGTGGGTGTGGCTTGGTGGGCATGGCAGGGGAAGGATACTGTAAAATCTCCATTCCCACCCCACTCCTGGGAGAAGATTCCTGCAAAATCTCCATTCCCTCCCCACTCCTGGGGGAAGGTTGCTGCAAAATCCCATTCCCTCCCCACCCCAGTAACCGGCTTTTCAGCTCCGTTCTCCTTTGCAGGGCAACAAAAGAAGACCCAGCTGATCATCTGGGACTTGGGAGGCAGAGAATAAATGGGGTTGGGGCCAATCAGAGGTGGTATTTGCCAGTTCTTCGAACTACTCAAAATTCTCCAGAACTGGTCAGAACCTGCTGAATATCACCTCTGCAGTAAGAGTTTACAATTATTATCGGTTAGGTTAGAATTGGAAAAAAATGTAATGGCTACTTTAAATTTATGATATTTCTATGTTAAAGACAGATTTCATATGTGAATAGTTGTATTAAATCACGTGGTAACTCTGCAAACATTTGACCAGCTGAATGATGTCAAGTAGAGGTTATCATTGCTTCCTAGGAAATATTTAACATATACATGGAAATATAATAAATTATATTTAAAATGCCATTTAAAAGGAATTTGCTAACTTGCATAAATTAATAAAGTATTGTAATTCATCATATAATTTATCAATTATTTGTCCCATCAAAAATATATTTAAATTATTTAGAAAATGGAGGGGGTAGATGGAAACACACAGTACTGTGTGGCATTTCTAAAATTTGTCAGTAAAAATTAAAGCACAAGTAGAAGCGTAATGGAATCTGAACCACTTAAAATGTGAAAGATCCCTTTTTGATACAAAATATATGTATAAAACAGTTGTTTTGAATGCAAAAAATAATATTTAAATCATTTCATAAATGCTTCTAGGTTAAAATAAGTGTTTTGTACTTGAAATAGTGTCTCAAATCAAAGTGTAATGTTTCAAATATGAAATAGTCAAATATCATAATGTTTTGCAATGTAAGTGCACAAATAAAATTAATTAACCAGAAGGAAAACATGTGGTTTGAACTTTAAGAGAAGGATAAAAGAAATGAACTTGACAAACATATCTGCACTGGATCTTTTATTCCGAAAATAATATCTGGAGTATCTTTGTTGCTTGACCTATGGATTGTAGTATTTGCTACTAGAGTCAAATCCCAATTCTGTTGACAAGATGTATTCTGAATTAAGTTTAATGAGGCAGGGAAATACAGATGAAGTTGGAACAGAAGGAAGAATAGCAACTTATTTTTTGTCCACCATGAAATGAAAGTAATAATATTTACAAACTGGAAGATATAAATGAGTTATTAATTATGAGCAATATCCATTAGCATTGTAATACTATGCTGTATAAAAATAGAACAAAATTAAAAGAATTTAAACTAGCGTTGTGTTGAAACTTGAAGCATATACTTTTCATTCTTGGTTCACTGCCAATGTTTAAAACACCCAAAGACTAAACTTTGTCTACATTATACACCAGAAGCTTTTTGGTTTTGTCAATGTCAGGTTATGTTAGGTCAATTTGGTTTAAAGTCAGCCTTACAAAATTATCATGCTAATCATTGTAGAAGAAAATTATCTACCAATGTAAAATATTTATCTTGTAAGCATGAATTATTGGCTAGTAAAATATCGTATTACTTTCTAGACCAAAAGTAAGAAATGTATATGATAACACTATAAATTACTACTATCTTTTCATCTCCATTTCAGATTGCCCTATATATAAGCTTTGAACACGTAGTGTTCTTCTAATATAACAAAAAAATCTATATATATGTAGCATTGCCTTCTGTCCAGATGTTATAATTAGGTATTTCCATGAAAATAAAGTAATAAAAAAATAAAGTAATTCAGATTGATAGGGTAGCTCATTCTCTTTAGGAATGAAATATTTGGGCTAGTAGATCCTGAAAGTAAAAGCTCATTAAAATGAAAATAAATATGATTATTAGCTGTATACATTTATTTTAACAATATTTATTTGTATTTGTTTTGTATAACCTAATATAATGATTTATGATTGGTAGTATTAATGGGGTACACTAATAATTATTTTTGAAAGATCTGATATTGCTCAGTTATTAGAAATGGTGACTTATATATGGCCTCTGCTTTTGTCCCCAAATACATATAATGTTTCTGTGGCACTAGTCAGCATTCAGCATCCTCTGCTCCTTGGGGAAAGAGATGTTAGCAGGGTTTTTTTTAGCTACCATAGCAACCTATGATCCAGCTCCTTTCGTACAACCTTACTACAGGTAGTCCTTGACTTATGATCACAACTGAAGCCAGAAAAGTTGTTAAGTGAGTCCTGCCCAATTTTATGCCTTTTGCCATGGTTGTAAACAAATCATGACAATTAAGTGAATACAAATTTCTCCATTAACGCTGCTTGTCAAAAACAATCTGGGGAGGTTACAAATGGTGATCACATGACTGACTCCAGAATGCTGCAATATGCCTGTTTCCAAGTGCCTGAATTTTTATCATGCGACCTTAGGATGCTGCAAGTTGTAAATGCAAGAACTGGACATATGTCACATTTTTAGTGCCATTATAACTTTGAATGGTCACTTAACAAATGGTTTTCATCGCAAGAGAATTTTTTTTTAAATGAATGATTGAATTATTAATATAGAGTATTTTATACTGTATTGTTTCAAAAAAATCAAATACCTCTCATAGAGTTCAACTTGGACATTGCTAAAATTGGATTCCTTCATTTTGTCTGAAATACCTTACAGTGCAATTTAATACAGGAGGATTTGACTGATTTTTCAACATTTATAAGTGAGAGTAAAAAAAATACTGAGTTTATGTATACAACTGCATGCTTAAATGAAAACCATAAGTGTAACATTAATAAATACTAATAAATTACCTCCCATATATATTAACATTTGCTGAATTAATACATTTACACAATGCATTGAATCATATACTGACCAAATATTCTATATTTGTATAACGTGCTTATCCATTAAAAACTAACCAAGATTAAAAATATCTGAGTTTGGCATGTAGATCCTATGCTTTTAATTGCTTTGGTTAAACCTCTGTGTGAATCCAGCCCCTGAAATGGTCCTTTCCTTTCAAGTAACTTAATTTATAGGATTGCTGTGAATTTAAAAATGAAGAGAAACTCCTGCATACTGCCTTGGAAAAAGAGTCAAAATGTAAATCAAGTGTCTAAAAATAACAGCTCCAGATATAAATAATTGTGGGATGCAATAATGTCCTTGGAATGTATTCTGCTTGTGAGAAATAAAAGGGAGAATCTGCAAACTAGATAACAAATCCACTGAATATTGTGTCCTGTTCCCTGCAGTGGCCAGTCCAGAGGCACAAGCAAACATGAAAGCAATTTCTCCATCCAGCAGTTGCCAGAGCACTGGTGTTCAGTGACATGCTGCCACTGAGCATGAGTTTGCTATAGATCAGTGTGTTGTCCCTGTTTCCTCACCCTCTTAACAAGAATAGAAGGCTGATCTAGGAAAATCACTGAACCCCTCCTGACGGCTATTATTGTGATTGTGACCTAATGGGTGTCAGTGTCAATGACTAATACAGAGCTAAAACAGTAAATAACTTCGGGTTGTATGCAAAATTGCAAAGGCCAATATGCACTCCCAGTACAAAGAAAATAAATAAAAACGTATGCCACAAAACAAAATGAATTAAAATCTACAACTCACTTTACCTTATTTTCAATAGTTCTGTCCATTTTTTAAATGTGTTTAACTTGTATTATACCTTTTTTCAACATGCCTTTTTTCCCGTTTACTCTCAGTTGCTACAGACGACCATGTACTGTTCGAAAGAAACGCTGCGATTCTGGATTCTATTATAGTGAAGAAGTTTGTCGCTGTGTACCCACATACTGGAAACTACCACTTATCAATTAGAAAAGACAATGTCATTTGATGTACATTTTTTCCTGTTTCTACTTTAAAAAAAACTGCTAACGTGTGGATTGACAATGCAGAAGAGACGTTATAACATTATTGGAAGACACATTTTTACTCTGAGACACATGGAAAGTAATTTTTTTAAAAAAACTGGGATTTTCTTCATTATGAAGATTATAATTTGTCAGTGATGAAGCAGACTAAATTTTCTTCATTGTGATTTTTTTTTAAAAAAGATAATGATTACATAATTTATTTTCTTTTAAAGATAATGTATGCAATCCTTTTTTTATACCGGAAACAATTTTTAAATTTCACTGTGATCAATATTTTTATATCTTGCAAAACATGTTTTAAATAAAATTGAAGTGTATTATATATTGTTTGAGAAAATGCAGCATTCTGTCTTGTTACCATGTTTAAATGTAATTGATGTAAGAGAATAACAGAGTTGGAAGGAATCTTGGAGGTCTTTTAATCCAGCCCCCTGCTCAGTCAGATATCCTGTGCCATTTCAGACAAGTGGTTAAAAACTTCCAGTGATGGAAACCCACAACTTCTGAAGGCAAACCATTCCACTGATTAATTGTTCTGTCAAGAAAGTTGTCCTTAGTTCTGGGTTGGTTGTGCCCTTGATTAGTTTCCATCCATTGCTTTTTGTTCTGCCTTCAGGTGCTTTGGAAAATAGGTTGATCCTTCCCCCTACTTTGAGGCAGCCTCTGAAATATTCGGAGACTGGTATATCACCCCTAGTCCTTCTTTTCATTAAACTAGACCAGGGGTGTCAAACTAAATTTCATTGAGGGACACATCAAGGCTGTGGTTGACCTCAGAAGGCCAGCTGACCAACTGGGTGGGCGTGGCCAACTGGGTGGATGTGGCCAGCTTGACACCACTCCCCAAACTGCTGACATGTTTCCTCTTCGCACTGGATAGACTGGGCCGAAGCCACACTGGCCCGATGTTTCCCTCTTCGCATTGGGTAGACCAGGCTGAAACAACGCGGGTAGACTGGAGCAAAGTGACGCAGGCCAGCCCATTACATTTTCCAGGAACCCCGCGGGCCTTGTGTTTCACACCCCTGAACTAGACATATCCATTACCTACAACTGTTCTTCATATGTTTTAGCCTCCAAAACCTTCATCGATTTTGTTGCTCTTCCCTGCACTCTTTCTAGAGTCTCAAAAAAATCTTTTTTTATATTGTGGCAACCAAAACTATAAGTGAATATGTAGCACTAAGTTCTTCTCTAAGATTCCTGTTTAGATTTCCTATGCAGTAAAGTGAGTGATAGCTAAAATAAGAAAAATGATGGCACAAGTCTGCATTTCTGATACATTACCAATATGACTGAAATCAGACACAGAAAGAATGTTGCCTACTCAGGGAACACTCCAGGTGTGCAGCAACAGTTTGTGCTAAAAAAATGTCTACCAATTAGATTGCACATAATTATCATTAATAGTTAAATGAAAATAGTTTCCCACTCATAAATAGATAAATTTGGCTTGCCTTGAATTTTAGGAATGCTCTCAATGGCTGTTTCATCATCGTGTGGAGTGGAGAGATGTCCTTCACTTCAGTGTTCAGTGTTCAGTGAACTAGATTTTTCCCTTGGGTTTTTTTCCCTAATCTGTACAACTGAACAGCTAGAACTCTGTAACAAATGTTACCTTAGAGAGACAGAGGAGAAAATATAAATGTATTTTAACAGCAGTCAAGGAGATTAGAAGCCACTTCTTTACAATATTTATTTTTTTCCTTTTCTTTCTTTTCCTTTTATTTTGTCTATTCTATTTTCTTTTTCTTCATTTCTTTTTATTTTTTTACTGGGGCTTTTATTACATTAAAGAATTCTTTAATAAAAATTTTATACAAAAAGCAAACAGAAGCCTGTCACAGGGGTGCATTTTTCCTAAATTCTGGCAACAGAGCACTTCAGTAATTAGTTGCATAACCTTTTTTCAATTATAATTTCTAAATCCTTTGCACTATAGTTTAGTCTTGCTAGACCTTCTGTTCCATGTCAATTTTGTACACCAATTGTTGGAATATAAAGATAATCTTTCAATTATCATTTGCACATAACTGAATAATGTATGTATGAGTTCTTGCAGCAGCTAGGACCATGAACAAGAACTGCTAAATCTACTTGCACCCCTCATAAAACACCTGATATTCTAAGGTTTTGGCCTTAATTTTACACAATTTGTATACTTTTGCTTCTGGTGCAGCTGTTGCTGTAATGTTTGAAATTTAATTGTAGAAGACATGACTTAAGTCTCAATCCATACCAGTTGCTGAATTTTTAAAAGATACTGCCCATATTTGAATTATTTTATGCAGTATACATATTAAATACCTATATTCACATTATGAAGTTTTAAAACTGTCCTGCTTAAAAATATACCAATAATACAGATTCTATGAACAATTCATATCATTTTCTCTGAATCGTGCTATTTCCAATGACTTCAATTTAACTAAGTATCTGCTAAATCTTATGTAAATACCTGATCTCCACATCAATGAAAATAACTAAGAGTAAGTTTAGATTTATATTTTGTCATTATTCCTCAAGATTTGGAGGTGTCAGTATAGAAATATAGATGCAATGAAACTTATCCTGTTTTAACAAAAGAAAATGAATTTTCTTTTAGTACTTTTAGTTTATTTATTTATTTATTTATTTATATTTGAACTTGTATGCCGCCCCATCTCCGAAGACTCGGGGCGGCTCACAACTAAAAACACAGAACAATAAATATTTAAAAAACCATTAAACCAATGACAAGCCCAAATATTAAAACTTTGCGAAAATAAACATTAAAACCGTCCCTCCCCCAGGGAGGGGTCACAGCCCGGGTTGGTCAAATAACCAGGTCTTTAATTCACGGCGGAAGGTGTGGAGATCAGGGGCCAGACGGAGCTCCAAAGGCAGTTGATTCCAGAGGTCAGGGGCTGCGACAGTTTATCATACGTAGGGAATGTTAAAATGTTAAAGATCATGACCTTGAATTTGCTGATGCATTTATAAATACAGTATTTTTTTCCTCAATCTTTTCTTTAATCTTTCCAAGGCATTTTACAAATTAACAGTGTGCCATCATAACAAATGTGATGGTCTCAATTTGTAGCTGGAGTTTGTGCAACTCCAACACTTCTTAACTACATACTTAGTCTATTCTGTATGCGCTTTCTATCTTTTTTCTCTCTTTTGTTTTCTGTTCACCCAAAAATACAGATGTCTTGTGCATTAACCACTATTTTAAAGGTGGAAAAAAGGCTTGTGGGGGGACTCCTAAATGTGGCAATTATAACAAGAAACAATATTAGAATACATACTGAAGAAAGACTCTGAGAACATAGTAGTGTAAATATACTTGTACTTTAAAGAAGATACAAAAATAAGTGTGAAACACAGAACTAGATATATTTGTGGCAAATATACTTAAAAATATAAGGTGCCACCACAGCACCCAAACCTTGCTAATTGAGTAGAAACCATAATTTCCTGAGATATTTTAATGGTGAACAGCTCTTATCAATGGAAATATTTAAGATTTAATTCAAACCCCATTTTGTTTCAGTCATACAAAAAACAAGTTTAGTCCATCCTCTGTTTTTGATGTACGCTACAGTATTTGAAGCTTGTTCTTGTGGGTCTTGTTAATCTCTTTATTAAGCAAAGTCATCTCACTGATAATGATTTAATCATGATAATTTTAGTTTGGTTTGTAAGATTTTGGCCAATTCATTGTAATTTTGGATGTCAGTTATCTCTATCTAATGCGTCCCCCGCCCACCATCTAAAAGCTGCAAGTGCCTGATTGGATGGTGTGTTTTTAACAGGTGTACAATTAAATCTTATATCCATTATGTTAGCTCACTGATAGCTTGCCTTATATGAAGTCATACATCAATTTTCAGCTTATCAACCAAAACCAAATGGAGCAGACTAGACAAAAATAATTTGGTATTATAATCTCATTTCTTTCTTCTCAGTTTTTATATGACATAAAGCAGTAATCATTTAATAAACACAGTAGGTTCAGGAAACAACCAAGGCCCAACATTCTGTTTTCATTCATTTGAGGTTATGCACAACATTCCACCCATATTTTAATTATGAGAAAGCCAAAGCTGGAATTATGCCACATGGAAGAATTCATTTCATGAAAACTCTGCTCTAATCACAAAAGATGCAGACAAGTAAGAACAAATTATGACCAGTGCATATTTTGAAACAGTTTTTTTAAAAAGCACAATTCTGTGTCCTGTTCTATAGAATCTCTTGCATTCTATAGAAATCAGCTTAAACAATCATGGTATTCTTCAAGGACATCTTGCAAACACAGTAAAATGAGCAACATTTGCAGCCTTACTGCTACGATGGTGATGGAAGAACTACATGGGAAAGATGGAAACATGGACCTTAAAGGTGCCTAAAAGGATAGGGATTAGTTTTTGGTAAAAAGCCTTATCAGTTCTTGAATGTTGTACATCGGTTGCCCTAAGGTCATAAATGACAAAAGATATACATTTTTATGGCAGCATTTTTTACCAGGCCTTCTCTGCTCCTTTAAGTATAGCTAATAGCCAACATAACAAAGTATGTCAGGTCTTATTATATATTCATATAAAAGACATTAAATCTTATCCATGCTCAGCAATAGGAAATTAGTGTGGTGTTTCAATGTGTCCTTGAGGAAATTACTAATAAAAGCTGAATGCTTACTATTATAAACCCACATTGATAGCTTGATTGGCTGCTATCAATTAAGAAAACCAACTTCCAATCTCAGTAAATCTGATCAAAATGGACTTTTAATTAAAAATTCTGTACAGGTGTTCAGATATTATCATATCCTCATTTTCTCATTCTTTAAGATGCCATATTAAGATTAACTGCCAACTTCACATTCGTTTGTAGTTTCAGCAAACAATTCACTGGTTTTTATTTTTTTGTTATTGTTCCTCTAAAAAGACTGGTTCATCCACTGGCTTATGCATTCTCTGCTTTAAAAAAAACCTGAAAGCCTTCAGATATGAAGAGACATGCATGCTTTCTCATATAGTAAGGCATCATACATTCTTAAAGTGTGCTTGGTTTAAGTGCTGAGATCGATGTATGTGGGTTGTAGAGCTGAATTCCAAGAGCAGAGTAATAAAAAAGGCTGAGTGTCAAAACAATACTAAACAAGGTCTCCAGATCTCTTCCGCTATTCACCACATAATTTTTTGACATGAATTCAACTATTGCTGTACTTAAAATTGGAACGGTGGTGCTGGTTATTGTCAGAGGCAAATTAAAAAGAGCAACTGAAAAGATTTTTGGAAGGAGGTCAAAATAATAGTCATAGCACTTTGATTTAAGACAAAAATAGTACGTCTTGTCTTAGAAAGAAAACAGTATCTTTTGTATGCTTTAGGCCAGTGATTTTGAACCTGGAAACTTTAAAATGTGTGAATTTTGAATCACAATTCAGAATTCCCCAACTGAAGTCCACATATCTTCAAGTTGTGAGGTTTCAGAAACACTGCTATAAACAGTATCTCTTCAGCTAGTGCTTGACAGTTCTGACCATTAGTCCTATTTCTGCATCACTATTACAACATATTTTCAAAGTGGAAAACACTGTATATATACCATTAGTCAAGCACAACTTATTTGTCTCATAACATCTTTTGAATAGAAGGGTGGTTATGCACTAGATCCCCCTTTTCTTCTCATTTGAAGTACTTTTCACGCCTCAGTTCCAACTCATTTTCATGATGAAAATATTTTTACTCCTATTCTTTGATTTCCAATTATCCTTCATATGCTTTTCTTTCCTCCCCACCTGTACAAATATAAATGCCACATTTCTGTGCAAGTATCAGCACTGGACCCCAAGTATATGACTAATTCAAAGTATTTGAATCCAGCAATAACAATTATTATGTCAGAAGGAAAATCACCAGTTATCTGATTGTGATTCAGAGCAATTGGTAATTATCCAAATGATGTCTAGCCTCCATTTTTCTAGAGGAATCTTCAAGTACCATAGTTTCCAATCCTGGATGAGTATTTTCTTCCCTAAAGCAGGAACAGGAAGCAGGAAGATCAATCAAGATTGGCTAAGAAAAGTTGTTTAGTGGTTCTGCATATTTCTGGCTGTTCTGCTCATTGTGAAAAACATGGCAAGAAAGCAGCATATCTAAAATGATTTAATCTGCTACTTTATTTGTTCGTAGAGAACATAATGTTTATATCAGGTCATGGAGAATCCTAGCTTTTCTACATCAATCTCAGTGTTCTCTATATTACACCAAACAGAAAAAGTGAAGTACAGAGCAAATTCTACTTGCTGAAACACACAAATACCAGAAGTTGATTTTGTCCACAGGTTTTGGAAGAATTGGTTCATGTCAAGATACAGATGCATTTCATGCAGTTCTTTCAACAATGTATATATTTGTACAATCAATTAACCTTTTGCAGGTTGCGCTCAAAAATTAAGGAAAGATGCTTTCTGGTAACTGTTCTAGTTGCTTTGGCCTAATATACGTATAAATTTCAAGCCAGCTGTGTGTTTATTTCCTTTAATAAAGCTAATATATTCAGAGCTCAGTGTTACAATATTAATTTCAGCTTTCCTTAGTAAACAAATAGTCAGCTTTTAACTTTGTAACCTAGTGTATTTCTAAACTGACTGGTAACAAAAAACCCTCTAATTATTTGCCAAAAAAAAAAGTTCTGAACTATCCTGTGAATACTATCACAAAACTTAAAACAAAGTTTTATGTGTTAGAGGTTTTATATATAATTGAGTTGAGAGCTGCCAGGATCTATTGTATTACAGTTAATTCCATTGTTTGTTATTACAGTATCTGATTAATGCTACAGTAAATGTATCCACTTTATTAGACAAATATCATTATTTGTTTTATAATTGAATAATTCTAAGCTGCAAACTCTTGAAAAACTGGTTGCTTAACCAGTGCCTTGCTGGTTTTGTTCTGTTCAAATGCTTTCTGATTGCTTTCCTACCTACAAACTCAAACCACATAAATATATTTATCTTTTTCCAGTTTACAAGAGCAGCTGGAGATGAATTATAAAAAAAAGAATACCAAAGAGGGGCAAATTGTTAAGAAGTCCCTCTTTTCACGTTCTCTCACTCATTGCTTTCTTCAAATCCATATTAAAACTTTAGTTCTGATTTGAAAAAAAAGTAATAAGGAACAGTGCAATGTTTAATATGACCCTCAGTGCCCAGAACTGAACTGAATTGTTATTTTTGAAAACAGAAGAAACTGAAATGGTAATTTTGCACCCGTCTTCTCTTTCTGCAGAAATACAATATTAAGTTATGACTTCCTGTTCTAATGTCCATAATACATAGATTGGGTGTTCTTTGGTATGTAGCTTGAATATTCTAAAATGGCACTTTTCAGCATCAATGTGCCTAAAAGACACTTTCTTTGGTACCAGCCAGGCTCCTGGGTAAGAAATAATCAAAATTCCACTGTCACCCAGAAACTAAAAGCATTCTTAGCAAATAGTTGGAGCATCTGAGTGCATTGCTTGAAAACATATGCACTTACCTGAGAAAGCCAACATGAGTGTACAGAAGCATCCCAGCAGAATAAAGTGCTATAGAGAGTTTTATCTCTAGTTTGGTTTTTCATTAACTTCATTTTTGTGGCTTCAAATTGCAGCCATTTTATGGAAATATCTTGAAATTAATCCCAAAGTTCCTACCATACCTTTGTGCATACAGTTCAAAAATAACAGTGCAGAAAATTGTTGATAGCTGCAACAAGGGACTGTCTCTCGCCAGTAGATTTTCTTGACTAGTATGAACCAGCAGGATGGGCATACTCCTGGTCCCATCGATTATCGAATGTCATCTTACAGGACCTAGGAAGGGTCCTGAAGGCCTACTTTTGCATGATCTCTCCTCGCAGATTTGTGTGGCTTCCACTATTAATGTTGCTCGGGAACTATTGAAGACCTAATTATTCAGGCCAAGGTAGAGGATAATTGTGGAATCTCCTTTTTGCTTGGGTTTTTTTATTCCCTTGATTTATTTTAATCTTGTTCTGAATACTTAGGTTTTTTTGTCCATTGTATATTTCATCTGGTTTTATATGCATTGATTCTTAGTTGTAAGCCATCCAGAGTAATTTGGGAGTTGAGCAGCCAATTAAGTAAAAATAAAAGCAATACTTGGGATTCCAGATAGTTATCACTTGGTCTTGAGAAGGATGGCAACTTGACACCCTCAAAATATTATCAACTATATCTGTCATAACCTGTAACCGTATCTGTAGCCACATTGCTTATGGGTTATGGAAATTGGAGTTTACAACATCTGGAAATCACCAAGTTGTCTGCCCTAAACTACAGTAAATGGAATTGGTATGAAAAAAACATATGTAGTTTCACATACAAAATAACAAAAGAAAAACAATTGCTGATCATATTCTCAGCTGCTGAAAATTACATAACAATGAAAACAGAGCAGAAAGTATAGATGTACACATATAATATTTTTTTAAATAAATTTATTGAATTTTATTACATAAAAAAACCACATAAAACAGAAAAAACAGAAAAACATAAAAAAGAAAAAAAGAAAAAACATAAAAAGTATATCACTCAATAACACCTATTTGTGGTGATAATTATATAGCAATCATATGTGCAATAATAACAGATATTAACTTGTGCATAAATATATTTTTATTCTATCTATATTCTATATTTAATAATAAATATATTTAATAATTACCTATCTTTACTCTGTCTCCGATCTCTCCATTGTTCCCATACTTTGTAAAATATTGAATCTTCCTTATCTTTTAAACTCAACGATAGTTTGTCCATTTCGGCACAGTTCATAATTTTTTGTATGACCATTTCCTCTACAGGTATGTATGGCTGTTTCCAACATTGGGCAAAAGCAATCCTAGCAGCAGTCAATATATGTATTAATAAATATTTTGTGCTTTTTACATATTATTTTTGGAGATTCCCAATAGGAAGAGTTCTGGTTCTAGGTCTAATTGTTCATTAGTAATTTCCTGGAGCCAATTATGAATTTTGAGCCAGTATTTTCGAGCCTCTGGGCAGGACCACCATATATGGTAATATATTCCCTCCTTTTTTTTGCATTTCCAACACATGGGACTCATTTTAGAATACATTTTTGCTAATCTCGAAGGGGGTAAATGCCACGTATAGAACATTTTATATGCATTTTCTTTGTATGTTACTGATTTTGTTAGTTTGTGGTTCCTATTCCATATAGTCTCCCAATCAGATAGCTTTATGTTGTGACCAATATTTTGGCCCCATGCAATCATGCAACCTTTCACTACCGTGTTTCCCCGAAAATAAGACCTACTCCGAAAGTAAGACCTAGCACTATTTTCTAAACCTGCCCTAATATAAGACCTACCCCGAAAATAAGACCTAGTGTAAATCTCCAGTTCCAGGAAGACTTTTCAGGGAGCAACCGTGCACCCACGAAACACCCCCCCTACACACTCACACCCACTATTTGGCACCATAAATATATAAGACCTACCCCGAAAATAAGACCTAGTGTGTTTTTGGGAGCCAAAAAAAATATAAGACAGTGTCTTATTTTCGGGGAAACACGGTACCTCCTCCTCTAAATCTATTTCTAGGAGATACTTGTAGATTTTGGTAATAATTTTTTTGTCTGGGCCTTCTAAAATTTTGTCCAATTGTTGAGATTTTAAATATATTCCATATTCCTTTACATCTTTTTTATATCGCTTTGTATTTGGAGATAAGCCCACCAGTCTACTCATAGCCCTTGTTCTTGCAGCTCTTGTATTGTTTTTAAATTTCCATTTGTATCCAATAAGTCTTTATAGTTTAACATTTTATTCAGATCTAAATTATTTGGGTGGATCATCGCTTCCATTGTAGATAGCCAAATTGGGATTTTCATATAGTGTTTCTTTTTAACCTTAATCCAATATCAACGAATCTCTAATCAGATGTCTGTGAAAATATTTTTGTTTAGTGGATCCTGTATCCCAAAGGAAGGCATGTGTACACTTATAATATTGTGTGGAATGAAAAGAACAGAAAAAAGAGATTGCTTATGATGATCTCTGTAGAAAATCGGGCTCAAGGCATTGTATTTAAGACTGAGAACTTTATAAAAATCAGCTCTAGCACTGAGATACTACACTGTTCTTGTTTTCTTAATGTTAGTGTTTCCTACGAAGATCTTTGACTAGGATATATCTTTCCCAAGAGACTCATGAGAGTGTCTGGTGGTATACTTGAAATTTTTCAGGAAAGCAGCAGTAGCAGCTATTCCTTGTTTCCATTAATTCACAAGTTAGTCCAAAGAGAATTAAAATGTATTCCACCTCTGCCTTCGCTATACCTGAGAATGCACTTGACCACAAAGTTGTGTTGTGAACTATCCTTTGCTGGATGTTTTTTGTGTGAAAATGGCATGAGAATCCTAATCCTCTGAACATTTTAGTCATTCTGAGAAACCTCAGAGTCCCCAGAGAGTGTTAAGGAACAATCCGTCTGCAACAAGGAAGTAAAAAAAGGAAATGCCAACCCAGTGGAAATTTATTTATATGTTTAACGCCTGCTGAAATAACAAAATGTCTGGCTTAACAGGCAAACGTGGCATATGCCAAAGCAGTTGAACTAATGTAACTTTGAACTTGTAAACATTATTCAAGTAAGTTGCTTAAAAATTTCATTTCCCTCCTCCATACTTTAGTTAGAATAAGTGCCTGAAAAATGCAACATGAAACAAATTTTCATTTGAAATGGAAGTTTTCTTTCTTCTCTGAAATACACTCAATGACATTCCAATATGCCAAAAAATCCAAAAGTTCACAAACAAGATTTTCAGCTGTTTCTTACAATAGACAGTGCTAAGTCTAATAACATTTTGAAACATCTGCCTAAATATTGATTGACTGAATGAATAAAATCCCAAGTGAATAGGAAACATCTAAATTTATACCAGGTCTACAGCCCTCCTTTAATTTATAGATCTAGTTAATGTACCATATACTCCTCTTATTTTTCTTTACAATACCAATCCCGTGAAGCAGGATGGGCTGAGGGAAAGTGACTCTTGAAATTCATCCAGTAAATTTTTATGGGTGAGAGTGGACAGTGCAATCCTCTCCCTCCTAGTCTACACTTTAACAACTGCATTTTCTTGCTCTCAGTGTGTTGTTAGTAGGTAGCGTCTCATTCAGATAACAACAATTCTATTACACATGATTAAATGCTAATAACACAACTGAATTTGGAAGACAGGCACACATTACTACTGCTCTGTAATTATTGCATCAGTTGCCAGGAATATAATCTAGTGCTAAAGCCAATACTTAGCCATGAAAAACACCCAGACTTGGATACCTCAGAAATAACCTCACCCAGGGATGGGATTCAAATTTCTTAACAACAGGTTCTGTGGGTGTGGCCTAATTTGTGGGCATGGCTAGGTGGTCATGTGACTGGCTGGGCATGGCTTGGTGGTCATGTGACTGGCTGGGCATGGCTAGTGGGTCATGTGATTGGGGTGGATGTGGCTATGTGGCCATGTGACTGGCAAACCAAATATAAGTGGTCCTTGCTTAATGGCCAGTTGCTTAGTAAGTGTTCTAATTTACAACTGACCTCCCCAGAGCTATTTGACCTGTTTTTGGTGTTTTGACAGCCATGCATACACACACACATACACACACACATGACCAGTTACAACATCCCACACAGACTTGTGACTGAGGTTTTTTATGTTTTTTGCCAGTTTCCAACAATTCCTTCTGGTTTCCATTTAAAAATGCCCATTGGGAAAAATGGACTTGTTTAACAACCACAGTGTTTGCTTAATGACCACAAGGTTCACTTAACGACCACGGTGTTTGCCTAACCCGGGGCCTGCAACCTTAAACACCCAGAGCCATTTTTCTATTTTCTTTTAACAGGTCTCTCTCTCTCTCTCTCTTTCTCCCTCTCTCTTTTTCATCTCTTTTTCTTTCTCCCTTTTTCTTTCTCTCTCTCTCTCACCTCTCTGTCTCTCTCTCTCTTTCTCTGTCTCTCTCTCTTTCCCTCCCCCCTCTCTTTCTCTCTCTCTGTCTCTTGTCTCTCTCTTTCCCTCCTTCCCTCCCTCCCCCCCTCTCTCTCTGTCCGTCCCTGGGGGGGGGAGGAATATGTCACTTTTTTCAATGCTGTTGCAACTTTAAATGGAGGCTAAACAAATGGTTGTACGTCAACGACTATCTGTATCTGCAGTTTTAACCTTCCAATTAGCATCTAACTAGGTTTCAGCTGCAACTCTGCACCAGGCACAATAGAATAATTTGCTTATTTCCAAAATGCAGGAAAATAACCCAGGCTCACAAGAAGTTGTACTTCTGAGTGTTTTTCAAGCTTAGCAACTTTAAGACATGTGGACTTCAATTCCCAGAATTCCCCAGGCAGCATGAGACCTGATCATTTGATTACTCCCAAGTCAGTAACATGAAAGAATTACCAACTTTAAAGATACTGAGCATTGTATCTCTGTATGAATTGATTTAATAAGATTCCATACTTACTCCTGTCTCTGCTTGGACAGAACCATCAAGGCACTTCTACTGGATTCCCCCTTGTACCAAGGCTCTGATTTAATATTGCCTCCTCCTCATTAAATGCATGGATTTACCTCAAATGGATGTTACCTATTTTCTACTGGTCGATTAATCTATAAAATATAAACTGCCCCTTCATCATAAGGACACAGCTTTAAAGAGTAAAGTCCCCCCCAAATATATCTTCCAGGATGGCTGTTCTTAGTCCATTAAAATGTTCTAGGGTTAGTGCTGTCTTAAATTTAGAGGTATGTATTTGCTTTAATTATATTAGTAGTGTAAAGCAGCAGAGACTGACTACTGAAAATCATACCTAGGAAGGCCAGCAAATCTAATTGCCTTTCTACCTACATAACATAATTTTAAGCCTGAGTCTTACCTGTTTATAGCCCATCATAAACACTACATCCCATGAAAAGCCATAACAGCAATTTTCAATGAATTAGTCAATTAAATAATATTAAACTACTTTCTCTTCAGCAATCTGGGCTGAAGCAGAATTAAACCATATCTGCTCCTTTGTTTTCTGAATGGATGTTATAGGAAGGAGGTTTAATTTCACCTGTACACATACCAGCCATTTCCCACTCAATCTACCTCATTTAGGAAGCATGGAGGATGTAGTCAGCAACAGCAAAACTAACTCAATTATCTTCCAAATGAAATAGGTGCAGCGGGTGGGGGGCAGAGAAAGGGATTCTTGCTCCAGGCTTAAAGTCTGGCAGCTCCAGCAACATATCTTCAGCCTCATCAGAGGCGAGTGGCCGGGAGGGGAAGGGGCAGGGCCAGCCAGGGTCACGATTTGCCAGTTCTCCGAACTGGGCAGAATCTTAACATCCGGTTCTATAGAACCAGTGGGAACCGGTAGAATCCCACACCTGACCTCATCATTAACAAACATAACAGTGGCAGCAGATATTTAAACCACAGCTGAAATGATTTTTAAAATTTTATTTCTTTTTAGTGTAGACTATTACAAATTTCTAAAATCAATAATATTCTAAAATTTGACTTATGTCGGTATGCTGAAAAGGCAAAGTCACTTAATTCAATTACCAATAGCAATAGCATTTAAGACTTATATACCATTTCACTGTGCTTTACAGCCCTCCCTAAGCGTTTTACAGAGTCAGCATATTGCCCCCAACAATCTGGGTCCTCATTTTACTGACCTCAGAAGGATAGAAGATTGAGTCAACCTCAAACTTGTCAGGATCAAACTCTAGACTGTGGGTAGAGTTAGCCTGCAATGCTGTACTTTAACCATTGTGCCACCAGGGCTCTTCTACTGAAAATGGGATCACTGGAAAATAAATGTGTCATTTAGTGTAACAATTTCCAACAGTCTTTAAGGTCCTACATAATGTGCAAATTATAATGTATCTTTTCAGAATTTGGTGGGCAGAATGGCATCATAAAGGTTCCATTTAGTTATAATTATCATATTAATTGGACATTCATCTATTATTGATAGATCTAATAAAATTATCTTTGTCTATTCAGGTCACTTGGGGGGGCTATTCCAACTGTTAAAATTAGGAGTTATTTTACTTTCCTGAAAATGTCATATACATTAGACTACACCAGTATTGTTTATGGAAGAGGTCTATTCCATATTTCAGAAGTTTATAGAAATTATGGATTAGTGAATTGTGGCTGCCTTTTAAATAATTACAGTAATCAAAAAAATTACTTTAGGTAATATAATACTAATAGTAGTAATAAAGCTTACTATCACTTATTATCAATACTATTATCACTATTATTAAATGGTACTGCTTTTCCTCCAATTTATAATTTTACAAAACTCTTTTTGATATACTAAATACATTAGGATATCAAGCAAATATTTTATTTAAAGCCAGCTCCCCTTCATATAGCCAAGAGCTTTCTCTTATGTTAAAAAAACTCAGTATAGTCCTCATTGCAATTACTGCAAATTGCAAAACTCCAATTAGGATTACAGCACCACCTAGTGTAATCTATATTATCCTTTTCTCTTAGTTCTAATTATTGTTTTGTTTTCCATTTGATACTGGCCTATTAATTGTAAAATAATAATCCAAAAAGTTATTATTCTAGCTCCCATAAAGTCTGTCTTAATGAAACAATACGTTCACACAGTGTAATCCAACATTTTTATTCTTGAGAGATTATAAAATATATAAACTCCCAAGTATTTCATTGTCAAAGACTACAATAAATAACTTTGCTCAAAAACTAGCATTAATGGTCTTCGCTGTAGAGTCTCAAAGAACACTATGAATGCTCCTCTTGCTGACCTAGAAAAGAATCCAAAAAGGCCATCCAATCAATGCCTAGCCTGCTGAACTACTATGAGCCCTGGCAGAAATTATCTCACACACTTGAAATAAATTGTGAATTTTCCATACCAGATTGCTGTTGTATGTAACTGTGACAAATATAGCAATATGTAAAATAATAACCTATCCGAGCTGGCTCACCATCTCGCTAGATTGAGTATAAAAGCATCTGAAACTGCAAAGTGATGTCATATTTCCACTTTGGCAACCAAGTGCAGCTCCAATATTTCTAACCATCTTGCCTATATGACAGGGTGGATAATTCTGAAAAGGCACATAGGCTTATTCTGCAATAAAGACAACCAGGCTTGATCTGAGCAATTCTGAGTCCTTGCAGTGCTGTATTTATAGCCTAAGCAAAGTGAACAGCAATCTACATGAATATTTTGTTGTGTTTTCCTCCTTCTCTTCAGCAAGGAAAGCATTATCCTGCCTACAAAACCTTGTTTCTGTGACCCTCAACTGACATATCTTCCTTAAAGCAGAAAACCTGCTTATGTCCAGAAGCTGGATATTGGGGGACACATAACTTAAAGAGAAAAGCCTTATTCCAGTCTCAGATAAAACAATGAACAAATGAAGTACAAAGCAAATCAAAGGATTAGACATCTCTCAAAAGAAGCCAATGTCACATGATCAGAAAGATACAGGTGATTCTAAACTGGAAATAAAATTTAAGATTGTCTTAATTTGAAGATCAAGAGATCATTGGCCTGTGGAGAAGACAACAACCAGCCTAGTTACAATAAATGTGTGTGTGCCTTCAAACCAATGTTGACTCCTGGTGACTGCCTAGACAAGTCCCTGCAGTTTTCTTGGCAAAATTTGTGGAAGTTGTTTCCTTAGGTTGAGAGAGAGAGAGAGTGATTGGCCCAAGGACATCCAGCTGGCTTTGTGCCTATGGTGAGACATGAACACACAGTCTCCCAATTTCTATCCTTGTGCCTTAATCACTACACCACACTGTCTTTCCACTGTAAACAAGACAATTCTATTATAAGTCGGTTAGGACTAGATTTCATATTACACAAATGATATAGTTTTTTACCATAATAAACTTATGAAAGATAAAAAAGTGACATTAGATTCCTACAATTCAAGATGTGAAGATATGATACTTAGGGCAGACTGGCAATAAGAAAGGAATGCTAATCTCTGTAATTTCCAAACATGCTTCTTAACAATAGAGCCTCAGTTCAAAAGACAAAAAGCTGCATTTCTTCAATAAAGAATTTGCCTAAGTGAATAGATTATAAGAATAACCATAATGTAAATCCATTTACTTTTTATTTTGATTGAATCTTATTATTTGAAATCTCACTTTAAATTATTGTCATTATTAATAGAATAGAATCATTTTTAATAAAAAGAGGAATCAAAATATTTACATTAAGAAACAGTGACTGAACAAAAGTTTCCTTTTAGCAGCATTTTAAAGTACATTAATATTTACAATAATACTTTTCTGTATGTACCTAATTGCTTCATCACAATCTTATAGCAACCTCAAACACTTAAAAATTAAATCTACCAAATCTCAATCTATTCTTATTATATTCAAGTCACTGTTTAGCCAACAAAAGGTAAACAAGATAGAGAAAATATGCAAAGCATGTTTATTGTCATGTGATAGGAAAGATGGGCTTAGAAGGGAAAGTCAGCACCATTGCAAGCAGCTCTTCACTTGCATTTCAAAGAGGAATACCTCAGGGAAATCTTTTTTACATATTTCCCACAAACCCACAGCCAGATACAGTCCATTTTCAGACTCAACTTTTCTTTTTCTTATAGCTATATGTTTATATTATCTTTTCTATTGCCATTTCTCTGTTGAAACATAGATCTTGTAATTCAGAAAAACACTTTTCATCAGATCTTTAAAATATTCTCCAATTTTCTGAGATAAAGTTTATTTATTTTATTTATTTATAATTGGACTTGTATGCCGCCCCCTCTCCAAGAGGACTCGGGGCGGCTCACAATTTAAAAAACAACAATAAATATTTAAAAAATGAATTAAACCAAACAAGCCCAATCACTAAAATTAATTTAAAATAAGTTTAAACCCCCCCCCCAAGAGGTCAGTCCAGCCCGGCCTGTTCAAACAACCAGGTCTTCAAATTGCGGCGGAAAGAGAGAAGATCAGGAGCCAGATGGAGCTCCAAAGGGAGTTGGTTCCACAAAGTGGGAGCTGCAACAGAGTAGGCCCTTCCCCGAGGCACCGCCAGACGACATTGTCTCACAGATGGCACCCCGAGGAGTCCCCTGTCTGTGCGCGTGCACAGGGTGATCGGTATTCGATATTGGCAGGAGATGCTCCCGCAAGTACCCCGGACCCAAGTCATGAAGGACTTTGAATGTTAATGCCAACACCTTGAATCTCACCCGGAGGGCAACTGGTAACCAATGCAGCTCGCGCAGGAGGGGTAATGAGGAACTCATAGAGTTTACTTCTGAGGAGACACATGGAAATGGAAAATGGAACCACAGATATTACTTTCTCCAAGTGTATCATACATGTATTGTAAGAGTTGAAAGAATGAGAAAATGAAGAGTGAACGAAAGATGCATATAATCAGACATTATACGTACAATAGCTCTCAACTATTTTTGCAATATTTCAGTGTTAATAGATCCATAAATTGAAAGGAAGTACATTTTTATTTTCTATGTTATCTTGTGGCAGGATTTCAAAATTTATCTCTTGGGACGAAATGGCTAGCACTTCCTAAACTTGAGAATTTTCAAGGCAACAGTGAGAACTTCAGCAAAATCCTTATTTAAAAATAAACTAGACTTAATTTACTTTGATTTGCCATGATTACCACTTCATGGTAAAATTATCTTTGAGCAATTTATTTATGATGTTATTTTCAGCTGATTTTTATGTATGTGTGTGTGTGTGTGACCCTTAAGTCTTAAAAAATAAAGCTTGAATGATCTTAAGAACCAGAAATAAAACTCAAAGAGTGATACAGCATAATCTTAAGTTTTTCTACATAAATTGTGCTTCAGTCACAAAAAAGAAATCAGCTTGGACTGCCAAATGTTGAATACTCTAAGACAGTGGTTCCCAAACTTTTTCAGTCCACCGCCTCCTTGGTGCTACAAACTCATCCTCAGTGCCCCCCACCCAGGGGTGGGATTCAAATTTCTTAACAACCGGTTCTGTGGGCATGGCCTAATTTGTGGGCATGGCTTGGTGGTCTTGTGGCCAGGTGACTGGCAAACCAAATATAAGTGGTCCTCACTTAATGGCCAGTTGCTTAGTATGTGTTCTAATTTATGACTGACCTCCCCAGAGCTACTTGACCTGTTTTTGGAGTTTTGACAGCCATGCACACACACACACACACACACACACACACACACCACTTCTAACCCTACTGAAGCAAGTGGTTGGACTAGATATCTCATTCACTTTCTCCTCCCTCCCTCCCTCCCTCCCTTTCTTTTCTTTTTCCTTTCTTTCTCTTGTCCTTCCTTCCATCCACCATCAACTTTGATCCTATCCGCCCTTTCTTTTTTCGCAATGACAACAACACCATGTACCTTTCTTTTCCAATCCCCATCTCAACCAGGCTTTTTCCACGGCACTCAATCCATTCCCGGCACTGCCCTTCCACTCCCTCTTTCATTGCAACAATATTTTTCTTTCTTTTCAACAACAGCTTTTCTTTCTCTCGTTTCCCTCTCTTTCGCTTTTTCTCCTCTTTTCTGCTTTCCCCCCCTCTCCTGTTTCGTCACATTTCCTTCAAATCCCCTCTTTCCTTTTGTCAATCAGCACTGTTCATGCATGTTTCAAGCTTTCTCCATCTTTCTTTTGCTTGCTGTTCATTCTTTCATATATAATATCTCAGCCCTCTTTTTCTCCTCTTTCTCTTCATTTTCCTCTTCTCTCCATCTCTCTCTCTTTCTCTCTCTCTATCCTTCCTTAACCTGATTACCTATTTTCTGTCCAGGCAGGCGTGGCCTAATCTGTCAAAGGCCTGGGCTAATCCTGCATCACTCCGTTTCCCCTTTCAGAGGCCCTGGCCCTTAATCTCCCCGTTTCCTCCCCCACAACCGCCTCTTTCATCATCCCACGGCTGTGACTTTACTTTCCTCCCATGGCAGGCTGCCAGGGAAGGAAAGCCAGGGTTGAGCCATTGTTGTTGCTGGGCTCCCTGCCAGCCCACATCACCCGTGTCATGAATGCCTGCAACCGCTGCGTGTTTTTGCTTTTGCTCTGCTTCTCCAATACACCGCTGTGGCTGCATTCTAGGCACCGGCCCCACAGGTCCACCCCATTGAGCCTGCTGCACCGGAGGGACTTGCCCAAGCAAGTCTGAGTGGAGTGGTGCAGCAGTCAATGGGGTGAGCCTGCATGGCCAGTGCCTAGAACGTGGCAGCAGCAGCACATTGGAGAAGCAAAGCAAAGCCAGAGGTTGGTAATTTTCACTGCAAAAAACCTCCAGACACCACATGGTTTTTTTGGTGCAGCTGGACTCCAGCTGCACCGAAAAAAACACACGGCATCTGGATGCTTTTTGCAGTGAAAATTACCAACCTCCGACTTTGCTTACTCCGTTTCTCCAATGCGCCGCTGTGGCCATCAGCGATTGTTGCGCAAGTGCATGATGTCACGCATGTGCAATAAGAACTGACTAGGCAGGGAATGGAGGAGCGGGCGGAGAGGAGCAAGGCCAGCCAGGGGCCCATTTTACTGGTTCTCCAAATTACCAGGAATGGTAATGAACCAGTAGAATCCCACCCCTGAATTGAGCCCTGCGAGGGGCCCACCACCAGTGCCCCCCTGCTGCCTCTTTTCTTACATTAAGTACAGAAGGAGAAAGGAAGATTAGTAGTCTATAAAAGTAGACTTAATTGATATGAAATGAAATGTATGCAGCATTATTATGGGAATTTCAGAAAGATATTCAACCAGTATTTATAAAAGCCAGATGACTGGATAGGTAATAAAATAGGTGATGCTTATTGAAGAGAAGGAATTATTCTTAAAATTTGCTAGCTGTGATTGAGAAAAGCCACGTGGACCCAGTCATAATAAAAAGAATCCTACTTTACTATTATGGTCAGGTTGATTAATTAAAAAAATAAAATGCCAGGTAGACTACAATAGTTTAATATTTCTAATTGGAATTCCAAAATCACTGCCATGAGACGGGTGGCTATATAAATTTGCTTATATAAATATATCAATAAATAGTCAGTAGCAAACTAGTCTACCATTCCCTCGCTCTGGTATTATAGGACCCAACTTAGTATTTCTTACAGAAAAAAAACTCCTTCTGTTTCAACAGAGGCTTTTTTAGAAGTGAGAAATTTAGGGCTTATAACTGTAGAGGAAAGTATGATGAACAGGATATCCTGCCTCCCTCCTATCATGTAATTTCCTATCTAAACAAAGAACACAAAATGATTTACACCCCTTAAGGTTAATTGGAATCATTTTCATATTTCCTTTCTAATTAGAAGAATCATTATAAATATTTTAAAGTTAAGGTTCATTCACTTTGAGATTGCAAAAGTAATCAGCATCTTTGTTAAGTGCCAATCTTCTACTTTCTGCGCACTTACTTCATCCCCATTTTTTTCAAACTCCTAAAACTGATCAACTGTTATCTTCAGTATAAATGGATATTTTGTATGAGCAATATAAGTGAATGATGTAGTAAATGCTATTGAATGAATCATAGTGTTAAGTATTTATTAATTCAAAGGAATAAAGAGGAGAAGGGGAAGGAGAAAGAGGAGAATGCTATGAAGCCTGTGGTATGCTGAGATAGGAAACTTACGTATAAACATCCAGTTCCTGAAAAAGGAAAATTATATTTTAATTGAAGTGTGCTTGGCAGTTCTTAGCATACTTATGTCAATATGATAAAAATATTATTTGGCTGAGTGGTTGATCAGTAATTCCCACATTGGCTGGGTTGTTAGGAGTCCACCTCAGAAAGCCAAACAAAGACCTGTGAGACGTAGCTTTGGGGATGGGTGTTGATGAAAAGGTTTCCTTGTATTATTTTCCCTACGTTTCCTGCTAGCCTCATCACTAAGGACTGTGCAGTGAGCCAAAAAATATTAAGTTGTGAATGTCTTTTGTTTCTTTTTAACTTATCTTAAAGAATTTTTCCTTTTATAACTTAAGCTCCTGGGTGGTAGTTTATAAAATGACAAGGAAAACCAGGATGATCTAGTGGGAACCAAAGCAGAATTCAGGCAGAAAGTAGGCAATTTGGTTACATAGCAATAAAAATAGGTCAGTGTAGATATTTTGAAATAAACAAAATAAAATATACAGTCCAATAGTATTATATTCAGTTGGTTTCAATTTTCATGTTCTGCTAAGCCAGAGTGTGCTTAAATAATAGACTTTTGAATCAATTACAGTTGGCTGGTTTCACACAATACATTAAGTTTCAAGTCCCAAAGAGATATGCAAGAGGGGAACCAATCTGTCCACAATTCTTTTGATAGGCTTTTGACAAGACTTTCTGCTACATTTCACATAGAAATACATGTCTATATACCAACACACAAACACATACAAATATACACATGTGCATATTATGTTTGTGTGTGTGTCAAGAAGCAATGGGTGGAAACTAATCAAGGAGAGAAGCAACTTGCAACTAAGGAGAAATTTCCTGACAGTTAGAACAATTAATCAGTAGAACAACTTGCCTCCAGAAGTTGTGAATAGTCCAACACTGGAAGTTTTAAAAAAAGATGTTCGATAACTATTTGCCTGAAGTGGTGTAGTTTCCTGCCTAGGCAGGAAGTTGGAGTAGAAGACCGCCAATGTCCCTTCCAACTCCGTTATTCTACTCTATTCCATTATCTAGAATTGAAGGTATCTCAGAGGTCATCTAGTCCAACGCCCTAGTAATTTCAGGCTCTGCTAAAGGATTTTAGTATACAGATTTTGCCTGAAGATCTCCAAAGAACATTTTACCTTTACAGCATCGACATCATTGTTTTTTCATGTTCTACTTCTGATATACTAGAACACCTTGATCAATTTTACAAATACAACTGTGAAGTATGGTCTCTTTTAGAGCTGTGGTGGCACAGTGGTTAATTGTTAATGCAGTATTGCAACCTTATTCTGCCAACTGCCAGGAGTTCAATTCTGACAGGCTCAAAGTTTATTCAGGGTTCCATCCTTCTGAGGTCAGTAAAATGAAGACCAAGATTGTTGGGAGAAATATGGTGATTCTGTAAACCACTTAGAGAGGGTTGAAAAGCACTATGAAGCAGTATATAATCCCAAGTGCTATTGCTATTGCTTTCATATGGACCTATGTTTATGCATTTACTTTCTTTCTTTTTTACTTTTTTTACTTTTTAAAGACAAACACTAACAAACACAAACATAAAACATCAACATAAAACCATCTTCCAAAATACAGTGTGTCAGTTGGTACATTTCTTTTGTGCAATGTCATAATATCAACAGTCTTACCCTTCCAAACATATATTCATATTACATAAGTCAACTATACATATTATATTGTATTATATTATATTATTATTATATCATTATTAGACTCAACTACAATTTCACATAGTTCTTATCGAGCAGATCTCAGTTTTAACCAATCTGAGAACATACAATTCATTTCATTATATTCAATTATATAATATCATTACATTATATTATCTTGCATATTATGCCATTCCTTTTTTATAACACATTTTACTTCTCTATTTTCTTATCTAATCATTGATAAAATAGATTCCAGATTTTGTAATATACTTTATCTTCTTGCTCTCCAATTGCTAATGTCAATTTACTCATTTCTGCTATGCATTTACTTTCTTATTCCCAGATATTTTCCCTGATAAATTTCATTCCAGTTAAGTTTCTTCAAGCCTGTCTTGATCCTTGTTAAGAGTTCGATTTCTGTTTCTCCTTTTATATTCTCATATTATTCTACATATTCTCCAAATATCACTCTCTAAAGCTCTTCATCAAGATAATTTATGTTGATGTAAAAGGTAAATAGCATAGAATACAATGTGGCATGTTTTGGATATCGAGGCTTTTATGAACATACTTATGAACATACTCCAGTGTCTTTCATCCAGTTATGAATCTAAATAATATGATCAGATGTCATTATCATGAAAGATGTTATAATGGGAAAAGAAGAAGAAGAAGAAGAAGAAGAAGAAGAAGAAGAAGAAGAAGAAGAAGAAGAAGAGAGGAGGAGGAGGAGGAGGAGGAGGAGGAGGAGGAGGAGGAGAATTTATTTGTAATGCATTTCACTTGTACTGATTATTGTTGGTTGTTGCATTCCATCTTAGTGCTGAGAAATTTATTGCTTCATAATCTCAAGGAACATGCCAACATAAACAGCAAACTGACAGGCTTGCTATTTCCCAGATCCTCCTTTCCTTTTTGAAGATAGGAAGATATGTCCTCCTCCAGTCCCTGGGGACATAGCCAGTAGTCCAGAAATTCTCAGTGATAACAGTCAATGGTTCTACAATCACCTCCACTAATATCTCCAATACCCTACAACGTAATTCATCTGGTCCTCAAAACTTGAATTAATTTAAATAGCTAAATGTCCTTTTACCTTCTACTTTTCTGTCCTGAGACATAAAATAAGACATAACACATTCTGCCTTCTCACCATCAGATGTGTCCATTATATTTCTCATCCCAACATACTTATAACATTTCCTTTTATTTCTCATGAGAGAGAGAAATCAGAGCAACTTTTATTGTTTTGGTCATCTCATCTCAACTCTGCTTTAGTCTTTCTGATATAGTCCCTACAATTTCTGTGACTTCCTTGATTTTTCTTTGCCTTTCATTTTCTAGATACATTCTTATTTGTGTTTTCATCCTTTTAGAAAGTTCAGATAGAAAGAAAGCATGCTGCAAAGTTCCGGGCAGTTCTGTTTGTCTCTTCTGCTACTTCTTTCATTTCTTAAACCAACCTGAGAATATGCAGTCCAGGTGTGAATTTACTGACAAAGAGACTGGTCCAGTTCAGCTCATGGCTAGTCCCTTTGGTCATTGCCCTGCTTCTTGCCTTTTTCATCTGTGCAGGGAAGAGAAGCCTAATTTGCTGGCTTCTGTGTGAATTATTCTACTTGTGTCTGCCATTTGTGTTTATGTCACTGTTCCCTTCCCACTGCTCTTCATGCCACTCCTTTATTTTCATAGATGGTTGCACACAAAAATGCCTTCATATCTCCCATCCCCAAATTATCTTTTTTGACACTAATGCAGACTCCATCCATCCTTCCATCCTGCCATCCTCCAATTCTCCTATAATTAATCTGACTTTTTTTACCTAATCTTTTTGTAGGTCCATTGTAATCTTATAGTAAGAAAGAACCAATAGATCAGTTCCATAGAAACAATGTAGCAAAATATTGTGATTTAAACATATTTTTAAAAACAGAAAAAGTAGGATGGACAGTGAGTGGAAAGCAAGAGAGCAGCTAGCCTGGACAGAAACTAAAAGTATGCTTATTGAGAGGTGCAGTGGTTGGGTGGAGTATAACATTCTAAATTAAGGATAGCTCATGGATTATAAAAAAAACAACAGCAGCTGTTGACTATCAGAGAATATAACTACCTGGTAAACCACGATAAAAGGATTTGAACAGGTGGCCTATTTGACTGCATAGGATGGGCTGGCTTCTCACTTTTCCATCTGATTTCTTTACAGCCCTCTCTAAGTGATTTACAAAGTCAGTCTATTGCCCCCAATAATCTGGGTCCCCATTTCACCAATCTCGGAAGGATGGAAGGCTGAGTTAACCTTGAGCTGGTGAGACTCAAACTGCCAAACTGCTGGTAGATGATCTGAATGAGGGAGCCAGTCTTTGTTTATCATTAACTTGTTGCTGGCCTTGAATATTGGCTCACCAGTACAGAAGCAGCAAGAGCAGAATAAGATTAGACAAGGGGCCTTTGACAGCAAACGCTGTGCCAAATAAATTGAAAAAAGGGAAAAGAAAAGCATAGCAATCAAGCTATTTCTACTAATAGAAATTTAAACTTTTTTTTTGTTAGATTATATTTGCATAATTTAGCATACAGTTATCCTACCCTGTTCTTTTAAATCATAGTAAATATATATCAAATCCCCTTTTATCACAGTTCGTTTAAATGAAAAGTATATTTATAAAAATGCTACAGGCTTTCTGATGTTTTAGAATATTGGATGTGAGACAGAACAAATGGAAAACTTCCCTGCTTGATTTTTTAATTATATTTCAAAGTAGCCTTTTTGGGAAGTATCTGCATCCACCTAAACTCCATGTGCTGCTTCAGACATAAGAGTAGCTACTGTGCTACTCTTAAAGGAAGGAAAAGGGATGCTGGATCAACTTTTGTATGTCTCACAAATTTAGGGTTGCTTTTAACAATCAGGAACACTATTGATCTAGTAATGGTAATCAGCAGAAATTATCAAAAAAAAGTATTAACATTTTACTGGGACATAGAAATTTTAGTGATATTTCAGACCAGGCTTTAAAGCAATTATTGAAGTTATTCAGAAGCAGAGAACCTGTGAAAATGTCTGTGCATTTTAATATGTTTGTCAGTTTCCATTTAACTGGTTTCAATGGAAGCATTTTGCAGTCATGATTTAAACAAAGAGTATCCAACTCTGACAATTTTAAGACTTGTGGACTTCAACTTCCATGACTGGCTGGGGAATTCTGGAAGTTGAAGTCCATAAGTCTTAAAGTTGCCAAGATTGGACACCCCTGATTTCAACAGTACTTCCTTGATCAACAGTTGACTCTTCTGTATAAAAATATAATAACATATTTTTAAAAGCATAGCTCTACTTCCATTTCATAATCCAAATGTCATCCCAAATCACCTTGCTTATATGGACTACCATTTCTTCTTTTTACTCTTCAGGGAAACCATATAAAGGAAAAATCCACATCAAAATAATTTGAGGGAAATATTTTTTCCTCTGAAATCACATTTTCTCTATGAATGTTCTGTTTAATATCCACATTCTCAATTATCTACTTATATTTTGTTCTATTAGTCATAAGGAAAGAAAACTGTAGAATTAAATCCTTATGTAAAAGAAGTATGTGGTCCTGGTATTGCCATTACTTTTAATTGTTATATTGGCTTTGCTTCAAATGTCTAAGTTTTAGTAATCATTGTATTAAAAGGAAAAAACACACACACTGGGAAAGTGTTTAATTAGTGTTGATTATTTTGGGTTTTCCACATCTGACAGTCATTAAATGGACATATATTTTGTTGAATTTGGTGCCAAAATAAACTTAACTGAAGCGGATGCTAATTCTCACCAGATTCAATTCATCTACTGAGAGGATTGCATAGTAAATTTCTCATTGTAACTTTCAGTAAGGTATCATAAGGTACCTACATATTAGTTGAATTGAAGAAATTTTAAATGAACAAGAAAAAGCACCAATTTTGGAACCAATATCTCACCAAAAGAAGACACCCAAGTGAATTGTAAACAAAACCATCCAAAGGTGCTTAAAAATCAAGCAAAACAAAAGTCAAAATAAATAGACAGAAAGTGTTTTAGCTATGCTTATGCTTAGTTATAGACATGGGTTAGACATGGGTTAAGGATCCCATAACTGCCAGTCCAGACTGAATCTACAATTATTGTCTTTATGTTTTCTTTAATGTCCTCTGTCTTTTTCCTTTCTTATTTCATATTATAAATGCTTTTTCATATGATATATAGGAAGATGAGATGAGTCTTGTTCATTAATCAATTTAAATAATTATTGTCCCTTGCCTCAAATTTCTTCAAAACTTTAACAAACCTCTTTTGTAAATGCAGCAAGAAGAAATTATTCCAACTTCTCTCTAGGATTGGTATTTTAATTTTATTCTTTATGTTTAAAATTTCATGTGATGGTAGATAGATGATACATGAAAGATATAGATGATAGAGAGAGAGAGAGAGAGAGAGAGAGAGAGAGAGAGATAGTTGATAGATGATGATAGAGATAATAGCAGTAGATATGATAGAGATAGGGAGGGAAATACATGTCCATCCAGTAAGAAATTCTTTTTCACATTGTTCTCTATATTTAAGTCAGATAAGTTTTATTCCAAATCTTTTTATGTAATAGCTTATTCTGGGAACAGATTGTTTAGAAGAATACACAAACGGTCATCTTGTTATAACTCCAATGTTGAAAATTCATCAAAATGCATTATTTGATAAAAAATAATTTCAAAGTTAATATTTAAAATCAAATATTTCCACATTTTCTGGGCTCTTAATCCATTTAAAACTTTCTGTAGCTAAAACCTTGTCTTGCTTCTTGCTCCTTATTTTCAGTCCTTACAGTTTATAAAGATATGGTTTCTTTTTCTTATATTAAGGATTGAAAGCAGTCAGGCTGTTTCCAACTATATCATTTAAACTTCTGTAAAGCAATTAATAGGCACTTTCCTAAAGTCATTAACAAAGGAAGTACAAACTTTGTGTCCTTTCAAATCTCTGTCTGCGGGTAAGGGAAGACAGTAAATTTCCTCATATCCAAGTTTCCCACCCTGTGAAAACTACTGCCTTGCAGTCTTCTCACAAGGAACAAGTGTATGGAGAACAACAGGGGCGATCTCACATCCTCCCTTTCTTCACAAAGGGTCAAAGAAGCTGATCTGCTCTTTGGCTCTTGTTTTTAGCTCTAATCTTCAGCTCTGCATTCATGGACACACTTCAGTCCACCATCTTCCTGAGGAAGTATTTTGTGCAATAAATGCTGATTTTAAAAATGCAAGAAATATAATTCATCAATATTTATTTGGGTTTTTAAAATATCTACAATATGACATTGTTAAGGCCTGGCATGTGACAGAGAATTTCTACATAGCTGCCAAGAGGTAACTTATGCATCCCATCCCATTCCATCATCACATAGATTACAGGGATCATTGCCATAAGTGTATATTACAGGCCACCCAACCAATCAGAAGAAATAGATGACCTCTTTGCCAACCAGTTAACAAATGTATTACAATAGTAATGGGAGACTTTAACTATCCAGATATCAACTGGAAGACCTGGAAGACTGGAAGACCAACTCTGTAGCGAGTGGGATATCAAATAGATTCCTAATCACCCTAACCAACAACTTTATCATTCAAAAGATAGAGGGGGGAACTAGAAGTAAAGCTATACTGGACCTAATTCTTACTAATAGAGAAGAAGTGATAGAGGAAGTAGAAGTTGCTGGAACCTGGGGTGAAAGTGACCATGTCATACTGGAATTCAATATAATGCAAACAGAAGCAATAAAATATAATTCAACCAGTGTGTAAGGCCTTGCATCTCCTCTCCGCGCAATAGCGCTTAGATTTATATACCGCTTTATAGTACTTTACAACTCTCTCTAAGCGGTTTACAACATCAGCATATTGCCCCCCGAAATTTGGGTCCTCATATTACCCACTTCAGAAGGATGGAAGCCTGAGTCAACCTTGAGCCTGGTGAGAATCGATCTGCTAAATTGCAGGCATCCAGCAGTCAGTAGAAGTAGCCTGCAGTACTACACTCCAACCACTGCGCCACCATGGCTAAAGAAAGTAGAACTCTAGAAACAATTGGTATTTTAAAAGGAAACTTTTATTGAGGGAAAGTGATAGCAAGACAAAGAAAGCAGGTCCTCACCACCAGAATGGCTGTATCCTTATAGGGATCTATGGGACCTGACACAGTATCTTAAACTTTAAAAGAGCTGATCTTAATAAACTGAGAGAAAGTGTAGGAAAGATTCCATGGATGAAAATCCTAAAGGGGAAAACAACTCAAGAAGCCTGGGAAACTCTGAAAAATGTGATCATAAAAGCCCAGTCCAGGACAATACCACTGAAAAAGAAAAACAAGAAATTCAAAAAGAAACCAGGATGGCTGCACAAAGATCTCTCTGACACACTGAAAGACAAAAAGGACAAGCACAAAAAATGGAAAAAAGGAAACATAACTATGGCTGATTATCAGCAGATAGCCAGAACATGCAAAGGTGAAGTCAGGAAAACAAAGGCTCAGATTGAACTAAGGCTTGTTACAAAAGTCAAAGATAATTTAAAAAGTTTCTTTCAACATATTAATACAACCCAGAGTTCTGAAGGAGCTGGCAGAGGTTATGTCACAACCTCTGTACCATTTCTTTCAAAAACCCTAGAGCACTGGGGAAGTACCTGAAAATTGGAAAAGGGCTGATGTAGTTTCCATCTTCAAGAAAGGTAAAAAAAACAGACCCAGGAAACTATAGATCGATCAGTCTAATATCAATACCTGGGAAGATCCTGGAAAAGATAATGAAAAACGATATGTAAACAACTGGAAGCAAATCAAGTTAAAGTTATAAAGCAAATAGTAGCCAGGATGGGTTTGTTAAAAACAGATCATGTCAAACCAATCTTATTTCATTCTTTGATAAAGTCACTAAATTAACAGACTGGCAAAATGCTATTGGACATAGTATACTCAGATTTCAGTAAGGCTTTTAAAAAAGTAGACCACAATCTACTTCTTGGTAAACTAGAAAAATGTGGAATATACAACATCACCACCAGATGGATTTGTAGCTGGCTGACAAACCGGACTCAACAAGTAGTCCTTAATGGTACTACATCCACATAGAGAAACATAAGCAGTGGGGTACCACAAGGCTCTGTCGTAGGCACAGTATTCTTTAATATCTTGACTTAGATGATGGAATAGAAGGGGAACTCATCAAATTTGCAGATGATACTAAACTGGCAGGAATAGCCAACACCCCAGAAGACAAGCTCAGGATCCAAAAAGATCTTGACAAACTTGAACAATGGGCCTTAGCCAACAAAATGAAAGTTAATGTGGAGAAAAGCAAAGTTTCACATTTAGGCAGGAAAACTCAAAGGTATAAGTACATGTTATATGAGACCTGGATCAAAAGCAGTAACTGTGAGAGGGACCTTGGAGTCCTAGTGGGTGATCACTTGAATATATATGTATGTATGTATGTATGTATGTATTTATTTATTTGATTAGTCAATTGCTTACAAGATAATAGGTATAAGTATAAACATAGTTATAAATACATGGATACATATAAGAAAATAAAAGAAACAATAGGACAGGGACAGTAGGCACTTTGGTGCGCTTATGCACACCCCCTACAGACCTCTTAGGAAAGGGGTGTGGTCAATAGTAGACAGTCTAAGGTTAAAGTTTTTGGGGTTTGGGCAACAAACCACAGAGTCAGGTAGAGTATTCCAGATATTGACCATTCTGTTGCTGAAGTCGTATTTCCTGCAATCAAGTTTGGTGCGGTTAACCATGAGTTTGTATCTATTGTGTGCTTTTATATTGTTATGGTTGAAGCTGAAGTATTCATTGACAGGTAGGACATTGCAATGTATGATTTTATATACTATTCTTAGACAGACCGAAGACGGCATAGTTCTAGGTTTTCTAGGTCTAGAACCTCAAGTCTGGTGGCATAAGGTATTCTGCAATGAGTAGAGGAGTGGAGAACTCTTCTTGTGAAATATTTCTGGACTTTCTCAACTGTGTTAATATCAGATACATAATGTGGGTTCCAGACTGGTGAGCTGTATTCAAGTATTGGTCTAGCAAATGTTTTGTATGCTCTAGTTAGTAGTGTGATATTACCAGAGAAAAAGCTATGTAGGATTAGGTTAACAACTCTTAATGCTTTTTTGACTATGTAGTTACAGTGGGCTCTAGCACTTAGATCATTTGAGATGAGTACTCCAAGGTCCTTGACAGAGTTTGGATCATCAACAAGGTCTTGACTATTCAGCTTGTATTTTATTTTCTGATTTTTTTTTGCCAGTATGTAAGACAGAGCATTTATTTGTTGAGATTTGAAGTTGCCATTTGTTTGAACATTCTGATATATAGTCAAGGTCTTTTTGAAGGGTGGCAGAATTATCTGTGGTGTTGAATAGCTTTACATCATCAGCGAAGAGAACGCAATTGCTCTTAATATGATCACAGAGATCATTTATGTAGAGTATGAAGAGAGTTGGACCTAGAACACTGACCTGAGGGACATCACTGTTAACAGGTACAGAATTTGATAGGACGTTTCCAATTTTGACCATTTGTTGTCTGTTTGACAGGAATGCTTCTATCCAGTTATGCAGGTGCCCAGAGATACCATAAGATTTTAGTTTTAATAGTAGTTTGTCATGTACCACTGAATCAAAGGCTTTACAGAAGTCTATGTAGATTGTGTCTATTGTTTTGCACTGATCGAGTTGTGTAGTCCATATGTTTTTGCAGTGTAAGAGTTGCAGATTACAGGATAGTTTTTTTCTGAAACCAAATTGTTTGTTAGTGAAACCAAATTGTTTGTTATGAGCCAGCAGTGTGCAGCAGCAGCCAAAATGCTAACACAATCCTGTATTGTATATACAGAGGCATAGAATCAAGATAACATGAAATTTTAGTGCCACTTTATAAAATCCTAGTAAGACCACACCTGGAACACTGCAGCCAATTTTGGTCACTATACTACAAAAAAGATGGTGTGACTTGGAAAAAAGTTCAAAGAAGAGCAACTAAGATGATCAAGGCCTTGGAAACTAGACCTTATGAAGAACAGCTGCAAGTTTTGGGTTCGGCTAGTCTAAAGAAAAGAAGTATGGGTGACATGATAGCAATATTCTAGTATCTGCGGGGCTGCCACAAAGAAGAGAGAGTCAAATTATTGTCCAAAGCACCAGAGGACAGGACAAGAAATAATGGTTGGAAACTAATCAAAGAGAAGCAACCTGGAATTAAGGAGAAACTCCCTAACAGTGAGGACAATTATCCAGTGGAACACCTTGCCTTCAGAAATCGTGAGCACTCCATCACTGGAGGTTTTTAAGAAGAGACTAGACAGTCACTTGTCTGCAATGGTATAAGTTTTCCTGCTTGAGGTTCTCCCAGATCTTGTGTTAAGATAAATGGAGCCTCTTTCTGGATGTGTTTTTGTCATAATTTTGTATCGAGCAACTGGATCACATCTGTCTTTGTTTTGTATTTTACTTTCATTGTATATTTGGTTTCGTAGTTTATTATATTGTGAGCTACTCAGAGTTGGTTTTGAATTCGATGGCACCTCAATTCATTGATTAATTGAAAAGTATATTATCAAAACAGCTTCTATTACTACTACTACTAATGTATGCTTATTGGGACAGTTGCCTAAAAGTTTCATTCCATTATTGTAATTGGACTAGGAACCAAGACAATTTTTTGTTCTGGTAGGAAAAATATTGAAATGAAACTTGAAAAGAAAAAGAAAAGGCAATGCTGTGTTGTCATAGCTACAAGAAAGCATGGCCTAGTCTACTAAGCTTATGTTTCAGAAGTGGAGCTGTTCTTCATGTCATTCTAAACCATTTATTTTAAAGGTATACATTCTTCAAGAAAGAAATCAATACACAATACATGCTTCATAGACATAGACTTCATGATTGTTGAATACTTTCAATCTGTAGAAAATCAGGTAGAATACTTACAAGAATTATCAAATATTGTAATTCTTCCCAGCAGGACTGGCCTTGCAATCAGGAGAAGGAGATGGCTTCTTCAGCAGCTGACTGGGGAGAGCAAATAGAAACTTACTATTGTAAGAGATGTTTGTGGGAGTTTCTGACAAATGTCCTGCAGTAAATTCCTTGACCTCAGATAATATACTCAGATAAACTTTAACTTAAAATTGAGATAAATTTCCTGCCCCACCTCAGGCAGGAATTATTCATGCACTTATATTCTATGTATCTTCTCTTTTTACCCTGAAAAACCTCTATTATGTCTCCCCCACCTCCACATTCTGTCTACTGATGTTGGCTGCATCTCTAAGATGAGCAGCAATATTCATCTGGAAGCTGCACTGTAACTTCCTGACGGCTTCAGGGATTTTGGCCAGAAACTATGTAACATCACTGAAAAGGTTTGGGATGGAGACAATAGATAGATAGATAGATAGATAGATAGATAGATAGATAGATAGATAGATAGATAGATGGGTGGGTGGGTGGGTGGATGGGTGGATGGAGGGAGGGAGGAAGAGAGGGAGAGAGGGAGAGAGGGAGAGGGAGAAGGGGGGAGAGAGATGATAGAAAGATCAACCATTAAAATAATATTAGAAAGACTTTGGTATAAACAATTTAAAAAAAACTTACATCTTTCAAAAATTCTTCAAGTTCGAGTCCTGCCAATCACTTCAGGTTCCTGTGTCTTAGCCCATGTTTGGGGACAAACATGAAAACACTTCATTAGCTTCCTCATACAGACCTGTTAAAATACAGGTTTTTTTTTTAAAAGAAAAGACAATGCTTGTTTTTAGAAAGAAGTCTAATTGTGTGAAAATAATTGATTACTTATTGGCTGGCTTCCTAGGTGAAAGGGAAGCACTCAGAATGTGGTCAGCCTGCAGGGAGCAAGAGCAAGAGCAAGACAGTCACCAGGGATGCCAGACCTCGCACATTCACTGCCTCCTGTACGTGCTCCCAAAGGGAGTGCCCACCTGGCCAGGGATGGATTGGGGCAGAGGCACTAGAGGCCGGCCCCTCGCTGTCTCCAGGACAGCCCTGCAGGCTGGATCTAAGGCTGACCATGTTCTGGCCCGGGTGGCTGCCATGAAGTTTTTCTAAAACAGTGCATAGTAGAGTTCCAGCAGCCTTGCCTAATGTCCATGCAGCCCATGAGCGCTTCCCTTTTATTGGGATGGCCCGTATCCCACCTCCCACCCTTCTGTGGGAAAGCCATGGCCACTGGCAGTGCTGCCACTCTCTCCCCCTCCCCTCATCCGTTCCTGGGCACAGAAGGAGGGAAGGGAGGAAGGATGGAAGGAAGGAAGGAGATGGGAATAAGAAGGAAGGAGGGAGGGTAAGGGGGAGGAAGGAAGGAGAGAGAGGGAAGGTCTGAAGGAAGTTCTGCCTTTGCACTTGGCGACCAGCAGTCCTGCTGCCCTTTTACCATCCCCTTCTCCCCTCCTACTAGCCTCTCCTGGTCTTCTCCCAAGCTATCTCTGAAAATGCTTTGAATTACAAAGCTGGGTCTGCTCACATGGAGAGGGAGTGGGCCTCCCTCTGACCCATGCACTTTGCCCTACCACACTCACCAGAAGCAACCTGGCCAAAGAGACCGAGCACAGCAGCAACCTCAAGGAGGAGATAAGTGCATTGGGGCACCACTCGGGGAAGTGGGACTGGACTGGGCTGGGCTGGCTGCAGGATCCTGGTACCCTGGGAGCTCGAGGTCCAGGCTGGGCATTTGCCTTCTGCTGCCCAGGGTTCTGGGCAGCCCATGCTGCTGTCCAGAGGTCCTCTACGTGGTCTGAGATGGTAAGGCTGCTCTGGTGGACAAGGCTTTGGTGCTTGCCATGGTCTCACTTTCGTCCACTGGAGACCACCAGATCCCCCCTTCGAGCCTTGCCTGGCCCCCCCACAGGCGGCAGAAGGCAACACTGCTGCAGGTGGAAGCATGGAGAGAAAGTTTGCAGGAAGCCGTTTCTTCCGAGTCCAACTTCTGCCTTGACAGATATCTGGAGTGGAGGAGGGGATGGTGGAAGCTGCATTAAGGACACTACCCCAACAAGCTATCCTCCTTCCCACACACTATTGGAAACTGGGTTGTCCTTTCGAGAAGGGCCAGCCTCCCTCGTGGAGGACCAGGAAGTGCTGCTCTCCAGCCGACTCCTCTTTCTCTCCAGAGATCTGTCAAAGCCAGAAGTTGGACTCAGAGGAACCTGCTTAATGCAAACTTTCTCCTCCACACTTCCACATGCAGCAGTGTCATCCTCCGCCTGCTGCTTTGCTGGGAGGGGCACCGGACAGGGAAATGCCAGCAATGTCTGGGATTGGAAGAAGAAAGTCTCCTTTGGCATGCTGTGCACATGCACACACATACACACATACACCCCTATTCCACCACTGCCAATCATGCTTGGACTTGGGGAGAAGGCCCTCTCCTTTCTCTGAATAAAAGTCCCCAAACTTAAAATGCGGTGTGTGTGTGTGTGTGTGTGTGCCTGTATTTGTGTGTCTGTGTGTGCGCACATGATTGGCTGCCAGAAGTTTGGGGAGGCAAGGAGCTTGTAGATTGTTCCCATGTCCGAGTTATCCAGTGCAACTTATTCCATACCAACCCAGCTGTCCTGAGTCAGCCATGCCCAGAGAGCAGTGTCATTCCAGCCACGTTCACTCAGCCATGGCCACCTAATCACAGAGAGCCGGGTGTGACCACCCAGCCACGCCTACCCAGCCATGCCCACCTACCACTGTGAGTTGTCATAGTCTTACATGCAACTGGCTCTTTGAGGGCAACCATAATGCTGATGCAGCCCTCAATGAATTTGAATTTGACACTCCTGTTCTATGTTCTAAATGCAATGCAGGATACTGTATGAAACGAAAAAATTCTGGAAGACAGATGGAAGAGCACAAGTAAAGCAAGATAAATACTTGGGTTGCTTCCTCCTCCTTCTCTTCCTCCCCCTCCTTCTCTTCTTTCTTGCTTAGTTTGAATTCTGTGTCCCTAAGATGGAGTCTGCAGGCATCTATGCAATATGCCTGAATTTTATTTTGTTTCTGAGATTCCTTTAGTTCAAAACAATGAATGGAAATAAGCATGATGCCAAGAAAAGTGTCACCCTCTAACATTACTTTTATTTCCAAATATGGATTTGGGCTTTATATGGGCTGCATACACATGCTTGGAAATTGAAATGTGGCCAGCTCTCACTCAGTGCTTAGTTTGGAAATCTGCCAGAAGAAAGACTGAGGTGATGAAGCATCTTTGGGTGCCGAATGGAGTTGCAGGAAAGTTGCAGGTTGCCCTTGGAAGACCAGTAGTCCTCCTTGAAAAGTAAAACCTCTCCTTTGTATTTAGTTGGTTTACACCTAGAGTGTAACATTTGACCTCAATAACCTCTTTGTTCATCTGCCCCAGGAAGGACAGACAGCAATGCTACTTGGGAGTGATAGTGATTATACTGTGCTCTGTCATTCTGTCGCTCTCAACTGAACTTCAGCAGCTACTTATCTCCTGGTTCTTTTAAGTGCAGGCACTGGAGAAGGAACTTCTATTTCCTCAGTCATTTTCCTTAGCTTATTGTTGTTCCAAAACCAATTACAGAATATTCTGCAAAAATTATGAATTCTATTGTACAAAACACATCCTTGCGTGCAAGACAAATTTTCCTGAAACCTTAATAGCAGCCCATTAATTATGGATTAATTGACATAGATAGGAAGAGAGTTTCTATCCACTTGTCCTGTAATCATCTTTCTTCCTTTGTTGAAGAAAATTCTGATCAGTGCATAGGGGATTGTCCTGAATTATGTGAGAGAGGATATTGGGGAGGAGGAAAGGAGGCTGGGAAACTTGCTTTCCATTTACTTCTTTAAGTTACCGGTAGTTTAGAAAAAAGAATTCTTATCCTCTTTTCTTCCAGTTCTGAGAGGCATATTGTGCCTATATTGTTTTCTCCCTGCTGCTATTAGCAGCTGGAGATTAAGGGACTGGATCAAGAAAATGCCATAGGGGAAAATGGTTAATCCCTTTCTCTCATGCTTGGATCCAAGTACTAATAAAGACCCACAACTTCTTTTTAATACTAGACAAAAGCTATTCTATAAAGGCAATAGTTATTATTGTTTTTAATCAAAAATGGCAATAGATTGAATAATGATTATAGGCAGAAATACACTGTAATGTCAAAATAAAAGGCCTTGCACTTTATAATTACAATTTTGCCAGCAAATGTGCTTAGCATGGTCTGCATTTAATCATAAGGCTGTATAGAAATTACCAAGAACTAATTTATCTTATTAAACTACAGAAAGAAACTTTCAATAATTGTGGAACAAGTTGGGGAGGGGAGATTTCTTTGTCTGTATTGTAAATTACCATTCATATTACTATTCAGTTTCTTTTGTACATAGCAGTCTTTCAAAGGTTTATCTACAGAAATGTTCTGAGATGTCCAGGATGCAATGAAAACTTTTTAAACACATTTTTTTACTTCCTCCATCACACTCAATCTAATAGACAAGCTATTATGAAAGGAATGGTTGCATATTTTGATATGTTTCAGTTTTGCAGTCACCTATTACTTCTCTAAAATAGCCAGAATTAACAACTCCTTTAGGCCTTTCATCAGGTGGAATTCCTGCTGTTTTCCTTGGACTCAAATTCAAAAGGCATCATTTGGCATGCAACCCATGAATAATATTTGCTAATCCATCAATATGACAACACAAATGAAACTGAAACCCTACTGTCTTCTCTATGGCTCAGTGGTACAATAGTATTTACAGATTAAAAGCAGCTTATACTTCACTAGCTCTCAAAGTTTATTCTTTTTTCCTGAAAAGGAGAAATAGAACCTCTCATTCATTTGTCAAGAACTAATGACTTGAAAAAAAAATCAGAAAATTGAAGATTTAATGAATACCATTCAAGTTCACCATGGCGAATATTTACAGAACTAGACTGAATCCTTAAATGTTACCAAAACTCATTTAAACTTATTAAAAGATGGTAAAAATTATGTGCAAATGATTTCATCCATAATGAATAGGCAAGAGTGACCATAATACTATTATGTTTAGATAAATGCAAATTGGAAATTACCAGCTAGCACCAACACATTCCCCTTTGGTTACAAAAGAAGAATTTTCTGGACACACACAAACCCAAGATGGCTGCTGAACATTATGAATTTTTCTCTTTCCTGCTAACTATGATTTTGCTGTCAGAGCTGGTTCTCTGTCAGTGCTGCTCCCTGGATTAGAATGGGAGCATTTATGAATGACCCAGATGACTTTTGAATGGCCGTGGACCCATCTGGGAAGGGGAATCTTGAATGTTCCTTTGGGAGTCGTCAGAAAGTAGAGCATCCATGTTCCTTTCAGCATTTCATTTTCTAAGCATGCCTGAGTATTAACTTTCACTTTTTGAATTTCTTGAACTTTCACTATTGAATTTGAAGTTGATTGGCTGCTTGAATGCTGATGTACTTTAACCCCTTGCTGCATTTAACTGGATTTTTTTTTCCTCTTCCTTTTGATTTATGTTGTTGTTTTGAATAAATTTTGCTTTTTATATGGAAATACAGCATGTCCTTGGATGGTAAAGTGCTTTTATTTGATTTACATCAATATTAGACTTTCACCACAGGTTATTTGTACTTTATTAACTTGCAAAATATTTGGAACTTATCTTTTTATTTTTACTTTAACTTTGGATCTGCATAACCAGAAAATATCTTCCTTGTTCCTTTAATTTATATCTTAACTTTGCTTTAGTATTCTTTGTTTCCTGACTAACTTACACATAGCAACAGTGGATTGAATTGCAAATAAACAGAGCTGGCTGAAAAGGCTGGTAACATACAGTCTTTAATTGAAAGCTTCTTTAAAAAGTTTGATGAAATGGTAATGGCTATGGAAAATATTCAGAGGATTGGTACTGACCAACTTAATTTCTGCTCTGAGCAAATTAGTGAAAACAGTATTTTTTAAAAATTAACTATAAGGAAACAAACTTTCCTGAAAGAAAGTCAGCATGAATTCTGCAAAGATGAATCATACTTCACCAATTTTTTGGAATTCTTTGAGAGTGACAAGAAGTATATTGATGGGAATGAATTGTATATTTGGACTTCCAAAATCTTTGTTATAATTTCTCTTCAAAGATATAACTTAATAGCCATGGGATGAGATCACCTGTCTTTTTACGGACTGCAAGCTGGTAAAAAAGGAGAAAGTAAGACACAGCAATTAATGAGTACTTTTCTCAAGGAATAGAAGTCCCACAAGGATTTGTGTTGAGATAGATTATTTTTAACTTGTTCATAAATGACATTGAGAAGGATAAGCAACAAGCCACTCAGATTTGCCAGTAAAACCAAAGTATTCAGGTGACATAAACTGAAACTAACCATAAAGAATTATAGAAGGATCTTTTTATGCTGGTAAATCATCAAGCAATGACAGATTTGGTTCAGCTCTGGTCAATGTAACAGTGGGCACCAAGGCAAAAAAGTCTCAGTCTACTACAGCTTGATCTGCCTGTGTTCATCACTAAGAAAAAGGTGATGGAGTCATAAGGGATGCCTGATGTCAACATCAGTTCAGTGTCTATCAATCATGAAAAATGCAAGCTCTTTTCTCATTAGGAAACCAATAGGGAAAATTCCAAAAGAGAAGAAGCAGCATTGTAATGTCTTAGTCTGCATCTATAGTATTATATATTGGTAACTTTTGAAAAGAATTTTAATCAAGCTGAAAAAAGTGACAGAGTATATTGCAATGCTGAGTAGTCTAACAATGGGGCACAACAAGAGACTGCCTTGTGGATTTTAGGGCATGTCTAGAACTTGCTTACATTAGGGCCTCTTTATCTCATTCTTTGTAGCTCATGGAAGGTAATTTGTTGTTCTGTCAAGATTACCACCAACACTACTTAGGACAAACAAGACATCAATCACAGCAAAGAGTCAAGGAGCACATAACTTCAGGAAAGAAGCAAGATCAGGAATACCTAACAGCCACTCATGACCTCAAATGAACTATCTCTTTGACTGGGATAATACAGAAATACAGTCAAACAAATGCAGAATAGGCAGAGAATTCCTGGAAGATCAGCACTCAGATAAAGGCACCATTAAGAGAACAGTTGAATTGGGTTCAATTTTAACCAATCAGATACAATATCCAAGCCATTCATATCAGATTGGCAAGGCAATCTGATATGAACAGAACTACAAAAACAACACCACATGCAGTCACCATTCAATGGACACTTCCCAAAAAAGCATCTAGGCACCAGCCAACCCCACAAAACTGAAACATGGCCAGATTATAAATGTGATGAGACAACTCCAATTTCTGGTCCATTGGTCTGGTGAAACTTTGGTAGAACATATAAGGAAACCCCTGCAGCAGTCATGACATTTAGGTGTAGATCTTTTTGCCTCCAGGGAACCCCAAAGAAAGTATGCATTTTTTTTCAAACAGCAAAAAATTAGCCTATGAAATCATTATCACAAGTGCTATATGATAACTTGAATGGCTTTACACAGTAACATAATTTCCTGGAGAGCAGATCTATTAAGAGATACCAGTTTTGAAGTTTTAGTTAAACCTCCCTGTTGGAAGTGAATACAAATAAGTGAAAAGGAGTGGAAAAAGTCTCTCTATCTCTCTGTCTCTCCCTCCCTCCCTCCTCCCTCCTTCCCTTCCTCTCTCTCTTCAGAATAACAGGCTTTTCCTCCTATGTTTTTATGGTAGCAAGTTTGTCATATAATGGATAAATCAGTTATTATTGAAGTGCACTGCTGAGTAGAAATTCCACATGAATAGTTTATACCAATAATTTGCATCATATGTCTTTTGGTGCTTCATTATTCTTGGGTTTTTGTGTCCTGGATAAAAAATAAGAAAAAAATTAAATATATGATTTAGATGGAAAAAAGGATAAACTACTTTATATCTCTGTACTCCTGCTAAAGTGGCAAAATATATTGCTTTAATTAGCTTGTCTCCTCTTGGCTGTATTTGAACACTGCCATCTACCTTTGAGAAATAAAAGGTCACTTGAGTAGTATAAAATGTAATCCAGTAACCTTAAATGTAAAAAACTTGCATGTAAATGCATTTGTTTCTATAAGCAGGTTAGCATGTAGACAGATAAAAGATAGATTGAGTGATAGAGAAGAGAGTCAGAAGGCTCCCGGAGGAACTGTAACTGCTTCTCTACATTTCAACAAATTAGTTATCAAAGTTTGCAGGTTTGTGTGGTTTTTTTAAACCTTATGTTGATTGATTGACTGAGTGCCATCAAGTCAGTGTCAACTCTTAGTGACATCATAGATAGTTTTTCTCCATAATTATCTGTCCCTAATCTGGCTTTTCAGGTTTTCTAATGGGGCACCCCATTGACTCTGTCAACTTTAAAATGTATCAACTCATTTCTTTTTACCAATTGATAAAAAAGTGGTAGCTGACCATTCAGTTGACAAAAAATATTTATTAACCATGTATTTGGTTATCATAATATTTATGAGAATCACCATCTCACTTTCAGTATTCTTTGCAACTCTTTGCAGCTTGTCTTTGATAACACTGGCAGGTGCAGATTCCAGATGATGTAACTCAAAGTTGTTAGATCTTGCATAACTGTTTCTTAGTGATGATTTGGGATTCCTCTACCTAACTTTCAAAGGAAAATGAGCAGTTCAAACCTAGGAACCAACATATAACTTTTATGCTTATTGTCTTCCTTTCAAGAAGATACCTGGATAGAAAAAAGCCCTCTCTTTTTTTGCAGATTCCATTAAACATTTGAAACACCAAGACAAGATTAACTGATAAGTTGGTGGAATTTTTTCACTTGGTCCTTCAGTCACATCATATCTAATGTCAGGCAATAAAATTAATCTTTACATTAATGTATGCACATCAGTGGTCAATTGTAACAGCAGCGGTCAGACAAAAAGATTAACAGAAAGTTCTGGAAAAAATAGGATAGAATGGACAATATGGAAAGAAGTTTTAAAAATTGCAAATAAAAATGGCAGACTTCTTCATCCAAGCATAAGTCTGTAACTAATTACTGTAGCAATCTGAATCTGGATATGACAGTGTTGGAAAAGTGTTTCTGACTCCAACATTTTTGCCAAGTAATATACCAGTAATAAATGTGGTTGGTTGGTTATGAATGACAACTTATCATTCCAACTACTTTTCAATTAACATAAAACCAGTGGTTTTATTATTTCATTAGGATTTTAATCTTCTTTTATCCTAATTTTTACCATGGAATAGCTCAATTGTTTCAAATAAACTTTCAGATAAATATAAAAAGTGTATGTAAAACTGAATATAACTTACACTATATCTTTAAATATATATAGTGTTACTAAGTTCCATGGAAACCTTGCAATTTACTTCCAAGTAAACATTAATAAATTCTAAATTGAAAACTTTTCTACCCAGATATTTAGCATAAATCCAGATAGTAGTCTCCTTTGGTTTAGGACTGCAATAAATACATTGCACAGTTCTGTATTGGGTATATAAGTAACAAACAATTTCTTAGCACTCCCTAAAATTAAATCAGTATAAATCAGTAGCAGTGATACAGGATTTTGACATTCAGTTATTAGTATTTTTACTTTTACTCTGAACCACTGTTGTTAGATTTCGATCATTAAATAAGTTCATGCCATGCCTTGCCTAGAAAACCTCCAATATTGTTACTATAGCTAGATTATTTAACCTTAAAAAAATAAATAAAAACAAATTATTTAACTCTCTAATATTATGGTATATCACTAAAAGGCGGACAAACGTGATAAAGGCTGATGTAATCAGTTGTGAATTACAGAATCATTATGGAAATCTATCTTATTTGGCAAGAAAACAATTGAACAATTAATTTTTAGCTGTCTTAGATCCCAGTAAAAACAATATTACTGATTTATTTAGTACAGAGAGGAACCTGCCCCACTGTATATCGAGGGGGGCTGTGTGGAGAGGGTTTCCTCTTTTAAATTCTTGGGAGTGTTTATTAGCCAAAATCTCACCTGGAAATACAACACGTCCCTGATGGTTAGAAAGGCCCAACAGAGACTTCATTTTCTTATAGTACTGTGGAAAAACCAGATGGAACAATGGCTGATGACTTTTTTCTATCGGTCCATGATAAAAAGTATCCTCACATACTGTATAACAGTAAGGTACGCTGGTTTAACAGCTGCAGAAAGGAAGGCACTACACCTAGTGATCAATTCAGCAGAAGAAACCTTTGGTTGCCCCCTAACACCACTGAAGGACATCATCAGGTCTCACTGTTTCAGCAGAATAAGGAAAATACTTAGGGATGACTCATGCCCTGGCCAGTGTCTTTTTTCACTTTTACCATCGGGCAGAAGACATTGAAGCATAGTGTGATGACCCAGGGGATGGCACAAAGGCAACACAGTCAAATAAGCAAGAAGTTTCCCTTTAATACCTCCAATTCTGACCTCAATGTCCAGGTTACCTTCGGCTGAAGAAATTTTTTTCCCAATAACAGTTTTTAAGTGGAGGAAATTTAGTCCAAAAACAAAGTACATACAAGCTGTAAATAAAAATCCACACAAACCACGCTGCAGTAATTAACTTGACAGGGCAGGAGAAGGAATTGCAGACTTGAAAGCCCAGCAAAACACGCACAGTTGGGAAGACACCAGGAACCCAGATAAGCCTCGACAATACCAGATAATTCATGATTTGCTTCCAACAACTTTGCTGTGCACAGCTTCCCTTTTTAAACACTGTGTTCCCAGCTGCAGCTATAGAAGGGAATCAGGGCTTTTTCCTCCCCCGTAAGCCGCAAAACTCACATTGCTCCCTTCTCCATTCCTCCCTGCCTGCCCTAGGGTGAAGAGGGGGTGGGCCTGGGTCTTCCTCTGAATTCCCTCTCCCTTGCTCTATCTCTCCCCTGCTCTGCCCAGTTGGCCTTTGCATTTCCCCAGTTTCTTCCACAGCCAACGGAGCCACACTCCCACTCCCTGTCAGCTGCTTGGCCTCCCACTACGAATCAGATTTTGACAGGGGCATGACACATAGCCAGCCAGGCAAACAGGTTTATAAACAGCTTCTACCCATGGGCTGTCAGACTCTTAAACACAATCACAATCACTCCACCTACATATGGAAATGTATGACTAGAAAAAAGAGAATAAAGAAAAAATAAGAATATAATAAAGAGAAAAGAGATATATAAAGAAGTAACATGTAGCTTTATCACAAGTATAAAGTATATGCTTTACACAATTGAAGATAAAGTATCAAGGATATGTCAGAGGAAAAGATATCAGAGGAACAAGTAAAAAATATGTGAAATGCACAAAAAGAATGTAAGAATTGTCCTCAAAATATTAAAAAGAGAATGAAATGATATTAAAAATAAGTTGTTAACAATAGCATATTAATATAATTACTTGCATGTTAAGAACTAAATTAAGAGTTTATTGATTTACATTTACTTCATTTAAATAATTTATATGGCTACTCTTCTGATTATAGTGACTCTGGGCAATTAGATTAAAAACTCAGCAGTTAAACACAATAGCTCATGATACCTGAGGTAAATAATACATTTCAATCCCAATATAATTTTAATAACAGAAATCTCCTCATCTCTGGCTCAAATGCCTGAGGAAACACCCAGGCCTTCAGAGCCTTGAGGACAGGTAAAAAGTTGGGGCCATTGGATCTCCAAGGGGATGCTATTCTTCCAGACAGGCACTGCCACGAGACGGCACCATGATTCACAGGTCCAACAAGATGACTTTGTTTAATAGCGACCCCCAAGCTACCCATGCACTGTTATATTCTGGACCACCAAAGGCTACTGAGATCAAGAAGAGCCAGAATTGATATACTGCCACCATATGAAACCTGCCAAAACATGTCTACAAGAGATATTAATTGCCAACTCAATGCTATAACCAGGCCTGGGTCACTGTGAAAAGGGACTGACTGGACCCAACCACTTGTTACTTCCTGGGAAACTTATAGGCTATTCCTAACAGATATACATGCTTAGTTCTTTATGTTGAATTATCTTGTATCTAATTTAAATTATCTGTATGCTTGTTAATTAACCTCTTTTTTTAATAGATACTTAGCTTTTCAGTCTAAAAGATAATAAATGAATGTTCTTGTGGATATTCACACTCTTCAGCTTCATGATATAGGTCAAGTGGCTATTCTACCCAAGTCCAAGTCAGTTATAACAAGATTCCCTTAAGTTTTGTAAATGAACTCATTCTTTGAACATCCATAGGTAGTTGGCACTGTGTTTCATAAGTTGTATCTCCCCTAGGTCAAGAGAAGACCATTTCTGATCCATTACTATGTGTTTGATATCTCCTAGCATTTTTTACTATTGGCTAGTTATCTAAGTGCTGAAATTCAGTATTATTTGAACTGCCACTGGCTGCTATTTCCTGTTCTGGGTAGTGTAGATTAACAAATGTTTACTTTGTTTTCAAAATAGCTCCTTATTTTCCTATTTCCTTTTTTTCTATACTCCTTAATACTTACCTTTTTATCTAGAGGTTTTGGGGTGTGAGAGTCTGGCAAAATCCCAAAGAGAGTTTTATTTTAATCTGCTTTTTAGTCTTTTTGAATTACTTTATTGGGTACCAAGCTGTAAGGAAGGTGGTTGGTTTTTAAAGAGGAACAACTGCTGAGACTTTACCAGTTGGACATCAGTAGATTTGTTGGCAATTTTCCTTATTTTAAAGCTGTTGCCCATTCCAAATAAACATAATAGGCTTAAAAACATGTGGAAATTTATGGATTTATAATCAAGGACCAAAACCAAACAAAATATGTTATATCTTATAAAACATTATGAACTAAAATAATATATTGAAAGTGCAAAATGAAAATTGCTAAAGTTACATTATTAAAGGTTGAATAACAATGAAGACATAAAAGAATTTGCTGATCTTTTTGGAAATCTTTTAAATAGTAAAAAAGAGAGAATATGTTCTTCCTTTAGGCTACAATCACTATGAATTAGTAGAGGCATTTTTAAATATATCAGGAATAGCTGTGTCAAAAAAGTACAGAAACATTATAAAATTTATTTTATTTCCTTTGTGGATGGGAAAAAGTGTACAAATATTTTATTAAATTTTACTTTCAACAGTGAGGACAATAAGCTATTTAAACTGAATGAATGTATGGACCAGTGATGGGTTTCAAATGTTTTAACCATCAGTTCTGTGGCCGTGAATTGGTGGGTGGGGCTTTACACATGCATGTGTGTCTTCAACAGCTGATGTGCAGCAATCCGCTGTGCTGTGCGAAGCAGCTGAGCTTCAAAACCAAGAAATAAAGGTCAGTTTTTGGAATTCCCAGACCTCATAGCCCTTGGGGACTTCAATCTTCCTTCCCTGGGTGGGGCGTCGGGTTTGGCCCAGGAATTCATGGCTTCTATGGAAGCCATGGGCCTGACCCAATTGATTCACGGCCCAACTCATGAGGGGGGAAACACTCTCGACCTAATTTTTGTCTCTGAACGGTGGCGTAGTGGCAGAGGGCCAGCCACTGTTGTGGCACTGCCCGTTCCATGGTCTGATCACTATCTCCTACGACTGGTCTTCCAACAGGCCGCCCCCCGCTGCTGGGATGAGGAGCCACTTAGATGGTTCCGCCCCAGATGCCTGATGGACCCTGAGAGGTTCCAGACGGAACTGGGTTTTTTTCCCTCTTCCCTTGCCCACGGCCCTGTCAAGGATCTGGCATCTGCTTGACAACAGGCTGCGTCGGGTGCCCTCGACAGGGTTGTCCCCATGCGTCCCCTCACACGCCGTGGATCCCGGATGGCTCCCTGGTATACGGAGGAGCTCCGGGAGATGAAACGCCATCAGAGGGGCTTAGAGAGCAGGTGGAGGTCCACCCGCTCCCAGTCCGATCGAGCCCAACTAAGAGCCCATATCAGGATTACCTGGGAGCTATGAGGGTGGCGAGGAGGTCTTATCTCTCCGCCCTCATAGAGTCCACAGATAATTGCCCAGCCACCCTGTTTTGGGCTACCTGCTCTCTCCTTCGTACGGAGGGGAGGGCGACCCGCCATGGGAAGGGCTGAGGAGTTTGGTCAATATCTGTCAGATAAGATCGCTCGGATTCGGAGCGGTTTGTCCTCTGATTTGCAGTGGTCTGAGGAACGGGATACAGGCAGTCTGGCCAGTGTGATCTGGGATGAGTTTGATCCTGTTTCCGAGGATGAAGTGGACAGGACTATGCGGCAGCTGAGTTCCACCACATGTTTATTGGAACCGTGTCCCTCCTAGCTGGCTTATGCCACCAGGGAGGCCACCTGCAGTTGGCTCCGGGCAGTTGTCAATGCTTCATTAAGAGAGGGTGTTTTTCCCTCCACCTTGAAGGAGGCGGTGGCGAGACCCCTCTTGAAGAAGCCTGCCCTGGACCCGACTGTGTTAGACAACTTTCGTCCAGTCTCCAACCTTCGCTTTTTGGTGAAGGTTGTTGAGAGTGTGGTGGCTCGGCAGTTTCCACTCTTCCTGGGTGAAGCGGACTACCTGGATCCATATCAATCGGGCTTCCGACCTGGTTTCAGCACGGAGATGGCATTGGTCGCGCTGATGGATGATCTCTGGAGGGCTTGGGACAGAGGTCTTTCCTCTGTCCTGGTCCTGTTAGACCTCTCAGCGGCTTTTGATACCATCGACCATGGTATCCTTCTGCGACGCCTCGAGGGGCTGGGAATGGGGGGCACTGTGCTTCGGTGGTTCACCTCCTACCTCTCAGGGCAGTTGCAGTTGGTATTGGTGGAGGGGCTGAGGTCAGCCCCGAGGGTGCTCTCTTGTGGGGTCCCTCAGGGGTTGGTTCTTTCCCCTCTGCTATTTAACATCTATATGAAGCCGCTGGGTGACATCATCCGTGGTTTCGGGGTGAGCTTCCATCAGTACGCAGATGACACCCAGCTGTACATCTCCACCCCGAACCAGATTGGTGATGCCCTCTCCCTGATGACCCAGTGTTTGGATGCAGTATGGATTTGGATGAGCGGGAACATGCTTCGACTCAACCCGGCCAAGACTGAGTGGCTGTGCATACCGGCATCTCAGCCCAGTCAGGAATGTCCATCTTTAACCATAGGGGGAGTGGTGTTGCCCCCTGTGGACAAGGCATGGAATCTGGGAGTCCTCCTGGATATACGGCTCCGGTTGGAGGAGCAGGTGGGGGCCGTTGCCAGGGGGGCCTTTGCCCAGCTCTGCCTAGTTCGTCAACTACACCCATTTCTGGACCGAGATGCCCTGCGCACAGTCACTCACGCCCTTGTTACCTCTAGACTTGACTACTGCAACGCTCTCTATCTAGGACTGCCCTTGCATACCATCCGGAGATTGCAGCTGGTGCAGAATGCGGTGGCGTGGGTGGTGATGGGAGTTTCCCGGTTCTCCCATGTTGCCCCCCTCCTGCGCTGTCTGCATTGGTTACCGGTTGCGCTCCGGGTGAGATTCAAGGTTCTAGTTTTAACATACAAAGTCCTTCATGACATGGGTCCTCAATATTTAAGGGAGTGACTCCTGCCGATAGCGATTGCCGGCCGCCCTGTGTGAGCACATAGGCAGGGACTCCTTGGGGTCCCATTGGCGGGCCAATGCCAGCTGGCGGTCCCCCGACAACGAGCCTATTCTGTCGCGGCCCCTGACCTCTGGAATCAACTTCCCCTGGGGCTCCGCCTGGCCCCTGACCTCCGCACCTTCCGCCATGATTTAAAGACCTGGTTGTTTGACCAATCCGGGCTGTGACCCCATGGGAGGGTGGTTTTATATTTCTAAGTTTATAAATTCATTTTTGGGCTTGTAATCTGTTTAATTTCTTTTTAATTATTTATTGTTACTGTTTTAGTTGTGAGCTGCCCCGAGGCTTCAGAGATGGGGTGGCATACGAGTCTCAAAAATAAATAAATAAAGTTTAGAGTCAGGGCAGGTGGGAGGGCCCAGCAGCTGATCGTCGGAGTGAACCGGTTCCTCACAGATGATCCTTGGAGCTACTGGTTCAGTCGAACCAGTAGAATACCACCACTGGTATGGACTTTTCTTATCCAGGCAAGAGTAGTTGACATGGTAAAAGGATCTTTCAGAGAGAGGCAACATACCTTAAATTATAAAGAAAGCAAGAAAGTAACAGGCAATACAGAGAAAGCAGAGCTGTTTAACTCATTCTTTGCATCTGTCTTAACAAAACTATAGCCCAACCTACCAAAAACATAACTGTAAAAGACAGAATCAAAATTAAAATTAAATAAGCAAGAAAATGGTAGGAGAACCACTGTTTCATCTTGATGAACATAAATCACCTGGATCAGACAAATTACACCCCAGAGTTCTGAAGGAGCTGCAGATGTCATCTCAGAACCATTGTACTATATCTTTCTAAAATCCTTGGGCACTTGGGAAATACCTGAAGATTGGAAAAGAGCTGATATGATTCCCATCTTCAAAAAAGGGAAGAAAAAAAAACAGACCTAGGAAACCACAGACCAATCAGTCTAACATCAATACTTGGGAAGATACTGGAAAAGATAATTTAAAAAAAGATCTGTGAATATCTAGAAACAAATAAAGTTATAACTAGATGTCAGCACAAATTTGTTAAAAACAGATCATGCCAAACCAACCTTACTTCATTCTTTGACAAAGTGACATTAGCAGACCAGCGAAATGCTATGGACGTAGTATATTTAGATTTCAGTAAGGCATTTGACAAAGTAGACCACAACCTACTTCTTGGTAAGCTAGAAAAATGTGGGATAAATAGCATCCACCACCAGATGGATTTGTAACTGGCCAACAAACTGTACTCAATGAATAGTCCTTAATGGAGGGAAGTAAGCAGTAGTGGTAAGCAGTATTGGGCCTAAGACAGAACTGTTTGAGCAGGGGGTTAGACTGGTAAGCACTAGCCATGCTGGTAATAAAATTATTGCCTTCCATATTCTTCAAATTCGCAGAAGTGTGAATTCCCTCAGCAGCAATTTCTGTCTGGAGGCCCACAGCTTTAGTTGTTAACAACTTAGTATTGTTTCTACTTTTATTGACGTTAACCCAATTCAACGGTTCAATGAAACCTACCTTCCTTCTCAAGAATGGCAGACAATTTCTTAAAGGGTTGACATTTGGATGTGGTGTTTTACAGTAGATTGCAACAAACGTCACAAACACCTCCAGAAAACTAAGAAATGCTTGTGTTAAAATCATGGTGATTTGGAATATGTTAAGTTTGCATGAAGAGACAGACACGCGGAGTGCTTCAAGCTCTTAGTTTATTAGTGACTACAGCTCAGAACGGACCCAATTTGGCGGGGCTGCGGCTGCTACAGTTGCCAGCCCATCAGAGTGCAGGGTTTTCCCGCACTTTTTAAACCAATCATTTCCAACATTTTACAAGAACAGTTCAAACTAAACCAATGACTTCAAACCTACATACATAACAGAATAAGAATTTAGCTTGTATTAATTATACTGTGTTATAATTATTTCATCACATGGTTTTGCATGTGTGTTTTCATATTACCTTGAAGGCTCTGGTAAGTATAGAACTTTTGTTATGGTGCCAATTTATTATTAAATCCTTGTAGAATGCCTAGAACAGAGGCAGCAGATTCATGGATGTACAGTGCTTATCTCTCTTTCCTTCTACAGTGAAGTGCCATGTCAGCTTGTTGGAATAACGATGAGAGCCTTGACACATCTTGTATATCAAAGCTGGTATGTTTCACTTCAAACTCTGCATTTTAATGTTTTCCATGAAATGAATGAATACCCTGTAAAGCCTTGGAGTTATCTTGTTTCCTCATTGGTCAGTTTCCCTATTGGTAATTGTCCCTATAGGGTCTCCTAGTAATGTGTGTGAAGGCTCAAAAATCCCTTTCAATTTCATTTGCACTTTTTGTAAGTCATAGCCCAACATATATATCAAAACATTTTGATTAAATATATTATAGTAACATAGATAAAAGAAGAAATAAAAGAGGAAAAATATTTAAAAAAAACATTATACAATAAAATGGAGTAAAAACAAAACAATATACTACTGCAGGGTTGTCTAACTCACATCCCACAGGCCAGATGTGGGCCACACTGTCCATGCCCACACCCGGTTTAGTGAAGGGGGAAAAAATCCTGATACATCACATGATGCTGCCATGACAATGTGAGTTTGACACTCCTGCTCTAATGCTTTATGCAGTATCCTACATAGTATAGACAAAAAAAATCAGCCTCAAATTCCTTTTCTATTAATAGTACATAGTGTTGTGGTTAGCCGGCAGCAGTTGCAGACGGCTGAGGAAAGCGAGGACTCAGATGGGGGCCAGGACCATTAGGGAGTGGACTGCTGCCTTCAGAGATTGTGAGGGCTGGCAGCAGTGATGAGGAGGTTCCCGAGGAGTTTGTGCCAACTGTGTGTGAGTACAGGATTGCTTGGAGGAAAGAACAGTTACAACAGCATGGGCAACTCAGGAGTAAGGCTACAAGGTAATGGCCCCTCCTTCAAGAAGATAAAAGCCAGCTGTGAAACTAATCTTCTTTGCAGAAGGCAAAGACATTTTGAACTCAGCCTCGTGGTCATTACAGTTGGTATTTGAAGACTCTTGTAAACTATTTCTTATCTGTTCTTTTTGGTGGACTAGAAAAAACTTGGCAAAGCTCTTTCTTGTCGGAGCTAATTAGTTGGAAGCAGCCTTTTATCTGTGAAGAAATAGGATTCTTAGCTTAAACATAAAAAGGTTCTACTGCTGCATTTGTCTTGTGTTTGCTCTCTTGGAACCATTCAATACATTTTCCATCAAAACTCTAGGGCAGTTGTTAACAAGCCTTTGCCAAATGCATGCCCTTAATTTTTTCATAGTTAATTTGTAGCAAATGCTTTTTGCAGAAATGTGATGCCTTCATAGCCTTTTTCAACACAATTGGTAATTGTGGTAGCATTAACAATCATAATTATGTCTTATAAAGCAGTATAGATATAAACTTGTTTATCAGTTTAGGAGGTTGATGTTCTTTTTTATTTAAAGACCAGATGATTGTATTCATGAAATAATTAAATAATAATGGAGCCATTATTATGCTTGATTCCCTTGCTAATTGGCACTACAGCTAAAAGATGGCCTATTAGATTACATCACACATTCACCTTAGTAGTAATGTGAAATCAGATGGTGAGAAGCTATCTATCAATTATAGGACAGATATGATCCACCTTATTTGGATGGCACTCAGAAACTTTTCCAAGGTTGCTCTCAGTCTTGCTGACCTGTTGAAAGGTTTGCTGGAATGATGCATAGAGGTATATATTCCATATTTTAAATCGCAAAGTAATAACACACTGATGTCTGTAACATTCTGATAAACAAGGATATATAAATCCACCTATCCAAAATCACACTGTTCAATTCTCAAATAAAGTTAATGTATTAAAGTCACAAAGGTTTGCCAAACATTTGATGCAGAACTTTAAAGAAAGATGTGAATTATTACTAACTTTGTTGCTAAATTCTAGAGAGATACTGTGCTGCCCAGCCAGTTTAGAGTTAATGGGATTTGGGATAGGTAGTTAGGAACTGAGAGCTGTTCCCTTAAGGGAATGCATCATGGTAAATGTAGTTAAGGTATCCTGGGAAATGTAGTACATGTAATGTGGTCACATCTGTAACCCTGATTGGTCACTGAATTGACCCTTGGTGGGTTGGGGGAGGTTTCTTAATTCTTGCCTGAACACAGCTGCATGGTAGTATGGCTACCCCCTGTCTCTACGACTATGGGATGAGATAGCCATCTTTTTACCTATAAAGACAGACATATAAAGGGTTGGACATTAAGAAGAACCTCGTCATAACTGTGAGTAATGAGGATGCCTGATGAACCAATAAAAAGACTTTTTATGTATGGATGCTTTGTGGAGTTTGTTTTGTACAAGACAGAACAGATACTGCAGTTCACATGAATTCCTAAAGTAAAAGAAATATTCACCGCACGTGTCTTCTGCATGGGTAGTCCTCTATCATTACGTTGGTTTGCAACTTCTTATTTTTCAATCAGAGACTTCCTGCTGTAAATATCACACATCATACACTATGTTTTGGATTCTGCATTTCAGGACATAAATTTTCAAGAGCCAAAGAAACAGCTGAATTTTAAAACAAAAACATCTGTACTTGTACACTGGACAAAATTCAAAAGTAAGATATAGCAACAAAGCCAAATGCCAATTCTTGTTATATTAGAGTATGAATTGACATTTAATAACTTCTCTGCCAAAAACATATATTTAAGAAAATCCCAGTGGATGATTTGTCATTGAAAAAACCCGTGAAAAGAAAAGATTGTGGATTCCAAAACATTTACCCACAGCACATTCAATGAGTATTAATATGTTATTGTTTATTACTTGTCAAAGTCTTCATGTTAAATAAATGGAAAAAATTATAAATCTGTCTCCACACTACAGTACACTTTCCAAAGCATAATAATAGTATTTACAAGTCAAAAGAATAGCAGGAAATATCTAATAGACTTACCACTTGGACTCTAGGAAACAAAACAAAAAACAAAACAAAAAATCCTTACCCACACAAAATGCTACGCTAATCTTAAGGTTTTTCCACTGCTCTTTAAACAACTTCTGCTTTCCCATGCATGTCATGCACAGATTAAATGCAACGTTTTCTCACACTTGTTCAACACTTTATATATATATAAAATGAACAGAATCAGTCACAAGTGACAAAAGGAAAAAATACACAAAAAGTCAAATTAGCATTATGTCTACTGTTGCATTGTTTATTGTAGGTTTAAAATGATGATCACCATCACCATCTGTTTAAGATGAATAATTTATACATAAATTATATGTAAGATGACAACATGCTTATTTATTTATAAAATTATTTACATAATTAAAATTGGAAAAGTCCTGGGAGGAGATTTTATACGTCCAAAATTATTAAGCGGGAAAAAGGACTGCTGGACTCCTGTGCTGGCTTTGCTATTCTTCCATTATGCTATGCCAGTGAAGTATGGTATCGTATTCTCTCTCTCCCCCTCTTTCTTTCCCTCTCTCCCTCCCTCCCTCATCTCTCCTTCCCTCCCCCCCCTCCCTCTCTTTCTTTCTCTTTCTTTCTCTTTCTTTCTCTTTCTTTCTCTTTCTCTTTCTTTCTCTTCTCTTTCTCTTTCTTGGGGTTCTGTTCCTTGACAGGAATTGAAGTAAGTGACAATGAAGATGGTTATTTGAATAAATTATTCTTTTAGATATTGACAATGAATTCATTCCTGTAAAATGACCCATAATTCAAAATGAATATTTGTTTTCTTAAGTTTTCGCGGGTATTTATATGCATGGTATTCAGCTTTGTTCGGGTATTTTCCCACGTCATTATAGTTGTGCTTTTAAAGTTGTAGCAACGTTTCGGCAGAATCTCATCTGCCATCATCAGGCTTGTGTACAGACGAACCCAATACACAAGCCTGATGATGGCAGATGAGATTCTGCCGAAATGTCACTACAACTTTAAAAGCACAACTATAATGACGTGGGAAAATACCCGAACAAAGCTGAATACCATATATATATCCTTCCTTTTGAGTTATATGATAAATAGGACATGTAGTTGAAACTCTTGAAAACCAGTACCATTCTTAATCCCAAGTGGTCTGCTCCAAGATTCCTTTTGCACTGATGTATTTTAGATAGTTCCCAGCTGTTGGACATGGGAAAAGACCTGATTAAAAATTCACTACATAAAAGAGTCAAATGCTCAGAATATTTTTTAAAAGTTATTAAAACATTTGCATCTTTTTCTTGAAAGGACCAATTAGTTAGTTAGCCAGTGGATGCCATACAATAGCAAATCTGTAAATTAATAAAGAATATGAATATACAAGGAAATAAAACCTATCACATACTATAAATCTTATTCCAGGACCAAGGATATCCTTTTCTAGTGACAAATATAGCATTAGTACCTCTATATGTATAGGTTTCCATAGAAAAAGCATCACTTTTCTATGGTAGAGAAAGGTTCAATTATTGCAAACTGCCCAGAGTCACTTAGCTGAAATGGGCTGTTTAGAAATTAGATAAACAGATAAATAAATTACTCCTCTGCATAGACCAAAGCTTTTATTTGCTTTGATAAAGTAAGATACAGATGTTTTTCAGATCCCATCTCCAGTCTCCAATTAAATTCTACTGTAGAAATGCAAGCAAGTACTAACATTGTTGCAAGCTATTCAAAGAACTGGGTGCCAGTGTAACTTTAACAACTCAAATTCCAACCTATAATATAGATAAATAGATAGATAGATAGATAGATAGATAGATAGATAATTCTTTAATAATAGTAATAAAAAGAATAAACTATTTTAAAAACACATAATACAAAAACCACATATTAAATATTCTCAAATGGCATGCACATTAATAATACAATAAAAATGCAATAATCAAAAAGAAAAAAGCCTTAGAACAATTGCCCATAGTCTTTATCATAATATCCTAATATGCAATGGAGTGGGGAGCAGCACCTAATAGTCCATAGCCAAACACATTCCTCATAGGCTTGGGTCTGATGTAGATGAAGCTGTGTTATTGATAATAACCATCCAATGAACTGGGCAGAATCGAGAGCAAGATCCTGAAAAATTTATGAGCGTTAATTTCACTTGTGATAATTGATATAATAAAGAAAAATATTTATAGCTCAGGGTTGACATGGGTGTTGGGTGCTCGTGATGTTGTTACCTAGTTTGGGTAATGTTTTCTGCAAGAAAACAAGCAAGCTTAGTGAGCACCAAGGAGCCTTCATAATTGATATAATTCCATGAAATTCTTCTTCTCCTTCTTTTTCTTGTAAAATCAATTAAGTGCTTTAGATGTGGCACTTCACATAATGATGTAAGATGTTTGAAAGTGATAAAGTTGATCTTAACGACATTTCCTCTACTTCAAATGAAGGAATAAAGATTGAACACAAAATAAAACAGTAAAAAAAATTGAAGTAAAATATTCTTGAAAGCCAATTGAAAGCCATTTTAGATTACTTGGGTTAAAGAACACAAAAGAATAATAGAAGATTAAATTTATGAAGAAATGACATCTTTCATAACAACATCTAAAGAGCAATGTGACAGCTGAACCTTCTGGATATAAGTATGCAAGAGCATTGATCGGTTTGTACAATAGGATTTTGGTAGCTACTCTTCTACAAATATTGTATTCTTTTCTACATGATTCTAACAACTGGATATCGTTTATCTAAGTTATTTCAGTTGAATTAGCTGCTTGGACACCATCTTATGTTTCCTATATGAATATGTAGCAATATAGTCCATGCATTCCAAGTACAAAGTCTCCCAAAGGGTAGAATTTCTTCCAAAACGTACTAAAATTGACTAATGGTCATTCCAAACCAGGCATTTAATTAATTATCAAGGATTTTGGCACTGACATTAGAGACAAATCATCAGATTTGCAGAGTAAATATTTGTTCCATTTATAGTTTGAAAACCTTTATAGGTAAAGAGTAACCTAGATGCAAAACTCAGTCCGATTGATCCAAAATTCTTTGGAAATCATTACACCAAAGACTCCTTAATATTATCATATTTATTTTATGTACATTGGCAGTTATTATGGATGTGGATTAACTTTAAAGGAAAATTCCATCCTGCAAATTTATGTACATTAATACCAATGAGTTTATTTAATCAGTCAAAACCAGATGCTGGTCCAAATTTCATCCACAAAACAAACCTATTTCAGATCAAGAAGAAATAGCTTTATACCTAAGTTACTTATACTTCTTTTATAAATATGCTTCATAAAACAAGGAAAATATAAGGTGTAATCAGTAAACAAATATATTGGGAAACTAATATTTATGCTTACATAAAGATTAGCAACATAAAACCTCATACTGGATTTGATTAAAAGGCCAACAATTTGTTCTCACAATAGCCAATATACTTTCATAAAAAAAGAACAATAACGAGAATGAATAGAAAACTAAATGGAAAAGAAGAAGTTAAAAACAAAGAAATAAATAAAAAAAGCTAAATGCATAAGAAAATAGAAGAAAATTAAAAAAACAATCCATAAAGAATGATACATAGGCATATTCTTCCCACCAGTTATAAGTACAATTATATTTTAACCTCTATGTCTAAAGTTATATCTGTTCTTTCTATAATTTATTTTGTGTAATTATAAAAATCATAAATCAGAAGTTTATCTTTTTCATTTGTATGCACAAATTTCCAGTCACCAATAAATATAGATATTTTTCTAATCAAAGATGATTAAGTTATCTATCTCAAGTAGATCTTCAATTCACCAAACATTCCTCCATAGTGAGTAGTGTCAAATCTTTCCATCTTCTTTTTTTAAATCCAAACAATTGGCAACTATTGCAGTCAATTCTTTTGCTAAATTCCTCAAATATTTTCTGCAATAAATCCAGTGAAATGCTTTATCTGCTAATTGTTCTAGTGAAGCTCTCTGTTCTTTTCCTAACTTTACAGCTTTTCTTGTGGTTACCTTATGAGGAAGTGAAAATATGTCAATTACTATGTTGAAAGTCAAAGGCAAAGTTCTCCCTTTTTTTGTGCTCCTGTCTTCAGTATGAATTAGCTCTCTAAGTTAGTTACATGGCTTAGCCTTATCTTTCCCTTATATTCTTATTTTGTAAAATTCACCAATTATCCATCTTTTTAATAATAAACAATCAGTAAACTGGTCTGGTCTCTTTTCTAACTAATGTTACTATATTCAAAGGTATTTCCAGGGAAAAAGTTCATTATCCTGTTTTCCAAAATGACTGTTTCCTTTATCTGTTTAATAGCCTAGCACTTAGTTCCAGCTGCCTGTAACTATTGCAGGCTCGAATCCCACCAGGCTCAAGGTTGACTCAGCCTTCCATCCTCTCGGGGTAGGTAAACTGAGGACCCAAGATTGTTGGGGGCAATAAGCTGACTTTGTAAAAATGCCGCTTAGTAATAAGCAGGCATATACAGTGGAATGGAGGCTATTGCTGAGCGCATTGGGTTGTATCCCAAAAAAATTGTAAGCCGCCCTGAGTCTCCAGAGAAGGGCGGGATATAAATAGGAATTAAAAAAAAAAACTTTCTTGAATTACAATTCTGTTAAGTTTTTTTGCTTTGAAATTAAATCTATTCTTTAAGATAACCTTTTTTCTTCTTCTTAATTCCCAAAAGAAAGCAACTCACCAAGAGTCTTTGATTTTTTTCTGCCTTTTGGAATTTCTCTCTTACGTTATAAATTAAGTAAATCTAAAGGTGTTTAAATAAATGGGAATTTTGTGAGCCATATGTTTGTAAAAGTTGCTCAGTAGTTCAGGGTGTGTTAATAATCTTCATCTCCAAGCCACCCAACTGATAAATGAGCATAAGAAACTGAATTCCTGTGGTTTTCTTGTGAGAAACAATTCTCAAAAGCACAAGTGGGCAATTCCAGGATCTTTCATTTCTGTGCAGAGACCCATATCCTTCTATTGATGTTACCACAATGCTGTCCTAGTCATAGAGCCACTCACAGGGATGTTTAACTCACTATAAGTCCTGATCTGGAAGCCCTCACAGTGGTTAATTAGGTGTTTGTTGGAAGCTTACAAACAAACAGCAGATAAATGCAATTATATCATCTTTGTTAGCCTATTCCCAAATTATTAAGGGTTCTATTTCATCCAACACTGGCATAGAACTAATAGTCTTTATAATCTTATTTTAAAGACATTTAAATTGATTTCATCATGCATATCTGAAAAATCTAAGCTGTGCTGTTTGGAAAATACTTCCTTTATTTATTCTGAATCTCACTTAGATTATCAGGTTCTAGTGTTATAAGAAAGGAAAATTAATTCACATTTTTACATGATTTCTAACACTGACTTAGGCACAAAACTAACTGAGTGATCATAGGCCAGTCACCTTCTCTAAGCCCTATGAAGGAGACAATTGAAATATTTATCTATTCATCTAAAAGAAAAAAAACTTTAATTAAAATCATTGTTTACAATTGAATTGTGGAGGATGTAATCTTAAAAGTTTTGCATAGGCATGGATTGTTCATCCTTGAACTTGCCATTCTATACTATTTTTCTATAATAAAAATAGGATCAGCAGGCAGGAAATAGTTATGAAATTAAACTAAATGTAGGATACACAGAAACACAAGGAGAAAATAGATTTACATAGCCTTTTTGAAAATCTGTTATTCTTCCTCTTCTCCTTCTTCCCATTCTGCATGTGTAATGAAACATGAACTTTAAACTATTAACTGCTGTCACCATTATTAGTAAAGTAGCTTTATTAACATTGCTTTGTCTGTTTTCTGGTGATTTGATAGCTTGGATTTGCCCATATTGCCAATGCATGATGTATTTAGAGCATATTGGGCCAATAAGAATCCAGCTTCTGTTTAACCAGAGAAGAATATACCATATTTCCTGAGATAAAGTGTTCCTTTATCAGCAGCTGTTATCTCTTTGTGCTTAGTCTGAGCTCTGCTTTTATTATATTTTCAAGATTGTCGTGATAGGTATAAAAGAAATTTATTTTCTGAATTTAAGGAATACGAAGGGCAATAGGTGAATTAAGTAAGAGAACAAAAACTATATTTGTGCAAATACAAATAAATACTTTAAACATGTGTGATTGAAACATGTTTCCATTTTGAATGGAAGTTTTCTATGTTCCTCATAGAAACTTCTCCATGCTGCCGAAGTCCCTTAAGGAATAAGTGTTGACTTAAAGATTTATGATGTATATACATGCAAGCAAACACTCATAACTGTATAAGAATTTCTGTTCAATTCTTCTCTGTGTGAAAACCATCACATGAATAATGACAATGAAAACTAGCCCTTTGGAGACTCAGGAACTCATAACTCAAAGTAACTAAGATCCTCGAACTGAACAAATATTTCAAGAATCTAAATGTGGTTTGTGAGAACAGGCAGTTATTACTCCATGTGGGTAAAGGGTCATTTGTGAGGATAATTACCCTTAGGAATCAGTGAATCAACTTCACATTGCTCGATTAATCCATAGCATTATTGTGCCATTATTTGAAAAAAGAGAGACCAAATCAGTGCAAATAATTTATATGTAACTGAGAAATTAAAACATTTAAATAGTACTTAGTACTTCTTAAAATATAAGATGGGATTAATAAATAGAAAGCACATGTATCAATAAAAGGTAAAATAGTTTATGTTTAGATATAAATGTTTATGTTTAGATATAAATAATTAAATATTACATTACCATATTCAAAATTATACCTTTATAACCTTTTATAACTGTATGTTCTAAGTTTAATTTTACATACAATATACTGATTTAACCAATCAATGAAACATATGTCTTAATTCCTACATAGTTCACAAAGGTTTTTAATAAGGTATCCTATAAATACAATGCACTCAGAAAGTATTCAGACGGCCCTCACTTTTTCATTTTTGTTATGCTGCAGCCTGATTCTACGGTTATTGAAATTCATTTTTTCCTCATTAATCTATACTCAGTACCCCATAATGACAAAGTGAAAACAGAATTTTAAAAATGTCTGTAAATTTATTAAAAAGAAAAACTGAAATATCACATTGGCATAAGTATTGAGACCCTTGCAAAACTTGAAATTTAGCTCAGGTGCCTCCCATTTCTCTTGATTATTGCTGACATATTTCTACATCTTGTTTGAAGTTTATCTGTGCTAAATTAAATTGATTGGGCATGATTTGGAAAGGCACACACCTCTCTAAAGTGATGCCTCATAGCTGACAATGCATACTGTAGCAGAGCAAAAACCATGAGGTCAAAGAAACTACTTGCAGAGCTCAGAGACGGGATTATTGCAAGGCACAGATCTATAATAAAATTTCTGCTGCACCAAAGGTTTCCTAAGAGCACAGCAGCCTCCATAATTCACAAATGGAAGAAGTTTAATACAAGCAGGACTCTTCCAAGAGCTGGTCGTCCAGCTACCAAGGGAGATGGGCCTTAGTAAGAGAGATGACCAAGAACCAGATGGTCATGACTGAGCTCCAGAGATCCTGTGTGGAGATGGCACAAAGTTCCAGAAGGATAACCATCACTGTAGCCCTCCACCAATCTAGGCTTTATGGCAGGGTGACTAGACAGAAGCCTCTGGTCAGTGCTAAACACACAAAAATCTGCTTGGAATTTGCAAAAAGCATCTGAAGGACTCTCAGATTAAGAGAAACAAGATTCTCTGGTCTGATGAAACCAAGATTGAACTATTTGCCTTCAATTCTAAACATTATAACTGGAGGAAACCAGGCACTGCTCATCATCTGCACAATATCATTGTGAAGCATGGTGAAGCATGGTGGTGGCAGCAGCAGGAACTGGGAGACTAGTCAGGGTTGAAGGAAAGCTGAATGGAGAAAAATACAGGGATATCAATGAAAACCTATCCACAGCTCTCAGGACCTCTGACTGGGCTGAAGTTTCCCTTTCCAACATGACAACAATCCTAAACACAAAGACAGGACAACACAGGAGTGGCTTAGGGACAATTCTGTGAATGTCCTAGACTGGCTCAGCCAGAGCCCTGACTTGAACCCTATTGAACGTCCCTGGAGGGGCCTGAAAATGGCTGTCCTCCAGCAGTCACCATCCAACTTGACTGAGCTTGAGAATTTGCAAGGAAAAATGGCAGAAAATCCCCCAAACTAGGTGTGCAAAGTTTGTTGCATCATACCCAAAAGACTCGAGGCTGTAATTGCTGTCAAAGGTGTTTCAACAAAGTACTGAGGAAAAGATCTGAATATTTATGCCAATGTGATATTTCAGTTTTTTTTTTAAACTAAATTTACAGACATTTCTAAACTTCTGCTTTCACATTGTCATTATGGGGTACTGGATGTAGATTAATGAGGAAAATGGAATTTCAACAACAGTAGAATCAGGCTGCAGCACAACAAAATTGACAAAAGTAAAGGTTGTCTGAATACTTTATGAAGTACTATAATAATTCATATAACAACATTAATCAGTATTCAATTCAGGATATTGAAATGTTTCACCTTTTCCATAAAATCCATCAATTTATCTGAAATTAAAATTGAACATTCTTGAAAAATATTCCCTTTTGATAATTGTTGGAAGGCCCTCCAAATGTGCAATGTATCTCCAGGAAGAGAAGTACACTTTTTTCTGCTTTCTTTTTTGTGCTTTTATGATATTCATGGCAATAAAATGTTCATTCTCACTCATGCCCTTCTTTCCATGTCTTTCTACATTTATTGTTTTTTTCTTCACCGATATCAATAGGCCAATCAATACCGTATTAATATGAATGTACAACTGGGAAGATCCACAATACTGACATAACTATTGGGGATCTATTTTATTTGCTTGATTGATATTGATTGATCCTTTTAATTTTCAATGCCAAACTATGCTTTTTAAGCTCCCCTACCCCCAGGCATTCAATTGCTTGAATTCCTCTATAAAGAAAAGAAGGAAAAGAAAGAAGAGATCTGTCCAGGGGTGGGATTCTACCGGTTTGGCCTGGTTCTATAGAACCGGTTGTTACCGTCCCTGGTTGTTCGGAGAACCGATAAGTTGGGCCTCTGACTGGCCCCGCCCCTCTCTGCCAGCTTCTCCTCTCGCTTCTCTGCTGCCTGCCCATCAGTCCTTATCATGCATGCGTGACATTGCACGCACGCGCAACACTGCTGCCTGCTCTTGCATGCCTGCCAGGCCAGCCATTGCTGTCTGCCTTCTCTGCGGTCCTGCCTTTACTGATCTTCCTGGGTGAGTGAGGCTCTGCAAGCCCTGGTCGCCTTTCCCCACTTGCCTTTTGCTGCCACTGCCGGTCGCCTCCCCCGCACTTGCCTTTTACCACCACCGCCAGTCGCCTTCCCCCTCCCATTTGTCTTTTGCTGCCACCGCTGGTTGCCTTGGCCCCACCACTTGCCTTCCACTGAGGAAAACATGGAGAGGCTTGTATAAGATCCAACCAGGTCAGTGGCTGCTTCTCTCACCTGCTGCTGCACAGCGGAAAGCTTCCAAGTCCACCCTGCTCCCATTAGAAATAGATCCTGGGCAGGCAGGGAAGCAAGCCAGGTTGAATCCTGCTTCTCTCTGCTTGCCCATGAGCCATATCTGATGAGGGGAATTCAGAAGCTTTCCGCTATTTTGGGAATCTTTTGCTTTCCCAAAAACAGCAGCAGGTAATAGAATACAAGCAGCCGCTAACCTGGCTCAAGCCTCCACGAGTCTACACGTGTTCCTTCCTGCTGCTGTTAATGGGAGGCAAGAGTTTCCCAGTACAGTAGAAAGCTTCCAAGTCCACCCCCTTCCCATTAGAAATGGATCCTGGGCAAGCAGAGAAGCAAGCCAGATTGAATCCTCCTTCTCTCTGCTTGCCCGGAGCAGTTTCTGATGGGGAGGCGATTCGGAATCTTTCTGCTGTTTTGGGAAATTTTTGCTCTCCCAAAAACAGCAGCAGGTGATAGAATACAAGCAGCAGCTAACCTGGCTCAAGAACCGGTTGTTAAGAAATTTGAATCCCACCCCTGGATCTGTCTATTGTCAAAATCTAATGATAGACAATTTGCTTGAGTCATCAACAGAGATATTTCCTTTCTCAATCAGTTTCAATTATTGAAAGGTTGAACACTTTTATGTGCTCAGGGTAATAGCATCCATCAATGAAAATTCATAGCAAATAAAATATTTTACTGGATCTGCAGTATTCAAAAGTATGTGTATTTTTACCTTTCAAGCCAAATTAATTTGATTTGATTTGAGTATTCTCATGGTAAATCTTCATCTTGATAGAATAACTGATATTACAATAAAATTCATTTATAAAAGAAATTGAGTTTTTGAAAAAAAATTCAGCATCAACCTTAAGAATAGAGAAAGTGGGTTTGCAGTTTTACCTAGTAGAAAGCAAAATGAGCTTTATGAAGATTCCCTTTCAGATTTAATGGAAGCATGAGAAGCCAAGAGAGAGCAAACATTATACAATGAATGAACTCACATAATTGTGACATAATTTGGACCCTACATATTTTCACCAGAAAGTTTTTTTTCCCTTAACAATGCCACAGCAATTTCTCCATCAAATGAATAAGAATACTGTGCTAAAAAAGAAAGCAACGCCCCCCCCCCAAAACCCAACCCTGAATATTCACAATAAACTACTGTTAGGAAATATTTTGTTAACTAAAATGTTCAGTGAGCCATATTTTTGCCTTGTTTGCCTTGCCTTACTGTCCTGAAAGTATGCTGCATGAATTATTGGAACCATTTTGGAAATGTCATGGTGATCACAGAAAGCCAGAAAAAGCTAATGCTGGAAGAAAAAGAAAAGTTTGGAGAAGAACTGAGAGCCTCCTGATAAATCTAAACTTGGCAAAAAGGAGGTGAACCTAGAAAATCGTCTCATAATGTTTTAAAAATTAATTATGACTGGTTAGAAAACAGAACCATGATTCCTATCTACAGGAAAATGTAGTGTTATCTCTATAATAATTCAAGTGAACAGCATAAAGGCAGGAACTCTAGTCTGCCCATTTGAAAAGAAAGGATTTGTTTCGGGCAATATAACTCTAATTAAAAATAATTGCCTTCAGTTTTCTTGTAGTTTTATTTCACATTAAAAGGTCTGGTAAAATGGGAATCTATTCAACAGACTCCTAAATATGACTCACTACTATTGTTTTCTTCTGCTTTTCCTCAGCATCTTATCCTGCCCCATTTCCCTTCTTTGCATGAATGAAAAACGTCAAAGAAGAATAAGTATTTTAAAATGTTATTAATATAGTTTTTGAAATTATCTCATTTCCATTGACTCCCAAATTCCATTAGACTGCAGTTAAATACCTACTTAGTTTTATTTTACATTATTAAGTAATGCAAAGACCACTTATTACAAATATCTCCAATCTGATCCTCTTCAAGGCATAGAATACAACCTTCAGAATTTCTAGAAGTCAGTGTTTTTCCCTCCTTCTCCCTTTTTCTCCCTCATTCTTTTTTCTCTCCCTTTCATATCTCCAAGACAAAAAGAAAGTTTAAATAAAGGAATAAGTGTTAAAGGAAAGGAAAGATTGAAATGAAAGTATGTAAAAGTAAATAGAGAAGAAAACATTAGGGAAAATAAGGAGTAAAACATAATAAAGAATGGAATATAAAATAATAAGGAAAGAATTCAAGAGAAAAAAGAATAAAATAAGGACAAAGATGAATAAGAGAGGAACAGAGCAAAGGGAAACAAATAGGAAAAAGAGAACAGAGACACAAAACAGAAGTGATAAAACTTGATAAAAAAATAAATAAGGTAAGAGTATAAAGTTTAAAAAAACCTTCTTTTAGATTAAAAGAACAAAACAGAAACAGAGCATGAAATGGGGCAGAGAATAGATTTATGCTAATGTATATAGAAATAACCTTCATTTACTTACATAGAATAGGTTTATTCTGTTGGCCATTGCATGATCTTTCAGTCATTCTGGTACTGAGGAGTATTATGAATTGAAATATCGAATTAGAGCTTGATGTGATGCTTGCTGCTCAATTAGGTCCAGTTGGTTAACTGAATGTTCACCTTGAAAAGGGAATCACAATAACTCAGCTGAAGGATAAGGCACTATAGCAAGGTTTAGGAATGCCCTCTAGAGAAAAGTAAAATCTCTTGAATTGAGCTCAACTTCTGGTGACTACATGTATCCATCCATGTAATTTTCTTGGCAACAGAATAAAAATGATTTGCCATGTCTTCTTCTTGTGTATTTTTTTTCAAATTACCTGAGAATTTCTATCTTAGGAACCTGAGAATTCTAATTGGTCTACAGTCAAGGTGCCAACAAGTTTTGAGATCAGGTTTGATTGAGAGCCAATTTGGTATACGCATTAATACAGCAGGCTGGAACAGTGGTGGGATTCAAATTTTTTTACTACTGGTTCTGGGGTGTGGCTTGGTGGGTGTGGCAGGGGAAGGATACTGTAAAATCTCCAGTCAGAAGCAGTATTTGCCAGTTCTCCAAACTACTCAAAATTTCCGCTATCGGTTTTCCAGAACTGGTCAGAACATGCTCAATACCACCTCTGGGCTGGAAACTGGAAGACCATGAAGCTATAGTTCCACCTGGGCACAAAGCCAGCTGGTACCAGTCAGTTTCTGTCAGCTCCAGAAAGGAGGCAATGGCAACCCACTGTTGAAAAGCCTTGTTTAAAAAAAACCCTGCAGGGACTTTGTCCAGGCAATCCTAAAAATTGGACAAGATTGAATAGAAAAAGAAAAAAAGGTCTGACAGATGGTCAATGGGCCTGATAGATGGGCTTAGAGAAATTCAGATTAGAACTAACACTGATGATGTTACATAGTTTGAGTAGTAAAATGTCTGCAAGAAAACAACCAAGATCAGAGAACACTGAGGACACCTCAATTCAAACTAAGTTATTGTTTGTTTTCTGGAATAAAAGGCTTCATGATGTATCTGCACTGATGATTAGCAGGACTGTCAAACTTCCAGCCCACGGGCCGGATGCATCACGTGCTGGCCACGCCCACACCTGGTTTAGCTAAAGGGGGAAAAGTCCCGATATGTCATGTGACATCACCATGATGATGTAAGTTTGACACCCCTGCTATATAGCATGTGCATTTCCCTTTTATACAAGCAATTTTCCAAGGTGATATAAAACTTGGAAGCCACTCAAGAAGATAGAGATATGGATGAGACATCCATAGAAATGTGAAAATTATATCACAAAGACCATGAAAGGTGGGGAAAATACACCATTGTCAGAGAATAAGTAGTTTTAAACTTACATGCTGGCATGCTCCATGGCATCTTAACCAAACATATTTTCTCTTGAACATTTATTGGAGTTATATAATTTGAGTAGTTTCTACTTAATTAAGAAATTTTCCTATCTCCTCTTAGATATTATAGTTTGTAAGAAAATAATGTTGTACATTTATTAATGAACACTTTCTCTTGAAAAGCGTGAGTTTAGTCTAAACCCACCTGTATATTTACATTTTGGTTTTGAATGAAACTTTCAGCAATCAGCCACAGAAATAGATATCTAAGTAATATTGTTCATTATTTGAAGGAAATGGGCTGACATCTACTGGTGAAAACTAGAAATTGAACAAACAAGTTTGCAAATGACATACAATTTTGCTTTCACTTTTAATTACTTTGAACTATTTAAATAAATGGTGCATCAAACATGAAGTCTTAATTGTCTAATATTTTAGACAATAATATTTATAATATTAATATTTTAATTGTCTAATATTTCATTTTTTCATGACTGCCATTTTGAAGGCACTTGATGTAAGAAAACTACATATGTTCCAAAAACAGTAATAAAAGGCACGAGAAGAGGAAAAAACATGATTAAAAACCCTTTTTCCATTATGTAATCACTAGTTCAGACATATTTATTTATTGTTTATTTACTTATAAAATATATCAGCCACTAATCTTACCTCAAGGTAACTCTTAGACATATCTGCTTCAAATCAAATAGTTGTGTAATGCTGGACTTCTTGATATTAATAGAAAAAGATAAATCATGGGCAATGTTTCTTAGACTCTAAAAATATAAATTTTGACACACCCAAAGAATTTTAAGTTTGATTGTGTTGCAACAGAAAGTAATCTGAGGAAAAACAAGAAAGTTACTAAAATTATGTCAGTTATGGAATTCTAACTGGATAGTTAAAGGCATCCAAAAAGGGAAAACCTGGTGTGGAAGACACCAATATGGTTATCTTAAATCCCTGTGGAAAATCTGATAGCAGAAAAATACTGATACAAGAAATTAAACAAAGAGTAGGTCACAAAGAAAGACTGCAGATATTTACTATAGAAATCTGGTGTCGTGAAAGTAAAAACTCAGAAGATGAAGTTTTTGAATGAAGAAAAGTATAAATTGTTTCTATTTTCTACATAGGACTGGGAAGAAAGTGAGAAAGAAACTTAAAATATAGATTGGGTAACATTCTAAGCCACTGCCTAGCAACCTCTCTTTGAACAATGCATTGGGGATATTTTTTTTCCTTAATTGTCCCAGAGGTTCTTTACCAAAAGGCAACTGAAAAAAAAGCTTCTTTAAAAACTGAAGAAGCTTCTTGAATGAGAAGCAAATTGTTTCCAAGGAAAAATCCAAGAAAATCCAGTTGCCTTTTGGGAAAGGACCTGTGGGACAACCATGACCTGGATGATTGAGAATTTCCATAGACATTTTTGGTAGCCCCTGGCCATTTTTTAAATCTGATGTTTCTTTTTCTGCCTTCTCCATTTTCTGATTTTTGCAAAATTGACCCCAATCTGTTCAGATTTGGGAGAGTTGTCCTGCCCTTAATATTAGTGATTCTCAACCTTGGCAATGTGTGAACTTCAACTCCCAGAATTCCCCAGCCAACACGAGTCACACATGTTAAAGTTACCAAGGCTGAAAAACACTGTTTTACATAATTCCTTTCCAATGTTCTATTGGGTTGGAAGGGCACAAAATAAAAGGAAAATAATTAGTATACAAGCTGCTCCTCGAGGATTGCACAATGGGAACAGTTAAAAAAGAAAAGACAAAGCCACTTAATTTCTATTTCAGTTGTCTTTTTCAACAAAAATGTTTTATGAGCCATAAAAATTTGAGGAGAAATATAAAGTAGCAGGATTAAAGATTGATTAAAAAAACATGGTTGAGGTAAACCATTAGTTTAAATCTCCAATCAGATAAATGGCATCCCAAGGCAATTTTTAAAAAATATGATCATCTGGCCAGATTCCTAGTATTATCATAGAATTTGGCAATTGAAGAACTGCCAAATGATTGGAAAAAACTAAATGTCCCTATCAAAAAAAGGGAGATGGGTACAAGATATAACAAACAAGAGATTGTCAATCTGACATGTACTTAGGAAGATTCTAGAGCAGATCATAAGGATACTTATCTGTAAACAAACAAAAAAACAATGCAGCAACTTTAGAAGAAATTTGTCCAAAAATAAGCCTTGCCTGCTTTTCTTATTTAGCAATGCAGTGATGCCACCTAATGGTTGTTTGTTTAACAGCATTAAAAAAAATTCTAGCTGGGTAAATTGTCTATGGAGATTCTCAGTCATCTGATCAGTGGTTCTTAACCTTTTTGAAAGAATCACCCCTTGAGCCATTGAGGAAGTTGTCATCGCCCCCCTCCCCAACATAACCCCCCCTGCCACCTCTTAGCATCCCCAAGGGGGCCAGCAGAGGGGCGTTAAGCGGTGGCAGGGGGCGGTGCATCGAACGTGGCAGTGGCGGCTTCTGCCACTGCTTCTGCATTGGAGGCGGCAGCTTTTCCCAACATGCTGCTGCATTCGAGGTGCCAGTTCAGGTGCGGTACAACAGTCAATGGGTGAACCTGCAGGGCCGGCCGGCACCTCGAACGCCCCCCTGTCGCCTCTTAGCGCCCCTCTGCCAGCCCCCTTGGGGATGCTAAGAGGCAGCAGGGGGCGTTCGAGGCACCGGCCCTGCAGGCTCACCGCATTGACTGTTGTACCACACCTGAACCAGCACCTCGAATGCGGCATGTTGGGAAAAGCCGCCACCACCACTTTCCCAAAGTGCTGCCGCTCTCGTATTCTTTCTGTCTGTCCATCCATCCGTCCATCCATCCATCCATCCAAAAGGTCTGTGTTTGCCTGCCTGCCTTCCTGTCTATCTACCTACCTGTCTGTCTTTTTGTCTACCTACCTACCTATCTACCAATATAGATCTCTCTCTCTCTCCCCCAATATATCTCGCTCCATCGCCCCCATATCGCCCCCCTTCCATTCCTTCACCCCACATCACCCTTTTTGTTCCATCACCCCCTGAAAAACAAAATTGCCCCTTGGGGGGCGATATCACCCAGGTTAAGAACCACTGATCCAGATCATAGTTATCCCAAAGGTGCTTTTTCAAGAGGCGACTGGACTTTCTGATTTTTCTTTGAAGATGTTTCGCTTCTCATCCAAGAAGCTTCTTCACCTCTGACTGGATGGTGAGGAATGGAAGGATTTGTACTCCTTACAGACAGCTGGTCATTTGCATCCTTTTAGAGAGTTGAGGCCACCTGGACGTTTATCTGTGTCATCAGGGTCACCTGAATAGTGCAGATGGCTTCTTGGAACTGTTGAAAGGACTGGGTTGTAGACTGGAGATAGATGGTGTTGTATCCCTCCCTCTCTATTGAGAAGGAGCTGCTCAATTTTGACATAGATGGCATCTTTGACCCCTTTCAAACCAGGGGTCTCTGTCTAAAATGTGGACTGTGCTGTCTTCAAAAGAATGGCCTTTGTCTTCAAAGGAATGCCCATGCAGATGGCCTGATGAATCTTGTCCTGATGGGTTTGTTCTCCTATGTTGGGCCATGCGTTTATGAAGTGGTTGCTTTGTTTCCCCAATGTACAGATCTGCACACAGCTCATTGCATTGTACTGCATATACCATTTGCTCAATTTGTGTCTTGGTGTTTTATCCTTGGGGTGGACAAGCTTCTGCCTTAGTGTATTCTTGGGTTTGAAATGTGCAAGTATGCTGTGTTGGCTGAAGATCCTCCTAAGCTTTTCTGCTATTCCTGCAACACAGATTACAGACTAGTCATTTTACTTAAATACGGACAAGTTCATCAAATGTACCCCTATGGGAGAAGCACTTGGACAGCTAATTTAAATGTCACTAACAACTTCAGCTCCCTCATTTCCTAATCTAGAGAGTATATACCATGCAGCCACTGCCCATATGTAGACAAATACGCACTCTCACTATGTTATTTCATCACACAGAAGAATATTTATTTAATATGTCATCCTCTAACCAATAAGGCCACACCAATACAGGTGATCACTGGTCACTGCTGGTAGAGGGGTTGAAAATCATGTTGTGCATGTTTTCCTTACCTTCTCATCCAGCAGAATATTGGAAATAATTGTTTAAAGTGCTTGAGACTCTGTAATTACACACACAAACATGTATGGAATAGGACCAGAGGAAAAAGATCCAGAAAAAAAATATGTTTTTAAATAAAAATATGTTTTAAAATAAGGCATCTGAATCAATGAAGACATTGACAACTTGGCAATGGATCGGAAAGCTGCTGACGGCTCCACGTTAAAGCCCCTGCCTCCCTTAAAGTCACCTTCAACAGTGGAACTGCAATTAAGGAACTGGGAAAAAAATTATAAACCATGCTCTGTATGCTTTTCATATCTTGTTTCAAATAGAAACAAGAACAGATGAAAAAGTCATCACCACCTTATAGAATTAGAAGATAAATAGATAGCTGAGGGAGTCTATTTTCCAATACTTTCTTCTACTGGGAAAGAGCATCAGAATGGAGTGAGGTGCCTTCTGCTCCCAGCTCCTAAAATCTTCATACTGGTAGTTGCTGCATTCAACAAATTGAAAGATCCTTGGTGGTGCAGGCTGTTAAATGCCTAGCACTTAGTTCCAGCTGCCTGCAATTACTGCAGGCGCGAATCCCACCAGGCTCAAGGTTGACTCAGCCTTCCATCCTCTCGGGGTAGGTAAATTGAGGACCCAAGATTGTTGGGGGCAATAAGCTGACTTTGTAAAAATGCCGCTTAGTAATAAGCAGGCATATACAATGGAATGAAGGCTATTGCTGAGCACATTGGGTTGTGCTCCGAAAAATTGTAAGCCATCCTGAGTCTCCAAAGAAGGGCGGCATATAAATATGAATAAAAAAAATTGGGCTAAATTTATCTTTAACACCAAGTTTATCTTTAACACCAAATTAACGATACAAGTGGAATTTTACAATCAAGATCTCATGATTGTGATTGTAAATAATAAAAAATAGACAAGAATTATTTTAAAAAAATAGAATTGAAAAATAATTTAAACTTATAGTGATGTACCTTTTGATAGTTTCAGGCCCATTATAAGCCAACTTTTTTTTACTATAACTGTAGTTATTTTATTTCATTCTTTATCCATTCTATTCACTTTTGTTAGTACAATCATCTTGTGCATTTTTTTACAAATTAGTTAGTGTATCAGTTATTTATATTTTATTTTGGGTATTTAATTTTGATTTTTTTTTAAATTACATTTATATGCCGCCCTTCTCCGAAGACTCAGGGCGGCTTACAATTTTTTTGGGGGGGATACAACCCAATGTGCTCAGCAATAGCCTTCATTCCATTGTATATGCCTGCTTATTACTAAGCGGCATTTTTACAAGGTCAGCTAATTGCCCCCAACAATCTTGGGTCCTCAATTTACCTACCCCGAGAGGATGGAAGGCTGAGTCAACCTTGAGCCTGGTGGGATTCGAGCCTACAGTAATTGTAGACAGCTGGATGTTAAGAGCAGGCGTTTAACAGCCTGAGCCACCAAGGCTTTCTACTGTGGCTGTTTTCACTGCTGATTATTACTGCAAACTGCTGTAAATCTGTGGCTGATTTAGCAATATACAAGTGGAAGGAATTAATGGATGGGTGATAAATTGTGCAAACTAAATCTCAAAAGCCTATTTAGAAAAGGCAATTTGATCTGATGAAGATATGCCAATAAAGATCTGGCTAACTGTGTAAGAAAACCAAAAACACTTAAGATTTTAGTGGCTAAACATTACATTTTGTTAGTAAAAAATAATTAGGAAAAAAAGTGGAAATATCAGTTTATCTTCAGCAGAAATTGGACAGCATATGTATAATATATTTTAAGTTAATTTCTCCAGGACCTAGACTCTCTAGAACTTTCAACTAAGGCAAATATTTCCATAAGATAGGCTTTGCTCTTTCAAAACATTTTTTGTAGAAGAGAATTCCCAGAAAAAAATAAAAAGGGAAGAATCATTAAAAACAGAATACCCTCCCTGTTGCAACATAGGAAATTAAAAGGTTCAACTAACTACAGCTAGGGAAAAAGTACAGAAGGAAGATATGTTTCCAACAGAAATACTTTCAATCTTTTCTTACTGATGCATTCTATCAACTTGTTTCCTGTAATAAGACAAATTCCTCATGGCTATACAGATAATGAAATTTCCATGTATATGGAAAGAAATAAAACAAAATCTGCCAACTATTAACCCATCAGATTGATTAGTATTTGCTACAAATTATTACATCTATCCTACTCTTTCTATATGATCAATTTTTAATTATATCTTGTACTTTTGCCACTAATCTAGCTTTTCATTATTGTAACTGAATACCAATTAGCATACTGTAGTCTTACATAGAAGGCACAATAAGTTTCTCAGACATGTAGCCAACACATTTAGAACCTAATCTTCAACACTGATCTATATGCATGCTGTAACCACAATCAGAAGCTATACAAAACTGTCTTGCATTCAGTCTGTAATTAATCTGTTTTTATTCATTCTCTAATCCACTTATCTATAAACATAAATGACATCTTTTCTCTTTGCATGCCCAGAGTACCCATACTTTCACTTAATCTTCAGAGACCTATCATTGCTTACCCCTCCATCTTGAAATACAAGTCTCTGGGCTTTAACAAATGTGTTTTATCTATTATATCAGAAGCATATGTGGATAGCAGAAGTAAGATCCTCGCCAAACTTGTAATTAAATGTTTTTGTCAATACCAATAGGACTAATCATATATATTTGAATAATGAGTTCCATCTGCACAATAAACATTTTAAACACAGCAGCAAAATCTGTTACCTTGTTTCAATTGCTATCAACCTAGACTTCAAATCTATTAGTAAATCATTAGTAAAATATTTATTGGACAATCAGCAGTTTATATACCATTTTCCATAGAATATTTACCAGTCACGAAATCTAGTAGTGTAAGTGGCATTAATAAAATACCAAACATGGCATTATTTATTATAGCTCTTACTATTAAAGTATACAAATGCAGAATCTATCAACATAAACAAGATATGTAAAGGAAGAAAAGTAAAACAATGGACAGGGAGGAAGTTTCTTGGTCATTTATTATTTTATTGTTTTATTATTTGCTTTTTTATTGTTCAAGTATGGTTGTTCAGAGGTAAAATGTCAGATAAGTCTAAGTAAATAATTGCTAAGAATTATTCTTAATTTTCTTCTCTGCATAATGGTATGTGAGAATGAACTTGGATTGCAGACTAGACAACCATCATACAAAAAGTATTTCAGTCCACAGAAACATAGGAAATGGGAAGTATTTCAGAAGGGATCTTTCCTAGTTTTCCAAAGAGTAAAAAGAGAAATACTTTCACAATTTGAAAGATTTCATTAATGTAATCTTACAATGAAGATGTAGTAGTATCTATTTCTGTGTTTCTTGTATGAACTATCTTCAAGAGCGGACAGCATCAGACTTACCTGAATTAGGATTCTTTGGAGGACATATCCAGAAGCACACAGACTAGCCATTGGACTAAACAAGTAGCATTCTAGATTGGCCCCTATACGGTCTACTAAGAAGTGGCAAATGCATTTCCAGAGATATTAAATACCTTGTAAACAGTTGATACTGCCTCCAAAACATTCTTTCAGAAATATAAACCTGCTCAATAAGTAATTACTGTGGTTGAATCATCTTACATAAGATTATTATGCAATCCTATGTAATGAGCTACTAGTCTATGTATTTCTGAGGGCCACGATATTATGAATCATGGGCACCAATAAGAACTATTTAATGCACTGATTTTATAAAAGGGTTTCTTTGTGACTCCTAGACACAGCATAAGCCAGTTCTTAAACAGGGCCCTTAGTAATCTTCCATTCAGGTTTTTAATCTCCCTTAGATACGTATGCTAAAACATTAAAACTAATTAGACCATTTATAGTAACCTGTAGTTAATCACATTAAGGCTTTTGTCCATGCTCATTATAAAGATGAAGAGATATAAGGATGAAGTGATAAAAGAATGAATAGCATATTCTAGGACAAAAAAATGCTATATACAAAGAAAACAGGTACTTGGGAAGCATCTGAAGTGAAATAAAATGAGTCTATGCAACCAAACTGTTTTCCTTAGATACAATAAGCAACGGTGCCTTAGAGAAATCTAAAATCTAATGGTTAAATCATGACAAGTGGGCTGATTTTAAAGAAATTAGCCTTAAAGAAATGAATGGTTCAGAAAATAAACTTTTCAGAATTTACACATACTTCGTCCCTTATCCATACATGTATGCAGAAAAAAAATGTTTATTCTGATCTATAAGGTACATGTGCATAAAAGATTCTGCAAACCTCTCACTCTATGGTGCTGTTTGGGGTATGTCAAGATTTAATTAATTATGTGTGTTATTTGAAGTATGTTAGGTTAAATACAATGTAAGTAGTATAACTGATATAAGAGAAAATGTGTAATTTTTAAATACTTCATTTGTCAATAGGGATGAATTAAAACTGTTCAAATAGATGAGGAATGGGATTAGATAGTTTGATCACCGCATTAAACAAGTAAAAAAAGGAAAGTATAAGATTTTTTAAAACAAAATAAGCTGTTAATCTATTTTATATATCAATATTGCATGAGTTGTATTTTTGCTCAATTTTATCTATGAATTGCAGTTTTATTTGAAATTCAATGATATATCCCATGGTATATCTTCTCTAATCTCAACCACCACAGCTTTTGTGAATGCTACTTTCATCTTTGTCTTAAGATCAGATTCAAAATTGATTCCACAAAGACAGGCCACCTGAATTTTTTGTACCAATATCAAGCCAGAATGCAAATCCTAAATATTGTGACGTACTTTTTTTTCTTTTAAAAAGAATGCTATATCATTTTAAGGAAGTTTGTTCATGTTCCATTTCTTTTATAAAGGATTTTTACAAAGGAATTTGTTTCAGTAAATGCTCAGTTTGAGTAAAGTTACTCAAAATTTGTTTCTGTATAGCAATATGCCATGTTGGCAATACTGAAAGTTCAAATAAGGATGCACAGATAGGAGAATGGAAGAAAAAAATAACTCAATACTATACCAAACCAAACTGTTTCTGATTTCAAAAAGTTTATTTATAAGAAAGGTATTTTTCTCCCAATAGTAAACACAAAATCATTTGCTCAAATTTAAACAACCACCTTTCCTCAAGATTGGAATTTCTTTTTTTTTAAACTGAAAACAAATCTGACAAAATGTCCCTCCCTCTCAGCTAAGCCTAAAGAAATTAAGTACAGTACCTTTGAATTGCAGCGGGCAAGAGACTAAAAATTGATAAAATTTATAATGTACAAGTATAAAAATATGTTACTCAAGGTACAGCCCAATAATTTAATAGCTTTTGGCCGTTTTATAAGTTTCTGGAAATGGAACAGATATGTGTCCTGCTCCTGTTACAAGAGGTAGGATTCCTGCATTTGGTACGACATTCCATGAGAGAGTCAAAGTGACATTCCTGTTGCCCCTGCAATTTGAACAGAGTTAGAAGAAACATTTAAGTACTTTAAGCTACAAGAAAAGCTACAGTAAGTAAAATGATGCATAATTGCTATGCAAAACATTCAAAAAGGGTGTGTCATGGCATTTGTGTAAGGGCCCCTCCTCAAAGTGTTGAGGCATCGATGTTTCTAGAACATTTGGTGTGGCTGATTCAAGGGTCTTAATTTCTTCATGCACATGCATGTACATGCACTCAAGGGCTTCTCTTTGTATACAAACAAGTACATATACCCAGGAATACCCTTGAAGCAACTCAAGCTTTGTCAGACCTTTGAGAAGCACTTTGCTTGTGACTCTACAGTTCGTGAAACATGCCTTTAAATGCTTTGCATAGCCTTATGTGCATGTCAACAGAAAAAATCATTAATTTGATTTAATAAGAATTTGACTATGAACTATAATGTTCACTTTTCATATTGAGAAACGATGAAAACTGCATCTCTTTATTGTGGTCATCTAATGCGGGGGAACTCATTAGACATTCAAGACTTATAGTCAGGCTAATTCATAAGCAAGTCTATCAAATACATAAAGAGAACTTCTGAAAATTATATTTGAGAAACAGTAGATACTTGTAGCATTTATAAATATATGGTCAACATATAGTGAATTATCTCAAAAGTATCTATTTACAGGTAGTCCTCAGTTAATACCACTCATTCAGTGACTGTCCAAAGTTATGACAGTGTTGAACAACAGTACTTATGACCAGTCCTCAAAGTTCCAGGCATCCCAGCACAACAGCTGTTATGTGATCACCATCCAGGTGCTTGGCAACCAGCTTGCACTTTTGACAGTTGCAGTGTCCTATGGTCACAACTTTTCCTGCCAACTTCCCACAAGCAAAATTAATGGGGAAGCTGGCAGGAAGGTTGTAAGTCACTCCTGTAAGTTGCTCTCCTACACTTTTATCTCCTGAAAAGCCTGGCTATGAATTGCATGAGTCTGCACACTATCCACCTGCCCGCCAGCCAGACTTTTGAAGCACTATGGAAGTTACCTGTGCATCTTCTCACAGGAAACAAGTGTCATCCCCATGAGGCCCAGCTATGCTCATGCTTGCAACTTCCTGCTTACCCATCGACCTCATTTGTTAGAAGCTGGCAGGAAGTATCAAGGAGGTCCTTGCTTGTGATCATTGCTTAACCACAGTAATGGGGACTGCCAGAATTGTCAATGCCAAATGATACAATCACATGATATTCTACTTTACAAGTGCATTGCTTAGCAATGAAAATTCCAGTCCCAATTATTGTTGTTAAGGATTATTTATTTATTTCAAACAACCAGGTCTTCAGATCGCGGCGGAAGGAGCGAAGATCAGGAGCCATACATGTATTCCATGGAAGAAGCTCAGATGCAACAGAAACATACTGTTGAAGACTGTGTAAGACTTTATAGTTTTATCCTGGGGTATATATATCACAAATATATATCAATAAATAAAGGGGAAATTTACTCACTTGAGGCCATTTCCATCATCAAAGAAAAAGTATTTTGACTTCATATCTTTCAAAAGCAGCTTTGGGTTATCTCCTCTCAAGATAATTTTGTCCCAAAGGACAACTTGATTCAATGCCTACAATTAAAACTAAAAAGTTATTATCAACAAAACCAATATCAAATATTACTTATTACTAATGTATTGTTTTTTCACTTACTTGCTTTTCTTTGCGGTATCATTATTTTATATCTTTTATATGCGTGGTTTACTTTCAATTGTTTTAATACTTTTTATAAATTCTGATTTTATGCTCATCTTCTACATGAAAATCAATAAAATTGTCATTTAAAAAAACAAAGGAGACCATATGCAATTTGCAGGTTACGCTTGTACTCTTGTAGTGCAGCATTTTCTAGGACCATTAAAAGCTTGGAAGTAATACTTGAAATTATTATCTTAAGAGTTTCTAGAATTAGAACTGTTTTTCTGAGCCATAAAATAACTACTACTTATTTCAGCAAAACTATAGCATTACCAGAGAGATTAAACATGTTTCATCTAGCATACATCGTTGTCTCATATACGTTGTTATATACTGCCTTTCTCTGGATATACAGAGATGGTTGAATTTACATGTAACAAGAGCAGCCATACGTTTTTTTGTATAATTTCCCTGAAAGCATCTTAAAAAATCAGTAAAGAAATAAACTAAATACTTAATGCTGAAGCCTATTTGTTTTGAGATATTAGTATGAAAGTGATCACTATGAAAAACATTATTACAGTAGGTGTACCTTTCTCAAGTTTGCTTACAACATTATTCAGCAAATAAAATTAAATGTTTACACATTCACTGTACAAATACAGCTGCATCTGGCAAAATGTACAAAAGTATGGAAGTATCATATTAGACCCTTTTTTCTAAGGAAAGGCATTTCTTATAAAGAAAAGAAACAGTGGCATTGGAAAATTATAATAACTGAAGAAAAATTATAAATAGTTGCAATGATCCTATGGACAAGATCATGATTCAAGCCTAATATTGTAAACAGAAAGATTAGGTATTAATTTTTTTATTAAATTGATATGCCATTCATCTCCCCAATAAGTCATGGTAAACTACAGATTGTAAAAAAATAAATAAATAGAAAAACACTCAAACATTTAAAACTATGCAGAAGTCTGTTTTTATAAGACCCCTTGAAGCAATGGTCTCCAACCTTTCTGGCTTGGCAGACCGGTGGTGGCAGTAGTGCAAGGGGGTGCAGAGGGGATGGTTTCGTATGCACGTGTTACTTTCACAAATGCAGGTTTGGACCGATTCCGAATAGACTGTGGCCAGCACCGAGCTGCAATCCGGAGATTGGGAACTCCTGACACGAAGGATTCATATAAAATGTTGCTGTCCTTTCTGATTAAGATAGCCATGAATTAAACTTTGGAAACTTAAGTTATATGGTATTGTAATGCCAATACATGAAATCCTTTGCTTCTTATTAAGAGAACTTTTGAACAGTATTCAAGCTAGAGCTGTCAGATAAGTTAACTTTCAGAATATGGATAAACTTTTATATATATTTTATAGTTTATCTTTGTAAGCCACTCAGAGTCACTGACAGTGAGTGGGCAGCCATATAAATTCTCTTAAATAAATAGTTAATTCAGGAAAATGAAATGGTGCAAATTACAATGCATCATATGTAATAGCTTGTCAAAGAACAACTTCAAAATATAATCAACCGCTGGGTTTTCATTATTGCCAGAATATGTTCTAAGATTTATTTTGGTGATTGAGGAGAATATAAGAATGTATGCCCATGTATTATTGTCACGCAGATTAGTAATTCTAATAGCATGAAATCTAGTATGATTTCCCATTTATTCACTGTTAAATGCACACTTACATTGTTCTTTGTTGAATATTCTGCTGATAAATATAGAAATAACTGTTTCACGTTCCAATCAAATATACTTTGCAGATGTGAAAAAGATAAGGAACATATGCTGTTTCAGAATATGACTCTTTTCAAAACATTCACATTTAGTACAAATCTCAACAAGCCAAGCTGCTATTTAAAGAAAGAAAAAATTATACACACAGACTGGCTAGCCTGAACATTATTCAAACTCAAAGCATTCCAACAAGCCCTAAAGCCTTGCTGGTTACAAGTTGGTAGAGTAGAAATGAAAACAGAGAAAGTGCTCACTAGAGGTATACAAAATATTCTGAACTAAGAACGAGAATTTTGAATGTTATGAGCTCAGAACATACTGTCCACAACTTTACTTTGATTTGGAAACTGAAAAAGACCATTTCATTACACAGTGTTTTGAGCACTCTAACATTCTCTACTTAGCTTTTTAAAAAAATCTCAATGCCATAGACCAGGGCTGTCAAACTCAAGGCACGGGGCTAGATTCAGCCCTGCTTAGATCTGGCCAGCGGGGAAACAGTGAAGGACCAGCCCGCAGTGCCTCTGCCAGTGAAAACAGAGCTCAGGGAGGGCACTGGCAGAGGGTTGCAGGAGGCTGTCGTGGCCGATAATTGAGCCCAGGAGCGCTGCATGCGGTCCCTGCAAGCTCTGTTTTTGCTGGCAGAAGGCTGCAAAAGGCCCTTGTGACATGAGTGACAGCAAGCTGGCCATGCCCCCCCATCACGCTCCACCTTGGCCCCCCTGAGGTCAAACACAACCCTGATGAGGCTCTCAATGAAATTGAGCTTGACACCCCTGCCATAGACACTGGTATTATCCAATAAAACAACAAGTAGATCTGTTCCTGCCATTGATTAGACCTAGTTGAAGGGAAAAAAGGGGGAAGCATGAGAATCATTATGTACTTTAAAAAAAGACTGTTATCTATTTGGTTATTAAGATTATTATTTTTCAATTTATCTGCTTGTTGCATTCTTTGCTATTTGCTTTTTTGTTGTTGCATTCTTTGCTATTTACAATGAAGGCAACTTTTTTCTTGCTTTTTTTCCAGACTTTTTTCCATGCTATTATATTGCTGAACTTTCAAGTTGCCATGTGCAAAACTGTGTTACTTTGTTCATTGAGCTTTGTTTGCAGACAGTCAAATGAAGGAAGTATGCACAGTATAAGCATGATCATCAGCAAAAAGTATCAAAACAATAGCCAAAGAAATATTATTGGTGTTATATTGTTCACTAAACTTGCATATAAATAAATCTACTACTACTGCATCTTTGCTGTATTCAGTTCTATGGTTATGACTTCAAAAATTATGCTTAACTATTGCTTCCACCTTTTCTTATAAATGAGGAAGCAAAACCTGAGTTTTCAGTTCCCATTATTATATATGGCAGAACACCCAATACAAGATTTAAAATACAACCAATTTGAAACTCCTTTTCCACAAGCACATGTTTGGACGGTCACACTTGAAATTAAAAGCATTATAGAGTTTTGTTCACACACTAATATTCGTATCTGTCAATTTTGGAGGCAGTGTCCCTCGCACTGCTTGCTACAAGGTAGAGTTGATGTCAGTTTACCTGTTCTGTTGAAGGCAATAAGGCATTCTACTCTCTTAATGCTAACATTTGTAATAAAGGATATCTGCACTAATGTCAAAAGTAATGATTCCAAGGTCACTTCTTTCACCTGGTCCAGTGAAATCTTCTACATTTTTTCTACGAAATAAAATAAAAGCATTATTCAATATTATTCATGTATTCCTTTCTAGCACTGTCTCTTGTAGACATAATTTATTCAGTTAAATAACCCTAATTTGTAGATTACAAAAATAATTTATGTTTTTGTAAAATATCTTAAACATTTCTTATAATCAACAAGTAATCAACCATAAATATCCAGTATAATCAACGCAATGTAAATTGCTAGTTAACTTGGAATCAACATTAAATTAAGGAGCTGTTATAGGAACTCGCTCACTATAAGAAAAGATCATAAATGTATTTTCTCTGTATTTCCATCATTTCATTGATGTAGTTCAGTTTAACATGACACACTTTAACCATGTTATATATATGAAATCTGTAATCCATAGTTCATAAGGGTGTCTACTGAAATTTTCAGAAAAGTGTATTGAAATAGGATTTATTTTGCTTAATGCAGCAAGATATTATAAAATAACACTCAATGTCTTCCACTTTTCTAACTTCTTACAAACTGGAATATGCTTAGCAAATAAGCTGTCAATATAAACAGCAATTGATGTTTTCAAACTGAATTGCCTTTCTGTGCCTCCACTCTCAAGGGAGCTTGCCAGAAAGCAGATTACAGCACTGGAGGGTTCGTGTTGTTCATTCATTGGTTTAAAGAAAAAGGAAATGACAGAACAGGAAGGAAAGGCCACACTTCTGAAACTGACAATCTAGAGAAAAATTAGATTAAGACCTGACAGAAAATAGAGAGCTAGAGAAGTTTGCAAGGGCAATATAAAGAGTTCCTTTAAATGTGAACTAAGCAGCTATATTAAAGGAGTGGAATAACATGTAATAGTCAACAATCAAACAGGAGGAGACACTGATCTCAGTATTATTCTCCATCAACTCCTGTGAGACTATATAAAGGCTTTATATTAAAAGCAAACATCAGGGCAAGGTGAAAGATTTAGAAAACGGGTAAAACAAAGGGGGAGGGGCGGTGGTACTTCACGCTACAACTCAGCACCCGGAAAACTCAGGTCACTCCGTGACAGCTGGAGCAGCCAAGCACCACAAAGGTTAACAAACGCCCTAAAGAATTCTGAAAAGCAGAAATGCGCATCCCATTGGGTTTTCCCTCCATTTCCCCCTCTTCACGCCGGAACAAGGGCTGCTGGTCTCCATCTCCGGGGATAGAGAAGGGCCGCCTGTGCCGCTGCCCTCCCTCATTCACACTCACAGCATGACACGGGAGACGGCGATGCTGACGGGCACGGAGCGCTCTTTGAAAGCGGTGGTGATGAAACAGCCGAAGGTCAGCGCCGCCATCACGCTCAGCGAGAAGGCGAAGAGCGAGTTGGCTCGAGTTAGGACGGTGTTCATCTCCCCGCCGTCCCTCCAGCCCTCACGACACAAACGCGTACGAGCGAGCAACTGCCCGCTTCTTTTTGCCCTCCGGGCCGGCCAGGCCTCAGCTCCGGAATAACGGAGAGGGAGGCAGGCAGGCAGGCAGGCTCGGGCTAAGGAGAGGCACGAGGACCTGAATGCGAAAGGAAAAGGCTGCTATTAGGACCGCCGCTGTCCGCGATTGAAGAGAAAGAGAGGCCCAACGCAGCACCTTGCCTGGTAACGAACCCGCCCAAACACCCCGCGAGAGGAGGGCCCAAAGAGCACCCGTCTGCCTCAGCCCGCCCATAGGCGGAATATCCCCTCTCGATTCCACTGCCTACAAGTCCCTTGAGCCTCAGCAACCATCTTTATCCTACTTCCTCCATAGAGATAGGAAAGTTAGAGTGACCGGAAGTCCGCCTGATGCGAACTACTGCTTTTAAAGCTTAGTTAAGTGAGACGGGGTGCGACTTGCGAGGACGCCGAATTGAGGAAGCAACCTTTTGCCGGATCGGGAAATCCTTGATACAGCCTCAAGTTTATTTTTTGAGATCGCTTGCTATGCTGCTATCCGAATGTATGGAGATCTTAAGAGCATTCCCCGAGCCTGTACCGGTGGGGGAAGGCGGGAAGCACTGTCGGAATGATTGCTAAGAAAACTAAATACTCCAGCGCATTAAAGCTCATTGGAGACTGTTTTTACCCTCACTCGTATTTGGAAGGCGCTGGTTGGAGAAGGCGGAGTTAACGCTACTTTCTCTACACCGCCTGGATAGCCCGTGAATTGCCCCTCTCCCTCGGAAAGTTCACCCCCTTGCGACACAAAAGGCTCTTAACTGCCTTGTTCTTATTTAGTTGTGGGATGCTACTCGAAAGGGGTGCAGCTCATTGGAAGTACGGGGAGGACCATACTACGAATTGCATGCTTCAAGCTAAAGCAGCGAGGCGGAGCTTATTGTGAAGTTCTGGTTGAGCCTTCCCGGCCATGTTGTCTGCTGCAGTAACTCAGTTAACAAGTAGACATAGAAATGACAAGTTTTCGACGGGCTTGTACTTATATTTCTCAGCACAATAAAAGGCGTTTTAAAAAGAAAAGAAATCTGACTCCAACTTCGGTGTGGAGAGTTCGGTTGCAAGCTTACTAAATAATGAAACACTACCTTTTAAAACTTATTTTTCAATACAGTACTCTAATGCATTAATACTATAGTGTTCATGGTGTCAAAAATAACTATGGAAATTGAGTATGGACAGCAAATAGTTTTCCAGGAACCGGTGATGCTACCTTTCTGCTTGCCAAAGTAAGTGTTAGACAATAGACTATAATCCTAAATACATTTGGGGGAGGAAAAAGTCTATGAGCTGAAAGATGGGGGAGGGCGATTGTCTCACAAATATAAAACACAGTTATAAAGTAGATTTTGTGTTTTACTCTAATTTTTCCTCAACCTTTCATATATGCTTTAAAAGGGAAGTTCTGTCAATTCCCACTAAACTGATTTAGGAGTTACCAGAAAATCTAGAAGACACTGCTGTGTTGAAATGTGAGATGTTGATGAATTAATATAAACATATTTTAGCAGAACAACTCCAAATAAACACCAGATGGTAGCAAAGAAGTGCAGAAAACTTAGTTGCCATATTCTGTTGGAGATTACAGCTCAGATTGTCCTAAGGTACCTAAAGTTTTGTCAACAAAGACAGTACCTTGCCTTCTTATTTATATATTAAAGCAATAGTTCTTAGCTATAGGTTTTGATGATCTGACTATGATTCCATATTGAACAACCTAACTGGAAATCTGTTTCAATAACATCTCAAAGGAATTGTCTTTTATTAAGACAAATGGAGCCAGAGTACACAACAAACGTAATTACAGATGCACACTGAAAATAGCTGGTAGATCAGAATACAGAGCAGGAAGTACAACTGAGGCCCACTAGAAAGGAAAATAATCCCAACATTTTTTACATATAGAGAGGTACCTAATGCTAAGGGAGAAAGAAAGCTCTCACAAAAATCCATGTAGCATGATACACCAGTGAACAATTTCCTTGCTACCCAGCCAGCAACAGATGGAAACAGTGGAACAATAGACATAAGATATTGATGACAGCTGACTTGTACATTCTTAGGGCTATAGTCACAACATATCTGGGTGTGTGATTCTGCAATAAATTATATTTGTGAGGTAATTCTGCAAAAAAAGTGTTCCACTAGCAGTGGAGTGTCCAAGAACCCAGTGAATAGTGTTTTTTCTGTATCTGTAGGAAATAGGTCCAATATGTCAAGAAGATTTTCCCAAGTTTCTTGGAAGAGGGATAAACATTAGAATATCTTTAAACAAAACATATCCATAGAATTTCAGAAGAAATGATTGGCTAATTCTCCTTGTGGTATTTCAGTTAGTTTTCTTGCAGCAATTTCCTCTTAATTCCGGTGAAATTAATTGTCCTGCTTTCCACTACAGCCTAACCATGAGACAATTTTGCTTTTGTTGTGCTTAACTTATTCTCCCATGTTTCAGCTGCAACTTTCCCATCCTGAATATGCAGAAAAGAGAAATAGAATTGGGGATCATCACTGGTCTCTGAGAGATACCCAAGGAGGTTCACTATAGGACCATTTCTTCCTTCTTGCTGACCTGTTTGAAAAATGGAGAGACACGGTCACTTCCTCTCTCAGTTCAGCGGACATTTTGCTAACTGGCCTTAAATCCACAGATGCCTTCAAGTAGCCCAGTCTGAGAAACACTGATGTAATTCATGAAAATGGATCTCCATTCAATCTATCCTGACTTCCCATTTGATTCTGATTCCCATTTGATTCTGAAGGCATATCTTCCATCAAAACACTCCAAAGCAGTCAGAATCAACAATCGATCAATTCAGGATTGGGGGAGGGAGGGGGGTGGGGGACTTGCTACCTTGTGTGCCAGGGGAGTCTGGCCAGAGTTGGATCTGGGAGGTGGAACAGAGCTACTGAATGGGCTGAGCAATCGGGGTCCAAGCAGCCTGCAGGAGAGGCGAAGAGAGGAGAGCAGCCAGAAGCTGAAGGGGAGCCGAGGGGTCCCCAGGAGAGGCCTTGGGGGAGAAGAGAGGCCCGAGGCAGCAAGGCTGAGGGAGCGGGTGGCGGAATGGGACAGGGCTGGTTGGAGGGTCTTGGGGCAGGCAGATGCTCCTGCTGCTCCAAAGCCTCTCAGGGGGAAGCAAGAGAAGGAGGAGGCCATGCCTAACATCTACCTGTCCTCTCCTTCTTTCCTACTTTATATACGCCCACTTTTGAAAAAAAGATTAAGTAAAAACAAACCTCCAATAACCGAAAAAACTGCTATATACCTATACTCTGTTTTTGTAATGTGTTATATATGTCAAATGCTTTACAAAGGTATTACTTAAAAATACTCCCAGTAACTAAAAAATCCTAATATATGCCTATACTCTATTTTCCTTCTCTATTATATGCGTCCACTTTTGGAAAAATATTTTTGGTTAATAAAAACTCAAGTGACTTAACAGATAATTAAATTGCTGAGCGCATTGGGTTGTGCTCCAAAAATTGTAAGCCGCCCTGAGTCTTCGGAGAAGGGCGGCATATAAATGTAATTAAAAAAAATCTATACCTGTACTGTACTCTAATGTGTCCAGTTTGATTAAAAAAGCCCTCTGGTTCTTAAAAAAGCCCTCTGCTATCTGCATAAACTGAAACCCCAGAGTCTACTCCCCAAAATAAACTGGCAAATACCCCATTCAACCTTTCTGGCTCTCACTCTAGGGGGAGCCCCCCCCCAAACACACTTAATGCAGCCCAGGGAACTTAAGCAAGCAACAATAACAGTATAAGAAAGTTGGAAGGGACCTTGGAGGTCTTCTAGTTCAAGCACTGCCAAGCAGCCTAATAGTTTAGCCTTTAAGGGAGCTGACTTCAACAAGCTAACAGAGACTAGGAAGGAAAAGGAAAAACAGCTCAAGATGATGGGAAACCCTGAAAAATGAAGCCATTTAGGAGCCAACAAAAATGATACGACGTGAAAAACTTAAAGATGCCATGTGATACCAGCATGTTTGCGCAAAGAGCCCTCCGACAAGTGGAGGGACAAAAAGGTCAAGAAGAAAAAATGGAAAGCGGGGCACAAACTAAAGCAGAATACCAGCAAGGAGACTTAATTTGCAAAGAGGGAGTCAGGATAGCAAAGGCCCAGAATGGGCAACGACTGGCAACTAATGCCAAAAGGAAGAAAATAAATATAGGGAACAAGAAGGAAGTCAATGAAACAAGAGGTCCACTAATGGGAGCAGAAGAGGCAGGAGAAGCAGAAGTATCAAACAGTGGACCAGATGGCTTGTATCTCAGGGTTCAGTCAGGAGAAGTTTCTGGACAAGAGGAACAATTAAGCAATGGAATCGCTTGCCTCTGAAAATTGTGAGTTCTCCGAATGGACAAGAGAACCATTTCACTGGGATGGTATAAAGTTCCCGCCTTGAGCAGAGGGTTGGACTAGAAGACCTCCAAAGTCCCTTCCAGCCCTATCTACCTATCTCCTATGTTCTCCCATCCCTAAGACTACTTCACCACCCAGAGGACACTGACCAACTCTAGTTGGCCCTGGTGTCCCGTCTTCTCCCTTCTGTTGCTTCTCTCTTGCAGGCTCTGGAGTAGCAGGAGTTTCTGCCTGCCCCCGAGACCCTCAACCGAGCCCTGTCTTCCAGCTCTGCCACCAGCTCCATTAGCCTTGCTGCCTCCGAGGGTCTCTGCTGCCTCAAGGCGCCTCCTACAGACCCCTCGGCTCCCAGTTCGTCTTCTAGCTGTTCTCCTCTCCTGCGGACTGCCCTGATCCCAATGGCTCAGGTCGTTCGGCTACTCGGTTTTGGCTCCCGGGTCTGGGTCTGTCCAGACTTTCTGCTATCCCCACAGCAGAGCCCTCACCCTTGTCTCCACTGCCCCTCGTCCTCAGGTGGCACTCCAAGGCTTGGAGCTGAGCCTGTGGGTGCATCTCTCAACCTCACTACTGCCACGGCTACCACCTCCACCCTCATTCTTGGCTTGGATCCCTGGGATTCCTCAGTGCTCTGAGGACCTGATGCAGTGTGGCTGGGAGGTTTTTCAGCTCAGCTGACAGTGCTTCAGTGACTGGTAAGGTTGGGGCTCAGGATGGGGCTTCAACTGGTAAGGGTGGGGCTCACCTGACTCCCCTGGCACACTAGGTGGCAAGTCAAGGGAAGGGAGGGAATTACTTTTCTTTTTCAAAAGGGCAAAAGGCCGCCATTCCTCCAATCCAGCTATAGGAAGAGAGAATGTCCCATGTGCCGGCCGCTTAGGGATGCCAAAGTCATTTCTGAGGAAGTCCACTTGGCTGATGACCTCTCTGTGGAGATCTTCACTGCCTTTCTCCAAACATCTGCTGCTCTAATTCTTGGATTACCCTTCTGACATGGTTCAATCTTTCTCTGTTGTCCTTCACAGTTTTCTGCGGCTGTTCCATTGTGGACACAAGTCTGGTCCTCCTGCTGCAGATTGTTGATATGCTTCTTATTTTCCCTCAAATTCAGAAGAGGGATGAGTTTCTCCTTCAGTTGGCCGGAGGGGCTTATCTCAACATAGGAACTGGTTCATTTCAGCCAATTCATGCTGAAGACTGTAGAGGTGCTTCTTATGTTCTTCAGAAGTTTCCAGACCTCTTCTAGGACCTTCAAAGGTTCTAAGGCAGCCTTTTCATGTTTGAGGAAGGCCACTTGGATAATGACTTGCACAGTTCTTTCTGGAGTTCTTCAGTGTGTTTCATCAAAGATTTCTTCTCTGGTCTTAACGGATGGATTGTTGTGGTGGCATGGTGCAATCTTTCTCTTTTGCCACGCACAGTTTTGCAGATTTTCTGTTGCGGTGTGAAGTTGATCTACTCTCTGGTTTGAGACAACTGTGCTGCTCTTTCATCCGTTGTTCATCTTTCTTGAATTCCTAGATCTGAAAGTCAAAGGAATCTCTCATCTGCTTAATTTGAAGATGGGAACCATCACTGGTCTCTGAGAGATACCCAAGGATGTTCATTATAGGACCATTTCTTCATTCATGCTGACCTGTTTGAAAAATGGAGAGACACAGTCAGTTCCTCTCTCAGTTCAGCGGACATTTTGCTAACTGGCCTTAAATCCACAGATGCCTTAAAGTGGCCCAGTTTTAGAAACACTGACATAATCCATGAAAACGGATCTCCATTCAATCTATCCTGACTTCCCATTTGATTCCCATTTGATTCTGAAGGCATATATATCTCCCATCAAAACACTCCAAAGCAGTCAAAATCAGCAATCGATCAACTCAGCCATCTCTGCACTGCTAGGCTGGTTCTGATAAGAGTGAAAAGTAGTGACCATTCCAATTAGATAAGGGCCCACCCCCTCCAAGGACTTACCAGGCCCATCCAAGGCATGAAAACTTGGAGGTCATCTTGAGACAATCCCTCACTCTCAGCCGTAGTCTACCGCACAAGCTTGTTGTGGGCTCAAAGGAGCCTTCGGTATGTTCACGGCCTTGAGCTATTTAGAGAAAGAATAAAGGTAGATAACAATCTAAATAATAATAATGAAAAATAAATAAATACATCAAGCACCAGGCCACGCATGTTTGGGAAATAACTCCATTGCACTGATAGAATCCCTTTTTAAGTTAATTTCCTAAAATCATTGAGCCAGGTTACTTTCTAGCTTTGTGGACTCAATGCCTCTCCAACTGGGACATCCCAAAGCCAATGTTTTTTCCTAGATCACATCACCACCCTGAACCAGTCAATTCCCCAATTCTGGAGAAATGTACCTTTGCCATGGTGCATCAGGTGTTCGGTCCCAGGTATGGAGGCTGCTGACACGGTAGTTATAGGCATATCCGTGTTCTGGGGTTGAACCCCACTTTTCTAATCTCGCCCCCTTAGTTCTTCCTTAATGAGAACTGTCTCTTCTTTCTGCCAAGCCCAAACAAGGGAGACCCTTGCAATGCCCACCGTGCCATCCACTCATTTCCAGGGATTTTGAGCAGAACCTCCCAGCCCTGTGGTCCAGACTCACCAAGGATGCTGGATGTTGCCATGGCAAACTCCAGCCAATGAGCTTAGGAGGGGCCTCTGATGTCACAAGCCAAGGGCTTTGATTGGCCTGGGCCTGAGAGTTGAAAAATAATCACCAACTGTCTGCCTTCAGGGGTGGGGGGGCTGGCTTATTAATTGATTAGCCAGCTTTTGCCAGTGAGCCCTGAATCCTCATCAACCAGAGCTCTTCCAGATTTTGCCCCTTGTTTGAGACTTCTTCCTTGTATCTGGAATCTAGTATTAGAGATCCAGAGGATCAAGCTTTTCCTTTACATGCTCAGATGAATAGATGTTAAAAGAGAAATATGGGAAGGATTAGATATTATTCACCTTAAAAAGACCTTGTGAGAACGTGGCAAAAGAAACACATGGATTAAATTTTATACAGTCCATAACCAAATACCCTACAGTGTTCTTCAAGTTACAGCCGTTCATTTTGAGAAAGTTCCAGGTTCCCATCATGGTCCTGACAAAAGGGATTTATGATGGCTCCTCGCGGATATGACTGTAGCAGCATCCCCATGGTCACATGCACAGGACTGGGGTGCATGGCAATTGGCATGGATTTATGACAAGTAACATCAATGGGAAAACTGCCCTTGTTAATGACGGCAGGTTCACTAAATAGCTGCAGTGATTCACTTAATAACCATGGCAAAAACATTGTAACACTGAATGCAACTCATTTAATGACCATCTAGCTTAGCAATGGCAATACTGGTCCCAATTCTGGTCATAAGTCATGGACTACCTTAAGGATGCAGCACTCTTGACATCTTTGGAGAGGCCAGGGGCTTAGGACAATTCTGTCTAGGCCCTCAGGCATTGGGGGAGGTGGTCGACTGGACAGAGAGCTGCCTGCACTCCAGACAAAGGGGAGGATCAGCTGCTGACTGGGTTATGTAACACATCCCCTCTGAGGATAACAGATGAACAGAGTTGGAAGGGACCTTGTAGGTCATCTAATCCAACCCCACACCCAAGCAGGAGACCCTACACCATATCTGACAGATGGCAGTCCAGACTCTTCTTGAAAGCTTCCAGTGATGAAGCTCCCACAACATCTATTGCCAATTTTGTTCCATGGGTTGATCATTCGCATTTTCAGAAAATGTCTCCGTATTTCTAGATTGAATCTTTCCTTGTTCAGTTTCCATCCATCATTCCTTGTCTGGCTTTTGGGTGCCTTGGAAAATAGCTTGACCCCCTTCTCTCTGTGGCAGCCCCTCAAATATTGGAACACTGCTGTCATGTCTCCTCTGGTCCTTCTCTTCACTAGACTAGCCATGTCCAGTTCCTGCAACTGTTCACCATATGTTTTAGCCTCCAGTTCCCTAATCATCCTGGTTGCTCTTCTTTGCACTATTTCTAGATTCTCTACATCTTTTTTACTGTGTGGTGACCAAAACTGGGTGCATACTCTAGGTGTGGTCTTACTAAGGCTTTATAGAGTGGTATTAGGATCTTTCTTGATCTTGATTGTATCCCTCTGTTAATGCAACTTAGGTTTGCATTGGCTTTTTTGGCTGCCGCCGCACACTGCTAGCTCATATTTAACTAGTTGTCCACTAAGACTTCACGATCACTCTTACAGTTACTGCTATTAAGCCTGGTTTCATTTATTTAAGACACATTTATTCCTTTATCTGAAGAAAGTGGTCACTACATGAGGAACAGTCAACTCTATCATGTCTCTTTTTAGGTATAATTCTTGGTAGATGGAATTGCAACCAATCCAATCCAATCATGTTTATTACAGTCAAAGAGCAGAGACCACAACAAATAAAAAATACGCAAGGAATATCCCGTTAAAAATTCTAGAATAGAATAATAAATAACAGATAAAATCTGTATTAAAATCTCAATTTGGCATCCAATGCGTCAGTTACATATAGTCTAACTATACTATGATATCAATTCTTAAACTGTGAGGCTCACAGTCATTCAACACTAAAATGCAAAAGCGTAGTAATGAAAAATGGTTTGTTACTTTAGTTGTATAAAATAGCTATGATGGATTAATCACCCATTTCCCATGAATCCCCAGTGCTGCTCTGCAGAATCTTGCTACCTGCATTGTAATCATGGTCTGTTCATCCTTCAGCAGCCACTGGACATAAACAGCATCGGAATAGCCAGGATACCAATCGATTATTGGGAGGATATGTTTTTTGCAGAATATCTCTATAGAAAGACCATTGAAGAGTCCCAGAGCCTATCCAGGAGAGGATGGAGGATTCAGGAGAGAGAGGGAGGTTGGTGGGTGGGAGACTTGCTACCTGGTGTGCCAAGTGAGTCTGGCCAGAGCTGGATGTGGGAGCCAGAACCAAGCAGCCAAATGGCCCCAGCGCTGGGCTGCAAGCGGCGGGAACCTTAGGCATGTGCACTATCAAAGAGGATACTTGGCGCTGCGCTCAATGGAAATGAGAAAGGGAGCTGCCAGTATGGAGGAACAATGAACGTCAGGCAAAGAGAAGGAGGCACGCCAAACACAAATGAGACCAACCTAGCACAGACATGCTTTTCAGAAAGCTCAGCTGAGGTGCACCAAACCAAATGAGTCTAAGACCGACAAACAGGTATTTCGACTTACCTCCACTGAGGCGTGCTAAATGCGCAATTCACATGCATGCAAATGAGTCTTAAGTCCAACTACAGCTGTTTTTTAGCTCAGCTGAGTCATGGCAATCTACTCTGTCACCTGAATCAGCTGAGCTAATAAACAGCAGAATATAGGATAGATGAGAGGGGTCAGGTGAGAGGGGGGCACCAGTCAAAATTTTCCCTACCAGTTCTACAAACCACTTAAAATTTCCCTAGAGGCTTGCCCACATCGGTCCAAACCCCTGAATACCATCCCTGCTTTCATTGCTACTATACTAAGGGCTAGTCTGCTGCATATTTCTTGACTGCTGATTCATTTACTGTTGATATTCAGTCCCAAAGGCAGGAGATATCCATCACAATAGCTTTGTTGTTGGTTCTGAGGCTGGTAACTACATCTTTTGTCATTAATTTCATTTAATTTTTCCCTAATCTTTTATGGTTTTAACTTTTGTTATTGGAGTTTTTAGCAGCTTAACTTGCAAGGAAAATTTCATTTTGAAGAGTCCCATATGCATTTAAAAAATTATAATAAAATAAGTCATAGAATACAGCCAAAAAGATCCATTCAGCATTAACAGCCATACCATCCTTTGAGGGTATTAAAGGAATCTCGTCCAACATTCTAGTGAGTAAAATTAAGACAATGGAGAAAAACCATGACTATGCACAGCAATATAAGAATAGACAATCCTGCATCAGAGTAGGGATACTTGCATCTGTATGAATAAATCTAATTGAGAACATTCTCATCTTGGCCAAAGGTTAAACAAACAGTGACAGCTCATAATGGGCATTTTAATATGCTTTATGCTATTCAAATGGGTATAGCTGGTTGATGAAGCAGAAGTTCTCATGGATACAGGATACTTAAAAAGAACAACGGGAGCTAAAATATTTTGAGAAAGAGAATTTAATCCCAGCTGAACTGTGACTGAGAATGGTACATTTTGGCTGCTCTTCCTTCTGACTTAAGATCCTTCTTTGCAACAGTACAAAACCTGATGTACTTATCGATCCTTTTAAACTAGCCCCTTATAATTGATTTCTTGAAGCTGTTTGTATGTATTCTTCAGTTAAATACCATCAAGCTAGTGGGAGTGTTAGTGAACTCAATGCTATTTACAGTATAAATAATCCTCATATTTTGAGCTGCACACATCATGACCAGCTGATATTTTCTTTCCTCAGGACCAGCTGTTCCCTAGGAGTGTCTGGCTGGAGCCATATGATCTTAGCAACGTATTTCAGAGCTGTTTCTAAACACTGACAAAGACTCTTGTGCAGCAATGACTGTTGTAGAGGAAAATCGGCCTTTTGCCCAGCAACTATCCAATGTCTACTTTACAATACTTTCACTTTTCTGCTTTAAACTTTTTGTAAAAATCAGCCTTGCAATACTCAGTCATTTCTATATTGTAAAAGGGAACCGTAAAGAGGCAGCAAGAATAGCTGCTGAGTTTTATGGAATTCCTCAAGGACAAGGTATGCTTCTTTTTAGTATTTGTTGTTACTGATCTGCCAAGTTTATAAAAAATACCTTGCTAAGTATTTGTTCTCCATAATATCGCTTTTTATTATCTGCATTCATACATTTGTTGTTACACTCAGAAGTATCAGTTGTCTTACTGCAATGTGCTGGTCCTGTCATGTATAGCAGACCATTTAATAGGAAAGAAGTTAAATAAAACTGATGGAGTCTAATGTTTCTATTTGTATATTGTAAAAATATATTAATTTTCTGTAACATATACTAATAATTGGCATTCATAAAATTTCCAAAATGTAATCCTCTTTTCAGTTAATATCCACCTCAAATCTGACTTCTATATATAGCAAGCAATACTGTAATTTTTTCAGAATTATTAGTAATTAGTAACTGTACATCTTGAAAAAAAATGCCAGGGCTTTCTTTTAAAATATTTATGATTTCTGTTGTGTTTTTAAATAATAAGATAATTTTAACACAACAGACAAAAATAAATGTATATTTCAATTGGTTTATATAGTAAGTTTAACTCCTCAGTTCAAAGATTCATGCAGATAGTTTACTTGGTAATAATAAGAAAGCCCTGGCATTTTTTTCACAAGATGTATAGTCTACAATGCAACTTATAGCCTTGAGATTTCCTAGTAGTCTCCCATCCAAGTAGCTACATACAGTTATGGGAGAAGAGACTGTCAAAAATTCACCTATAAAATATAAAACTATATGGCTATTTATTGGAATGAAATAATTGGCTATTCTAAATTCAGCACTAACATATAATATTATTCAAAAAGATCTGGCAAGTATTATAATGGTTAAAGTAGCAATATTATAATTTATAAAAAATACTCAGCAATCCATAACATAAATTTACAAATAGAATAATTTATATGTAATAGGAGTATACAATATAGGATATTATTTAATATTTGTATGATAATCACCCTCTAGTCCATATGTTTGTCTTCAAGGTTCAAATGAAACTTATTGCAGGTTCGTATGAACAAGTGTTTTCTGGGCACTGGAAAACATTGTTCTCATTTCAATTCATGGCAGTGCCCAAAAACAAGAAATTAAAAATGACCATTTCTAAATACAGTAACATTTTTAAAAGCCTGTCTCTTTAGGAATAATCCTAAAATATATATGTTGCTATATAATAACATAGTGCAAGAAATAATACAAAATACAGCAGTAATTAACAGTATTAAATGAGGTGGGCAAATGCTGAAATGTTGAGAACATATTATTTTGGTAGAATATTGTGAATTTATGACTGTTTAACCTTTATGAAAAGATTCCTAAGAGAAATATCAATTTGGGAAAACATTTCCTATCACACATCCCAGATTCTACTCATGGTTGCTCTGAAGCTTTGTGTCTGCCATTAATAATACATAATAGAGGAGAATGAATCCTATTTTAGTTCTTGAAATATTGTTTTATATACAATAGATGCACAATTGGTCCTCAATGTTGCAAGAATATATCTATAATATGCCTGTTTTATAATCAACACTTCACCTTTAAAAATACCAATTTTTCCATAGCATGCAAAAATATTTTTACGAGCCAGGAAATATTATTTATAAGGCTATGGAAAATTCTGATTCAATTTGAAACTTTTTAAATTTAATGTCTGATTTAAATGTTATTTCTGAAGCAAAACAAAATGTCATATTGAATTATCAAACTGAAGCTGTGAATCAAGTTGATTCAGTTTTCCCAAAAGATTTGAACTGAATCAAATGGATGAACAGAATAAAACTCGTATCAGATTCTATCTAGATATTCCAGAGAAACAAGAGTGAAATTGTTGTGTATGTTTATTATACGATTGATTGGGCAAACAGAAGATTGCCTTTCTCTATTAGATGACCCAACTTTCAAAGAAGGCATATAATCACAACAGTGAAAGATTTCCAAATTCCAGCTGGAAATCTAACTCTGTGAAGACACAGAGGTCCAACAATTCCTGCCTTGCCTTACTGACAACTTCATTTGTCAGAAAGTAAAAGAAGAAACAAGGGATCTGCTAATCTTTGGTTGACAAAAGGAAGATCACTGTAAGCATGTTTGCTGAGGAGGTTGGCACAAAGTAGCTTGAAGAGCGACTTGAGGAATTGGATATATGTAGCCTGCAAAAGATTGAGAGGAATATGTTGGAACTAAAGGGAAATAAATTCAGGTTAGATATTAGAGAGCTTTCTAATGTTAAGAACTGTTAACCAATCAAATAAGTTGTGTCATAGTGCTGTGTTCCTCATAACTGGACAACTTTGAAAAGAGGGTGATGACTGTCTGAACTGCATAGTGGATCTGTACTGAGATGTATGTTGGATTAGAGGGCCTCTGAGGCTCCATTTAATTCCAATTTTTGATCCTGGTATTTCCTCCAATCGATTAAGAGGAGTACCAGAATTAGGTGGCAAATATGCAGATTAAAAAACTATTTATTGCCATCTAGTGGCCATTTGAAGTTTTGCAGCACAGATCTGGTAGCCCTATATACTAAGTGCAATTATATCAATTAAATGTAAGGAATTTAAATATATTAATTGCATAATTGGTATCTCAAGTGATTCCCTCCCCCTACTCTTCCATTTTAAAAACAGCTGAATGCCTTACAATACCACTTAAATGTTATGTGCTCATCTGCTAAAAAATGTGCATACAAGCAAAATAAAGCTTATCCACCGTCACTACTCTTATACAACAATGCTACTCTATAGTGTGAATTCTTGAAAAAGTATATTCCTATTAAGTTCAGCTGAGATAAATATGTACGCCTTGCAACAATTCTTACAATGAGTTTGATAATAATTCTAGTTTATTATAATCTAGATAAATGAACTAGTTGATTCTAGATTGACTAAGAGAGATTATTCCACTATTAAAATGATTAGACTGGTTGCCAGTTTGCTTTGAGGCATAATATAAATAATTATCTTGAAAACTCTTAGAGCCTCCATCCAAATTACCCCAGAGGGTACCTTGTTCTACATGATCACTGCCACTCATTAAGAGCTTTGGGGTACTTTGGGGGGAAGCAGCTTATAGTTGCTGTTTGAACTTCTGTGAGTACTCAACCAAAATATTGTAAGACGGGTACCCAACCTCTGGGCCATGGACTGATCCTGGTCCTTGGCCTGTTAGGAATCAGGGCACACATCTGGAAGTGAGCCACAGGCAACCAAACAAAACCAAAACCACCTCCACCAGTCCATGGGAAAAAAATGTCTTCCACAAAACTGGTCCTGGTGACAAAAACGTTGGGGACTGCTGCAGTAAGAGGTCTAAGAATTTGTGGTGATCTTTAGGAAGACCCTAAAGTTGTATTATTTTGACTAATTATGGAAGTGAACATAATTCATACCTGAAGATTTTTGTGATGGGTAGGAAAACATTGTGTGGGTCCTAGAGTGATCTACTAAAAGGGTGGGATAAAACTAAAGTAGATTCCTTGGAGATAAGCCTATCTTCTATTCCTGCTGCATAGGAATTGGGGTTACAAAAATGGTAGATTAATTCTCTGATGCTGTCAGGCTCTGCTTATTATTTTGAAAAATGGCAGATGTAACACCATGCAGTTCAAACAAAACTTATGTAATCTAAAATTTAAGGCATGCACATGTTTACTATGTTAGCTAGTAAAAGAAGTGGCTTAACAATAATATAAAAAATTAAAGTGAAGAGCAGACCTCCCAGTTTGATTATTGGTGGGAAATCTTTTGCAAATACATACATCACATAAATGAATTGGTCACAAATTCATAAATATATTGATAATATCACAAGTTCTAAACAATAATGTTTATTAACAAGTATCAAAGAATAGTGAATACAAATGAATCTACACAAAACTAGATGTGCACATACAAACACATATAAACTGTGTTTTCTTGAACATACTTAGTGAGAAGAAGAATTCCTTGTATGATCCCTCACATCTTTTGTAAAAGAATAATTTACAATTATTTCTATAAATTGTATGCTATTAATCTTTCTAGACATAAATATTGAATATGGAAGTTTACAGTGTTACATATTTTTTTAAGATTACACATGTACTTCTATATTCCCAAGCTTTATTCTCCTCTAACATTGCTCTAGTGGAATTTTTTCTGTTCCCTTTTTTTCCAGTTTTTTGTTCATGTATTGATTTGGAACATAGGCAGGAAGGAAAAACAACCTCTGCTCAAGCTTTTCCCAACAATTCCATATCCAGAGAATAAATTAGGGAGGAGATATGCCAGAAAAGGCTTGGAAATTCAGACTAATTGTTGAATTTGATATGTAGGGAAAAATCTTTAATTTTTTTTTAAACTGGAAACTTAACAGTCTTGATTAAATCTAGATTTTTTTTGTCACAGACATTTAGAAATATTAAACTATGGAAGTGTTCTGATAAAGAAACAGGTTTGCCCTTTACCATTTTTCCCTTTTATAATCATTCCCAATTATCTGACCCTTCAGCTCAAAATATGTAGCGGTCCATATTTTTAGATATGTAATCTGAAGAACTTGAATGCATTGACATGTTTTCATAGTATACCATTTAATAATTGCAACTGATAATGTCACTCAACAACAGTTGCTTGGAGAATGAAAACAGTACAACATGTTTTCTCGATCCACATTCCAGAAGGATCAGAGTTCTATTAATAAAAACAATAGAGACTCACTCAAGCTTTCTAGGTACAGTAAGCTTTGATGGCCATGAAAGGAATGCCATATAGACTATTCAACTCAATATGTATGTAATGCTGAGGATTCAGCCAGTGGTGGGTTTCAAATAATTTAATAGCCGGTTCTCTGACCTAATGATTTCTTCCAATAACCAGTTCACCAAACTGCTCAGAAAGTTAGCAACCGGTTCTCTCAAAGTGGTGCAAACTGGCTGAATCCCACCACTGGATTCAGCATATTATTTCTCTAGAACTATGATGAACTATTGAGCCACTAAACTATATGTGTGCTAAATGAGATGTATGTAAACCAACATCCTAAGAAATGTGTTTTGATATAATGTCTGGATAACTATTCCTTCCTTTAAATATGGGGTTGTTTTCTTGATTTTATTATTACATCATTTATTTATTGTATTTATATGCCACCATTCCCCAAGTTCAAACTGTGCATATTTTTTATTTATTTATTTTTCAAATTATTTAGTTCTCTCTCTCACAAAATAAGTGTTCTCTAATATGTTGTTGTTGTTGTTATTTAATACATTAAGCCAGATGTTCAGACTGGTTTGGCATTTTTATCTACCTGTTGAGTCAATTCAATTCAATCTTTATTGATTAACCCTTGGGCTGTATCAAAGTATAGAATTCCAGAAACAAATTATTACTAACATTTGATAAAAGCAGTTTAAAATGGAATTGGATAAAATACAATTTTAAATGAAATTGGAATAAAGTACAGTCTAAAATAGAATCGGAATAAAACACAATAATGTAAGTTATAGATAAAATATGATAAAATTATATATATATATATTTAATTCATATTTATATCCCGCCCTTCTCCGGAGACTCAGGGTGGCTTACAATTTTTTGGGATACAACCCAATGCGCTCAGCAATAGCCTTCCTTCCATTGTATATGCCTGCTTATTGTTACTAAGCGGCATTTTTACAAAGTCAGCTTATTGCCCCCAACAATCTTGGGTCCTCAGTTTACCTACCCCGAGAGGATGGAAGGCTGAGTCAACCTTGAGCCTGGTGGGATTCAAGCCTGCAATAATTACAGGCAGCTGGAACTAAGTGCTAGGCTATTAACAGCCTGCACCACCAAGGCCCTTGTGTATTTTGGTGTTACCCCTGCAATCAATTAGTTCCACATATGCAGATCTCAACTGAACCATTTTGCTTAAGTACTGTGCTGTGTTAAATGTTATTTTCAGATTCTGGCTGCACATAAGTAAGTTGTTTTGATATGGAAGTCCCAATGGGTCATTCATTTGGTATATAGACCGAGGTACCTGTCTCTCATCCTCTTATACAGGCAACAGTCAAATAGGATGTGAGCCAGGACTTCTACCTCTGCTGCTCCGCAAATGCAGAGACGTTCATTGTAGAGTATAGAATGGAATCTCCCATATCTGACCATTGTGTCAAGCTGTTTGAATCACTCGTGTAAATATCTCCCTAAGATGTTTTGGCAGTTGTAACTTTAAAAAGCTATTTGAAAGGTATGTATTTGCTCAGCTAGTTCAAGTTGCCCACCTTACAAAGATAGCTATATCATTTTGTATATCCTTGATTCTTTGGGCAGCTCCTTTTTTAAATCATTCTCCTGTTACCCAAGAAACAGGAAGGCCACAGCTTCTTACAAAATATTTAGCCTTTCCAAGGAGCTGGGATAGGCAGATCTGGATGTTTGATATTGTTGTTTGTTGTTGTTGTTGTTGTTATTGATTTAAGTTTCAATTTGATTTACAGTCTGGGACTGGTAATCCTAACAAAGAACTGAAAAGCTGTTAAGGTAACATCTGAGTATATAGGCAGTTCTGAGTAGGTGTTTCTTTGCAAAGTCAGAATATTCAGGTCTGATAAGTTCAAAATTTCCATGTATCTAGGCAGCCCTTTGGGTGTTGCTCCCAGGGATCCTATTACTACTGGTTACAACCATTGCTTATTTTCCTCCACAATTGCTAAATTTCAACTTGCAGATCGTGCTATTTTGATATTTTTTTCTAGTTGTTTCTCTTCAATTCATGCATCATGTTATTGCAATATCAATGAACCAGATTTTTTTCTTTTCTACAATAGTGATGTCAGGCGTTATGGGCCAGATGCCTGTCTGTTTGGATTCAAAAATCTCACAATATCTTGACCTGTTCATTTTCAAGAACTTTGTCAACTTGGTATTCCAGTAATTTTTGCTACATTCAAACCCAAACTTCTGGCAAAGTTTCCAATTGTTGTTGTTGTTATTTGTTGCACAGTCAGCCAGATGTTCAGACTGGATTTGGCATTTTTGTCTACCTAATCAGGTCCTTTCCAAGGATTTCGAATAGGCAGATCTTGGATGTTTGATGATATTATATCATACCAGGCTGTTTTGAGTAAAGCTACCTTTTGTAATTGACAGATAGTAAATTTATCAATGCCAATGGTGTCCAAGTGCTGCTCCAGATGTTTTGGGATTGTACCTAAGATACCTATATTGTCACAGTCATTCCATTTCTGTTTGCAGGTCTTTGTATTTTGTTATCTTACCCAGTTCTTTCTTTTCTATTTTCCTTTCTCTACATACTGCCATGTCCACTATCCAGACTTTTTTGTATTTCTTATTGACAGTTGTTAAGTTTGGGGTTTTATGTGGAAGGTGCCTGTCCATTTGAATTATAAAGTCAGAGAGCAATTTAGCTTTTTCATTTTCTATGACTTTGTCTATTTTATGGTCCCACCAGTTTGTGCTTGCAGGCAAATGATATTTCTTGCAGATCTTCCAGTGCATTATTGTGTAGATCTTCCAGGGCACTGATGATGATGATTAACATTAAAAACTATAAAAGATAGCTAAAAAGAAATAATGGACAAAGGGATATTAATAATAATGGAGCCACCTCACTAATTCATTAATTCCCTGGGTTCATCTGGCTTCCTAGTTTGACAAGGTATTGAGGGACCTTTGGATGGTCTGGAGCAATGGTGCCAGTCTAACATGTTCCACCCATGCCAGTGATCATCCAAATTATCAAGTATTGTTGGTCCAGCAATGGCTTCCTGAGAAGGGGGCAGACCAAAATCTTAAGGGGCAAAGGATCAACCTTTCACTCAAGAAAGAGTTTTCCACCACTAGAGCTTACTCACATGCCACTCCCCCCCCAGTTTGCTTTAACAAGTCAGGAGGGGCATTGATCTAAAGAGAAGTGGCTGAACTCACAGTCCTCTGTCCACTTCATCGGGCCCAATAGGTTCAGATAATTGGACAAGAATTGGTCCAATTTTATAGCTTTGGAGCTATAACAAGGCTGGTATCCAATTGTGAGCAAATTTGAGAAGCTTTGTCTGACAGATTCTTACACATGGCCCTACAAAGGGATCTTTGAGTTCCTTATCCAAGGCTGTCAGCTGAAACAGGAGTGCAGGATAGCTAGCCATCAATGCAATAAGGGCAGAAAAATAATGGCACTTCACCATCCTTAACACTATGAGATAGGTGAGAGCCTTAATCATGGCAATACCCCATGTATGGTCAAGTTCATCCCTTGTAGATCACAGCAATGCTGTAGATGTTTCTTGTATTGCTTCAACTCTCTCAGTTCCTCTGTAACTCACAGGAGAGTCACATAAAGATCAAAAGCCTCCACTGCCCCTCCCCCATTCCAAGCAGCTATTAAGGCCTTGGAGAGATCATGCAGCAGACCAACATGAACAAGCCCAGCTCCCTCTCAAATCCAGATCCATCAGTAGCTGTAGGTGGATCAAAGTAACAGGTCTAGCTTCCCTGCAGTGGGAAGTGGCAACAGGGAATCCCATAGTAATCAGGTTGTGATCTAACCGTGACAGGAAGGACACCAAAAGCTGTACAGATGGAGCCAAGGTGCTCAGGCAGCCTACGCAGCTGTGAAGCTGGTCCCTAAAGCATATTGTACTACTACTGCAATTTTAACAGTTACCTTCCATTCAAATCAAATCGAACCTAGTTTCAGTGGTAAGTCATGACAGTCATAAAGCGGGTCACCACATGATGGACCTCAATTTTATAATCTTTTTCGTGGTGGTTGTTAAGTGAATACTGCTATTGTAAAACAAGCATTGGTTTTATTTAGCAAACCCATTAGCTTTTTCCTTTCTCATCATGGTAAGATCAATTGCTGGAAGCATTGGAATGATAGCATTAAAATTATAGCTAGCTATTGTCAGTTTTATCTTAATACTGAGAATTTATACAGAAAATTTATTGCTTTTGTTTTTCTCCTTTCTGTTTTCTTTTTTTGTTGTCTCACTTAAGATTTTAAGTCTGATTGTAATGGCCACCTCTGCATAGGCAAGTCTCTAGAAGAAAGTCTCTTCTAGTAAATCAGCACACACACACACAAATGATTGTATCCTAGTGTGTTCTACCTCCAGGAAGGAAGCCCAAGAGATATAGTTGGCTGTACAGCTTGAGAAAACACATCTCCCCACTCCTCCCTCAACTAATACAGGAAAGAGGACCTTGCTAGATATTTCTCTTGAGTCTTTCTGAGAGCAACATGGTAGTGGGAAGAAAAACACAGCCTGGAGTGGCTGAATAATCCAACCTATTCTGGCTTCCATAGGTAGTAAGGAGCCAGTGGGAAAGAGTGTTAATTTATGTTAAATAATTTTGGATGTGTACAAAGCCTGTTATGATTCATCTTACAACTATTTTTCCAGAAGCTCTGTCTCCATTATTGAGGAAGCTATCCATAGTCCCCTTATGACCGCTATTAATGAACTTCAAACCCTTTCTGGAAATGCGACACCCATCTATATTTTGTTTTCTGCTGCTGTATTTTCTAATAAAGCATATACTATTTTAAATGTACCAGTTTGGCGCCAGTTTGTGTCTTGGAGTTTATACTATGACAAAATGATTTGGACAGCCTAAAACAATCAGACAATTACCATGCCAGGTTATGCCCTGGAGGATATCATATGGCCATATATATTAAATGTCCTAAGGCTCCCCAGATTAAATGGGTGCCTGAGTTTAAACTGTGTTTAGGTTTTTCTTTCCTTTTTTGTTTAAGAGAAATAAGATGATGTTTCCCATATTTTATACTTCTTGCTTCCTCCATGTTTGGAGGCAAAACAAAAAGGGTGGTACAGTGAAAACCCATAGAAACAACTATAGCTGTATTACCCCAGGCTGTCCTGGTTGCATGGGACTGGCTGGTTTGATAGTAAATTAGATCTTTAAATTTGTCTATTAATGTGTAACTGCATTAGAACCAAGTGTGCAGTATAAATACTTTAAATAAACAAGTAATTTGTCTCAAGTCTTACATGCAGTGCAAATGCATGCCACATATTATTCAAAATTAAGCATTATGGGTGTATTTGAGAAGAATGGAGGGCAAGAGGTAGATTGGAATCTATTAGTAGATCTCAGAGTCATTTAAACTAGATTACTCATTATTCCTGAGACCTGGTTGTTGTAAATATAGTAAAAATAAGCGTTGTCCCTATATGTTGTAATAAAAAAATAGAAGGGAGTGTTTATGAGAAAGAACTACAAAAGAAGTCTGCTATGGAAAATTCCTAGGCTATGATGCACTGCAGAGGTGCCATATTCCTTAATTTTAAATATATGTCTGCATTTCTTTCTTAAATATCATCTTGACCTTTGGGTCTGGCTGGATTGTAGATGTGAATTTAACATTTGAAGTCTACCTATTCCAAAAACATTTATTCATTTTAAATAAATGATAAAAATAGATTTTTTTACACATTTTCAAAAGAATTGCTTTTCTTACAAAGTGTACCATGCTACACACACACGTGGTTCTGCTAAGTAAGACAAAAGTGGTTGATTAGCCATAGAAGGTGGAGAGTAGGCAAAGAGCTCTGGTGATTGGCTGGCTCAGGCAATTAGAGCATGTCAGTCAAGCAGCCCAGTTTTTGAAGCTTTCTCTGATCCTAATTGCTGTTTTACTTCACTCTGATCTAAAGTCAGCGAGCAGTGTAACAGTGAACCTGACATTCTGCTGGGAAATTAGAAAATTTGGGATTGTAGTATATAAATCAATTCACTTAATCTGAATTAGTCTCTTCTAATGTTGGCATTACAAATATGAGCATATCCTTTAAGTCCCTCTGGCCATCCAGGATAAGCATGTTTTAAAATATATTTTAAATATATGTCATATGTGAGATAGGTTGAAAACCAGACAATAGTTATAAAAACTACATACCAGTTGTTTCCAACAGCTATTCACATATCTACCTTCATCTGTCCATCCTTCTATCCATCCATCCTGGATACTCATCTCATCAAAAGCATGTTCTACATAGTAGATAATGTACAACAAAACTAAAACTGAATGAATATAAAAATGCTTATTATTAATTATGAAAATACTAAAACTATAAAAACAAAACGAACAGGGAAATGATAGGTAAAGAAATGTTAATAATAGCAGAGCTACTTTACAAGTTCAACAGTCCCCTGGGGTCCCCAGCCTTGCTGGCATAACAAGGTGTTAAGGGACTGTTAGAAGCTCAGTATCTGTACTGTGTACAAACATGTATTTAGATGAGGGGGGTGTTAATCTCTTTTTTTTTCAAAGGATATTTGGGATTAGATAGGTCTTTATTAGGGTCATCATGGGACAGTGTTTCTAGCACAGCTTTGAATAAAAAACTAAGAGTGTCTTCCATTTAAATAATGTAAACAGACCCATGTCGTAGCTAAGCTGATTCTTTCTTACTTTATAAATAGAACATGCCAGTGCAATTTTTTCTTTCCCTCACTCTAGCTGCCTGTTCTGTTAGTTAGTAAATGTTGCTGAATGGGTTTAACTGTAGTGACTGTTCTACGGGAAGCTATTCTAAAATAAGTACAGCCAGAATGTCAAGGAAGAAGGAAATTAGTTAGCGGATTATGAATGTTCTGCAGGGAATAGCGTTGATGGCACAGAGGCCTTGGCAGGAGTTTAAAAAAAATGTCCACAGATGCTGTTGTTGAGAGGAGCAGCATTAAACAGAATCTCTCAAAGAGAAACCTAGAATGCACAGAAGAGCGCCCTGTGAAACGGAAGGCTAACTGGGGCATTCTCACCAGTCAAGGTTAGTAAACTCATTGTTTCAGCAGCTTGTAGGACACTGGTTTTTGCTGGCATGCCCACTTTTTGTTACGACTCAAGTAAAATTTCAGTGTAAATATGAATGTTTATTCCGTTGTTAGGACATATGCTTTTGTGCAATTTTACCAGTAGTAGACTATTTAAAAACAAGCCATATGCATTTTGTATGAGATGGTTTTGCAATAGGCAAAATGGATATTTGTGTGTGTTTATGTCTGTGCATGTGCATTAATATATAATATAGCTAAGTAAAATTGCTAAGTAATATTTACAGGGAGGAAGGGTAGAGAATGCTTAGGTGTAAATATAAATATAGTAATAAATATACATATTTATGTGCAAATGAAAAGGATTACAGGTAAATTTAATGGCAGAAATGAGTCAGTATCTAATATATTCTGTAAAATATTCTTACAACATGAAGGAGTTGTGAAACATCTTATAAACAATAAGCAATCTTGTTTTGCTTATTGCTTACATATTTGCCAACAGCAACAAATAAACCTGCTTATATTTGACAATCCAACTGACCTGATTTAAAATATTCTGAAATTTTATAGTCATTATCAAAATATAAATATTATTATAGATTTTGTTACATTTTGGATTAAAACCAGATATGTTAACCATGTAACTGAATGATTATATTTTAAGAGCAGATTTTGATCCAGAGAGATATCCTGCAAAAAAAAATAGCTTTAGCACTTTCCATTATGCCATTTTCTTAATAGAAACCTTCCTTACAATAATCAGCTATTTCAGCCATTACTTCTTTCTCATTAAAGTAAAGGCAATGTATGGAAGAGACTCCTTTTACTATCCAGAGTAGAAGTATATTTAATTTAGAGATTACATTTAGTTTGTATTTAAGGCATTAATTTAATATGGATACTTCTTTTCATCCAAAGAATGGTTAAAATTGCACAAATTCTTGTGGAATGCTGTTGAACTCAAATTACTTGTTAATTGATGTTTATAGAATTGCATTGTAATTTATTCACCTCAAAAGAAGTTGTTTTTAATATTTAACATTATCACTGCATTCATGATTAAGAGATGGTAGAAAAAACATGTTTTCATTTTAATACTTTATATTCATTCACTTCAGTAAGTTGATCATTTAGAGTGAATAAACTAAATAGTAAGGCAATGTAAAGACACTGAAATTTCCTTCAATCATAGTTAAAGGGTTGGGGAAAAGCTAAATGCACAGATTCTCTCTCCACTCCCTCCAACAGTAAATCATGATTGCAAAATACAATTTGGTCCCCATTTGCAATTGTTTTGGGGGCATTATTCAAACTGTAGTTTGTCAGTTGGACATCTTGGTCATGTACAGTACAGTCCAACCTGCTGTTCAGCATAACCCCTTACTGAGAGCCCAGATTTTGGCTCTGGGTTGGTATTGGAGTCCCCATTACTACTAGTATTGGGAGCTTCAACCTCCATACTCAAAGGTAGTAGTTGGAAGCCTTCGGATTGGAATTAATTGTTTTCTTGGTAATCATGGCCAAAATAATCACTGGCTCAGTGCACACATGAACATACACTACATATCATCATTACCTCAGAGCAGTTGTTTTGAAGATGGAGGATGTTATTCTGAAACTTCTATCATGATCAGTTCATTTCCAACCTTAGTTGATATTTGTTGTCTTCCGGGACTAGGCTGGAACAATTAAGATGGTCTACCTAGTCAAGCAGAAGAGAGACCAGGGAAGCTAATTCTTAGTGACTGCTTCCTACTTTGAGATAGTTTAACCTGAGGTGAGAATAGTCCCCAATCTTACAGTATGATCTTCCAGAGAATGATTAAGGGCTGACTGTCCAGGAAGGCCTTTGTAGGGGATTCAAAAAGATCTACAGTATGTCAATGTAGAGATATTGTTTATTTTTGTTTAAGGTTGTATTTGTTTTTATGCCAATGTTGGGCTATACCTTGGTTTTCTGAGGAGCTCCAAGAACTCCATGAGCATAAGAGTATTGTTGCAGAAAAACAAAAAGTAAATCCAACCAAACACAAGTGTCCATGTTTGGGCCTACATCACAGGGATAAAGTGGGCAAAATGTCTTTATTTCTCCATCCTTATTTCATCTTTTTATAACTACTTAGGGGCCTTGTTTATAGTGATCTATTCCCTACCAGGGAAAGATTGCTCGGGATCTTCTACAGAATTGAGGTATAGAGTACTCACACTATTTGGGCAAATAAAATCATTTCGATTAACTTGCAATTGTACTAGGACTTTCACTAGAAAGATCCAAATGAGTTGCCTGGGGTCATTCTTGGGATGTTATTTGGACTCAGTTAGATTCTGTGACTTGTTACATATGTTTCCTCTCATGTTTGGCTTATGGGCACTTACTTATACACTCACAGCCCTGGAAAATTGCCACATTTAAATGATTTCCAACTGAATACTGAGCCACAAACAGTGCTTTAGAGTAGACAGTGAATTTAAAATAACAGCAACTTTACTGATTAATGTATATCTGTTTGTTCTTTCACATACATATATGCACACATTCTCTCATCCACACTTACCCAGCATCCCTTACTAGGCTGCCAGGGATGGAGGTCGCCAAGTCTGGATCTATAAATGACTTTAAAGAGTGGGCAGGCTTCAGGATCCCTTTTATCCCCCCAAATCCTATGTTAGAGTCTGGTCCCTCTGGATTATTATGTAGCCAATGAGGTGACTACTTGATAGGCTTATGTGATTGTATTGGTTTCTTTGATGGAGAGGATTGTTTCCCTGGTTTTGAAGGATACAGTGACACACTTATCATTTATCATCAGCAGGCCTTCCATTATCTAAATTGCTGCTGTCCAGATTCTAACCTTGCCTTTCTGGAGAAGGTTGTAAAGAAAGGATGCAAGCAGCACATGATATGAAGGCCACAACTGCCACCTTGTCCTTGAACAGGAATTCTGAATCCAGGAGGACTCCCAGATTTCACTTGGGGTCTGTTTGGGGCAATGCATCCCATCCAGCACCAGAGGGGGTATAGTCCTAGAACCAAAGATGAAAAAGTCTGGCTAGTGGATGGGGCCGTACCTGGAGGCAGCAGATTTGAAAAGAAACAACCAGAGAAGATAACAAGATACGAAGAACTGCAAAGAGAAATAGAACTGTGGCAAAAGCAAGCAAAGGTGTAATACCAATAGTAATGGGCATCTTGGGTGCAATCCCAACACAACTGAAGCACCACTTGAGCACCATCAACACTGAGAAAATTCACCATCAGTCAATTGCAAAAGGTGGCTTTACTCGGAACAGCCTCCATCCTGGGACGATATCTTAACACCATCAAACATCCAGATCTGCCTTTCCGAGGTCCTTGGAAAGAACTCAATAATAGACAAAAATGCCAAATATGACCTAAACATCTGGGTGATTGTGTGATGAGCCAAACATATATAAATAAATAATAATTAATAATTAAAAGTAATAAATACATAAATTAAAAAGAAAACAAAAACAAAAATCTCAAAGGGCAGACTTGGTGGACCACTGGGACTACTTCTGCTGTCAGTTTCTTATGTTGTTATGTTTCTATATCCTTCAATGTTGGAAAGACAATGCAAGCCCAGATGCTTGACTTGAGTATTGATACATAATACATATATGCATTCTGTTTCTGACCTGCTCTTTGTCAACATAGCAGATACATTGATCAGTATTATTTTATGTGGTCAAAATATATTTAAACATTAGCATGCATTATTTCCTGTAGCTTTAAAATGTTACTTGGGTAGGATTGGAAGCATTTCTCAGAATGTTTTTGTAATGTTTTTGTCTTTTAACATATATTCAAGCAATAAAATAAAAAAAGAGACTGGATGATTAGTCAATAACATTCTGAAAGTCTATTGAAAAACCATAGTTCTATCACATTTATTTTTGCTGTTGCAAAATTTCCCAAAGATGTCAGGGCTATTATTTTGTAGGTTTGTAATAAAATCTACACTGAAATTAAGTTCTAGTCACCAAATACATTTTAATATTCCCCTGGGAAGGAGAACTCTAAAGAAGAGAATCAAGAGTTACTCTAGCTGAGAAATGAGGTTTCATCATGGAAAACTAAAGATTGTAAGCAGTATGTCTATTTTGCTATTGCAAACTAACTCATTGGGTGAAATGTTAGGTCACTTAAAGCAAAAGTAAAAAGAAAAAAAGTTCTATCATCTGTTAAATTTTGTTAAAATTCTAAATACATTTCCATTTATAGGGATTGTAGGGAAAATGCCCTTCTCTCTATTGTCTTAGGCTGGCTGTAGACTATGATTCAGATATTTTAATCAAAAAAGTCTATTCAAAAAACTAATGATTCATAGACGGAGCATATAAGTTACCCCAAAGCCATAAATTAATCTCTGAAGTATAGAAAAAGTATAGCTTATATATAAATCAGGAAATTATCTAAAAGTCCTTTCTTACAAAATATTTAAAAATAATACTGCAGGTGATTATTTGTGTAATCATATGAGGGCATGGTATTTTTTCAGAAATACTTTTATGCAAACAGACATTTTGAGTTTATTGTCCAATTACATGTGACCATTTTCACATTATATGATAGAGATCTAGTCTATTACTTCATAACATGATATTGCAAAGTTTAACTTTAAACATTTAACTTCTGTAATGTTTAGTTCTTTTATTACAAAGTTGTATAAAATAAAATACATCTTTCTCTTTTAAAGATGTAAATAAGGTTAAGAGATTATTGTGCAAATTTACTTAATAAACTCACAGAATATATTTGAATTCATAGCCAAATTCAAATCATTATAATTTTAGATCACATAGTTGGTTATAAAATGAAATATTGTATATATTTTAAAGTATGCAATGTTGCAGATAGCATTTTTACTATACAGGACTTAGCAATGAAAGCTGAAATATTATTAAAGGTAGGTCTTTGAAATATTATTAAACAGGTCACTGTTTTCTGCAGTGTCTTTACAGGTGAAAGTTCATTTTATACTGAGTGCAAGAAGCTCTTTCCAAATTTGGTTGACGTGTTATTAACAAAATCAGCTAAAGAGACAGTTTTTCTTATTTAAAATGAGCAGGATTTATAGTCAAAATTGGTTGGAAATGCCATGGGGAGATGGAGATTTAGGTACTGTATACAATGTTTAAAACTTTCCTTATTTTTGTCTGTTTATGGTAGCATTTTAACTTTGATCTCTGCAATATTTACAGAACTGTAGCTCCTGTTCCTGGTAAATTAGATACCATATGACTTGCAATGCAGAATCTAAATATAGCCACTGGTACTTTGCATTTCAGCCCTGAGAAAAAAATCATAAGGAAATGTTAGAGGTTGTATTTTTCCCCCAAATAGCCTTTAATATTTTAAAGAGCTAGACTGAATTGGAATTTAATTTTCTCTCCAGTGTACCCAATGCTGTGAAAGCTTGATAAAGACAAGTGCAGAACTGAAAGGCTTTCATATATAGAATCATATCTCTAGTACTTCTAGGATACTTATAATTTTGCCACCAATCATTAAACTACAAGAATTCATTGCATAACTGAGAAAAATCTGTTCTCTTGTTGGACTTTGGCTTAGAAGTTTAAAAATCATGATTGTTTGGGCATTTCTGTATGGTGTTCTAAAATGTTAAGAATACAGCTTTATATTCTTGTCCTTTCCAATAGCCTGTAGAAATTAAATGGAGGAAGGGAGAGGGAATGTAGGATAAATCATTCCTCTAAGAAGTAACTTACAGTATTTTCAAATGAATTATATGAACATTTTACAATGCCTTTTTCTTTGCAAACGCAATCATAACAGGGTACTGCAAGGTAGATTAAAATCCAATATAAAATATAGGAGATAACTTTGAGTTCTAATAAATAGGAAAAGGAGGCCCACAGGGAGTACTTTTGAAGTAAGATGTTAACTAGCCTATATTTGCTCTTAGTATAGCTGTAATAGAGACCCTGGACATGGAGGCTTAGTTCAGTGCAGAGTTTTGGATTCTATCCTGACATTGTGAGAGAATGAATGTCATGGATATGCAATAATTACGTATGCCACAATTTCTAAGAAGCACAGCATGTACATTTAAAGGGAGGAAACAGGAAAGTTAGCAAGGATGTGAATCAATATGTTTTGCAAGGGAAAATGAAAACTAACAGTAAGAAATATTTTGACTGCAGTATTCTGCTTTTAACAAAATTAATAGTACCAGGACAAGCTCAGAATGCCTCAGGGATACTAATCAGGCACTTTATATGCTTGGTACACTTTCCCCAATGCTGCAGCTCTTAAAGCTAATTTGGCAGCAAAACAAATTGGCACAAAAGTGTAATGAATTCTCTGCAGAGGATGGATGAAGGAAGTTGTAAATAGCAACCATACATTTTGGGGTCTGTTGCTCACACAATAATTTGTTGCAAGATATGTGGCTTATATTTCGTTTTCTACTATATAAGATATTGTTGCTTTTATCATAATGTGGTAGAATTTTGTGCAGTGCTAAAATCAAATATTATGCATACATCTACATCTAATTTAAATCAGAAGAATTTATTTCCTGCAGGGAATGAACACTGGAAAGCTCATAACTATTTCTGGATTTCTCTTCAGCTGTTTAGCAATATGTTTTGAACCCATGCATTGAATTGCTTAGTTTGCGCAATAGGGCGAGAGCTGAAAGACGCACCAGTGTTTTGATATGGTTCTAGAAATAGGGGCCATTTCCCCCTAGCTACAGCACTATACTAACTGAATTCCATTAATTGACTTGCAGCTAATGGAACTTGCAGCTCAGTTCTAATATTTCATTCATACTTAGGTTTACAACTTGAAAGCATTCCCATGTGTGGATAAATGGGGGGAAAATACCATTACCATTTTTTACTATTCAGAGAATGATTCACCAGATGTATGTATACTGAGGGATGAGATCCAGATTTAGTAAGAACTACACCACCCATGGCCCATTGGGGCATTGTTTCAGAGATACTTCCTTTCCTAAACAAAGAAACAGAATGATTGTGCAAAACAGCAGTGAGAGCAGGAGTAACTTCCAATTTCCTACCAGCTTCCTCATTGAGTTTCCTTATGGGGATTTGGCAAGGAGCAGAAATCCCTTCCTTCCTTCCTTCCTTCCTTCCTTCCTTCCTTCCTTCCTTCCTTCCTTCCTTCCTTCCTTCCCTTGATTTATTGATCGATTGATTGAATTATTATATTGCTGCCTATTTGCCCATGGTGACTTGAGGTGGCTTACAGAATGTAAACCATATTTAAAAAAACAATAAAAAACTAACAAAAAGAATCAAATAAATTAATAAATTTCAATAGAACAATATCTGGGGAAAAAAATCTGGGAAATGGAATAAGAAAAATGATGTCAGCACAGCAGCAGGCCAGAAATGCAGCAGCAGTTAGTAGCACTGAAGCAGCCACAGTGTTCTCAAATTTTATTCCCTAGGGAGTCACATATATTCTGTATATTTTGTAAATTAGCCCTTTGGAGGTACTTGGTTAAAACATTGTTGCTCTATGATGCATCATTTCATCCAGTTAAAGGTCATGAAAATGAGAGCTTTCATAGTATACATAGTTTTTGAGTTATGACAGTTCAAAATTACGACACCGGTCCCAAAGTACTTACAACCCAGTCCCTAAGTTATGTATGTTGCAGTACCAAGGGCATCATTTAACTTTACAACTGACCACAGAGATACTGCAACATAACCCCTGCCTATTCACACACACTCAATCCTGTCCCACCAGTCTCCACAGTCTGCTTTGCTAGCCCACAGGGTTCCACGTGCTCCTCCCCAACCTGGTACCAGTCCCTCATCCCTCACTTTCAAAGATATCTAGAGCTCCTGAATAGACTGGGCCACATGACAAAAAAGTAGCCATCTTTTTCTCAAATGCTAGCCATCCAGTGGAGCGCTGAACCCATTTGGACCTCGTCAATTGCACCACCATGGAGATGGATGGAGAGATGGAGAGCTTGGTGCAGCAGCAAACCTGCACTTGCCAGGTGCGCCCTGGGGAAGATCAGGTGAGCAGGGAGGCACCTACAGGCTGCAGGGGTTACCTGGAATAAGAGGACCTTTCTGGCAGCAATCCAGGCAGCTGTGGGGGCACCTGCCTGCTACACCAGGGAGCACTCCTAAGGCTCTGGTACCCAAGACACCACAGAAGATGAGTGAGAACAGAAGACAAAGAGCTTCCAGGCATGGTGCTCAGCAACTGCACTGACCTGGCTCACTGTGATGTGCTCGGCCATCCCCAGTGACAGTGCCGCTACTCTGGCTCACTCTCCTGCTATAGCTGCCCATCCGCCTTGCAGTCCTGCCTCCTCCAGTCTAAACTAGCATGAAAAATGCCCTGTATTGATTACTGCTGCTACCTTCACACCACAATCCCCGAAGCAGTTCATTCAAACCGCCCAGCAGTGTGCAGAGGGTGCCTGCACACCACCCAGGCTGGGACCAGACACGACCGTCAGAGATGCAATAGATTTTGTGTTCTTGCAGACGATTAAATCCTCTGAGCAAAAATGAGTGTGTGTAAGAACACAAGATTTAAGGAAAACAGCTTTGCCAGCATCTGGGGAAAAAGGCCTTTTCTGCCACGTGGCCCAGCCTGTTCTGGAGATCTTCAAAAGGCAAGTAAGCGATTGATGATAAGGTGTTTGTGTGGAGAAGCCCCAAGCACTGTGGAAACCCTAAGAGATGGGAAGAGGAGCATGAGATATCTCAGTAGATGGGCAAGGCCTTAGGTGGCCGGAGGCAAGTCTTGTTCCTGCACTAGCCCCCCCATGTTCATTCCACTTCTGAGGTATCCCATGCACACTTAACGACCTATGTATTTGATTAATGAATGAATTGGGGAGAGCAGGGAGCAGGCTTGTTCATTTAATGTGATTCACATAGTTATGTACTTACGTTTTTTATATTACTTCTTTTATATTAATGAAAATTATGTAATCTACTCCATGGTATTGTTCCATAGGTTCTTGGGCAGATCGCTCACCCCTGCATGAAGCAGCAAGCCAAGGGCGCCTTCTTTCTCTCAAGACATTAATTGCACAGGTAAAAGGTGAAAATGTAACTAAAATCAATGTTCATTTCTGTTAAATTTTTACTGCTTTGTTAAACGTGAAAATGATATTACTTCATTCTTCATTAATCACAAGTTTTGGTTTCTGTGGTTTCTTTATTTGTTTATATAGTTCCAAGATTCTCACTATAGTATACATAACAGTGATGGTGATGTACAGATCAGAATTTGATATATTCTGTCCAAGCGCCAACTTTAATGAAGTAATACATATCCAGGCATAGTGTTTTAGGATTCTGAACACTATCAATTTTACAATACAAAAACTAACAAATAACTGCAATCCAGGCTCAGGTGATAAAAATAATCTAATTCACATTGTTGTTAAAGGTTCCATGCTAACTGTACCTTTGTTTTGTGATAGAGACGTATATGTATCTCTCTTCTGCAAACAGTATCCTAGCTATTCCAGGGCATAGCCAGCCAACATGATTTTTAAATAACAACCATACACACAACGACCACAAGGCTGTAGTTAAACAAAGGTAACCAAAATTGGGATATGATTACAGAATGAGATTATCTTAACCACAATGTGATCTCAGGTTGGATGACTCTCTAATATGACTTCGCAGGCTATACAATTAAGAACTGCTCATTCTCATTACTCCAATTTATCCAAGAATTGCCTCCTAGTTGAATAAAATTGATGAGGAAGGATATGCTAGTTAACCCTCTGCCTTTTACTACTGAATCTTTTAATACCCAGATCCTTCCCTTGATATACAAAATATTTGCTGTAGCTACTCTATGCAACTTATGGCTAGTTTAATTTGCGGAACAGGTTTTTCACTGTATTTTTATTTTTCTTATTAAAGTTAGACCCCATATTTCTGCATGGGCAAACCTTTAAAGTGACTTAAAACAATTTCAGCATGCATATCCCCATGCCACAAGCTGATTCAAAAATATTCTAAATACAGACTGCCATCCTTTCCTGTTTAAGATAGCTAAAACTTGAAAAATTCTTAAGTGCCCATGGCAGTAAAACTTTAGAATTTTCTATATTTCAGAGGATCTCCAAATTTGCAGTGCTGGGACTCCCCTGATGTCAAAAATGTATGTAATTACCTCCATGAGTAACAATGCCATTAACTACATTATCATCAACAACACTGATATCTGTTGGCAGAATTACCATTTCTCCAGTAGTTTTGGGATTTTTACATTGCCATTCTAGAGGTTCCACAGGCCAAGCCTTCCAGCCAGCTGAGTAAGGATGATAGGATCTGTGGTTCTCCCCATGTCTGAACCAGCTGGATGTGGGGAAAGTGGCTGCTGAGCTTGGTCTTGGTCTTGAGCAACCAATTGGCTTCCAGGGCTGCATCACCTGGCAATGTTTTAATTAGAGATACCCAAAGAGATGAGCTTGGTAGTGCCCTCTCTTCCTGGTTCTCAGAATGGCCTCCCACTTCTCCCTGTCAGTCATGTGCTATATATGACACAAGTTCCTTGCCTCCTATTTTTTCTGGGAGTCAGATCTCTTAGATGTTGTACTCCTTGCTCAACTATCTTTCAATCTTCCTGGTCACCAAAAAACTTATAAATCCCTCTACATTTACTGTTTTTTTTCTAGGAGTCACAGCCAAGAATCTCTGCTGAATATTTCTTTGTTTCTGTGACTTAGATTTTAGCAATGCAGAACCATAGCCTTTGACTATTTGCATTCATATATGCCATGATTTATTGAGCAAGCCAGAAATGACAGTATGGTTAGGTTCACATATAGTCCTAAGGTGTTTTGCGTTTGGTTTAGCACAATCTGTAGACTCAGATTTATAAATCAAACTTTATGACTTGGCATTATATTTGAAATAGAATCTGTTTTTATAACTTCTAGAAACTAGAAGTGGTTCTGAGTGTGTGGGCCCAGGAGCATTTCTAGGGAGGATCATAGTTTTGATACAATTTAGTCAATTGGTAGTGGAAACGTGTTCGGCTGTCAGTGACAATGAAGGAAAGCCACAAATAAATGAGCTCAGAAAAAAAGTTTGAGAATCCTGAACTGAATCACTGATTTCTCCTATAATCTGTGGTTAAATAAACCACATGCTGTAGCACAACCCAGACTGTCTTTTCGACAGACAAAGCAGTTGCATTCTGTGTGACTGATTCTGTTTCCATATATTAAAAGACACAGTTGCTTTGAACTTTTATCAGATTTTTTCTGAAATTTGGCATAGGACAAAAAACAAAGAGTAAAACAAATAACTGTAAAAATAGTAATTGCAATTAGCTGGTAAACAACATGGTTTTATATTGTGGTTTACAGTATTAAATCAAACCCCAAAATGTCCTGAAGTATACAATTTTTTTCATGATTACATTTCTCTTGAATAATTGTTAAATGTGTATGTTATGCAAATGTTGAATAAAGACTTCTTGTTATATAATTTATCTTTCATTACGAAATTGAATAGTTAGAAGACTTATTGTGATTGTTAATTTTTTGTTTTCTGCTTAGGGATACAATGTAGATGCTTTAACCATTGATCAAGTGACACCGTTGCATGAGGCATGCCTTGGAGATCATGTAGGATGTGCTCGGATACTTCTCGAAGCAGGAGCAAATGTAAGTGATCACACTGATATTACTTTAAACTGTTAAAAAGCTAGAAAGCTTTTCTTAGAAGCATTAGGTAATATGTATCATACCTATTGGAAGTCTAGCTTATTACTATTTGTTTTACTAAAATGACATTTCCTTGCAGTATGTAATTAAGCATATGTAATCTTTACTTACTACTATGGGGACTCAGTGGCTAAGATGCTGAGCCTGTCAATCAGAAAGGTCGGCAGTTCAGGGGTTCAAATCCCTAGCATTGCGTAACGGAGTGAGCTCCTGTTACTTGCCCCAGCTTCTGCCAACCTAGCAGTTCAAAAGCATGTAAAAATGCAAGTAGAAAAATAGGGACCACTTTGGTGGGAAGGTAACAGTGCTCTGTGTGCCTCTGGCATTTAGGCATGCTGGCCACATGACCAGGGAATCGTTATCAGACAGTGCTGGTTGTTTGGCTTAGAAACCAAGATGAGCACCGCCTCCTAGAGTCGGGAACAACTAGCATGTATGTGCAAGGAGAACCTTTACCTTTAATCTTTACTTAGCTGCATTCTGAATGGTTTGAACATGGGAAAAGGGGTACATATTAGATGTTTGATACACCTTGAGATGAGAAAATTATGCAATGTTGTCAAAATGTCACACTGCAAACCCTAGACTTTTCGTATCTCCAAACCACATTGGATACAAGAGAGCAATAAATACAAAGTATGATTTGTAACATGTACTTTATCCCCATCAATAAATCCAACCAATATTTTAGGTGAATGCCACAACTATTGATGGGATAACACCCTTATTTAATGGCTGCTCAAGAGGGAGTGCATCTTGTGTACAACTTCTGTTGGAATATGGTGCAAAAATTCAATGGGAGACATGTTTTCCTTCACCAACTCATGAAGCAGCCAGCAGAGGTAAGTCTTAGAATAGGTAGATTACAAAATGCATCAGCCATTTAAAAATTTAAGATTTTGTTTTAGGGATTAATTACATTATGCTTTCTTTAGGTCACAGTGATTGTCTAGAATTGCTGATTTCTTGGGGCATAGAAGTTGATCTATATGTTCCTCACTTAGGAACGCCTCTATACGTGGCTTGCTTTTCACAGCAGAAACAATGTGTTCACAAACTTCTGCATTCAGGTAATATATATTTTTTGATGTATTTTTATTTTGTTTCCTCTTGAACTGCACCAGGCTTTCACTATACCTATTACAGTGTTTATTTGCTATAAAGCCAACACATTTTTTTCATTACGCCACTTTAGTAGCTCTGCATCAATTTCAGATCAACAATGAAGATTATTTTTAAGTGTAGTTTATTCCTGAAAAATACATTACTTATTTCTCATTATGATCAACATCATCAAGAGAAGATGATATTGATTCTGGAAGTCATTAATTTACAAACATACAGGAATGTATTATGTTAATATGTTTCAAATGACACTTGTCATAATTAATCCCTATATCAACTATATTGTATATTTCAAATTAAGCCACTTTTCAATTCACTTATATATACAACTCAGCAGTACTTAGATCACTATCCATATTATATCTACAAAAATATAGTGAAGTCCCTTGTTTTAAAGACCCATACTTTTATAACTTAAATCTTATTAATGGAGTGTCATTTTTCTTTAAGATTCATTAAGATTTGTTAAGATTATTTATTAATAAATAAACTTGCATTATTGTGTCAGATCATTCTGGGTAGAATTGTTATACCTCTGCAAAATCAGCTCCAGCTATACATTGACTGACTGATTATATTTTATTTCTATAACAAAAAAGCAAAGTCTTCCTTAAATTCAGTTCTCAAAATTGCAGAGACATGCCCAATCACTTTCTTAGCAATGATTTCTAAGTGATTTTTAAAATACATTTTTTAAGATGTTTAATTGACTTCCCAGTTTAGTATTCACTTCTGGGAATTTATGCTGATCTCCCATCTAATATCAAGTCTGTTTAGTTTTTTTCCAAGTGTAATTAAGTTATATAAATGCTGCCACCTTGTGTGATAACTAAAATATCAAGGCAAATGCCAAAACAAACATAAGAGTTAAAAATTAACCGGGGGCAAAATCTTTCATAGCCAAAGAACGCCTTTGAATTGCAAGGAGTCTCACAGCAAGAGCAGTATCAAAGACAATTTATGTCCAACAATCTAAGTTCAAGGTGACCAGTTAACAAATTAGGTATTGAACATGTATTCTTAATGTGGGTTAACCCATATCTCCAAAGGGTGACATTGCTACTTAACCCAATTAAGTTCTGGAAATACACACCAGTTACTTTATTCACCACATTATGGATGAATAAGATCTACAGTCAGACCTTCTATTTACTAACAACAGCAAGACGTTAAGGTATTCTAAGCATCAAGATTGCAGGTCCACAAGTGGAACATGTCACCAATATGTCCCCTGCCATATCTTCCTGAACCCATTATTTTTGTGATTAGTTCCACACTTCCATCAATATGGAGTTCATCCCTAAATAGTTACCAGAGTTCTTCAACCTCTCCTCTCATCCACTGCATATGCACACATTTTACTCACCATAATGTATTTAAAAGCTAGATATATTAGTCTAATGCAGGGGTGTCAAACTTGATTTCATTGAGGGCCGCACCAGGGTTGTGTTTGACCTTGGGGACAGGGTGGGTGTGGACAGGGTGGGTGTGGTGTCACTCGTCTCGGGGATACCTGTGATGGCCAAGTGTTAAGGCAGGACTTCCCTCAGACTCTCCCTCGCTCTCATTATAATCTTCCTTCTTTCTTTCTTTCCTTCCTTCCTTTTCTTTTTCCTTCCGTTTTCCTTCTTTTTTCTTCCTTCCCCTCTTTTCTTATTTTTCCTTCCTTGCTCTCTTCCCATATTTCCTTCTTTTCCTTGTCTTTCCCCTTCTTCTTTCCTGTACATTCTTGCATGCTCAGATGCAAAAGGGGAAACTTTTCTCTTTTTTGTTTTGTTTTGCTAGCCCTCTGCCAGTGAAAACAGATCTCGGGAGGGCCGCGTGGGCCCCCTTGGGTCCCATTTCACTGGCAGAGGGCTGCAGGAGACCATTGTATCCAAAAATGGGGCACCGGGGGGCACACGTGACCTTGCTGTGCTCCATTTTTGCTGGCAGAGGCATAGTGAGCCAGTCCTTCACTGTTTCCAGGTCAGCTCTGCAGGCCAGTTATAAGCACCCCATGGGCTGCATCCAGCCCACAGGCCTTGAGTGTGACACCCCTGGTCTAATGTAATCTAGTTTGATGTGATGTGTACCTAGACTCTAGTACCTCTGTTATGAAACTATGTGACTGTTAATATCTATAAGAGAGGTACTTCTAAAGATGTCCCCACTAACCAAGGCTCATTTCTTTGTCATACAGGAGAAGGTTTACTCCTGCAGTTTCCCCAAAATATTTAATGTACTATCTGACTTGGGCAAAGCTACGGTTTCTGCTTTACAAACAACCAATATGCATCTATTTTACTGGCCTTTTACATTTCAATTACTTTTACTATTATTTCCAAAGTTATATTAACTATTTTTAGTACTCGCTGGTGTGGAAAAATAGAATATAAATGAAACCAATTGCTAACAAATGTTTATTTCTGAGAAACAAAAATTAAACACTGTGATCTGATTATGATTCTTTATTAAAATATCTTTAGGTTAATGTGAAATGCACTCTATTATAAATCCATAGGGGCAAATGTGCAAAAAGGAAAGTTTTTGGAAACTCCATTGCATGCAGCTGCAAGGCTACCTAATACAGAAATAGTAAACATGCTTCTTGAGTTTGGAGCAGATATTAATGCCAAAAATTCAGAGTTTGAACGACCAGTAGATGTTGCTGTTTCAAGTAGCTTGGTGGAAAAAATACTGCTGTTACATGAAGGTAAAATTTGTATTTGTTGTTTCTTTGTTGCTATTGAGTTTTGGATGGCAGCATCAAACCCAAGCTGCTTCTTTTTCTTTTTCTCTTTCTCAGTGCTGAGGAAGCACATCTATTAGATTTAGAATGAGGGGAGAAGAATTTTCCATCCTCCTGTCTGACTAGAGCAGGTTGCCATCTTCACTTTCCCTGGGAAAACAGTTTTCTTTACCATAAATTTATATTTTCTTCCCCAAATCATTCAAAGTTTTGTTGAACTTTGCAATCATTCTTTAATTTTCCTTACCGAAAATATGCATATGTATTACATATTTCTTAGATGCATGTCAGTAAAAATAGCAGTGCATCCAAGAACTCTAATATATTCCACTAAAATGACTGTTTGAATATATGATAAAAATATATAATGTAATAAGTACAAAATATATGTTCTTGAGAATGCTATCTAATGCTAGCTAATGTCATTTTTTATTCAATTGCAGTTACTCCATGTTCTCTTTGCCAGCTGTGCCGACTACGAATCCGAAACTATATAGGAAAGTCTAGATTGCATCTTGTACCACAACTTCAACTGCCAAACATCTTGAAAAATTTCTTACAGTACCAATAAAATAGTGAATAGTATTTCAGAAGTTAAAGAAATATTCTACAACATGCTACACATGACAACTATATATGATAGGGAGCAGCCTAAACAAACTTGCCTGCAAATTAAAATCATGCCAAACATAATTTGGAATTCCTTGAAGTACTATTAAAATTAAATATAAATGTGCTCATGTTTTACAGAGGCATACAAATTCTTTGAAAAAAGTGCTTTGAAATGCAAGGTAATATGTGTGAAGGCCTTTTTTGTGTGAATGATTAAAACAACCAGATATTTAAGAAGCTGCTTCCAACTATTTCCACTTATGCAGTGGCTTTACATGCACACATATGCAGACAGAGACAGCAGCAACTTTCTCCACAGCTACCTTAGCAATTTAAAAAGTTGGGCTTTGTGCACTCCTTTGCATGTTCCAAAGCATGTTTTTGGAAGGACTTACACAGCCCTAATATTTTGAAAATGTATGTTTTTCAATATAGTCCTTACTGATTAACCACTCCATCTAAAATTTACTTTCGTTCAGTCTGACCCGTGGTGGTGCAGTGGTTAGAATGCAGTATCACAGGTTAACTCACTGCTCATTCCACGAGTTTGATTCTGAGTGGCTCAAGGTTGACTCACCCTTCCATCCTTCTTAGGTCAATAACATGGGGACCCAGATTGTTGGGGGCAATATGCTGACTCTGTAAACTGTTTAGAGAGGGCTGTAAAGCACTGTGAAGCGGTATATAAGTCTAAGTGCTATTGCTATATCCAGGACACTGTATATTGCAGTGCAAATTGTAAATTCTTTTTGAATCTTTTCTTCTTTCTTTCTTAAAAGTATTGGAATGCAGTGGAGAGAAAGAGAAATGGGATTTCAAATATATTAATGCTTCCAATTCTTTCCATTTTTCTTCACTGTATAAATTCCCCAACATGTGATCTCAAGGTCACAAGGACCTTCCCAAAGTTTGGATGCAGTTCTAGACCAATTTTTTCTTAAACTGCAACTGAAACAGGAAGCTAAGATTGGGAGAAGATTATACTAATTTCATTTAATAATTTAGTTGCAATTATATATACAGGTAATCCTTAAGATATAGCTGTAATGAAGCCTGCCCACTATACTTGCCAGTGGTGATGGCCATTAAGTGAGATGGCCTTGCTTAACAACTCTCATCCCTTGCCCTCCCCAATGTGGCCATTAAATTAATACCTGGGTTGTTAAGCAGAGGTGGGGGAGGCCTTGCATATGCCCAGGCCTGCCTGCCCTGGGCCTCCCAAAGCCCTCCCCACCCACCCTCAAGATATCTTGTGCTTGCTGTCCCCTGAAGATCTCCATGTTTTTCATGTTGGGGAAAGACGGTGCACCATACATCCCAAAAGTGGCCATCATTTTTTCCACTGCTTTCACAAAGCCATGGGCAAGGGACAAACCACTCCATTTTGTTTCTTAATGTGACCTGCACAGCCTGACATCTGGAGATCTTCAAAAACTAAGTGCAATGGATGATGGGTATGTGAAGAATAGGCCGAAGGCCTGCATGGTCCCAGTGGGGTGGGGTGGGGGGGAGAGAGTTGGCTTGCAATATCCCTGAGGTTAGGCGTAAGCATGAATGACCACAGGGGCTGCAATGGCCGTAACTTCTAAACAGGGTCATAAGTAGCTTTTGGGGGAGGGGAGTCTGTCATAACTTTGAACAGCCATTAAGTAATCATATCTAGAAGGCTACCTTTAAATTTAAATAAAATCAGATAATTCAGTTTTTATCCTAGATGTGCCCATTTTCTGCTATATGCCCCCGACATTTAGCCTAAAATAAAGATCATTATTCTCTGTAAGAATTAGTATAGTTGAAAAAGATTCACTTACTTCATTTTAAAAAATAACATGCTGCTCTTAGTAGCAGGTTGTCTATTTAAATACTGCTGTTCCTGCAGAAGCTGCTTTCTTCTATGTTCCTACTGCAGTTGAAAGAATGACAGATTAACTGCTTTTTAGTGGATTCTTGGTCTTTTAAGAGCTAGAATGGAATGATTCTACAATGTATTCCTGTGTTTAAAAATTTCATGAAATGCTATGTAAGTAATAATGTAGGTAATGGGAATAAGGGAGAATGTTTTGAAAATCTAGAACTTGTAAATTTTGCATTAAATCTATTGTTTAGTTTAATTATTGTTTGATATATTCTGAGTAAAGATGAGTGACTGTCTATGTGTTAAGTACATTTTCTTTTTCTCTAAAACCGATATACATATATAAAACTTGAAAGTTGGTTAAACGAATAAGTGTCATTTTATTTTCAGACTTTTCTGGCATACATACTTTATGAAGACCTACTATTATAAATTTATTTGTTTTTCTTTTGTCATCCAGCCCCTAATTGTCCTGGCATCACCCACGAAATTTCAGGACAAAACAGGGACTTAACTAGTGCTGCTTTAGTCACTATATAAGAATACCATAAATGTTTGCACATGATTATATTTCTTTAAAATGCACAGAAATTAAAGATGGGGATTTATACAAATAAAAGATTAAATAAATAAAGAGTGCAATCCAGATTTGATGCCACTGGATTTCAATATCTAACAATAGTAACAATAGTAATAATACAATTGTAATAGTAATTTTCAAATATATTGAGACTGGGGCTTTTGTAGAATTATGACTCCTTTGGTTTATTTTGTATGAAAATTCCACGGAAGCTTTCTCAATTGGTATAATTATAGCATTGAAACAGAACATTTACATTATCAAATCTAAGCCCTTATTCCAAGCATGAATTCAAATTCAATTGCTGTAAATTTTGCTGTAACTTAAGCTCATAATTCTGTGCTCTGGAATAATAGAACAGATCTTGACTTTCTTCTGTGACATTCTTCTCAGTGTTGGAAGAATGCTATCTCATCATGGTCAGTTATCTTTTTCCAAGGTAAAATGTTCACAGCCCATTCAATCTCTCTTCTTAAGTTTTACCATTTACCCTGTTGAGGTATTTACCCATCTCAAAATTTGTTCTATTTTTTTCTAAATTCTTCTTGAAATATAGTGCCAGAACTGGATAGAGTATTCAGGATAAAGTCAAACATGCAAAAAAGAGTAGAAAAGTTACTTCCCACGATTTAGAAATTATATTTTAATTGGTGTGACATAAAATTATATTTGCTTTTCATAGCCACTTCCTGTGTTGGCCAATATTGAATTTGCAACAAATACTATTCCAAAATCTTTTCACAATTATTGTTATCAGACCAGGTATATTCCATCTTAAGGGGCAATGGCTCCAAGGTTAAGAAACTGAGCTTGTCAGCTGGAAAGCTGACAGCCTGGCCCGAGACCTGAGCACTATGTGACAGGGTGAGCTCCCATTATTTACCCCAGCTCCTGCCAATCTACTGGTAGCAGTTAGAAAGCATCCAAATGTTGGTAGATAAATGGGAAGGTTACTGCATTTCATATTTTCATGCTGGCCACATGACAGAAACGTCTCTCAGACAACACAGGTTCCCTCAGCTGAGAATCAGATAAGCACTGCTCCCTTCAGTCGGTCATGACTGGATGGGGAAACCTTTAAAATTTTAATATTCATCTTATACGTCCACATTTGATTTATGTTTCTTATTTGAAGAGCTTTGCACATGTCTCTATTTAGTTCTGTTACAGACAGCCCATTACTTCCTAGCAGATCATTTTGGATTGAATTTCTATCCAATAGGTTATGAGCTACCCTACTCCATTTTGTGTCATCTCCAGTTAAAAGCGTATTTCTCCAAACGATTAATGAAAATATTGAAGAGTACAAGATCCAGGACTGAACCATACCTGTCTCTGTCATGAAGAACTCTGATCATCATACTTGAATTATGTAATCTGAACCAGTGTTTATCATCATGCCATCCATCCATCCATCCATCCATCCACATGGATATTTTGCTTTAAGATAGAATGGATTATGACCTGTAGCCTGAAAGCTATTGTTAATGTTATCTGGTTGTACTTTCTATGTTTATTTTGCATACCTATGATTTTTGTTTATTTTCAAACTTCTCAATTTATTAAGGCCAAAGGGTGTGTGCTTCAGTCATGCTCTATGGAGACTAATGTTTAATGCCACCCATTGTGCCTTATCATCTCCTGTAATTAAAACAAACAACATGCAAAATCTAACAACAGTTTCTCTCCAACCCAAAAATTAACTACATCAGTGCAGTGCTTTAATGTCAGATGCAATGTAATTTGCATATAAAATTGCATGTTTTAAAACTGATATAATGAAACTGCTGTAACTTTCCAACAGTTTATCCCTTAGGACAAGAATATTTCAGTAACCATTGAATGGTTAAAATTTTCATTATACAAATAAAATGTGCCCAAGTTGAATCTTTGGAGAGATGATTTATATCATCTATTCCAACTTCTGGAATATTTTCTCAATTTTTTTTCACTTGCAGTATCTGACATCTTAGATTGGTTTATATTTGACAATTTTTGATCTCATCAATTAGAAAATGGTTTTCAAGAAGCTTTATGCAACTTTTTGTTCTTTTTGCAACTCAAAAAACCTCCAATAGTATGCATATTTCCACATCCTTTGTATTATCAAGGAAAGGCTTTTTTCACCGTCAGTCAAGACACATATGCACACATCCATAAAAAATAATTTTGAAAAGATCACTTCTACAGGCATCAGAGCTGGAGATTTGTATTTTCAAGAGCAAATCTTTTATCAAAGTAATGTGAAAGGGCAAAACTTTGGGGAAGGGTAGTAAAATTTAGATAACTGCTTCCAGTCCTTTATCAATTTAAAATGTACAATGAAACTTTTTGTATCACATTATTTATCAAACTAGTTCTCCAACTTAAAACAAAAGTAAAACATCACAAAAACAATTCTGCTTTCAATTTTGATTTTAAAAATGAATCCCAGGGCCAATTTTGTCCTTCCTCTTCATGGGAAAAATGCATTTCGCTTTTTGCACTTGAAGACAATGCAGAAACAGAGTTTGAACAGTCCGTACAACTATCAAATTGACTGGGAACAGGTTATTCCTACATACATAAAAGGAGCATCGGCAGATCAAGAAAACGGGAGGAGCCAGGCGACCGCCGACTCGAGAGTCGAAAAAGTCGCTTTTTAGATTTGGAGATAAAAAGAAACACGCAACCCAGAGAGTAGATAAATGGACCACAAGTGACCGGGAAGTTTGTCTGGGTTAAGCGGTACGGGTGGGTGGGTTAGTTTAATTATGCACTACTGACAGCCGACCTCCTGGTTTAGTGCAGCGTGCTATAAAAAAACGAGCCCACTACTGCGATAAAGATGCCCACGATTTTACGGTTCAAAACGATACGTACTCTCCCAGTCTCTGAAACGCATGCGCACTTGGGCTGCTGACTTTTTTTTCCCCCGCCTTGGTGGGTGGGACTGACGCTCGAGACGTTGCTCCGGTGATGGTTGTTATGGCAATGGGAGACGCGGCGACCGGGGAGCCTGAGGCCCTTCCTAAGTAAGAGCGGGAATCGCGCATGTAGATGGAAAGGATCATTGGAGACCGAGACTGGGGTAGTTCAGAAAAGGACTCGAAAGGAAGAAGCGGGGTGGATGGTGGGAAGGGGAAAGTTGAACTTTCTTTCAGGGAGGGAAGAAAGCCAATTTCAAATGGGTTCATAATCCAGCTCGAGTCCTGGGAGGGACGTGATTTACCATTTGCCTTTTTCCGGTTCAGCCTAATCTGCAGTCCTAGGATTTGCAAATGATAAGTACATGTTGGTCTAGCAAGATTTGGGGGTTCAACAAAAGTCTGTTAAGCTTTGGCCTGGCTTGATGGGTGTTTACAATTTGGACAATGTTGCAAGCTTTGAATGGATGTGAAAGCTCTAGGAAGTTCTTGGAGTGATTTGAAAGGAATAAGAACAATAGAGTACATAATAATAGATCAGGTAACTTAAAGGCACTTGACTCCCTAACTGTTTAAAGAGCTGAAAATATTCAGTGATATTGTAATCAGAAACTAGCATTTGATAAGCGAAGGGCTGCAGAATCGGCTAGCGACTCCTGCTACCGGTAGCAGCTTTTTCTATTATGATCTTATCCGTATGTACAACTTGTTGAATTCATTGCTACAACTATTTTCACACGTTGGAGGGATCCATAATTTATTGTTTTCCAAATTAAATATAGACATGGGTTTAGGGAATACAAAAGAGAGTAAAATGACTCGGCTCTCAATTTTAGGCAGAATGAAGAAATCATAATTTCTAAATAAAAATGTTTCTCATATTTATTCTTTCCAATTCCCACTCCTATCTCAAAGCATTCTTTCTTCTATTATTCCCCCCCCTTTTTATTGTACATAAATTAGCAAGGTTATTCCCAAGGCTCCTTTCAGCCTTCAGAACATTTTCTACCACCCCATTCTGATCTTTATGTTTTTGCTAAGCAAATGGACACATATCTAAACAAATCCATGTGCTGCAGCCACTCACCATTTTTATTCTGGAATGACTGTGACCTCTATAGATGAATATCTGCATAAGGAGGAAAGAAGAAAAATGATAACCACACACTTGTTTAGACTTGTTTTATTTTTTTACAGTATGTCAATTTTTCTTATGATTTTCTTTAAAAAAATTTTTTTATAAAGATTGTTTATAATTATAATTTATAAAATTATTTATTTATTTATTTATTTAGACTTGTATGCCGCCCTACTCCCAAAGGACTCAGGGCGGCGAACATACAAAAGAATATACAGTAACACAACTAAAAACAAGTCCAAATTACCAAGAGTTAAAACAATAAAATCACAAATAAACAAACAAATTAAAACTACCCACCCCAGGGTCAATCCAGGCCGGCCTGCTGAAACAGCCAGGTCTTCAAGTCTCGACGAAAGGAGCGGAGATCAGGGGCCAAACGCAGATCCGCAGGAAGCTGGTTCCACAGGGCGGCTCCCACAGAAAAGGCCCTAGCTCTGGGAGCCGCCAGCCGACAATGCCTGACCGACGGTATTCCCAGAAGGCCCCTCCTATGGGAGCGCAGGGATTGGACTGTGATGCAGGCAGGAGGCGATCCCGCAAGTACCCTGCACCCAAGCCATTAAGGGCTTTGTAAGTTGTTACTAACACCTTGAACAATTATAAAGATAAAGCAGTCTAGTGGATACCAAGGAAATATTTCTAATCACCCCAGGAAAGGCTGCCTGGTCCTATCCAAGGTACTGTAGTAATGATCAGCTATATTGGAATAGTAATTCTCAGAATCACTATAATGAGTGGTAATGCCAAGTAGAGAGATACTATTTTCTTTAAATATTTGCTGAGGAAGATATAATTTCATATGCAAGACAATGTTTAAAAAACTTTGGGAATTAATGCTGTCCAATTTTTGGAGAGTTTATAGCTTATAGGAGTTTTTAACCAAAATTGGATTGATAAAATAGGTGGCCATAATAGTGTCTTAATTATTGTGGTATTTTAATGTAAATGTGATAGGTGACAAAGTGGAAAAATATAAGAACTTCAGAAGTCCTCAGTTTAGAAGAATTCTCTTGCCTTCATGTCATACTCCACATGTCCAGGGCGTACTGGATTGCCCCTGACAGTACTGCGATGGCTTCAGAGTCTCGACCTCAGTTTTTCACCAAAGAACTTCCGTAGGTAAGACAAATAAATTCATGAAGAGGATTGTCATTATTTTTCTTCCTCTTGAAGACTTTTCTTGTTCTTGATCAGATGGCCAAGAATCTGGTGGTACTTGACAAACTGTAGAAATAGAAAATATATTTTAAATGTCATTTTTAAAAAATTCAAAATGGCTAACAGGGTTGTTTGTTAGAAATAGCCAAAAAATCTCAACAAAATTCACATATGCCCCATAGTTGTGCTCTAACCCCAATATACTGTACATTCTCTTTTTTTACAAAGAAACTCATAGCCGTATAGCTTGCATACTGTGTCATTGTGTTCTTATTTGAATGAACCATTGTGAGTTTTTAATTTGTTTACTTGGAATTTATTTAGCTATTTACCAAATTTCTACAAGTTGGCTATTTTAAAAAGCAGGTTTTCTTTAAAATGTGTGACTTGAGACCTGGGGCTTGTGGTGTTTGAAGGCAATTTGTACATTTATTGAAACCATTGTACAGTTATTAAAAAAACTGACTCCAGAATTAATTTTCAGGAAGCTGAAGTCTTGATATTGACTCTTAATGAGAAAGTTAATTATTGCAATGCTTGGCCTATTTTTTTTAGTTTTTCTGTATCTTTTTCTTTTGATTTTTAATATTATCTTGCCTGATGTAGAATCTTGGATGTTTGCAGAGTTTTAAAAAGTTTTGGTTGATCTTAATAAATGTAATATTGACCAAGTATTGATTTGAGATTCTTTTTGCTTATAGACCAGTGTAGCTACTTTTGCTCTTTATGTTCTCATTGGAATCATGCCTACAGGGAAAGTCCATTGGAATGTATTTATCAATTTTATCATTCTCTCATTTCCTTACAATATATCTCTTTCCTCCAAATTAAACCTGTATTTGTATTGAACTGATTCCAGATGAACGCAGGTCTAAATTCTAAAGATAAAGGGTGATCTTTTGGGAGACACAGAAAAGGCTTAGGTAATGAGCCAGTTGGTCAGTTCCTGTTATAAACAATGGATCAGAACTCAGCTGATCTGGAAAAAAAAATAGACCTTGCACTTATGAGAAAATGCTAGGAAGGATAAAATGGGAATTGGTTATATCATATGGTTATTATCATTCAATTCTTGCTTTTTGATACTTTTTTCAGGAAGGGAAATTTGAATTTGGTGTTGCAAAACAAAATAAATAGTTTTATTTATCTGAGGTATGAGGACAACAATGGGAAAGGATTTTTATTAGGCCTTTTTCTAGAAGGAAGCATTTTGCTGTTCAGTCATGTTCGACTCTTCACAATCTCATGGACTACAGCATGCTAGGCCTCCTTGTTCCTTCCCTGAGTCTGCCCAAACTCACTCCCACTGCGTAGAGTAAACTAACTATACATCATCTACCATCCCCTTGTCCTGTTGCCTTCAATCTTTCCCAAACATCAGGGTCTTTTCCAAAGACTCTTCTCTTCTCATTTGGTGGCTAAAGTATTTGAGCTTCAGCTTCAGTATCTGTCCTTCCAAAGAACACTCAAGGTTGATTTCCTTTAGGAAAAGGAAGTATAGCTCAGTATATAAATCTAACAAGTCACCCAAAGCAATCATCCTTCTTAAGTAAGAATCTACAGGTGGGAATGACATAATTAAATTAAGACAAATCCTACAAAAGTTAGTCTTTCATTCAATTTTTTAATTTTGTATTTTTATTTCGAATAGGGATTTTTCAAATGGCTACCTTATTGCCGAAATGTTCTCTCGGTACTTTCCAGAAGATATTCATATGCATTCCTTTGTAAATGGAACCTCCCTAAGTGTCAAACTCAGTAACTGGACAATGCTTGAAAAGGTGAATAATAAATGAAATTTTAAAAGTTACAATAAAATGAAGGTTTCTTATTTCTTCTTTAGACTACTGGCAATTAATCAGCCAGCAGTCATAGACAAATAATTTATGCTATTGTTTTTCAAGTGGAATATAAAAAGGGTATTTGTATTTCCAGGGAAATACATATTTATATTTTTAATAGTTGTATCTTTCCAGTTCTGTTACATAGATACTGTATCAGGCATCATAGTCTACACCAGTGGTGGCTAACCTTTTTGGGCTCCTGTGCCAAAAATTGCACTTGTGTGCCAGCACCCAGAAGGCAATGTGTGCACCCCTCATGCCCCCTGTGCATGCGTGTGCAATCCCTTCCACTGCCCCCTTACCTGCACTGTGCCTCACAGCTGATTTTTGGCTGGTTTGCGGCCTTTTTCAGCCTCCCAGAGGCTTGAAAAAAGGCCTGTGCAGGTATTTTCAGCCTGATGAAAATCTGCCTGTTTGTGCACATGTGCAGTGAGGTAAGTTAGCAGCGAATGTGCCACAGGTTCGCCATCAAAGGTCTACACTGATGGCAATTGTTGCATTATGTAAAGTAAGCTGTTTATCCCTTGTTATTTGTAATAAATGAGGATATGAAAATAAATTCATGTATTTTTTCTCTTTGTTAAAGTTTTTTACAAAAAGGAACCTGAAGCCTACACGAGAGTTAATTGATGGAACAATTCATTGTAAACCAGGAGCTGCAGAAATATTTGTACAAGACATTTATACAATGCTGACAAACAGTCGGTATGTTTCTTCAGTGCTATATTTGAACATTGTGTGTCACTACCTAAATATTAGGATTAATAATAGAATAGAAGACAAGACAATTCCTTTCTTTAGGCGCACAATCCACTACTATAATTTTTCTCAGGAAAAATTAAATTAGATGGGAAGAAAACAACCAAAATAAATGTGGTCATTGATTTGTGAATCTATAGAATTTCAAGTTAATTTGAGGAAGTTTCAGTTTAAGAATATACATATAAGCGCACAGGCAGCTCAGCATTGCTTTATTACTTGATTAGTGAAAGAAACTCGTCACCTCCAGAATCGACTACTGCAACCCTCTCTACATGGGGCTGCCCTTGTGGACCACCCAGAGGTTGCAACTGGTACAGAATGCGGCCGCGCGGGCTATGATGGGGGTGTCCCGATACTGCCATGTTACACCCCTCCTGCGACTTGCACTGGCTGCCAGTTGCCTTCCGGGTTAGTTTCAAGGTGCTAGTGACAACTTATAAAGCCCTAAATGCTTGGGTCCAGGGTACTTGCGGGAGCACCTCCTGCCAGCATCACATTCTGATCACCCCGTACGCTCCAATAGGAGGGGCCTCCTTGGGGTACCGTAGGTTAGGCATTGCCGGCTGGAGGTCCCCAGGACTAAGGCCTTTTCTGTGGGAGCGCCCGCCCTATGGAATCGGCTCCCCGTGGATCTCCGTTTGGCCCCTGATCTCTGCTCCTTCCGCCAAGACCTGAAGACCTGGCTGTTTCAACAGGCCGGTCTGGATTGACCCCGGGGGTGGGCTATTTTAATTGTTTTAATTTTTAACTGTTCGCTAGACTTGTATTTGTTTAATCTATTTTTATTGTAATTGTATAGTTTTTTAATGTTCGCCGCTCTGAGTCCTTAGGGAGAAGGGCGGCATACAAGTCTAATAAATTATTATTATTATTATATGCTTTCTTTTTTCTTGTAGTATAAAACATATTCAAGAGGAAAAGATTGATTTTACTGATCGTATTTACCAGGACAATTTACCACTGGTTGCTAGATCAACTGCTTCAAGGGCTATTAAAAACAATATCAGTCTGACAGAAATAATGGCAGAACCTGATATTTACAAAAACAAACAGAAAATAAATGCTATCCTTGACATACATAGGCAGCGAAGGTTAATGGAGAGGGAACAACATCCATGTAAGTATCTTTCTCAGAACATCTTTTTGGATAACATAAGGATATTTCCCTGCCTGCTTAACTTAATAGGAATACATGTATTTTAAAAAACCAATAAAGTTAGCTGCACTTTTCAAACTCACCTTAAAAGGACTTTCCATGGCTTGTACTTTATCCAGAATCAATTTGATAAGAAGAGTTACAGTTACCTGCTACAGGACATCTATATACTACAAAAACTCCTGTCTGTTTGAAACTTTGTAAGCTTCAATTCTCTGAAACGCTACATAATAAGGCAAAATGTTTTCAAGAAAGGTACCTCAAATAGGACAACCTACAGAACACTGGGTCCCATTAGTCTTGAGGGAATAAAATTTGGGGATATTTTTGCTGGTTCAGCTCTGCCACTGTGCTGCTGCACTTGGCTCTGGTCAGATGATTTTGATGATTTCCTCATGGCTTTCCATAAGTCAGTGGAGAACTGGGAAGGAACCGATATGATTGTTGATGCTCCTTGCCATCTTCCAATTAGCAAAGTTTTTGCTTATGGGAAGCTTTCAGGGAAAAAGTCAATAGAGAAATTATGCATACACCACAATTCCCTTTGAGCCCATAGCACACTGGCCACTCATGCACTCCTTGCTCCCAACCTTACCTGGCAGCAGCCACATACCAGCCTCCTGGCAAGGGGAGGGAGGAATGAGAAGGAAGATTTCTAATGCTCCCTGTCAGCTACCCACAAAAAAAATCAGTGAGGAAATTGGAAGTCACTCCTCTTATTTTGGGGGCCATTAGTGATTATTCTGTTTTTCAGTTTAGATAATGAAATATTTCTGAAACTATGGCACAACAGGGCACGGGTTTTCAGGTTTGATAATTTTGTTTGGAGAAGACCCACCTTTGTAATAGAAAATATTTAATATTGATTAGTTGAATACTTAACTGCATTGTTAGATTGCTTTCTATCATCTCTTTTTATTAACTGTTTGATTGTTTTGCAATTAGTGTTATCTATCTTAATCTATGCATTAAAAGGAATAGATCGTAACTAAAAATATTGTCACTGTGTATATACTGTAGACATGCTTTATTTTTAAATTTGAATAGATTTATGATAAGAGCTCTCAGAATATCAATGTCTGTATAATCTCCAGCTATATTCTTTTCAATTGTCTCTTTAATGAAACATTTTCTTTAATAATCATAAATAGAAGTTAATAATTTATGAGGGAGATGGGTGGTTTAGAAATATAAATTTTATACAATGTAGCTGGCATATTTAATAACATATGTGTTGCTTAAGATAAATGACTCTGTTGATTTATAGCACGGTTTGGTATTAAACGAACACTGAGACAACTTGCCATTGATCACTCTTCTATTTTGGCTCGTTCATTCGGTACAACTAATCTTCCAAAGGAAACACCTGTTCCTGTGCCAAATAGTAAGCATTCTTTTTCCAATCTGAAAGTCAAAGGTTACAGTTCTATTCAAATGGATTAGATAAACTTAAATACTTGTTTAGGAATAAGTTCAATTGAAATAGTTATGACTGAATATTCATGGTTTAATTCAAGCATGTCTTTTTTCCTTTTAGGCGTTTAGCTGAAATGTAACTTTTGTTAACAGTGTAACAAAACTTTGAGCAGAATATACTCCACTTTTGGGGTTTTTTTTGGTATAATTCATCTTAATATTTCTTAATTCTGTCTTTCCTTCTCTATACCAGTCTCTGATTTATCCATCTTTTTTCATTCTATACTTATACCATTTTTTCCTTTCTGGAATGTTTATTTTCCTATCAACTGTATCATATTTCTTCATATTTTTTATTTAATTTACAATTAGTTGCGTTTCATCTTTTTTCCTGACAGCCATTTAGGAAATGTCTACACATTTATTTTCCCCATATTGTCACTTCTGAGCCTTTTTCTTGGAGCAATATTGAAAGCTGAGGAAGAGTTTCTACTACTGCCTCTATGTTATTCATCCTCTGTCGGCATCAAAGTAGGGAGTGTTGGCTCCATAATGCCTCTTGAAGTGTGAGTTTGCATAAATGATCCTCTGCCCACACACTTATATCTATGCATACTCTATAGGTGGAGCAGAAAAGAGCCTTCTCATTGAAGTATCTTAAGGCTGCCTCTGACTTGTTGGAAGGCAGATACGGGTCTCAAATTACCCATAATAATGGGCCTATTAGTAAGAATTATTCTTTTGAAAATCAGCCTTCTTTATTCTCTCAATATATCATTTACATTCAGTGAAAGAATTATAATTAGCTGGAAATGGGATAAGCCCTCTTTTTGCTTGGTTACTTTTTTCCTCTTCTCCTATAAAGCATAGTCCTCCTTGTTGCATATGACAAGATGTAAACATGTATAGTGTCATGGACTATGAAGGTGGAAGAGGCAAAAGTAGTTGCTACTTCTTTCAATTTTGCTTTTGAGAGAAAAGTTAAACAATTATTTTGAGACAATGGCTGTTACTGTAAAAAGCAACTGTAACCTCTTTGCGTTCATGTCTTAACTTCTCCAGCAGAAGAAAAATACAGCTGCACCTTCCATAATTACCATTATCATGTGTATTATCAGGGAGAAAAGAAAGAGAGATTGAGTGAAATGTCAGAATTGTCTTCTGAATATCATTTCAGGCAACCCCACAAGTTGAGCCTATTTGTTTCATGTCAGGAGATATAAGCAGGAGACAAAGCAATTACTGCTTTCTTTTGCATGTTGCCCCTTGTGCATTTTTTTTTTGCCATAGATTTTTTATTTTTTTCTTATTTCAACAAACATATCATTGTGTGAACAGTGTGGCACCAGAGTGTCTCACATTTTAAAACAAATATGACAATATTCTTCATGTTCAATACAATTGACAATCTTTTAAAATTTAATGTTAATATGCTTCCTTTGTTAACTTATCATTCTTGATTGTTCAGTATTTCAGTATGTTATTTTTGTCGATCTCTATATTCTTAACATCACTTCTTTTACTACAAATAATATATTGATAATCATATTTGCAGTGTTTAACAGATTATATAATTCTAATAACAATTCACAAATTTATATTGAGTTGTAATTTTACATTATTTATCCTTTTTAATTTTTAATTATGCCACGGTTATATTTAAAAAATATCCCCTTTCTAATCACACTTTAGTACAAATAAAATAGTATTCATCATAGTTACGTTTAAGAAGTTATGTAATTCCGATAATAGTATTTATTAAGTTGTAAACTTTCATTATCTTGTGCAATATTTCAATATATTATTTTTATGTCAATCAAATTCCACATATCACTCCTTTTCCTCCAATGAAATGTAAATATTCATATTTATTACAGTTAACGATTATATGTCTTAACTACATACACACATTTATATTAAAACATAATCTTTTTTAACCATCATCTCTCATCCACATTGAGACATTATTTGTTTCTTAGCTTGTCTCCCATATTCCTCTTTTAAATCTTTGTCTCTATCTGCCACTTCTTGGCCAATCCTTATTTCTCTCTTTTCTACAATGTTGCATTGTCTCATTTTCAAGTTGTCTATTCTTACCCCTACCTTTCTTGTAAAAAAATCTCCCTGCAATTCCATTTCCTGTTTAACTTCCCTTAAAATACTCTCCCCTTGGTTTATTTCATCAATCATTGTCATTTTTATTTTTATCTCCTTTTTATTTCTTTTTGTTCGTTGTTTTCTATTTTTCCAGCTACTCTTTCAGTTGGCTCCTCCTCTTCCTGGACCTCCTGTTTTCTTCTTGTCATTTGTGTCTCAATTTCCAGCTCTACGTCTAATGTTCTTAGAGTGAACTGCACCTGAATGTATTTATTAAAAGTATGTCCTACATTTTCATTTTCAACAATATTTAGCATATTTCAATGAGCCAATTTTGAGTTTTCACGGATTGAGTTGATAATAATCGGAAACTGATACATTGCTGAATATTTGTGTCTATTTAATTTTCTCAAATATTCATAGGTAGAGGAATGTTAACAATTTTAATAACTCACATTTCAAAAAAATGTTTTAGAAGCTAAAACAATTTTTTATGTTATAAATGAAATTGTGTGCTTGAAATTTTTTCCCACCCTTTTAGGAGTAGCATCCACACAAATCAGAGGTAAAACAGATGTCCATTTCAAAACTATTCAAGTGAAACAACCTGAGAAATTCACTTTTGATATAAACATGAATACTGAAGTTTCAGGTACACATTTTGAAGAACTACAGAGAAGAAATTCAGAAATACAAAAGAAGATTTATAATCAAATATGAGTCCTATATTGAAGAACATGAACCTTACAAATAAGCCAGTAAAGAATTAATACTGACATCAAAGACATATTGCTAACATGATATTTAAACAAGCATAAGAAAATGCAATAAATCCAGATCATTTTATCCATTCCATCACTGGAAATTTACCTCCTTGTCATGCTATAATGTAACTTTTTATTATACAGTAATGCAGAACTAGAACTCTTAGTCAATATAATTTTAATAAAATGAATCAGCTCCAGCCTCATTGTCAAGTGTTTTCTTAATTGTTTAGAAACAATGTAAAATGTTCAATATAGCTAAATATATACTCTTAAGTACACTTACAAATTGATGGAAATCAATGAATCATGTTTAAAAAATGCAACTTCTCATCAACCAAGGAAGCTTCTTAGAATGTATCTTTCAGAATTTTAGAACCAATCAAATGGGTTAGAGAATGTCCTGAAAACTGTGTTTTCTCCCGCGTTGTAGGGAGGACAGAAGAGTTTTAATGAGCCCTTGAGAAAGTACCTCTTTTTAAAGTTATGAGACTGAAAAGCAGTAGGAACACAATAAAAATGCAATAAAAAGTTAGGTTAAGCTTTTTTTAATCCAAAAGATATTCCTATAGCAAAACCATCTTCTTGCTACTGAGAGGCTGATATTTATTGCTATTATTATCCTTTATCTATTGTAGAAAAGGAATCTTCACAGCTCCATTTCCTACAGTAGAAGATATCTGAAAACTGGGCATAATCAAAAGGTTCTCTAGGAGAGTAGGCAATATAATTATTGAAAAACTTAAACTACCAACAAGACATCTAGGTGAGATCCTGGAAATCTTATGATTTACTTCATATAATACACATAATCATTTTATATAATGCCTCCAAATGAAAAGACTGAAATGAGAAACTTGTTACGCAATTAGAGGCTAGTAAATTTACACAAGCTTTAACAAGAAACCTGTGTTGTTGTTTTTTAATTTTTTACAAAAATTTTATTGAATAAATTGTTAAAAACATTGGATGTGGTGTGATCATCCTGACATATTTGTCTTGCATATTGTGGCATAAGGTACATACATAAGGTATATACGTTTCTACATTTTCTATTTCTACTCATACATTCTGCCAACCCTCCTATCTTTTTGTTCTGGATCCTTCCTTTTCCCCCACCATCGATAGAATTTATCCCATACTTTGTAGTATTCTGTTTCGTCTTTGTCTTTTATTTCCAAAGTTAATTTATCCATCTCAGCACAAATCCAAATCTTTTTTTAATACTTCAACTTCATTGGGAATTTCTTCATCTTTCTACTTTTGAGCAAAAGCTAACCTTGCCACGGTGATCACATATATTATTAAGTAGATCACCTCTTTTTTGTATTTTTCTGTTATGATTCTGAGTAAGAAAAACTCTGGTTTATATTCCACTTTTTGCCATCTCAAGCCACCTCTGAATTCTATGCCAAAACTCTTGGGTTTTTCTACATTTCCACCATATATGGTAATATGATCTGTATTCTTGGGTACATTTCCAACAGGTGGGTGGTATATTTTGATACATTTTGGCCAATTTTGCTGGAGGAAGATGTCACCTATAAAACATTTTATATAGGTTTTCCTTATATGATGTGGCCAATGTTATTTTTTTGTTTCTCTCCCATAAAGTTTGCCATTTATCCAAGTTAATACCATATTCAAAATTTTTAGCCCACGTCAACACTGTTTCTTTTACCTGCTCTTCCTCCAGCTTATAGTCCAGTAAGAAACCATAAATTTTCCTTATCAATTTATCCTCTGATCCAAGTAGTATTTCATCTAGTGTTATAGGTTGCTTACTGATCCCCCATTCTCTCTTATCTTTCTCATACCTTGACTGAACTTGTAGATAGGCCCACCATTCCAATTCCACCCCTTGTTCTTTTAATTGTCTTGATTTCAATTCTCCTACCTCGTTTGTAATGTCTTTATATGTAATAGCTTTTCCTTGACTAAAAAATTTGGGTATACTAAGACTTCGAGAGTAGATAGCCAAACTGGGGTTTCTATGTATATGTGATGACCCATAGTCTCTCAAAATAACCCAAAACCCAAAACATGAATTAAAGTCCGGCAATGCCTTCAACTTAACTGTTTTATTAGTCACAGTTTAAAGTCCCAAAAGTAAATAATGAGGCAAAAGGAAAACAAGAACAAACCATCTCGGTGAGAGTTCCGAAGCAAACCAAGATAGGTAATTATACGTTCCAAACAGATAATCAGGGAAAGTCCTTGGGAAGAACTCCAACAAAGATAAACCTCCTTCAAAGGAAACACTAACTTTGACTCCAGCAATTCTAACTGTGCAGTTACACACTTATATACATAGCTCCCAGCTGTAAGCCCTGAGGAGGATCAAGGCCCTCTCCTCCCGAGGAGACCACACTTTTCCCTGATCCTCTCCTCCCTGCATGCCCTGGGATGGATAGGAAATGGGCTTGGATCCTCCTCTGATTGCTCAGCCGGCCTCTGCCCTTCCCCAGTCTCCTCCACCACCTCTGGAGCCACACTCTCACTCCCTGTTGACTGTTCCTTCTCTCTCGGAGTCAGTCTCCACCAGGGGCATGACAGTATATTTGTTGTTTGGTTTTGTTCCATACCGAAAATAATGCCTGTCTAATCTTATGTCGTTAAAAATATTTGTGGACCTCATGTCTGTCATACCATAGAAAGGCATGCCATCCTAGTTGTAGGTTATGTCCTTCTAACGTTAAAAATCTTCTGTTTTTTAGGGTTATCCAACCTTTACCCAAGTAAGTGTTGCTGCCTGATAGTATGTTTCCCAATCTGGTAAACCAAAACCGCCTGCTTCTTTGGCATCTTGTAACAGTTTTAGTTTAATCCTGGGTTTTCTTTTGCTATATAAAATTTGATGTTATTTGATTCAAATTGCCAAAGAACTTTTTGTCTAGTTTTATGGGTATATTTTGAAAGAGGAAAAGTAATTTGGGAGGACATTCATTTTTATTACAGCTATTCTACCCATAAAGGATAACCTTAAATTTCCCCATCTTTCCAGATCTTCTGCTATATGTTTAATTAAAGTGGTATAGCTGTCCTCCCTAATTGTTGTACATCTTGCCGATATTTGAATCCCTAAATATTTTATTTTGTTAACTATCCGGATGCCCATTATCTTAGTATTTCTTTTTGTTTATTCGTCATATTCTTAGTAATTATTTTAGTCTTCTCTTTGTTAATTTTCAGTTCTGTGGCCTCTCCGTATTCTAACAGTTCTATGAGTTTAGCCCCAATTGTTGTGGTTCTTCCAGGATAAAGACTAGGTCATCTGCAAAGGCTTGTAACTTAAATGTTTCTTTCTTAATTTTTAGTCCTTTTATTGATGAAGAAACCTGTGTTTCTTGTTAATGCATATGAAAATTTGTGGGGAAACTACCCATTTCATAATTTAATAGGCACCTGGTTGCTGTCAATTCAAATCTGTTGATCAAGAAACAGAATGCTCAAATTTTCTCCCCACTATTCAATTTCTAAATATTCTGAAATACTTTTAAAGTCTTGGGAAGGAGGAAAAAAAGAGGAAGAAAATTAGTCCCAATCTGAAACATATAAATTTCATAATGTTATATGTATACTGATTTATTGCTGAAAATATAAGAACAAGTAGTAGCTAATTCCATTTCAGGGATTGCTGTAAATTTTTCATACTTACTTATTGGAACAAGAGAACTCAAGTTTACAGGGTATCTTTTTTCCACAGAAGAATTGGTATAATAAGGAAGACTCATTATAAGATCTGACTATCATTAAAATTATTTTTCCTGTATGCTGTAAGAAAATCTTTGGGAGAGGTGGGGATCATATGGAACCATGTAAAAATAATTTTCGGATCTCAAACCTTTCATAAATAGAAGTAGCTCTTTCCTTGCCATATAAAATATACCAGAATCAACCAATACAATTGATCAATAAATAATACTTTATTAGATATTTATTCTGTCATTATTATTTTATAAGTAATTCAAGACAGTGAACATACATAACAGTCCTTCCTCCTCCTATTTTCCTCACAACAATTCTGTGAGGTGAGTTGGGCTGAGAGTGAGTGACTGGCCTAAAGTCACTCAGCTGGCCTTCATGCCTAAGACAGGACTAGAACTTGCATCTCAGGTTTTTAAGCTAGCACTTTACCGCAACACCAAATTATCAGTCTGTATATAAAACAGAATATCATATTTTACAAAATGTTAAAGATCTAAGTTGAAAAAAGTAAAATTATAAACTGTAGATTTATGTTTTTAATGGTTCCATTATCTTAGCTAAAACTAGAAATTCAATTAAACTGTTTTGTAGAGATTAATCTTAAGTTCCTACAAAGGAAATTCTAGAAACAAAAAGACAAGCAAATCAAAGATAGAAAGAAAAAAAAGATGTAGACAGCAAGAGGCAGAGCTTATTGAATGAAAAGTTTAATGATCTGAACACGTAACAAAGCAAAATAACCATTGCATATTATTACTGTAATACATCTTTCTAGGGAATGTTGATGAAAAGCAGAGGTATTAGCCTTGGTAAGGAAAATATAGAATAAAGAAATTTTACCTATAACTAGTCATTGCTGGTTCCTGAAGCAGTCTTTTCAGTATCTGTGCCGAACATACATGAACCTTTGACCTTTACACATTTTTCAATGTGTAAAAGTAAAAGATTTCTGTGTATTCAACACAGAAGCTGAAAAGAAATATATCCAATGTGCAAAAAATCATATTTATCTACTTGCTGTTATGTATATTTCAGTATTCAATGTCAGGGAGGAGCTTCACACATATCCACTATGGAAAAGCAACTGATTTTAGCAGAGATCATGTTTTACCTTCATAGCCAGAATGCTTTTGGTTAAGTGCACTCTCCTTCCCAATATCCTGACTACACAGGACATGTAGAAGTTGTAACCTAAAGAAGAGGTAGTGGTAATAAACTGAAACTTGGTTATATTCATTCAGAAAAAAAGACTTTTATTTAAAACAAACCTAATTTATTTAGATGCTGGAAATTTAAATGCCATATGTTTACAAACACTAAAATGAAAAGAGTTAATTCCTTGTAAATTTACAAAGTGTATTTTGGTACAATCAATAGTTTACTTAAAAGAGATCTATTGGAAAATAAATTTTAGAAATATGCTTAATCATTTAAAATAAAGGATGTCAAATGCAAATCCAGATATTCAAAATATATTCTAAAAACATTCTTATGCTGAGTATAAGCTAAGTATTCCAAAATACCTGCTAACCAAATTACTATACAACTATTAAATTTACACACATTAATAATTTATTATAAATATGAAAACACAATCCATCATGCATCACAGCTGCAAAATTTCTACTTGTTTCAGTGGATCTTTTATCCAAAACAGCACTTGTTAGGCTATGCCCTTTAATTTCCACTAGGAGGAGACAAACACACAACTTTATTTAAAATAGGATGCATGTGTTCTTTAAGGAATAATTCAAAGCATAAATTGCTATTATATGACCCAGCAATGTGCTTCACAAGAGTGTTCACAGATACCTAATTTCAATCTTTTTCTAAAAGCCCGTGGCTGCCAATGATATATGGAATTCTCTTTGGGTTATTAATTTTAATATAAAAATTAAATTTATAATTCACAAAGTTTATAAAACTGTTCAAGCAAGTGTCAACCTCAAATCTTTCCACTAATAAAATAAAAGCAACTATCATTATTAATAGAAAGATTTCTTGATCAGAATGGGTTGAGCCGTATTCCTGTTCCCAGTGGAGAGAAAGGATTCACTTTTGCCCACATCAATGCATCATTGAGTGAAATCGTTGACTTTCCATCTTCAAGGAAAAATACAGGACCCTATACAATAAGATATAAACAAATTATACTTTTGTATGAAAAATACATTAAATAAGTATATATGCACTTACAACTTTAAAAATAAAAATATTTTACAAGTTTAGAAGAAATAATCATTAAAGCAAAAAAAGTTTAGATATTTATGCCTAGAGACATGATCATTTATGCTAACATATATAGCTTCCTTCTGTATTTATCATGCCTTAGAATCCTGCTCCCATGAGCAGATTTTGAGAGAATAAGTGAAGAAGGAAGGAAGGAAGAAAAGGTAAGCAAATTTCATTTCATGAACCTTTGTTTAGAGAATTTAAATTCTGTGTTTTCACTGTAATCCAACATATCCATCATCATATATTGGAATGAAAAGGGACAAGATATTGGTTTCCTGAAATCAAGTAAGAGATTTTTACTACATCTTATTCTTTAACAACAATCACCCTCAAATATAGAGGATTTTCCTTCTAGAATAATTCTAGAATAATTCTTCATCTTTTTCAAGAAAATCTTGTAACAATTATCTGTAATGTTTGAAGCAAGTAGGCAACTGACAGGACTCATATAGATTTAAGGAGAAATATTGCAATAGCAATGACAGAGAAGATAAATTTCTTAGGTCCCACATTTTTTAACAATTGGAACCTGAAGAATGCTGAACTTCAGAACTTATCAGAGAAGAAGGTACAATTGGAGACAAGAAGTCCTACAAAAATCATGTAAAGCTTAATAGATACCAACCAGCACTTTGAATTCCAATCAAAAATTCAGATAACCACTGCAATTCATACATCAGAGATGTTACATGGGCATAATAAGGTACATATCTCACTGCTCATCCCATATTTTGGACCAACTATATTTTCCGAGTGGCCTCCAAGGTGGCTATACTCAGGACACATTGCAGTGGCCCATATGCAAGGTGACTAAGGTGTGAGTGACTGAGTAAAGCCTCCCAGGAAAAGGCAGAAATGCAAACAAGAGGTTTACAGTCCACAACTGCCACCTGCTCCTCAAATAAGAATAAAAATAAAATCCAAACTTCGTATCAGATCTGTCTGAGGAAATATAACCCACCAAGAACCAAAGCTGCTAAAGTCCTGAAATCAAATGATTCATCCATGCACAGCCTGGATGAGCAGTTGTGTTTCAGCCTGTTCTTCCTCATCTAAACTAAACTGCCTCCAGGCACTAACATAATGCTATCTTGGATACTATCCTTGCAGGAGATTCAAGAAACGTCAATTGGAAGAATACAGCAATAGCACTTAAACTTATATACTGTTTCACAGTGCTTTACAGCCCTCTTTAGGTGGTTTACAGAGTCAGCATATTGTTCACAACAATCTGGGTCCTCATTTTACTGACCTCAGAAGGATATGAATCAACTTTGAGCCTGGTTGAGATTCGAACTGCCAAATTGCTGGCAGCCAGCAGTCAGCAGAAGCAGCCTGCAGTACTGCATTCTAACCACTGCACCACCAAGGGAGAGTGTAAGCAACTTTCCATTTGTGCTACTATTGGATATAACCAATAATACTCATACTTGTAGGTTTTACAGAATGTACTCCAGTTCTGTTCCAATACCTGTATTCTTAATCCTGTCAAACAAGAGATATGAACATCTGAATGACCAGGAAGGTTAGATCCAGAAACATAATTTGTTCCTATGGTTATTTGAAGATGCTCTTCTTTAATTCGTGATAGCATTGTTGCATAAATCTGTTGTTGCAATTCAGATGGTGCTATCTGTAGTAATTCATCAGAAGACCTATAAAATGTAGACATGCTAGTATTTGTAAGGATAAACATAGTTTCACAACTGAAAAATATTCTAAAAATGCCATGCAATTTTCCACATAAAGCAAAATGTCATAAATTCACACCATGTCAAATAAAATACCATATACCTACTTGTTTAATGATTGGCTACAGACTCTCCAAGCATCTAGTTCCTCAGAGAGTTGATTGATTTTCAGGGGTACAGATACATCTCTTCTCTTTAAAAGCTGACTGGAAAAAATATAGAGTAACACATGATAGTTCTATATAGATTACACTCCATTGCATATGGGTCAGCATACATTTAATATGGATTCTGATCCATGATAGCAACATATAGTTTATATGGATCAACACCTGTCATAGTCTACAGACAGTTTAAATGTAAAATGTTTAGAACCTAAACTATGATGATTTTTTCCAACTTTTCCCAACCTAGTGGTTTCTGGCTGCTTCTGGGGTAAAGAAATTCAGAGTTGGAGAAGGTTTGTCTATGCTCTTGCTTCAATTTCTATCTAATATAAAAGTGAGGGGTTTGATACCAATTCAAACACGGTGTCAAGCTTCAAAAGGTGCTTTTGTTGCAACTATTATCGCTCCTCAGCTTACCAATGAACTATGGGGGGAGGGAAGGGGGAGATAGAACTTAAGTTCTAGACATCAAGATGCCAGCCGTGAAAACTAAGGACATTTCGGCAGGTGTTTATCAGAGCTAAAAGACTTTCTCACAACAATACCAGGTGACTCCATTGGATAATGTGACTTGATTGGGGGGAGGAACAACCTGAACTTCGACTATGTGGGTTTATATGGGAAATGGTCAGATCTGGTTTTGCTGTCATCGGTGCCGAAATGATGTACTCAATAAAGTTTGAATTAAGAGATTGGATCAACTCAGCAGTGCTTGCTTTAGTTGGATTCGTCAGTCAGAATGTTGCCACACGATTTAAAAACAGCTGTGAACAACTATTGAACAAATGTCATTCTTGTACTTAAACTGTGTTTTCCATTAGGAAAACTAGATATATTTGAAAGAAAGTTAGACATTGATCAAATACTAATTACAGTCACAAACTGTCCATACAGATGTGAAAAATCAGGACATTCAGAATGACAGATTTGGGGGGGGGAGAAATGCAGCTCTCCTAATTCCTAGAAGGATGTTCAATTAAGTTATTACAGAAGAATTACCTTGTATACTCATAAAGAGCTGGTACAATGCTGGTATATTGTCTTCTAATAGCCAGTAAAGCCCCAATGTAGCCACATAATATTAACAATTCATTTCTAAATCTGGAAAAAAATGTTCATTACTTTTCCTAATTACTATTGCATGCATGTATATATCTTATTCACATTATAAATTTAAGAGATGTACAAAACATTAAAACATTTTAAAAGCAGACAAATGAACAAAAGCAAATATGCCATAAAAAGGAAGTTACTATAAAAAATTTAAGCACATAGAAAACAAATCTAGTTAGGTAATTAGAATATTTTTTTTCAAATGATAAAGAAACCCTCCCCCAAATTAACCCATTTTTATGCTATCTTTTTAAATGCAGCTTTGACATTTCCATGTATTGGAGTTGTTCTGGAATAATACCCCTTTCCTAATTTCTTAGAACAATGCTTTCAGTAATCTCTCATGCCTGGTACAAACATAATTTATCAAAGACAGATCTCAAGGTTTGAGGACATAATTCAACATTATATTAACTTCTTTATTATTTTGGAATTCCCCATAAATTTACTTCTATACTTCAAAATGCTATTCCGAAAAGATACCAATTGTCAAGTCCAGATCATATGGGTCAGTGATCTTTCTTTCTTTCTTTCTTTCTTTCTTTCTTTCTTTCTTTCTTTCTTTCTTTCTTTCTTTCTTTCTTTCCTTCCTTCCTTCCTTCCTTCCTTTCCTTTCCTTTCCTTTCCTTTCCTTTCCTTCCTTTATTGAAGGTTCTAATTCTGTAGTTCATGATTGGTAAATCCTATTGGCATCTACTATGTTTGACATGTTTTATACATTTTTTTGCTGTATGCAGACATCTTTACATATATATTTCATTTTGCTCAAATACATTTTTAAAAACACCTTCAACACCACATTTGTTTTATCTCAATGTACATACATGAATTCTAGGTGTCTTCAGAGTACTCCAAAAGTTTGTGTTGTGACAATTAGGGTATTTTCTACCATCATTATGTACTAAAACACAATTGGAGTGCTAGTTATTTATGTTGGATCTATTTTCCTGGTTAATCTGAGGTGCTTACAAGTTGTTTAATTTGAATAAAATTCATGTTAGTTTTTTTTAAGGCAGTTGCTTTGCCTAATGATTTTTTTAAAACAAAAATATTGGTTTAGGTGAGTGTTTCTCAATCTTAACAGTTTTAAGATTTGTGTGTCAACTCGTAAAACATTCCTATGCATGTTATAGAGTTGCCATAAACAGGGGGGGGGATCTGAAGGAGCAGTGCAGCCTGTTTAAAACTAGAAGTACATTCCAACACTTGAGTGTGGACTTCAACTCCTAGAACTCCCCTGCCAGCCATGAATTGTCCATGATGGCTGGGGAATTATGGGAATTGAAGTTATTACATCTTAAAGTTGCTAAGATTGAAAAATACTAGTTCAGGTATTTTTTTTAATTAGGTAAAGGTTAGCTTTCCTTAAAATCATGTGCTCAAGTTTTATGTAGCATCACTTGTAGAAAGGATGGTTGGTGCCTGTATCTGCTGGTAGTAATGGAACTGTAATTCTAAATATTTGGAGGGCACTGAGTTCAAGATCACTGTACTATTTTACTACCATAGAAAACCACACCTTATAAAGTCTTTCCAAAAACTGGGTTTCCTTTAAGATTTTCTGAAAGCAGCAAAATGAATATATAATAAACTTCAGAAAATGCAAAAAAAAAATGTTTTAAATAAGTGTTTGTTCTAACGGAATTTTATTTTGATTTTCATCAGAAGTATCTAAAGTTGTTCTTCTTCATCTGGAAATTTAAAACAACCATTCTTGTTTATAGTATAACAATGCTAAAATAAATTACGCATAAAAACTATTACACCTGTTTATAACAAAGTGTCATTGGAAAAGGAAATCTCCAAAGAAATATCCATATTGTCTTTTGCAAATACAAAATAAATTTTGTGTTACTTTAAAGACTAACCAATTTTCCTGCTGCATTAGCTTTCACAGATTCTGTCTACTTTTTCATATTAATGGAATAGTTTCTTGTGTGAGACACTTAATTCCGAGAAGGGAAGGGAAGGGAAGGAGTGATGAGAAGAAGTATCACCCCTTTAAGGCCTGGGAGACTAACAAAAATGGTTAGATAAAGATCACAAATGATGTAGAATGTTTGTATATTTGTCAATCCCATGAAGCAAAATCAATGAATAAATTTGAAGACTCATTTTCACAATTTCAGTATTAAAATACTTACTCACTACATTTATGCAGCAACAATTTTTCTGTGCGTATATAGCTGAGTAGATCCAAAAAAGGATAGACTGCATCAAGTGTCCAATCTGAACTACTGATTTGTTCTGTTAAAACAGCAGTGGAAAAGAAAAAAAATGATAAAAAAGTAGAACAGGGGGACAGATCAACAAAACACATTAGTATTTTTTTCTAAAAATGGTTCAGAATTATTTCAAGGCTTACCTTTGACATACTGAATCCCTATAGGAAGTGCCTTTTCTGGTTCTGCAGTTAGCAAATAATACTTCATTGACTCAAATATATTTCCATCAGTCTGAGCTTTCTCTGCTAATTGCATACATTCTTCTACATCTGGTAATCTGCACTGAAAATGATAGCAGATAGAAACAAACAAAATTAATGCAATTATCAGCAAAGAAGAGTGTAAAATTGTTCATGTTCACAAAGTGAGTCTGATACAATTGAAACGAAGCGTAGTTCTTTCTTGCAACTCCATTTTCCTTCTCTCACCTGTAGCACAGGGGCACAAGAGCATGTGGGCAGGGCATGGAGAGGAGCAGTATGTGGTTGCATTGCTCATATCTTCAGCCACTATTGTACCTCTACAATTTGCATGCTAACAAAAATTTAATAGGGCTTTGATGCTCAGAACCATGCAGCAGTCCATATACAAAGAGGTGTGTGTGTGTGTGTGTGTGCATGTGTGTGTGTTTGAGAGAGAAAGATGGAAAGGGGGAGAGAGGGAGAGGAAGAGAGAGAACATGCTTTCCACACCTGCTACTGCCACCTTAAATCAAACATTTTCCCAGGTTCATTTTTCAAGCTCAGGAAAATGTACTGTAGCCTCTTTAAGGAGTTACTGATCAATATAGTATGTATGCACACATGCACCCTTAAGCACCTTTTATCCTTGGAATTCAGGGCAGTGTATAATCTTAATGACCTTATTTTATGTAATACCATCTTGCACTGCATCTATGCTTACGTATTTGTTTTAGAAGACAAATTAGACAACATTGTTAATATGTGCAGGCATTCTTTTTCAAGTGATGATTGTTCCTGAGCTTAATTGGACTAAATGTATTATTTGCACAGTATACAGTATATTATACTATGTGTCCAGAGAAGTAATCTGGTTAATGTCAGATGTAAACTTGCATATCTACTTTTCACACAAATATAATTACCTTAAAACTTTAATGGTTCAATAGCGTAAGTATGCACAGACATTTTCCATTGCCTTATGCTACTGACCAATTCAGTGGGCAATAAGTATTTGTCCTGCACATATTGATATTTCTGAAGACTCAATCTCTAAGGTAAAATATCATTTGCAATTACTGCATATGTACAAATAATGTGAGATATTTTTCCCTACTGCTTTTGTAATTCAAATGGAAGTATTCATTTTCCCAACATTCTTAATTTGACTCTCCAGCAGTTTTGATGCCAAATGAAAGTGGGATAACTTAAATAATGTGAAAGTGAATCTACAGTTCTTTGTAATAGAAGGAATCTTCTAATAAACATAACTAGGAATTAATGAGCATAAAACCTCTTCTGCTACTCACATAAATGGCTAAGAGACAGTTGGCCTCTCAAGTGTACCTTTTCATGTAGGTCATTTATCTCTGCTGTGCATCCAGGATAAAAAGCACACAGTTTCATTAATTGTAGTTCATTATCAGGAATCATCATGAGAAGATCTCCTGCTAAATCCCTATGAAACAATATCCATAAGTGAGGCATTTCATAATGTGCAAAAATGAAGGCACAAGTTCAAAGATAAGACTATTTGTACTTCTTTTTATTCATTTGTAAATAAAAGTGGAACAACATTTTTGAAATAAAGAGCTCTGAGAAAGCATGATTAATTTAGAACAGTGTTGTTGAAACTTGGCAACTTTAAGATGTGTGGATTTCAACTCCCAGAATTCTGGTTTAGAAGATAATTAAAGTAAGCTGTAACATGCTAAAAACACATGCAGATTCTCTTCAAATGATCATCTAAAATAGGAAACCAGGAATTAACTTCAGTTTGACTTATGATAACATACTCTCCATCTTTCCAGGTTTGGAAAGTGAAACCTTTCTCTTAGACCAAATCACAAAACACAGGTAATTTTGATTTGTTCAAAATGTAATTTTTCAGCAATCCTGGGATAATTTGATCAAACTATGTTCTAAAACATTTTATCCAAATGTTTTCTGATATGCAAGCAGATATCTTCCCTTTCTTGCACAGAAGAGACAGAAATGCAAGAGAAATGCAATAGAGCTTGCATTTAAAAAAATATTTGTTTCATTAATATCTATAACTCAGCTACTTGCATAATTCCTTTTTCTGATCCTAACTTAGAACATTATTCCATTTAGGAATGCTTTACTATCTCAGTATAGAGAGTACATAAAGCTGGCTTAATTAAGTTTATATTCAAAGTTATAAAAGAGGCAATTTATTTTATTATTTTACCCTTACACAAGGAGCTGCTTATGATCTCTTGGAAAATAAATTCATGCTTCTGAACTATGAATTTTATGTCTGCAGAAATTTTCCTGCAAGCAATCCATTTATACATGGTTGTGCATTGTATAACCAATAAAATACAAGCCAATCAAACTGTTATCATAAAAGACAACTCAATCAAAATGATCAATAATTATTTCCAGTGGCCTCTTCTGCATATAACATTATCATATAACATATAACATTCATATAATAATTATTATATATAAAATATACATATAATAATTATCATATAACATATAACATTCCCCAAACCCCAAAAACTTTAACCTTAGACTTTCTACTATTTTTCCTAAGACGTCTGTAGGGGGCATGCATAAGCGCACCAACATGCCTACCGTCCCTGCCCTATTGTTCTTTTATTGTTTTTTTATTTTTCTTATATGTATTCATTTCATGTATTCATAACTATGTTTACCCTTATACTTATTATCTTGTAAGCGATTGACAAATCAAATAAATCAAATAAATAAATAATAAATAAATGTTTTTGGCTTAATGCATATCCACCTAGATTGCACAAAGCAATCTATATGGTTTGTTGAACAAAGCATAGTTTGTAGAATTGTATTATTTATTTCAATTTAGATGCTCCTCCTCCTCCTGACTCCAATTGATTCTGAGCAGTTCACAAATAATTACACAGACAACAACAAACACTAGATGGGATCCATGCATAAGATACAGATAGAAATCTTTAAAAGTTACTAGTAAGTATATTGTTTTTATACAAAGCCATTCTTTATATTCCTAGGAGTATTGGTAAATAATAATATGTATTGTATATAAATAAATAACTTAGAATTATAGAAGCAGAAGGTTGGAAGGGATGTTGGAAGTCTTCCAATCTAAACTCTGCCAGGGCAAGACTTCTCATACCATCCTAAAGAAATAGCTGTCCAATCTTTTTTTTTTCAATCTCAAATGATGAAGTACCCATGACTTCAGGAGAAAAAGCTGTGCCACTGTTTAAAAGCTTTGACAGACAGAAAATTCCTCCTTCTTTCAAGTTTAGATCTCCATTGGTAAACTTTGTGCCCTTCTGTTCTTATCATATGCTCCAATCTTATCATATTATCCAATATCTAGTCTACAATATCCCATCAAGTATTGGAAGATTACTCTAAATGTAATAAGTTTCTTTGCTCTTTAGCATTAAAGCTCCTTATCATTTTTGTTGTTCTTCTCTATACTCTTTCAAATTCTTCAGCCTACTTTTTGTACTATGGGGACTACAACTGAATACAATATTCTAGGCGCAGTCTTATTAGTACAGCATAGAACTATACTATCACTTCCCAAGATAGTGATACTATACCTCTGTTGATGTGGTCCAAAACTGCATTGGCTCTTTTGTCAAATTCATAGTCTGTAGTCTACTTGAACATCCAGATATGTCTTGCAACTATCACTGAACTGTATTTTGTTGGATAGGTCTCAATGTTCAAGTCTATCATATTCCTTTGAACATTTATCTTGTTTTCTGAGGCACTTTATACTATATTGTATATCTTATGTTCAAATAAAGTGACACTATAATGAAAGCCCCAAAATTGTTCGACATTAATATTTCTATTTTTTTTTTATTCAATTGTGTCTAATTCTTGGAGATTGCCCTGCAGTTTTGTTGGCAAACTTTTTCACAAGTGTTTTTGCCAGCACATTCTTAGGGCTGAGAGACAGGGACTGGCTCAAGATCATTTAGCTAGTTTGGGGCCCAAGGTGGCACTTTAATTCATAGTCTCTCAGTTTCTAGCCTGATGCCTTAACTACCACACCAAACTGGCTCTCTTAGATATCTACCTCCATATACCACACATACATACAGAATTGCCATGTAACTCCTCAATTCTAGGTCTGACACATTTACAGTGTAAGAGTATTTTTAATTATAGTAGTTTTATGCTACAAAAATTGTGATGATTAAACTCTATAGATATTAATCATGTCCCTTATGGGTAATGGTATGTTTTAGAGGATTTGTCCTTCATCTTCTCACAATTAAAGCTCTCACTGGAATCTATATGATGTTTTCTAAAACTTTACTCATTAATCTATTATACATTTCATACCAATAATATTTTATTCAAGTTGAAAAATCAATATCCGTCTGATGGGTTACTGTTATTTTTAATGTAATCAAAACACATTAAATATTTATCTCTAGAAACAAAAAAGGTACCTGTATCCAGGTGATGGAAAGCTATAATAAAGATGTTCAAGTTGTAATACATAAAATAGTACTAAAATATTAATATCAACATCCACTCAGTTAAATTTCAGTTCAGCGTTAATTTTCTATCACTCATATATAAGGAGAAAAATTAACAAATTTCCCAACTCAGAGGCCAAAATACTAAAAATATTACATGTCCAAGAAAGGAAACTAAGCTGTGAAGCAGGAAAACATTGTTTTCTCATAAAGTTCTGGTCCAGATTACGATCCAAATACATATGATTTTGAATGGCATTTTTAAAAGGAGATTCATGATCCAGCAGAATGAGAAAAAGACCATTTTTATCTTTCCTTACAGTCTCTGTTTCCCACACTGTTGCAGAATCCCATGAAATCAAAATAAAATGGGAGTTGGAAACTCCTGGAAAAGAGGAAATAGAAGGAAAAAAATCATTGCAGAAGCCTCAAATGGATCATAAAAATATTTACAGCAATGAAGAGATATCAGTTTGGTTCTGACCCAAATCCATAATGTGATATGGCATATAACTAGGTAAGTCAGGCCAGTATGTACTAAACTGGTATAGCCAACTGGCAAATATAATACATTTTCTCATATGAAAGTTCATATTTCTAAATATTACGTTTCCCTGGGTCTCTCTTACAGGTATGTTGACACATCTGTGGCTCTATATAGCACCTCATTCTCACTCTGAAGACAGAAGAATTCAAAAAACGAAATATTATATCCCACTATAAGAACCTCCTGATTAATTCCCTCTTTCTCAAATCAATGTTGCCCTTGGCTACCCCATGACAATCCCGGCTAGAATAAAACAAAGATGAAAGACTGGAGGGAGTCAAGGAAAAAATTAAAAATGCAACTTATATTTGCACTGGAAGAAAAGTTATTAATAGTGACTATTTCTATCCTCTAGGAAGTAAAATATTCATTGTGGGCCACTTTTGTGGATTATTTAAATTTGTACAGACTTTTTTTCTAATATATTCTTAATGAACACAGAAAGATCTTATTACAAGTGAATTACATGAGCAATTTATGAACAGGCACTTTCTATTCCCATGAAAATCATGTTAATGTTTTAACACTATCACCGGAATAATAAGCTCAAAATATGTGTATATGAATTAGTTCTAGGCAGTACAGGAAAACAAACCTAGTACACAAATCTGGTTATAATCTATTTCAAGTATGCAAGCAGAGCACAGTCCTAGAATTCTAATCAAAACTACTTCTTCCTACTGGTATATTAGTTACTATTTCAATGTGCTTGAAAATAGCCAAATGACAATCTCTCACTAATCTTATACAATGTTTCTCTGTTCTAAGGACACTAGCTTAAATCCTAGGATATAAAAAAAAACCAGCTTGTTAAAAGCTAATTACACGAGGCTTCTGTATTCTGTCCAGTTTCTAAAGAAATAAATAATTTGGACTAAACAGTTCTTACCATGTTGGAATAGTCATACATTTTCTTGCCAGTAACTCTAGCGCATAATGAGTTGCCTGAGCTGCACATTCTCCTAAGACAGTGCCCACACTGACTGCCAACTCCAGTTCATTTCCTCGAATCAGGTTTGCCATGGCAAGCTTGCTCAATTAAAAAAAAAATCATTAAGCCTAACAAGGATTCATTGTGACTATCATATTAGCATTCATTTTCAAGCCCACATTTCAGGGTGACAAATCATGCATCACTGAATCTGATCTACACATTTTGGCTAAATCTTTTCTTGATAGCCTAGCAACCTAAACAAACCATGAATAAACCATTTCAATGGGAGAGTAGCTAGAGCCAAGTTACTGTCATTATCTGGACTTTCTAGAGTGAACGAGGAACTTCTTTTATTTATCTGACCTTTATGAAAGGCAGCCAGAAAGACCAGACCAGCAGTAGTAAGGGGGGAAAAATTTGGCTTCTTTCCCTTTAAGTTGGTTTCTCATCAGTCAAGAAATGCACATTATAAAGAGCAGGTAAAATATCTATACACTATAATTTACTCCAAAATGTATGCCATGAATCCATTGTAGAATTCTCACTCCATAATTTATTTATTTTTTCTTAAACACACACACAAACACACACAGGGATGTAAATTTTACTCAATATCTTATTAATATCTAGCCTCAGGGCTGTAATAAATAAATATGAATTATGAATATGAAGATCTGAACATTTTAATTTTCTTTAAGGACCTTCAGGACTCAGGACACTCTGAGATTATCAACTGGGATGAACAATAGCTACTGTTCCCTTAACAGCAGTTTCTCCACTCAATGTTCCTTTATGAAGGTCTGCTAAGAAGTGTTCTACATGATCTATTCCAAAATTGTTACTTTATTAATATCATCTTTCCAACCAGCTGCTTTTCAGATGGGGAACTTGGTTTGAAAAGCAGTTGCCTTGCACAAAGAAGTCAACAGTTTTATCAAATGCTTAACCTTAATATTTATATCCACCACCTACATAACAAATATAATGAACATTTCTGAAGGAAGAAAAAGATTACCAGAGAGTGTCAAATCACAAAAGATATTACAAGGGAAGGAACTATATTTTGTATCCAGGAGAATATTCAGGGCACATATTGGTGCCAGTTCTAAATATGGATTTTTACCATAGCAGCCTTAACAAATCAACTCATATGGACCATATCAAATTATCTTATTCATCACTAAGAATAGTAATTGAAATAATATTATCAATAAACAGCAGACAATATTCCCAAACCATTCATAACTAAACATTTCATCTGTGTGCATGGCAGTTAAAGGAACAGTCTGCATATATGGATCCTCCAGGCACTTTCATTTCCTGAAATACATACATTTATGGCACCTCTGTGTCAGTCTTAAACTTGAGAGCTGAAGTGTAAAAATGTATCTGTAGATATTTCCAGCACATTTATATAATGGTCCAGATAAAAGTATGAGTTATTACTGTGTTCATCACTGAAATTTATCATTCCTGAGTCTCTCCCACCAAATCCTGGCCACTATTGTTATTCCATCATGTAGTAATGTCAGAAGACTCACATGTAAAAAAAAAAGATCCCATATTTTAAAACATGATGGGTAACTGCTAGTCTGACCATACATTCATTTAGGAAAGTGTTATCTAAGCAAGTCATAACAGTTCCTGAGGTTTTCAGACTAGCATCTTTCCCAATGCTATCTGAAGAGACTAAGGATTAAATCTATTATATTTATGAATGAATAAATAAAATTTCTAATGCAGAACAGTGCAAAAAAATAAATCCCAGTACCTTCTTATAATACTGATGATCAGCCCCATCAAATTCCTCATTGTTTGATTGTTTTTAATAAGGGGGCAATCAATTAGGAAATGATTGCATTTTTATTTTATTTTTTAAAATGGATGTGAAACTGTATCATCAGAATGTACATCAAGCATCCTTAATTAGCTAACAATATCAAAAGTGGAGTGCACCTTTCCTACAAAATGACCCATATTTCAGTTTCTTCTCCCCTTCTGTCTATGGTTTTACATAATTGGTATGATAAGCACATGTTTATCTGACAATAGTATGATCCATGTGCAATATCATGCAACAATGAAAAGCCTGTTACATAAATTTGATCAGTGAGAGCTATCCACTTTTAAAGTATTAATCTCTATAACAGTGTTGTTGTTGTTAGTTGTGAAGTCGTGTCCGACCCATCGCGACCCCATGGACAGTGTTCCTCTAGGACTTCCTGTCCTCTACCATCTTCTGGAGTCCATTTAAGCTCATGCCTACTGCTTCAGTGACTCCATCCAGCCACCTCATTCTCTGTCGTCCCCTTCTTCTATTGTGCTCAATCTTTCCCAGCATTAGGCTCTTCTCCAGTGAGTATAACAGTAACTTTGTGTTTATTCCTACAAAAGATGGCTTGGAAATAGTATCTACCAAGCTAGATTTAATCTTTTATATATACTTTTATATTACCCATGGGTCAACATCCAGAATTCCCTTGAGATGTTACAGCAATTTAAAACAATTTAAATTGGGATATGACAACAATTTAAAAGCAACAATATTACCTTATTAGATAGAAAGTGTACAACAAGAAAATCATTTACCTCAATATTTTCAACAGCTAAATGGCAACAAGCAGCTAGCACTGCACAGCCATCCTGAAAATACCACTCAGCGAGTTCTTTACTGACTTTATGTAGAAGGCTATAGGAAAGAAAAGATTTCAATAATTACAATCAAAAATAGCCAAAAATATAACAACTTTTCCCACTTTAAAATTTCCTAAATCCACTGATTCTTTTATCTTTCTCTGATTGTACCAACATTTAGCTTAAACTCGTTAACCAAATCAACAAAATCTATCTGTCTGTCTAAATTCTATCACTGGCACACAAGTATCCTCAATGTGGTAACTGTAAGATTAAATCAACTCAGATCCATTAAAAATGATCTACTTAAGCTCTTTCCAGCTCCAGCTTGCAGGGATTTAATTTTATTTTTGACTGCTTAATTGACAAATAAAGTCTTAATCTGTCAGTCTATAAACATTTTTTAAGAGCTATTTTTACAATTGTTTTAACTTTAACCAAAACAAAACATAGACAATTAGCATACAATTAACACTGAAAATGTTGTTTTATAAACACTTTACTCAGACTGTGTAAAGCAATGTTTTATTTTATTTTTTAACTGATCCATTATTCTACTATGTTTTTCAATCTGTTAACAAGATAAAAATAGATGAAAAATGCATTTTCTATTTTCTGTATAAACTTACTCATTGTAATTGTCTATGCTATTCCCTTCAGAATGTTCTGATTCATCTGCTGCTGAACCCTGAAATGCTTTTATATTTCCTTCACATGCTGCCTGAAATCAGTAAAACAGTATGAGCCAAAACTAATACATTATTCATTATCACTCTTAGCACCAGTCAAAGATAGGGAGACACCAATTTACTTGTAAATTAGACTTCATATAACAGTGCTGAAAATATTACCGCTGAAGTATTATTTATAATACCATGGTACTGTTAACCCAAATTCTCAAGTTTTGTTTGATAGCCTACATAGAAGTTCAAATAAATGCTGAATTTGAATGTTTGGCATTCTGAGATTTTGCCCCAACTTATCAGCATTATTTCACTTGCCATATTTATAACAAAATAACTAAAACTTGCACCACTCCACAGTGACAATAATACATGATAGTTCTATCTATAATTAACTATAATTAATTTGCAAAATTAACTTTTGCAAATCAGTTTTTTACTATTAGTTTTAATACCAAATATGTTCTGAATTAAGTATTTGTATAAATATTATTTCAGTTGTGCTATGTACTCAGCTTATTTTTCAATCGTTTAGGTAATTTATACCAATAGTGTTTTCTTATACAGTATACTGGAGTTTTCCTATAAGTGCCAGAATCTATAGGTAAATAGTATGTCATTAAAGTTTTATCTTATGGTAAGATGTATAGTATTTATTAGCCTATGATAAGCACATGAAGTAGTACCTGTGCAACTAATAGAGCTTCTTTAAGTTGACCTCTCGAAATGAAAAATGTAACAAGCTTCTTTACATCACCAATAGCTAAGCAGTATGGAATAACTTCATCATTTTCCTCCTGAATTAATTGGTCAGCTCTCCTAATCAAAATCAAAAGTAAATGATTTATTTATTTTCATTTCAGTTATGTTTAATATTATATCTATTCATTTGCAGAACAGATTCAAATATATGCAGAACAACAGCAGGAACAGTGTATGATCTTGGTGTATGATGGATGGCCACTTTTGGAAGCCATTTTGAGTTGAATTCCACTGTCTTCCTTAGTTCCAGAGAGTACTTGACAAAGTTCTTTATTTTTTGTTGACCTTGTTGAACACCAAGCATGCACAGGTGTTCAACAAGGTATGGCACTGAGCTAAGCTTCTCGTGGTTCATCAAGGCTATACTCAGATTGGTTTATGTAGACCTTGAGTCTTGGAGAACTGTTCTATCAATGAACAACTGGTGTTTTGAGCCTCTAGTGTGATATCCAATGTCCTTCGAGCTCTGCTCATATTAGTTGCTTGCATGGTCCTGTAGCTTGGCAACTATAGTGCCTGCTGGGACTTTCCATATTATGGGGAGGCAAATTATTTGCTGGTAATTGGATGATCTATCTTTTGGAGGGAGAGGGCTTTCATGATCAACACTGTTCCTCCTTGTGTTACCCATTATGGATGGGAAATCTTGCTGTTAGTAGCTGTACATTTGTGGTGCTAGGTATTCATGCACTGCTATAGTTTCTTTAGCCAAGAGGTATGTCTCATGTCCGGGCTGGGTGCTCTCCACCTCTTCAGGTTCTTGATCTACTGTTGGATGCATCCTCTTTAATGTGGGGTGGTAGTGTTGATTACACCTCCAATTGTTCTTCCGGGTCTTTTTGAGCCAGGATATAATGTGTAGTTGCTCCATCAGAGATTCTGAGGGCAGCTTCCTCTTCACTTTGTCGAAATGTTGTTAACAAGCTGTTTCTCAGTTAGTATGGATGTAGGTCTTAACCATTCATACTTCCTTCAAATATTTCATATATTCTTTATTAGATCTACCATTATAGTAGCATTCATCAAAATGTAAGTGTAAGAGTGTGTGTGTGTGTGTGTGTGTGTGTGTAGGGGAATGGGAAAAGTGAGAAATTACAATAAGTAATTTCTAATTCTTAGTTAAAAATATTTTTATGCGAAAGTATACATTTAACTGTGCAAAAAAAACCCTACCTTTAAGCATCACACTTCCAGCTGCAAAACCTGACAGTCAATGTAAACATGCAGTATAGTTTAAAAAAAAATCTTACCTTTGCATTAATTTCTTCCAGTATTTCATAGATACTCCTGGTGCAACTGATAGTGCTCTGTCCCACTGAAAAAATAAATTATGCCTAATATTACTTCCACCACAGATTGTGTGTGTGTGTTTAACAGTCTTTACTTTTACTTGTGTTATTTATTTCTAACAATACAGCTAAAATATAACATTAAATTTTCAGCTATATTTATAAAGGAATTCCATAGGAAAACAAAAATCAGTAAAGAAATTGGTATTTCTCACTGTCCAAGATAGAATTGGAAAAAAATAGTGTTTAATTCAAAGGGTAGTCTGATGGACAGGTATTTTCTGATGGATTATTACTTCTAATAACCATTATATAATTAGTTTCACTTTCTTTAATAAAAAAAAGTTAGAAAAAATAGTATTTTGATAGCAATTAATATAAAAGTTGAAAACATTTGAACTGTCTCGGAATGCCCCTACAATATTTGGTGTCTCCTAGTGATTGCCTGGCTAAGTCCCTGCAGCTTTCTTGGCAAGATTTCAGAAGTGGTTTGGCATTAAAAACATTGCAATACGTCACATGATGCAATGTGCCGTGGAGAGTTTGACAGCTGTGCTTTAGATTAATTGCAATGTCTTTTATGAGCCATGGTGGTGCAGTGGTAGAGTGCAGTACTGCAGGCTACTTCTGCTGCCTGCCGGCTGCCTACAATTTGGCAGTTCAAATCTCACCAGGCTCAAGGTTGACTTAGCCTTCCATCCTTCTGAGGTGGGTAAAATGAGGACCCAAATTATTGGGGACAACATGCTGACTCCATAAACCACTTAAGAGAGGGTTGTAAAGCACTTTAAAGTGATATATAAGTCTGAGTGCTATTGCTATTGCTCTCCTTTCCCCAATATTTTCCTTTAAAGTGATTTATGATATTAGTATTGAATATAATAAATTTATGTACTGTAAAATTGTCCAGATGTTTACCTCTCCAAGTTCCACCATAAGCTCACAGTATCTCTGAATTTGACCTAGTCTCAGATGTATCTCTGCTGCTTCTTTTAGTCTTTTCTCCTTGCTAGGCACACCGATGCCTCCTCCAAATTTAGACATCTTTACTGTTGTAAGTTCTTGTGCTTTGGACTAAAAGAATAAAAAAAAATTGTTTAAGACACGTGCACAATGTTGCAGGCATGAACTGTTCTGAACATTTAAATATTTCGGAAGTCCATGCCTAAATATATATGCTTTGCTTTGTATGCATAACAAAATGAAGCTGTTTTGTTCAGGGAACAGATACAAATATGAGTAGTACAGAAGTAATTCAGGGGAGGAAACGTAGGGAAAAGTAGGACATCAGCAGTGTTGGTGGATGAACATAGACAGGGAAGACAAGGTGCTGGAAAAATGAGTTGGGTAGATGCTGGAAGAGGAAACAATTGAAGAGAGTCTTGCCCTATCACTCTACCATCTACCCTGAAAAATCACTCGAGAAACTTTCTAGATTTGATCTGATATGGGAGACAACCAAAAATATTGTAGTTTTTTTTAATCAATATTTTTTTTCCTAAGTTAGAAAGAAACTGTATTTTCCATTTCATGCAAAGCTGATTTCTTAATATATGACCACGTCATATAGTCATATAGTTAGGTTTCCCCTATCTCTAGAATGGTTCATATTTAACATAATTGTTCTCATCACATACAGTAGTTAATACTCCTATGATTATGTGAAAGATGCAAAAGAGAAATGAATGTTTGATATAAATGAGTACCCAAACAAATCTGCTTCCATTTGTGACTCAAAGGAATCTTATTTTTGTTCCTCTAAGCAAAATCCTTTCTGGTAGATCACAGTTAGACAAAGGCAGCTGTCTGGCAGATAATACATGTACCTTATAACCAGTGGTTCCTATTGTATATTCCTGGGCAGTACATTTCTGATTTGCAGGAACTGTCTTAATGTTTTTTTCTGTGGACTTTTATAGCAAATCTTAACTGGAATTTATTGGGAGCAAGTCATACTGAACAAAAGTACATCTCTTTGTTTCAACTCAGTTTGCAGATGTGTTTGCAGTAACACCCCAAATGTTTCAGATGTACTTTAAAACATAACAAAAAGGTGATCCATTATTAATTGCAAAAAGATAAGGTTTCTGTAATTTCTGTAGCATATACAAAAAGGCCAATACTAGATCTGTTGCTTTAAAATATTTTTTTTTTAAATTTGCATTAATTCAACCTAATACTGTAGTTTTTATACTAAAAAAGTTTCATTACAATGAAAATTCTTCTGAAAAAGAAAAATACACATGGCATTTCTATTCTTGTATAACTAAAGCAGTAAAATCTGCATAGTAATTCAGAACAGAGTTGTTATATATTTTGACATTCGTACACTAAGGATTTGATTATCATCTGTAAATGCCATGCTTAATCTAATGAGGAAAACATGAGCTAAACTAAATATAGCTCTAAAAACATTTAGCTCTATAATCACTGCCAGTCAATGGCTCAAGTGCAAGAAATGATATATAACAAGAGAGAGAAATTGATATCCAAGAGTGGGCTTCAAATGTTTCTTCCATCCATATGGTTTTAGAGAATTTTGTTACAAATATTTTTTGCAAATATTTTTTGTATGACATTTTTGGTAACTATGAGGCTTCTTCCCATCAAGCTTTACTGGTCTGTAATTGGTGTTGCATTCTGGATCCCCACAGTGCCAGTGAAGTTGTCAATTAAACTTCTGCCTGGTTTAATTGAGAAGACAGTTTTCAACATTCTCTCTAGAGATGTGGGGGCAGATAATCTCCAATTAGCAAGAGTTCCCAGCTCCTTGGATTACTCCCTACAGGACTGAAGCCAAAGTACTCTAGTCCCCAAAGTGCATCACTCTAATTTGTAAGGAGTGATCAACGGAAGGACTTTGCCATTTTTGCTGCCTAAGTTACTGTTTTGTTCTCCTTTGCTACCAAAGAAAATAATGAGAGGAAATAATCCAAAATAGGAGAAAATAAGGACAAGCTGAAATACCACTTTTTCTTTCTTTTTTGCTCAATGAGATTCCACTTATCACTTTGTCTTTTCACTCTCCCCAGTTCCAAGAAACAGAGGGAAAGAGGCTCATACAGTAATGCAAATTCATTTCTGCAGGTCTGTGGGGAAAACTATGGCTACATAGACATGCACTGCAAAACCAAAAATGATACAAAGATATTCAGTCTGAATATTTAACTTACCATTCTAAATTTAATCAGATGTTTCATATGCATAATTCCTTTGCAATAATTCTGTGGGAGCAAACTATCATCTTGACCCTTTATTACTGCAACCAGATCCCATAAGTTTTTACTGCCTCCTCGGGGCTAGTATTATTTTAAAAAAAGGAAAATATTAGAATATAGTCTGCAACTTATGTCTTTTTCAATGTGTTCTCAGGATAGTATTATATTGACTGATTCATGGTATTTACAGAGGCTCCACAAGCTTTATTTCTGTGATCTTTTGGTATTTCTGTCACTATAAAATTTTATTCTTTTAGCTTGGAACTAATTTTTCTGTGCACGCTGGTAATATAAGAACTAGCTGCTCAGTAAAAGTCATATAGTGAAGATATGAATTCTATAAATAAATTATATAATTGCAAAATATTCACTTGCATTGTACTTTGATTTATGAAGCTTGCATAACATAGCCTTTGGATTATTTATGTACAGTTCTATTCTAGCCTAAAACGATAATGAAGTCTTTATACAGTTCAAATTTCCCTCTTTAATTTTCAGGTATGTCTAGACTTCATAATAAAATCTTTCAACGGATAGCAAATAACAAAGAAAACTGCAGATTATTTGTCTGATTTAAACAAGGTCTTCTATATTACATATAAAGAGTTTAATCGTTTAGAATGATTCAAATTTGCAGCATTTAATTCCCACTTAAATCAATATGCCTATGTTCTGACTATGCCAATTGATTTCAGTGAACCTAAATTCAATATTAATCTATACACAATAAATAGAGACTATTAATGGATATTTTATATTGTATATATATAAATATATATATATATATATATATATATATTAAAATAATCAATACTTACTGATAAACATTCTGAAAACCACCTTAGCTTTCTTCCTCGAGGATTACTGTTTAGCTTCTCTATTTCTTGTTTAATATCCCTAGATGCTTTCCCACATAGCAAAGGAGGAGCACCTATTTCAACCGCACGATCTGTTAAAAAACAATAATTTTTGAAAAAAGAATTGAACATAATATCAATATACTTTTTACCTCGTAGATTAAGACAACTATACATGTCAAACTTGGTTTGCTTACCCTCTCAACTTCACTTAGTACTCTACAGTAACATATCAACATGTTTCACCATCTGTATTGTTCTGTGGTATGGACAATTATCCTGAACATTTATTATGTCTGTTTCTATTAAATCTACTTTCTGGTGTTATGATTTGTACATTGCAAATCTTATCTAAGGCAGGCAAGAAAAAAGAATGCTTAATGGATGTCAGAATGTGTTCCTGAGTACAGTTTCTTACTCAGTAAGAATTCATATTCTGCTTCACCATTAATTATGCAAAAACATCTGTGATAAAGTTGTATACATTCACGAACATAATAAATTATAATGTCAGCTGAGATATGAATAGGTGTCTTTGTCAAATTTGTTCTTCTTTATTTGTATATTAGTGATAAGGCGTATTTAAAATAATATTTTTATTTTGTACGTGTTTACACCTAAGTACAAACAATAAAGCAATAAAATTTAAATATATTTAATTTTGTATTTAAATAAATGTATAAAAGCAGTTATTTAATTATTTTACAGCATTATATTATCCCAGTACTACCATTATTTTTAAAACTATCAGGTATTGCTACTTCTTAAAGAGAAGAATACATCTCTAAAACTTCAGGAAATCTAACTCAAAAAATAGTTCAAAGAAAAATCAATTCCAAACAGTGAGAACAAGATGGTTGTTCACTCTAATATGGCAGGCAAATAAGGATATAAAATGTGTACGAAATCCATCAACACATTTAATTATTAACATACTTATAGCAACCTACAAGACTAGAGGGATAATGAAAATGCAATATCTATAGAAATTGTGTGTAATGCTTAGAGTAAAAAAAGAGAATATAATTCATGTATGACCTGAAGAAAATACAGTGGTACCTTGGTACTCAACCACTTTGAAACTTATTGAATTTGGAACTCAACACATTTTGGTATGAAAATGTTGTCCTGGTATTTAACATTTATTTCATTCTCAACGCACACACTAGAACTTGGTGTTGGCTGCCTTGTCACTCACTACATTATCCTTATGGGAAGAATTTGTGTGGTACTCATCATTTTTGGTACTTATCATGCCTTCCATAACCAATTAACTATGATTACCAAGATACCACAATAAATTTATTAGAGATATTCCACAGGCTTTCACAAAAGCCATAGGAAAATATGTGGAAATATGACCATTTTATATATAGTCTGCTTGTGTGCTATCATTTACCCACCAATGTTTCCAATTATCTCATCCCATGATCTGTCTGCCAAGATGCATAATTGGAGAGGATTTATCAGAGGTGTTAAAGACCAAAGTCTCACAGTGGAGTCTCGGGAACAAGAGGCCATAGTGAAGGGGCAGCTAGGATGACACGTTAATCCTAAAGAAAAGGATTAAAGGAATTTCAATGCAATATTTTAAAACAATAGGATTTTCAAAAGGAATATAAAATGTACAAAAACATAAAATCAAACATGTTACCATAAACATCTGCACCATGATCATATACAGTGTCCAGGCATGTACCATCTCTTGTGTCCCATACTTTGATTGTATAATCCCAACTGCCTGATATCAATAGATAAGGTATTTCTGTATTCCACAACAATCCTCGTACTGGTGCTGTATGCCCACTAAGAATATTTATACAAGCATCTTGTGTGTAATCCCATATCCGAACAGTGCTATAAAAAAAAGATGGCATTTTATTGCAATATTTTGATCATCCCCAGATAAAACCACAAACCTAGTTGTGGTGCATGGAAGAATCTTGATAAGAATTTGTCGTAGCACCCTGTTTCCTGAATTTTATCTTATTATAAATTAAAGGACATGATCTTAGTTTTTCAATTTAGTGAAAAACTAAGACCTGATGTTTCAAAGTAGTGATTTTTCGATAGTGATTTTTCATAGTCACAGGAATTGCCATACCCACACTGGTATTTGAAAATAATGTTTATTTTTTTAAAGGAAATGGTGATAATATTCATTCTGTCACAGATGATATGGAGTAGTTTATGTTTAATCTTATAATTACTCAAACATATCAATCACCATTTCACAATTATATGTGAAGCATTTCTCCACCCCCTTTACTATTCTCTACTGGAGGGAAAAAGAAAAGGTATTGCATTATTTTATATCAGGATGAACTGCCAGAAGAAGAGTAGACAAATCGGGGAGATAAGGATTGCATGTAGCCCACAGTACAATCTGCATTAATGGCATTTAATGGTTACACATCATAGCTTGAACAATGCAGTTCTACAATAGATACTTCTGTTATAATTCTGCAGTTCTATATCACTTTCATCAGCCAAATCAGAACACTGCTCTTATATAATCACTTGCCCTTTTGTGGAATATCCCAATCTTTATTACATTTGTTTTGAGTTCTAAATATAGTATCTGTTCCATAAGCTTAAAGCAGGCCTTAGAAGATTACAGCTGCATTTCTATATTTACTAGACATAGGTCTCACTTAAAATCAGTAGGACTGAATAAATAAGTATAGCATGACAGCAGGAAAAAGAGAAGAGAAAACCATGTTCTAACATTTCCCCACCCTTCATTTTGACATAATTAGAAGCAAACTGCCATTTTCTTGTAGCCTTGAAAGATGCTGGATGAAAGCATTCAGCTGATGACATCCATCTTCCCACTGACTTGTATCATACTGCATCAAATTGCAATTGGATCAATGGTGGGATTCAATTTTTTTTTACTACCGGTTTTGTGGCCGTGGCTTGGTGGGCATGGCAAGGGAAGGATACTGTAAAATCTCCAGTCGGAGGTGGTATTTGCTGGTTCTCCAAACTACTCAAAATTTCCGCTACCGGTTCTCCAGAACTGGTCAGAACTTGCTGAATACCACCTCTGAATTGGATGCGCTACCATAGCATGCTGAGTTGCTATGATAGGCAGCATACTATGAAATGTAAATAAATAAATCATTCTTTGAAATCATGGTGGCTGCATTAAAAGTGCCAAAATCACAATACAATTTGCTTCTTTGCAATCTTTGGAGAAACCAGGAGTTGCCTCTCCTACATATAGGTCATAGATATCAGATCTTTAACATAGGCTGGTTATGTCAGTCATCAAATAATTATTGCATAGTATAGAATTCAGATAATAATTTTAAAACATTACTGCAAGTATTAATACGTTTCGGTATAAACCTAATGAACGAGCACCAATCCCAATTTTTATTAATGAAAGCAGCTTGGTTACAGTCTGGATTTGAATTCCACATAATTTATCCTGGTATTTGGACTTTAGTCAAATGCTTCAACGTATGTGTGTGAGCACACACAGATACTGTATTTCACCTTTATGCTAGTGAAATAAATGATTAAGGTAGTGGAATCCGGTGAATAGGTTCTACAGAATAAATATTAATGCATCGCAACATTTTATTCCATCACAGGCCTTGCAGGGAGACTACAGTAAAAAACATCAGTTTCCTTGAGGAGCAGGAGGAGGCTACAGTATAAGCAACGGTCTTTCACAACAACTTAGTATTTTATGAATACGCCATCCTTTACTAAATCTAAAACTTCAATAATTATAAACAAAAATCTACTTCTATGTAGTGACACAATTTTAAAGGAAATATACTTACCCATCATCAGAACCACTGCAAAGTATTCCTTCCCTAAGGGGAGACCATCTTACATGAAATACTTTTGCTGTGTGCCCACTGAAAAGTTTTAGTGGCTGATCAGAACTTGTTGCTAGATAATAAACACGGACATTTTTATCTTCACATCCAGTTGCTATCATATCTCTGTAAGAAAAGTCACAGCCATCAATTACCATATTTGAATTTCACCTTCTAAAATTGCTGAGATCAAGGTTATTAAGTATTAGCAACAGATATGAAAGGAGATGTGGGATATATAGTTACCCAAGTTTACTACAGAAAATAAAAAGGGGGGTATTTTGCTTATTCACAGCATGAATTGTTACAAATCATTATTTGGATATTTAAAAATAAAGGAACCTATGTGAAGTGGAATAAAATAACAATAATAACAATACAGAAATTCAACTTTATTTTTTTTATTTATTCATTTTATTTACCACATTTACAAGGTTATAAAAAGGGATATTTGTTTGTATGCCACTCAACTCCCAATGACAATTGGTGGTTCACAAGTTAAAACATTTTAAAAAATAAAAGAAAAAAAGATGACCAAATTGAAGAGGAACTGCATTTATCTCATAGTAATCATTTCTGACATTTTGATAATTTTTCCTAGAATGGTATACCAGTGTGGAAATAATTTTAAATGGCCTTTGTCCAATCGCCTTTGTAATAATTATTTTCTAGAACTATAAGTGCTTTAAAATATTTTAGAAGTGCTTTGAGATGAACAGGTATACAGCTGCAGCATGTAATTAAAGTTGCCACATCTTTTTTCAGGTTTCCATGCAACCCTGGAAAAAGTTGCACTATTTTAATGAGTGCCTTAAAGACATAGCAGTTTTAATTAACTGACTCATTATAGGAACTGCATTTGTTTTTTAGATATGTAGAAAAGCCCAAAAAACAAATGCAGGTATTTTAAAAAGATACTGCACTGCTTATTCCAAAGTACCTCCTCAAAACATTTTGGAAGCATACAAGTCCTACTATTTCCAATAAATCTTTCAGTAAATGTTTTGCTTAGAGTAAACTTCTGAGCTCCCAGCACAATATAGACACTTGAGGCTATTCAACTGTATAGAGAAAAATAACTATTTATAAAATTAAATATAGATTCATTTGAAATATTATTTGCTTTCAATAAACATAGTACTTAAATACACAAACTATGAGATACCCTGTTTCCTCAAAAATACAACCTACTATGAAAGTAAGTCCTACCTTGATTTTTACACGTATGCTCAGTATAAGCCCTACCCCCAAAATAAGCCCTAATTAAGATCCAACCCACTCCAGAGTGCACAGACAAAAATTAAGCTAGGGTGGGGATGGGGGTGTGCGTGGAGCTGCCCTACTACTTACCTTTGGATGGTTGTAGCCAGGCCTCACACACCCTGACACCTGCCTTACCAGCCCATTTCTTCTGCAGCCAGCAAAGTTGGCAAGACTTTCCTGAAGGCCTCTGTAACTGATAACAAAGCTCTGGATTGATCTGGAGCTATGTTATCGGCTGCAGAGGCCTCCAGGAAAGCCTTGCCAGCCGCAGAAGAAGTTCCTGAAGGCCTCTGACAGCGAAAAGGAGGCCAGAGGGCGACATGGCCAAGTGAGGTTGGTCAGTAGATGACATCCCCCGAAAATAAGACCTGGAGCCTTTTTTGGTGGCAAAAAAAAATATACAACAGGGTCTTATTTTGGGGGGAAACATATATACAATCAATCATTTTCCAGTACAGTTGGGGTTTACAGCATTGCCAGCACATATGAAAGAAAAAATTATTACAATGTTTCACTATTGGCATATCACTGTCTTGATTACTAAAACAAATATTTTCCCCTAAAATAATGTTGAAAATGTAAAAAACTGATTTTTAAAGGTCTTCACTATTTATTATCTAATACAATTCAATCTGAAAGCTCTGATATATAAAACCATAGAGGAGTTACATAAAGAAACAATTTTCAGTTTTTTCTTATATATCCCATTACTTCCTTGAGAAGCTTTTTTGTTATATCCGAACCAAATTAAGCCTAACATTTGCTAAATGCCTTTTTTCCAGCACAAACATTGGCTAGCATAGTTTTCAACAATAGTTGTGTCATGCCCCTGGTGGAGACTGACTCTGAGGGAGAGGAGGAACAGCCGACAGGGAGTGGCTCTGGAGGTTGTGGAGGACGCTGGGGAAGGGCAAAGGCTGGCTGAGCAGTCAGAGGAGGACCCAGGCCCATCCCCTATCCATCCTAGAGCACGCAGGGAGGAGAGGATAAGGGAGAGATGTGGTCTCCTTGGGAGGAGAGGGCCTTGATCCTCTTCATGGGCTGCAGATGTGACAACTGAATAAGAGTTTGGACCTGTGTACTGGCAAACGCTGGAAACAAATCATGTAAATATCTCTAGTTTATAGTTCCTCTCTGAGTTTGGCGTCCTTCCCAGTGTGTGTTATCTGTGGACATCCTCCAGCCCTTATCTTGCCTGGTTTGTGTTGCTTTTTCTCTTCTTCGTGTAACTGTGTGGGAGGTTTTTTTTGTCTTCCGTCAAAAATATTCGGAGCTTGGAAGCAAACTGAAGGAATAAAAGGGCCTTCACCTGTTTTCTGTGACTGTGTTTGTTTTGTATCCCACCCTGGGTCATCACAAGTTGAGAGCAACTCCTTTTTTGCCACATGCAGTTGAAAATAATACTAATTTCCTTAGTGGAAAATTTGTTACAATACTTATTTGTATTTACACTATGTTTTATGATTTTTGTATATTATAATTGGCCATGGATGAAAAACAAAATTAAGAAATGTTTATAAATAAAATAAAGTATATCAGAGGAAAATTTTTCATCTTTATCCTCTGTCAAAGCTGTGAAACAATGCCAAACAATGCCAAAAAAGAAAAAGAAAAAAAAGGGTGGTGGAAGGCTGGCATAACTAAAGTGTAAACATAATTTTGAACAATTTTGTCAGCATAGCCGATTTTATTTGCTTGCAAATCTGCTTTCAAGTGGTGAAACAAAGCATACTTTCAAAATTCTGATGTCACAGCACATGGCATCCATTTTTTTATCTTGAATTAAAAAAAATATTATAGGGAAAGTTTCCATAGTATCTATTCTAACCCAAGATGCTAATCAAGCAGTTATAACTGCCAGTCATCATGAAACAAAGATAAAATTAAATTAATTGGGTCAGCAAATACTATTTTAATTAATTGAAATAATTATATTATGCATACTTCAGTCAACTTTTATCAATATTATGATACATACAATATTATGCTCTTGATGCTACATGTGAATATGGTTAAAATGCAGAGAAAGCTTGATAATAATTGTTACATAACTAGAACATGTCATGCTTAATGAAACAATAATGAGGAGTGGTAACACTGGAAAAAAAGGTAATACAAAGCAAAGTTCATGTTGATCTTATCTGACAATGTTACAGTACTAGAAAAAAATAGCCTAAACCAACTAATATATTATATAAGTGACAGTGATTTTAATATTATTTTTAGTACTATGAGATAAATATATATATGCAATAATAACTCACTTGTTGTTTTGACTCCAGTCACAGCCAAAAACTGCAGCTGGGTGTTTGTACTTGTGTAGAATTTGGCCATCAATCATCCGAATAATACTGAATTACAACATGAAAAATATATATCAGAAATCAATTGGGTTTTATCAGAACATGCAACTAAAGTTACTGCAATAAATGTTTAATTTTAACAATTTTTAGAAATACATAACAACAAAAGAAGTCTATTCTATCAACCATATGAAACAAACCAAGCAATCCTATGATGCATTGTATATGTGAATACATACAAATCATTCCTCTGGAATATTATTTATGTTATTGATAAATCTGTATCAATGTCTTTTTCAAAGTAACATGCAATTCTACATCATGATCTTTTATTAGTCTGCATTTCATCAGAAAATATAGCCAGATTTTTTTAAAGGAGATTTAGCAATGGAGCTCTAGTTTATCCCAAAGTGAGCGTTATTATGAAATTATGCCTACACAATAAATTCCATAAAAGATGCAGGGGATATGAAATGTTGATTTAGAATCAGAGAGTCCCAGGTTCATCTTCAGCCAAGGAAGCTTACTGGGTCAACTTGGGGCATTCATTTTCTTTCAATTCTACTTATCTGATTAACAGATAATCAGAGTTGGAAGGGACCTTGTAGGTCATCTAGTCCAATCCCCCGCCCAAACGGGAGACCCTACACCATTTCTGACAAATGGCAGTCCAATCTCTTCTTGAAAGTCTCAAGTAAAGGCATGCAAGAGCTGGAATTCTATGCGTCATGTTTTTTTTTTCACAATACAAGCCTATTAACAGAGAAAATACCATTATTTTGCAGTCTTGTAAAAATGGAATTCAGAATTATATTCATTATCACCATTATAAGACTCTTACTGCTTATCTCTAGATTCTCAATTTAAAGCCAAAACTAAAGGTAGTTTTGGCTTTAAAGCCTATGCTGCTTGGCACAAGAATACGTGCAAGATTATCTTCTCCAACCAGTTTTGATATATCTGATCAGTGAAAAAAAGAGCTTGTGATATCCTACTTCCATGAAGTAAAGCAGATAGTTTTCCTGTTGGCAGTTGCTTTTGGAAAAATCTTTCCTCAGAAATTTGATCAGCCCCCACCGTTTTGCTTTTCCATAAGGTAAAAACCTAATTATTTTAGAGATACTGTATCTGTACTGACATATGGTAAACCACCAAGATTGCAGTAGGTACAAGTCTAATAAAACAAACATATAACTAAATAAACTCTTTAACATCTTATACATATTTGGAAGAAAAATGTGATGTTCCTGGACATGAAATGCCTTGTCAATTTATCATTTCCTAAAATGCCATACAATTAGGTATAATCAAAAATTATGTGGCAAATAAAATTGGTTTCAGATCAGACTTACCAGAATCCATCACCACTGCAGGTTGCTATCCTTTTGGAATCTTTATGACTCCATGCAATGCAGAAGATTCCATTCTTCCCATGCTTCAAAAAATGTAAAATGCCTATCAATAAGAAATAGTTGACTCCTTTTTGTCTTATTTATCCATGTATCTATGAACATTCCCCCTTATCCTAGAAAGATCTTTATTACAATGTTGACTTTGATATGCTGATTATGTCTTTCTCAATTCTCACCAGCTCTGTTTGATAGAAAATTTGGGAAAGTCCTTTCTCTCTAGATTCTATTCTTGTGGTAAAGGGGTAGCGGAAGAAATGACACATGTTTTACTTTATTGTTCATTCAATGAAAGGCACTGTTTTATTTTGTAATCCCCTTATTAATTAAATATGTAGGCTTGTACAGATTTATTTTATATACAATTGTTAGCTCACTAGTATGGTTCTGTTTCTTTAAATGTGGCCAAATGTTGTTTTATTGTCTGTAAAATCAATTACATTGACATCTTAGACATTTCTGTTTATTATTTATTACCAATTTTATAATATTTGCATCATCTTTAATCTGGTATGTTCTAATGTTTATGTTTTCTAAACAGAATACTAGTCACTGAATGGAATGAAGGACTGAGTGAATGACTAACTAGTGGGGTGAAAATTCTTAAAAGGGAGCATTTCCAAGCACATTTACACAACACTTCTTTTTAAAATGTGGAAACAGTTCCATCTTTTTTTCAGGGAAGCACAGCTGCCTTGGAAGCTGTTTCCAGTTATACAGACATGCAAAGACAAGTGTAGCTGTTTCAATATGAGAAGGAAAAAATAATGAAGCATATCAGTTGTGCATGAGAATGCATGAGAGGACTGCTAAAAGGAACATCTGAAGCTACCACACGGACTTGGAAAAAGAGCTGACTTCTTTAATTACTGGAACAAAATGCTTTATTTGTGTTCCCATATATTCTAAAGCATTTATTTTGAAAGTTGTACATAGCCTCATAAATAATATTAGAACAAAATTATATGTACAGATCCAAAGTGTTATAATTATGGGATATTCTTACATGCTCATTTATTAAATTTCTTAATAAAATAGTTTTAAAGCACATAATTGCCTATCAAAATTTGGAATTTGTATGTCAAGTGACATACGGTATATAATACTATCAAATTCTTAAATTAATATTTAAAATTTAATTACTGATTAAATATGATAGTATTTTATTCTGAACTGCAGTGGTGGGTTTTAAAATACATATCCAGGCTTTACCAATATGAGACTCAGAAATCAATATGGCTAGCTGAAACTGCAAAGATTTGACACTTTACTATATACCGAATGAAGTACGTAATTATAGACTGTCATTTAGGAAGATACTTGCATCTTAAGAGGTACACGATGTTCTTTAAGAAAGGTAGGAAACTTATTCAATGAAATTCAAATTAAATTATATTTAATTTGTACTATTAGACTTTCTCTCATAGACTCTAGCTATGGGTGTAATGAACTATGGGGTATATAAAGTGCTGTTACAAGTAGAATTATATACTAGATGCCCCAGTACTGAAGAATTCTGCAATTCATACTGATATGGATGTTCAGATAGCTTGAACTGAGGCAACTTCTTATGGAAGTTTTTTATTCTAGTAACAAAATATAAAGTGAATGTGTGTAAGCATATAAGCAATATACAGTAAATACCTACTTTTTGTCTATAATTTCAAAAATTCTAAATATAAATATGAGTATTTAATGCTTTTTGAAGATACTTGGAGATACAAGCAGTAACCAATGGTACACATTTAAACCTTTATAACGTATGCAGATGTTTTACTCTGACATAAGATAAAGGACATTACATGTCTTTTTAACTAGACACATACACAGGTTAAAAATCTTCTTGGAGAGATTTTGGAAGTCTAACTGCAAAATATTCCAATGAGAAATGAGTGACATATTGGGAAAACATTGTGGATATATAGATGGTAACTTTTCATTGAATTAAAATGAATATATAGAAGAAATGGAAGTTCCCAGTCTTCTGTTGTCCCTTTGATATGAGAATCAGCCCAACTGGGTCTGCCTAACATTTCTCTAAGTTTGTTGAAATTGACTGCCCTGAAATCTAGTGTACATGTACAAGTATATTATGCTCTTTCACAAGCTGTAGTAGCCTGAATCCCAAGATGATATTGTCACTTCTCAAATTTTCCAATGTTATGATGTTAGTTTAGTTTCTCTACTGATTAAGATAAAATCCATCCTAATTATCTTTGTCTTGCCTGAAAAATGAAATAATCAGCAAAGTCCCTGGGGAATTTGGGGCAAATTGAAAACTTGGTTGAGCTAGCTAAGGTAACTGAAGCGTCCCATAATGTGCTGACTTTCTTGAAAGTTCTATAATGGCTGGTTTGGAGAGAAGGGGCAACAAGCAGGATCATTATTTATAATTTAGTATAATAACCGCTAGCACTTCTCTACATATAATGTTTGTTCTCTACCTTTCTATTTACTTCTACTGACTTGCTCTAGACCGGACCATTATACTCATCTCATTCTTTTCACCCAGAAACAGCTCCCCCCAAATTTTTTTTAATGTGTTTAAAGAATTAAGTTTTTGATAAGACTTAGATTACACACTCTTTTTAAATTCCTCCTACTTGACTTTCTTCCATCCCTAGTGACACTTCTTGGAATATTGTCTCTCTATAAATAATTCCTTGTGTCTCATATTTAAGAATACCCTACCTTCCTTAAGATGCTGGCATATGGACAGTTTTGCTTCTGATTTCTTTACTTACTCTTTCAGAATGGAAATTAAGTTTTATCTGGCCACCACCATGTTTTTTGGGGGAGAGAATGGAGCAGCCCTGTTAAACTCCTCTTTGTTCACTTAATGAGCTCACTGGCTGCCTTACAGATAGTCCTCAACTTACAGCTATTTGTTTAACAACCATTTGAAGTTCCAATGGCGCTGAGAAAAATGACTTACTTATGACCAGTCTGACACTTACAACTGTTGCAGTGTCCCATCACATGATCAAAATTCAGGCACTTGACGCCTGACATGTACTTCTGATGGGTTGCAGCATCCTGAGTCATGTCATCACCATTTGCAACCTGCTCAGGGGAGTGCTTGTTAGCAAAGTCAATAGGGGAAGCCAGATTCAGTTTATGACTATGTGATTCACTTAATAACCACAGTAAAGAAAGGTTTTAAAATCAGATCACTTAATGACCACAATAAAAGGTCTGATCCAAATTGTAGTTGTAAGTCAAAGACTACCTGTATATGCATCCTGAAGTTACTGAACTAACCCACAGCAAACAATGCTCCTATCACATCTAATGAGCAAGCAGTAGTAGTTAGGAAACAGCCAGCAGTAGCAATTAATCAATTGCTTTTTCATCCTCTTGTGAATTACACTATTTTCTTTGTCCTCTTTCTTGTCAGTTGAATTCCTTTGACAAACTGCACTCCCTGGTTATTTGTTCAGTGGCCAGAAAGAGTCAGGAAACCTTTGCTTTCAGAAGGTTTCTTTGAACTACAAACTATTCAAAGAGTTTTGCACTACAAGTTACTTCTCAGCATTGTCTAAATACTGTAACAATTTGTTAATCAGACCAGACAGCAGTTTTACACAGAAAAAAATACCATTAATACCATGTGGAATCCTTTTAATTTCACTTGAACAATTATGTTAATAACCAACCCTTATATTAGCCTGTCAGGGAGCCCTTGGAAAAACTGCCAATCAAAACTCATTCCATTCACACGCAGCAATCTAAAAATAAAATAGAACAATAAAATAGAGCTAAGTAGGAATTAATATCCAGTGTAGCTATTATGGAATCTTTTAACTAGCCCGAAAGATGTGCCAAAATAAAATAGGCTTAACTCCCTACAAAAAACCTTTCTGAATACCAGTAAATAATTAGATTAGTATAATAGAGCTAGCAATAGCAGTTAGACTTATATACCATTTCACAGTGCTTTACAGCCCTCTCAAAGCAGTTTACAGAGTCAGCACATTGCACCCCAAAATCTGGGTCTCCATTTTATTGACCTCAGAAGAATGGAAGGCTGAGTCAACCTTGAGACAGTGAGACTTGAATTGTCAAACTGCAGGCAGCTGGCAGTCTGCAGAAGTAGCCTGCAGTAAGTACTGCATTCTACCCACTGCACCACCACAGATCCTTAAAAAATATCTCAAAAAGTACCAATATAAGTAATGGGTAAAGCCTCAGGATATTCTAATATTCAAGCAAAACATAGTGATACTCAAAACTGCACCAAAATGGCCACGCTGAGATGGCCACGCTGAGTTATCCTAGACCCCTCTACAAGCTATTTTAGTTCCATTTCATTTTACAGGAAATATCTGTCTCCTTTCATAAATAACACAGTAGAATAGTTAGGCTTTTTAGGAGAAATACAGACACTTTCATTCATTCACACATAGTTAATAGATTGTTAGTACACAGTGTATAAATTGACATAACTTTTTTTAATAAACATTAGTAAAAACAAGCAAAATAAAGAACTTACCTCACTGAAGCGAGTTATCATTTTGCCTCGTGATACATCCCAGATGAAACCACCATTTCTTGATGTTGCACCAGCTATACAATTCAAGTCTCCTTTATAGAATAATGTAATAAAAATATAGAAGATTCATTGTATACACATTTATCCTTCCTTTCCTATTTCAGTATCTTAGTCAGTAACACTGTGAAAAGTAGATTTTCTTGAATTGAAAGTCCAGTTTTAAAGGACACTTCTAACCCTACAAACTTATTCCTAATCTTCTACCTGACAAAAGCTTCCTCTAATTGCTTGTTAGCAAGTTGTGCTCAGTTACAGAAGTGATGGATAGCCATTAGAAGTTCAGACAGACAGCTCCTTCTGGAGAAAATCTATACATGTGGTCACTGACTTGATGGTACATTAATCTTCAATTTCTCTTTACATTGATACAAGATTTAGGAAGTTGTATTATGTTCTGTTTCAAATGCAAATTTCATGTTATTAAAATAAATAAGGTAAAAAATCCATTTAGTAAGTAGGAAAGGGAAAAAGTATTGTTTTGCCTTTCAAGATTTACTTAGAACAATAACTTGTATTCTTAAGCATCTATTAACATTTTATGAAACTGGTATTCTTTTGCAATCAAGTTGAATAATTTACCACACCCCATATTTTGTGATTACCCATGTAATCCATAAGAACTATTATTAATGCCCACAATACATTGCAAACATAGTTAATGGTAAATTCTTACATTAAAAATCCTAAATCTACAAGAACACTAAAAATGCTATACTACAGGTGAAACTCGAAAAACTAAAATATTGTGCAAAAGTTCATTTATTTCAGTAATGCAACTTAAAAGGTGAAGCTAATATATGAGATAGACTCATTACATGCAAAGCAAGATAGTTCAAGCCATAATTTATCATAATTGTGATGATTATGGCTTACAGCTCATGAAAACCCCAAATCCACAATCTCAGAAAATTAGAATATTGTGAAAAGGTGCAATATTCTAGGCTCAAAGGGTCCCATTCTAATCAGCTAATTAAGCCATAACACCTGCAAAAGGGTTCCTGAGCCTTTAAATAGTTTCTCAGTCTGGTTCAGTAGGAATCACAATCATGGGAAAGACTGCTGACCTGATAGTTGTGCAGAAAACCATCATTGACACCCTCCATAAGGAGGGAAAGCCTCAAACGGTATTCGCAAAAGAAGCTGAATGTTCCCAAAGTGCTGTATCAAAGTACATTAATAGAAAGTTATGTGGAAGGGAAAAGTGTGGAAGAAAAAGGTGCACAAGCAGCAGGGATGACCGCAGTCTGGAGAGGATTGTCAGGAAAAGGCCATTCAAAAATGTTGGGGACTTTCACAAGGAGTGGACTGAGGCTGGAGTCAGTGCATCAAGAGCCACCACACACAGACGGATCCTGGACATGGGCCTCAAATGTCATATTCCTCTTGTCAAGCCGCTCCTGAACAACAAACATCAGAAGTGTATTACCTGAGCTAAAGAAAAACAGACCTGGTCTGTTGCTCAGTGGTCCAAAGTCCTCTTTTCTGATGAGAGCAACTTTTGCATCTCACTTGGAAACCAAGGACCCAGAGTATGGGGGAAGAACGGAGAGGCACACACTGCAAGATGCTTGAAGTCCAGTGTGAAGTTTCCACAGTCTGTGTTGATTTGGGGAGCCATGTCATCTGCTGGTGTTGGTCCACTATGCTTAATGAAGTCCAGGGTCAACGCAGCCGTCTACCAGGAGGTTTTGGAGCACTTCATGCTTCCTTTTGCAGATGAGCTTTATGGGGATGCTGACTTCATTTTCCAGCAGGATTGGCACCTGCCCACACTGCCAAAAGCACCAAAATCTGGTTCAATGACCGTGGGATTACTGTGTTTGATTGGCCAGCAAACTCGCCTGACCTGAACCCCACAGAGAATCTATGGGGCATTGCCAAGAGAAAGATGAGAGACATGAGACCGAACAATGCAGAAGAGCTGAAGGCCGCTATTGAAGCATCCTGGTCTTCCATAACACCTCAGCAGTGCCACAGGCTGATAGCTTCCATGCCACGCTGCACTGAGGCAGTAATTGCTGCAAAAGGGGCCCAAACCAAGTACTGAGTACATATGCAAGCTTATACTTTTCAGAGGTCCAATATTGTTCTATGTACAATCCTTGTTTTATTGATTGCATGTAATATTCTAATTTTCTGAGATTGTGGATTTGGGGTTTTCATGAGCTGTAAGCCATAATCATCACAATTATGACAAATCACGGCTTGACCTATCTTGCTTTGCATGTAATGAGTCTATCTCATATATTAACTTCACCTTTTAAGTTGCATTACTGAAATTAAGGAACTTTTGCACAATATTCTAATTTTTCGAGTTTCACTTGTATACTAAACTGAGTTCTACATTTTCTATGAATTAAATTTGTTAATATAATTATTGTGATTTCCCCTTTTTGCAACATGCTCTGTCAAAAGCATTGCTATGTACAGGTTGTTATAATTTTATTCACTTATTAGAAAGCAATGACTGAAGAGTTGAACTGGCTGTATTTATTAATATTCTGAACTCAATTGTGAACTTTAGCAAAAAGGAACTTAACAGATTGGAACATACATTCCACAACATGCATAGGTTGAATTGTTGTTAAATATCAACTTTTTCACAAAATGCACCAATATCTCAAGGGAACCTCTTGAAGGTCTAATGTTGGGGATTGTTGGTAACATTGCAAAGTTAACAATTAATGCTCTACACAAACACTGTATTTCTGCAAAATATTAACACCACTATCCCGCTTTAAAAAAAACTCCCACAACCAGTGAGAATTTTCTTTTCAATTGTGTATCAAAATTTTTAAAGTTCAACATTCTCACCTGGAGCCCATGAAAGGGAATATATGACTCCCTCATTGCCAGGAGAGGTACAGATAGCTGTTAAAGTAGTTATATCCCATACTTTTATTGTTCCATCAAATGATGCTGTAGCTAAAAGGTCAGGGTTATCAGGTTTGAATTTACAGTCAAAGATGGTTTCAACATGACCCTAGAACAGAAATGAACTCCTTAGAATACTTGTTGTATACTTTATATCATAGTACATGTTTTCTTTTCTCCTAGTTTTATCTTTTAAAATAAATGCACCTCAAAGCAAAAATCTGTTTATTGATTCTCATATTTCTAAGCTGCCCTTCCAGATTATTCCCACACAGGTACAATTGAACGTATGCACAAATGAAGTACTTTACCAGATCCAAATAATATGATGTTGTGGCCATTCCTTCAGATTGAGGAATGAGTCATTAGGGGTTGTACAAAGCTTTCTGTGAAATGCAGATATGCACATACCTAGAGTTTTGTTAATGTCCATAAATATTGACTATTATTGTCACTGAGATACCTTGATTGACAGCATTTTATGTTTTTTGACTGAATACACGGCAATCTTATTCTTATGGACCTTTCTGGGGAAGAAGATTTGTGTTACTTCTGAACATCCACTGAATATGGAAATATTTCAGAAATGTCTATAATTACATAAATGACAAATTAATTTAATTTACATTTAAAATAAAATTGACACAGTGTTATTCTGAGACTACCGCAGATTCAATAATCATTGTTTTATTTTAGGGGGATGTCCAGATAGAAATTTGGACTATTGAAATCCAATAAATGGGCTATGTGAAAGTTTCACAGTATTATGTATTCATCACAGCAACCACATAGGATCTTTCAATATTCTTGTAGATTATCATTCCATCAATTATGCTATTGCTAACAGAAATTGCTAAATTACTGTTTAGTATCACACTAGACACTATTCTTCCACTATGTTATTTATTATTTTTATCAAAATGGGGAAATATATTTCTTTCATTGTTTTTCTTTATGTGCTATATTTACTGGACTGTAATTTTGTTAGTGTTTCACATATGCAAAAATATTTTCTATTAGATAATCCATATCTTCAAGAATGGCTATTATGGAAACATGTAACGGCTATAGCAGGGAGCTACCAAGAATTGCCTATGAATTATTCCCATAGCCATGACAGTAGAAGATGCAAACATGGTAATGGAACTTTGGTGATAAAACAACAGATGAGGACTGGCATCTATATGTAAGTACAACTTACACTGCACGTACTGTTCTGATAATAATCTCTAGAATAAGATTACATTACTACATAAAATACAGTTGAACTGATCTAAATCTGTTGTTTAGGTAAGAGAGCAAACATACCAAATCTCTAAGAAATTCCCATTTCTTAGCTCCCATGTTATAAAGCCCCACTCCACCATCCATAAAACAGCAGACAGCATGTCCAGGAGGAAGTGAAAATGCTTGATTCTGTGTTAGACTTGGAGATGGAACAGCCTCACTTGTAGATGATGTATGATGGTTTTTGGTAGGAGACTGTGAAAAAAATGCTAAATGAAAAGGTAAAATATTATTAGCATAGATTTTCCTTCCTTCTCCATTAAATCTGCTGCTAACTATAAATAAAAAATATTATTGAATAATCTATTACAAGATTTACACAAAACATTATTATAGTTGGAGAGAACTGTTAAATCTGAGACACAACAAATAAGTCCCAGAATATTGAGAAAATAATAGCCATTTAAGAACAGCTATCAAAGAAATCAAAATTTGTGTAGCTGTTGAAACCCAGAACTATACATACTTGGCATTTAAACACTTATTAATTATAATCAACTTGATTCTATGCCCAAGATATTTAGTAATTAAAAACTCTTTTTCCTTCCCAGTGTTTTTCTATAGGTGCAGGGTTTTTTTCCCATTTTAACCAGGTTGATAATCCCATAAATGGAATAGAGAGTAAGCAGAGGTATATGGCATCACTCTGAAGGAAAATAATCTCTTTGAAGGAGGCAGGGGAACTATCTTCTGCAATAAGCCTACATTTCCAAGAGTCCCTTCATATAGGGTAAAGCAACTATTAAATATAAAATTATGACTTTAAGATAGCATGCAAATTGTTTTCATTCCACGTACAAGGGGAGCTCTGAAACACAGAATTATTTCCAAATAACTAAGTATAATACTGAGTAATTTTGATTATTCTTATGCACTGAAATACTTCACCATGCCACCCAGAGACACATGTTGATAAGGGACCACAGAGATCGAATAACTAACTAAATAAATAAATAAACAAACAAACAAATAAATAATCCAAGCCAAGGAGCACAACTGATTAAAAAACACTTTGTGGAAGATGGGAGTATTGCTTAATTGATTAGTCACTATTACCACAAAATCATCAATTTGAATTAAATACAAATGGGAAACTCAAAGAAACGTAGCCTAGTCACAGTTGGTGTTAGGGGGATTCTTTTAAAAATGGAGAGGTTTTTTAAAAGGGTAAATCAAGAGAGCCAAATCTTTCCAAAAAGGTTACAGTGGTAACTCAGTACTTGTCTGGGATTTATTCCGGAAGGCACAAGTATTAAAAACAATTACTGAGCAAACCACATGACCTTTTTGTAGGCCAGAAGGAGTAATGAATCATAAGATGGCTGACATCAGCAAGTTCTATTTTGAACATTGAGTATCAGAAGAAAGATGAGTACCGGGACAAGATTATTGCTTGAAAAATGTGTCAAGTACCAAATTTTGAAGCAATCGAACGCTGAGGTGCCACTGTACTTAGAACTGCAGCAATAGAAGCTAAACTCAAACCAGAAAAGTTTTTTTGGTGCAGGAACCATAACTACCTTTAGGTTAATGACTGATCTCAAAAAAACTACTTTAAAAGTATTTCTTTTAAAAACAATTGGAAGTCCTGTACAAATGAAGAGAATAAAAAAGAACAGATACTTATGGGGAAATGATGCAAAGAATGTATAATTACAAACACTTAGGATAAGTAACAAATAACATAGATACACCAGAAGGAGCAAACCTGCTAGGATTTGTGACGTAAGAAATTGGATTATTAAATAACATAGAAATTAAAGAATCATACAAATTTCAGAAAGAGTCAAGCAAATGTCTCTTTTTCAGAAAATGTACAACAAACATCTGTTGATATTTTCAGAAATATAATTTGAAATACTGGTAAACAACATTGACAAGAGAGAAAGTCTTACCCATTATTAAAAACTGAAACCACTTTAATACATAGAGGACAGAACTATGAGGTAATTAATGCTATTCTGATAAGGAAATCCATAGGTTTTTTTAAATCATGTTATTATGTTACCAAAAATTCTTTTAGCAAGATTATTTTTGGCACGGGTGACTGGCAATAATACAAGATCTCAATGATCTTTTCACTATTCTCATGTTATTGTGTCAGATATGCATCTAAACAAAGATTATTAAAGAATGTTGATGAAAAAGTAGTTGACAAAGCAACACCAAAACATAAACCAATATGAAGAATGATGCAATATCTAGCCACTGGGAATAATTAGGAGAGGGAAACTCATTAGTATGTTTCAGGTTTACTTCACAATAAATTGAAGTAGCAGCACAATACAGCAAGGAATGTGCCTGGGGATTTTACCATTTTGGATGACAGGGAATACAATTTCTGGAAGTATATTTAGGAGTTTCTTATAGTAATTTTTGCTGATACTGTGAAGTCCTTTCCTAGTTAATTTAGTTTAAGAGAACAATAGGTTCAACTGATGCTTGTTCAAAGATTCAGATGAAACTCCAATGAAAAATTGATTACGAAACTATGTAAGTTTCTATTAGATTTGAAAATGGAAGATGAACAAGTAAAAGAAACACTGATACAGTGGGCAAAAAACTTTGGATATAATATAGAATTAGAGGAATCACAAAATATATGGCAAAGAAATTATAAATTAACAATGGCAACTTCTTACAAAGAAAACATATAAAATGTTTTATAAATGGCAATTACCACCTGATAGGTAGCCAAAATGTTCAAAAATAGGTCTATAAATGTTGGAAATGTAACCAAAAACCTGGCACATATTATCATCTGTGGTGGACTTGTGCTAAAGCAAAAAGAAATTGGGCAAAAATAGACATGTGGCTACAAAAGATGTCAGGAAAACATGTAGATCTTAAAACTGAACTTTTTAAATTAGGTATAGTACCAGAAAAATTTGATAAACAAAGTGGATATTTAATATTGCATGTATTAACAGCAGCGAGAATTGTATTTCTGCAGCATTGAAAAAATGAATACTATTAGATGAAGAGATAATTAAGAAGATATTGGACTGTGCAGAAATGGACATTGAAGCTTAAACAGAAAGAAAATACAGAATACTATCAAACATGGAATTTATTTTATCAATGGCTGGAAAAAAGGAGTAAAGATTACGAATATAATTTGTATTGTTAAGCAACAAAATAACCTAGACATGATGTTTATTAAGCACCAATTAAATATAATAGTAGAAAATTAATAAAACTTTTTTTAAAATAGTGCCTTTATTAAATGACTCTAGGAACTGCTTTATGTGCAAGTCCTGGCTGTTTCAAAAGAACTATCACAAATTTTTGGCCCATATTTTGTTATTTATTTATTTATTTATTAATGGGACTTATATGCCGCCCCATCTCCGAAGACTCGGGGCGGCTTACAATAAAACGAGCACAATAAATACTTAAAAAAGAATTAAACTAATGGTCCCAATTAAATACAAAACTTAAAATCCATCAAAATCTAAAACCACCCCACCCATGGGTCACAGCCCGGATTTGTCAAATAACCAGGTCTTCAGGTCATGGCGGAAGGTGCGAAGGTCGGGGGCCAGGTGGAGCCCCAGGGAAGTTGATTCCAGAGTTCGGGGACCGACAGAGTAGGCATCGTCGGGGACCGCCAGCCGGCACTGCCCGGCTGATGGGACCCCAAGGAGTCCCTGTCTGTGACTTCATACAGGGCGGTTAGTATTCGATGTCGGCAGCAGTCGCTCCCTTAAGTAATAAGGACCCATGTCATGTAGGACTTTGTATGTTAAAGTTAAAACCTTGAATCTCACCCGGAGAGCATACAGAACCACTTATGAGCTAAATGTTAGGGTCATTGATCTGACACACAGCTTTATATGAACATGTCCAAAACTAAAACAAATATGTATACTTACTATTCTTCTTTGGAGGAGAATTAAGCACATGTAAGCCATGGAAACCTGTTTTCTTCAACTTAAAATTATCTATTGGTGCTGTTCGTGATACATTCCAGACACGCAACACACCAACCTGGGAATCTATTATTAAAAAAAAGATTAACTTAATTTTTAATCAAATAATACATAATGCAATAAATAAAAACAAAAGTCAAAATCTAATTGGATTTTTAATTAACATTAAACATGACTTCAGAAATAGGACTGAAATATGGTAGGAAAATTCTGCTCTCAGTGTTATTTAATATTATCCAGCTAATGCAAGTTCTCTCCCAATGTACGTATTGTCCACTTAATGCCAATTTCTTATCCAACTTTCTGAACCCATCAGATTGTTTTCTAGAATCAGATTAAATATAAGCTAAAAAGGCAATGAGAGCAAAACTTTCTTTCTGAAGGAAGTGATAATGATGTCAGAAAACTATCATTATCATTTTAAAATATTAGTTTTATCCTTGCCTTTACATAACTACTTATGCAATTAGTTTGATAATTTGGTACAAACTTAACCTACTGACCTAAACAAGTCTGTTGTGTGCCCTGCATACTATGTTACTATAATATAAATGAAAAATGCTTTTTTTTACCTCCAGTGATAAACATTCCAGGGGCACTAGGAACCCAAGCTAAGCATTGCACAGATGCTGCTGCACTAGGAAGATTAAAGGCTGTGATACAGGAGAAAGATTCTGAATCAACAAGACGGATTCCGTTACGCAAATTTGCAACCAGAAGATAATCTGTTGACAGAGGGTCCCATTCCAGAGCAGTAATAGGATCTTCCTCATCTGTCCCTTCAAGTGATTCTGGCCTCAGAACATGTTTCTGATGCTTACAACCTTGAAAAATAAAAATATGCAACTTATCCATTTACAGAGAAAAATTCTCTATACAGAATCACTATGTTCAAATTTAATTTAATTTTAATTTAATAATTGGACTTGTATGCCGCCCCCTTCTCCGAAAGAACTCAGGGCGGCTCACAACTAAAAATAACAATAAATACATTAAAAACAAATTAAACACTACAAGCCCACATAAAATCAATTTAAAACCCCCCTCCCCGAGAGGTCAGTCCAGCCCGGCCTGTTCAAACAGCCAAGTTTTCAGGAAAGAGCAGAGATCCAGAGCCAAACAGAGCCCCACAGGGAGTTGGTTCCACAAGGCAGGAGCCGCTACAGAGTAGCCCCTTCCCCGGGGCACTGCCAGCCGAGACTGTCTTGCGGACGGCACCCTGAGGAGTCCCAGTCTGTGCGCTCGCACAGGGCGGTCGACATTCGATGTCGGCAGGAGATGCTCCCACAAATACCCCAGACCCAAGCCATGAAGGACTTTGTATGTTAATACTAACACCTTGAATCTCACTCGGAGGTCAACCGGCAACCAATGCAAATGGTTATACCTGCATACATTTGAAATATAAATATGTAAACTAATTTTCATTATACACTGAATTGGTTTCTCCTCCAAATCATGTCCTGACAGAATAACAGTCAAGTAAATATAACAAACTTCTGCACTGAAAACATAGAACCTTAGTACAGGTTCTCGTTGACTTACAATAGTTACGATGACATTAAAAAAAGTGATTAATGACCATTCTTCACATGGCCATTGCAAGCATCTCCATGGTCGGGTGATCAAAATTCAGCAGCTACAAGTCATATTTAAACAGTCACAGTGTCCTGGATCATGTGATCACTTTTGCAACTTTCTGACAAACAAAGTCAATGGGGAAGCCAAATTTACTGGCCAAAAATTAGCCGGGAGGCACGCATATGCGCAGTGAGGTAAGTTTGCCTGGGGTTCAATGCCCGCACAAATGGCTCTGCATGCCACCTGTGGCACACATGCTATAAGTTCGCCTTCACGGGTGTAGGATCTCCTGCTTGGGCAGGTGGGGTTTGGACTAGATGACCTCCAAGGACCCTTCCAATTGTTACTCTGTTAAACCTCTGTTAAACAGATGCTTTATTGCCTACAAATCTTGATTACAGCAATTCAGAAACTGAATCCTGAAATAGTAGTATCAAAATGATTTACATTTCTATCTACTATAAGTCTATTTTTAACATAACATGATTTCAAATTATACAGGGCTCTTTGGATATGTGATTTTTCCTATCAAATCTAGTTATTCCCTCCCATATGTTTGTATCTAAAAAGACAGATTATCTTTAATAATAAAGAAAAAAGTGATCACACATCTCTATTTTAATATTTTAATATGTTTTATAGTTTTGATAATGGTTTTGCGGCATTTTGTATATTTACATTGGGAAGCAACCGAAGTTGGTTATAAGATGGATGGCTAAATAAATGTTTTAAATAAATAAAATACAAGAAATCAAAATTATTTTATAAAAAGATTATATGTAAAAATTCAAATATAGAAAAGCATCCATTTTGTACTGAATGAGAACGAATAGATTCAGATGATTTTAGTAAGCATTCCTCAATTTCAGAGTATTGAAGGATATTGGCATACATAAAGAAAAAATGTTGCCTGAGAAAATAGTTAAAATTAAGTTGTTATGGAATATAGGTTAACATATGCACTATTTTTAAATCATTCTAATGCATAATAGGAAAATTATCATATAAGGTGAATTTAATTTCCTTATCAAGTGGGTTTTATGTGTTTATGCATGTGTGCCCTTGAGTCAATGTTAACTGCTAACAACTTTCTGGAGTAGACACTGCAGTTTTCTTGACAAGACTTTCAGATATTGTTGATTATTGTCTTCTTTCTTATGGCTGAGAGAGAATCACTGGCACAAGGCACCCAGCTGGCTTTGTGCCTAAGGCAGGATTAGTGTTCATGGTCTCCCAGTTATTAATCTGATACCTTAATCACTATACCGAACTAGCTGTCTTGCTTCACTGTCAATTGTTGCTGCTGTTCAGTCACTAAGTTGTGTCCAACTCTTCGCAACCCCATAGACCATAGAACGCGAACCATCTCCATCCTCCACTGTCTCCCTGAGTCTGCCGAAAATCATGACCACTGTGTTGATGACAGTATCTAACCATCTCTATCTTTGCCATCCCTTTCTCCATTTGCCTTCAAACTTTTCCAACATCAGGGTCTTTTCCAATGAGTCCTCTCTTTTCATTGGTGGCCAAAGTATTTGAGCTTTAGCTCCAGTATCTGGAGTTGATTTCCTTTAGGATTGACCAATTCAATCTCTTTGCAGTGCAATGGACTCTCAAGAATCTTCTCCAACACTACATAACATCATCACAGTCAATATCAACAGCCAATTAATTACATTTTTATTTGTATATATTTAATGTTGACAGCAAATCTGTATGGTACCGGCATTCTATATTTTGTGAAATCTAGTAGACTATTGAAATCTGGTGACCTCTGAATCTAAAATGAGTACAAAGATGCATGTCATTGAGATTTTAAGTGAAGGGAATAAAATTTGAAAAAAGAAAACCATTTAATAAATTCTCTCATAATAATAGCTTTCTTTGTTTTACTCAAAAGATGCATTGACTCTTGCCCTGGCATAAATTTCTTACCTGGCTGAAACAGAGAAAGACTTCCATCAGTATGACCAAACACTACTTTTCCTTTTTTCTTGGGATGCCATCTAAACAGACAAATATCTGACATAAAACTGTGAGCTTCATTATGTGCCATTACACCACTCTCTGGCCCTGAAAATGTCCAAATATACAATGGACCTCTATGGGAGGCAAATGCAACAGCATCAGCTACATTCCAGCACCAACTAAGAGACGCAGGAATACCTGAAATATAAAAAGATACCCAATAAATGAAAAAAATACACTTCTAAATCTCCACTGAATTTAACTAATAGTGCAACTTAATGTACTTTTTTCCCCCAGAACTAAGCGCCCTCTTTCTCACACTGCTAAAGAGAGTTTGTAACTTCTTTCTTAGAAAATTAAAGATAGAAAACAATCTTTTAGATAGAATGTCTAAACATGCCATTAAATAAAACACAAAGAAAATTAGGTCTGTGATTCCAAATAAATCACAATTATTTCTGTTTTGCTATAAATTCTGAGATATAGCTTGAGATTTCCAAGCAAAACACAAAAAAAGAGATTAAAAAAAGAAGCTTTCATGACTGTTAAACTTAAAGTAACAATTCTATAGGAGTTGGATGCAAAATAGATGCTGTGAGTAGACTGGCAGAAGAAAGATCTACACTTTACTGCCAAATCATATTATAAGTTCTTAAACTATTTTAAATTTTAATTTGTTTAGCTATGATTGGGCTTGTGTGTGGTTTAATTCTCTTTTAATTGTTCATTGTTCATTATTGTTGTCGTTTTAACTGTGAGCCGCCCCGAGTCTTAGGAGATGGGGCGGCATGCAAGTCCAAATAATAAATAATAAATAAATAAGAAAATATATTAAAAAGTTCAGAATCAGGAATTAATTATAGTTAAATGTTTCTAGAGCAGAGTAATAAAATAAAACATTATATTGTACCATATAATGGAAAACAGTCATAATTGTTTTATCTGGCATTATCTTAGAAAAAATAAACTCTCAGCACAGGGGGAAAAGAGAGACTCTTGTTTTTATCATACTATAATAATACTATACCAGGGCAGTGATAGTTTCTTGAATATAATGTTTTGAATGGAAGTTGCATCAAAAAGATGCAGCCTGTTTATAGAATGTCTTTTTTACATATGCAAACTGATCAAGCCGCGCTTTTGCTAAGAGATAAATTACTTAAGTTCTAACTGCCATCTGTATCTCCTGCTCAGTGACCCACTGGGGAAAAAAACAGTCAAGCTCTCTCATTTCTTTTTTATTTTATTTTCTGAATCAAATTTATTTAAATCAGAAAAATAATCTTACATCAAAACCATGGTGTATTGCACATGAATGCTTTTGTTGCAAATAAATGTTAACATTTGATTTATATCATACCTTTTGTATTGTGCAATTTTGCAGCAATTTTTTGCTCAACTACATTCCAAATTATTACTAGGTTTTCTGCACTTGCACTTGCAAACAGATCCTGGTTATGGGGACACCAAGAAATAGCTGTGATGGTCTTCTTGTGTTCAGACATAATTGCCCATAACTTGAATTCATTATATCGATGATCCAACTAAAATTTTAAAAATCCAAAAAAGAATGATTAAATTCTTCTAAATCAAATATTTATCTTGCTATATTAAAACTAAATAGCATAGTATGTATTTTGCTGGGGAAATATTCCTTTCTCTATTTTCTCTGCACCTTCTGGAATATCTGTTCAGAGACTCAAAGCATGGTCCTGAGCCATATAGATTACATATGCATTTTAAATTGTTATTGTTTATTATTATATTTTCTACAGAAATAACATGGATTGAAAAAATGTTTAAAATGATCAAGGATATTTTATAATTTTAAAAAGTAAGTTATTTTTTAAAAAATTATAAAATATAAAATTATAGAACAATATAGTAAATATTCATATACCAGCAGGAAAAGAAAAAGAAAGAAAATCTAAAATATTTCTCACCTGATATATATAAATAGCCAGAGTTGCACAATAGGCAAATCTATCCCCACTAGCAGCACATACATCTTTATTCCATGGTTGACAGCCGGCTGCTAATAGACCCACCTGCTTAACCCGTGCCATTTTTGCCTAAAAAATAAACAGAGAAATCCAATAAACAAGTCTGGAATAAATTCCACTAAAATCCATAAAACTTACATTTGGAAACCATTAAACAAGGATTTTCAGGATAGGACTCCAAGACAAATACTTCAGTTATTCATTTCCTATAAATCAGATTTAAGATGTAAGAAAAGTGTATTCACAGACAATATCGTATTAAGTTCTATATGTGCTCATGATTATTAGGCCTTCAATTCAAGACAAGGTAGAAATGGCTAATTAAAGACTAACTTTTGAATAAAACAGAGATAACCATTATTTCACCAACAGCTGCTCATACAAAAAGTATATTGACACTTTGACACACATGATATTTTTAAAAATCATTTCATTGAAGTTTTTTTATTACACTTGAACTGAAAAGTGAACGTCCTAACAATTTCTATCAATCCTTATATATGCACACAAGAACACCATGTTTATTAAAACACTGGAGAACTCAATGTTAAACATAAGCAAAGGTAGTCCTTTCATAGGAGAATTTTAGCAGCTGCTAACTAAGAATAGAATATACACTCATGTGAACTCTTACATATTACCTATCAAGGACTGAGTTCATTTCATCCATTATTAGATTTGGTCACCTAACACTAAATGAAAATACTAAGTCCACTTTTGGCTTGAAGTTCATAGAAATTTAAAGTAAAAATGCATGTAGAATCAACAAATACTTAATTTAGTGTGGTAGTATAGAAAGAACCTTAGAGGTAGTGCATTACACTCCCCAACTGTGAGCAGATGAGATAAATATTTTGTGTCATCTGTAGAATTGCATATATTAATAAGAAAGTATTTTGCTGTACTTATAACACATCAATACAAAACTGATAAAAGGAAATTTTTATATCAAGAAAATGAACATGAAAAAGGAAAAAAAGAAAAAAAATGTAGCATCAGTAGTAGTATGTTAAGCCCTCAAATAAAGAAAAGTAGTAAAACTGCAAGTTTTTTTTCAAATTTACATTTTTATAAAATGAATTGGAATGATAAAATTTTATTGCTAAATGACTAAGTTACTCCTACCTCTTCATACAGATGTTTTATGTAAGCCATTTAAAGATTTCCACTTCCTTTCTAAACCCTGAAGATTCCAGCTATGCAGTCTCAAGTTTGGCTATAAAATAAAAGCACCTTACTTGTTGAAGATATTAATTCTAGCATAAATTGTAATAATGATGATTTATTAAAGAAGACGGTAAAGAAAAGTGCATGTATTATGAAGTACAGACAAGCAATATCAATACCTGGTAACTACTGGTTCTCTGAGACATACCTTTTCAATGAGCATGTGTGTTTTTTTAAAATGACAATTTTTGCTTTATTTCCAAAATACACTTCAGCTGCATATACCGGCTTTGCATTATCATTAGTAAAAATGTCTGCTGTGCCTAGAGAAGTATTATGTCTTTATTAAAATTCAACATATGTAGTAGTTAATTGTAAACTATAACTGGCTATTAAAATATGTCTAATCATAAATTTAAACAAAGTTTATAATACTGTCTTCTATGGGGATGGAAATTCGCGCCTCACAGCTGCATCAAGGAATTTACTCCTCAGTCATAACAAGATGCAGTCTGGCCAACCAAGCCAAGGCCATCTCCACGGATATCAGTGATGACTGGAGAGAGGGACTTCTACAACCCCTGAAATTACATTGTTGAGGAATATGATGGGTGACACACTTTGGGGGGAGAAGGAAACAGGGTCAGAGGCAAGGCACGAAGGGGGTAAAGTCAGAGTTGGCTTCACCTAGGTAATGCTGACATGGTGCTCCTAATAAAAAACTAGATTTTTATTGCCATATGGCTTGAGACTCCTAATTGCATTAGGGCACTGGTCAGAAAACTGACATCAAGCCAACTCTCCCAAAATTAATTAAAAACGACTGGGATTCCTGAGCCCTGGACTGTGCACCTGCTCTCTGATACCTGGGGTGCATGGAGAGGAACTCAGGATACCATGGCAGAAGGCAGGATCTCAGAGGAAATCTCTCTGGGCAACACAGAGAGGTAGTTCCTACTCCGAATCAGGGAACTCCAGGAATCAGCAGCTAAGTCGGAATCTCAGTGCAGCCGTCGCTGATCATGGAAACTGATTAAACAGATAACAGATAATCAGAGTTGGAAGGGACCTTGTAGGTCATCTAGTCCAACCCCCCCATCCAAGCAGGAGACCCTACACCATTTCTGGCAAATGGCAGTCCAATCTCTTCTTGAAAGTCTCAAGTGATGACGCTCACACAACTTCCGAGGGCAAGCTGTTCCATTGGTTGATTGTTCCCACTGTCAGAAAGTTTCTCCTTATTTCCAGGTTAAATCTCTCCTTGTTCAGTTTCCATCCATTATTCCTTGTCTGGCCTACAGGTACTTTAGAAAATAGCTTGATCCCTTCCTCTCTGTGGCAGCCCCTCAAATATTGGAAGACTGCTATCATGTCTCCCCTGGTCCTTCTCTTCACTAGACTAGCCAAGCCCAGTTCCTGTAACCATTCTTCCTATAATCTCCAGTCCCCTAATCATCCTACTGCTATTGATTTGAAGACTTGGCTCTTTTTATAATCTGGACTGTGCTGATTCCCTGGGGTTGGTTCTATCTTAACCATGGGTTTTAATCTTTAATTTGGCTTTAACTTGTTTAATATATTTTTAACTAATTTATTTATTGTTGTATTTTTAGCTGTGAGCCGCCCCGAGTCCTTTTTGGAGAGGGGGCGGCATGTAAGTCGAATCAATCAATCAATCAATCAATCAATCCTGGTTGCTCTTCTCTGTACTTTTTCTAGAGTCTCAACATCTTTTTAAAAATGTGGTGACCAAAACTGGATACTTTAGGTGTGGTCTTACTAAGGCTTTATAGAGTAGTATTAGTACCTCACTTTATCTCGATTGTATCACTGTGTTAATGCAATTTAGGATTGCATTAGCTTTTTTGGCTGCTGCTGCACACTGCTGGCTCATATTTACCTGGTTGTCCACTAACACTCCAAGATCCCTCTTACTGTTACTGCTATTGAGCCTGGTTTCACCCAGTCTATATGTGTACTTTTGGTTTTTCTTGCCTAAGTGTAGGACTTTACTTTTCTCTACACTGAATTTCATTTTGTTAGATACGGCCCAGTGTTCTAGTCTGTCAAGATCCATCTGGATCTTGAGCCTATCTTCTTGGGTGTTAGCTATTCCTGACAGCTTAGTATCATCTGCAAATTTGGTAAGTTCCCCTTCTATTCCCTCATCTAAATCGTTAATGAAGATATTGAAGAGTACTGGGCCTAAGACAGAACCTTGTGGCACCCCACTGCTTACTTCCCTCCATGTAGACTTAGACCCATTAAGGACTACTTGTTGAGTACAGTTTGTCAGCCAGTTGCAAGTCCATCTAGTAGTGGTGCTATCTATTCCACTTTTTTCTAGCTTACTAAGAAGTAGGTTGTGGTCTACTTTGTCAAATGCCTTGCTGAAATCTAAATATATTATGTCCACAGTATTTCGCTGGTCTACTAATTTAGTCATTTAGTTGAAGATTGAAATAAGATTGGTTTGGCATGATCTGTTTTTTACAAACCCATGCTGACTGCTAGTTTTTAGTTTACTTGTTTCTAGATGTTGGCAGATCTGTTTTTTTATTATCTTTTCCATTAAGTTTGAACAAGTCGATGGGTGCCTATTGGGGGGGAACCCAAGCCACCCACTTAACCAAACCAGTGAGGCTGGAACTAGCAGGCCACTGGGAATCAATTCAATTCATAATAGCTCCTAAAATGACAAACAGTCATACTAAGGCTCTCTTGGTTAGACAAGTGGGGCCCGACCATTTTGTGGAATCAGCCAGAGACTAAGGATAGCAAGAGGCCCCCAACCCCCGCTGTACCAGCAAATAGAGGCATCATCCACACAGGAAGCTCCTCCCAGGGCCCCATCAGAACTGGCGGCCACCTCTGAACAGACCCCAGAAACTGGAAGGATCCCTACGGAATACCAGGACCTCGCTGAAGTGTTCAGTGATACCGAGTGCGATGCCCTAATCCTCCCTTCCCGGCACAACAGACTGTGCCATTGAAATCATCCAGAGTTCACAGCAACCTCTTAAAGCCTGTGGTTGGGTCAAGCCTGAGACCACCACCCCGTGAGCACCCGGATCCAGTGGTCATAGGGGGCCAAACCCATTACAAAGTGCAATGCATCCTCAACTCTAGGTGGCACAGGGGACAACTCCAATGCCTAATCAAGTGGAGGGGCTATCCTCTATCAGAGGCATCCTGGGTAAAGAACAGAAACAACCAAGCTGACCACCTCATAGCTAGATTCCATGAAAAGAACCAACCAAACCTGGGGGGTCTCACCCATAAATGATACACCTGTATTCAAATTGTTTTTGCTTTGCATAGGTCGCCTTCAGGAAGTGAGGGAGGCCGAATGTCAACTTGCAAATGAATTATAAGCAGAGTGAATATTTTATGTGGAAAATGTTCTGGCATGAGAAATTGAAGGTCTCTGTCTAAAATCAAATGCCAAAGCTTGTCGAAATAAATAATATATTGTTCTACAGCTTGGATCAGTTTAAAGCATGTGTGTGTGTGTGTGTGTGTGTGTGTATAAGTCTTTCCATTTTCCATTTTCCTTTTATCTACTAGATGTTCCAAGGCAAAATAATACAAAATTCATTTACTAAATAGGAAATAATATGATGACTTTATCTGAATTATGCAATAACAGCAGAGCAGTAAAATACTGGATAGGCCATTTGAAAAAAGATCAATATTTAACTTGTTAGTGGCGGCCATCACAGAGAAGGCTTTTTTCAGTCTCAGATTATTCATCTTTCAATAAAGAAAGCATGATTTCTCCCCTGGTCTGTAACAGATAGACACATTCTATTTGGGAGAGATGTTCTGAAAATTAACCAGGATCCAAGCCATTTAAATTCTATAAATTTTTATTATTAATAATAATCTTGAATTGTAGCTTCAAATAACAAAATTTTATTTTATAGTAATGCAAGTGAAACTTACACAAACTCATACCTAGCAAATATTGAATCTCCAAGGACCTATGCAAGGGTCCTTTTTGTAGGCTTCAACTCGGCATTCAATATCATCATTCCAGATATTCTTCTAACTAAACGGATTCAGCTAGCCATGCCTGACCACACTTGTAAGTGGATCATAAGCTTTTTAACAGACAGGAAGAAGCAGGCTGCAAAATCATATCAGATACTGGTACAATTAGCATATCCCCCCCAAGGGCTGTGTGCTCTTTCCATTTCTCTCCTCTCTCTATAGTATACCAAGGACTGCATCTCAAGGGATCTCTCTGTTAAAGTATTGAAGTTAACAGATGATACAACAGTCATTGTCTCATTCAAAACAACATTGAAACTGCATACAGACAGGAAGTTGAACAACTAGCCTTGTGTGCATCCAGAACAATCTTGAACTGAACACACTCAAAATTGTAGAAATGATAATAGATTTTAGGAGAAGCCCTCCTATTCTACCACCTCTTACAATACTAGACACTCAATATGAACAGTAGAGACCTTCAAGTTTCTAGGTTCTATAATATCTCAAGGCTTAAAATAACATCAAAATGTCATCAAAATGTCATCAAAAAAGCACAAAAAAGAATGTTCTTCCTGCACCAACCCAAACTACCCACGGAGCTGCTGATACCATTCTACAAAGGAATTATTGAGTCTGTCATTTGCACCTCTATATCTATCTGATTTGGCACTGCAACCAAAGACAGACTTTAACAGATAGTTAGAACTGCAGAAAAAACAAGTGCAATCAGCCTGCCTTCCGTTGAGGACCTGTATACTGCATGAGCCAGAAAGTGGGCTCTGAAAATATCTACAGACCCCTCACATCCTGGACATAAACTGTTTCAACTTCTTCCCTTAAAATGATGCTATAGGGCAGTGGTGGTGAATCTAGGGCACTCAGAGCTCTCTTTGTGGGTATGAGTGGCGTCACCCCAGCACACAGTTCACCAGAGTTTGCCAGAGTTTGGGACAGCCTCGGTGGGATCAGGCATCTCGTGGGGCAGTGTAGGGGGCGAGGTCCTCACCGTCACAGAAAGTGAGGGGGCAGAGAAGAGCATGATGGAGCTGGAGCTGCAGAAGCGGAGACCAATGTTTTACATCAGCCCGCTGTAAACATTGGTCTCCGCTTCTGCAGCCCCAGCTCCATCAGGCTCTTCTCTCCCACCTCACTTTCTACCAAGGCGCCCCCTAGGCTGCCCCATGAGAAGCCTGATCCAGGGCTGCCCCAATCCTCTTCTCGAGTACTCCACCCCCAGAGGAAAAAGAAGCAAAGACTAAAGTGAAGCACTCGGTTAGAAAGAACCAGAGCCTTTTTCCACGGCAGACAGGCACCACCAAGGTTGCAGCCCGTCAGGCAGTGCTGTAACAGCCCTTGCTCGGCTGGGTCCTGAATTAACTGTCTTAATTTGTCTACTGTGGTAATCTTGATTTAATTTATAAATACATACAACTACAAGCCTCATCCATATAGCACTCTGTCATAAAGGGATTTTTTTGGCTGGGCAAAATCAACAAATTTGACTATTTTGAGCAAATCAGTTATGCAAACTATGACATATGTTGCATGAACATGACATTAAATATATTCATTGATGCAAGTTCTAGACTGGGATCATACTTCATACTAAGGAACTATAGGATTTGTGGTAGGTTGTGTTTCTTCAGACAGGTTTGATGAAGCTGTTAACACAACCTGCCTAATAGGGCCTTCTATGTGCCCAGCATGTTGTACAAACTAAAGATTTTGGTCACTGCCAAGTCAGAATATCAACAAAATATATTAGAATCATAATTTACTCTCTGAAAAAAATGAGGATGAATAGATTACTTCAGTTATCATCAATGACTCTGTTTAATTTGTAGAATTTAAAATAATTGTTGAATGTTGTTTTAATATAAAACAAGCTAGAAATGAGGATAGAAAAATTCCCTCACCCTCCCCAAAGAAACCCAAGATACATTCTAATGATTCTAGCACTTACAATTAAGACTCCTTTTGCCAAAAGGGCGAATAAACACACTAGCTTTTAATTGCTGTAAATCATTCTAAGTCCATAAATTCTCAATCAAGTAGCTAAATTGATAGGGATGTTAGCCCATGTGTAACAGGATCTGAAAATATTTGTCTGATTGTGTTATGCAACAGACTTTTTGACAATCCACAATTACTTCTATTTTGTAGATGGAGCATCACAACCAGGAATTTTTCCGCTGTCTAAGAATAGATGAAGTGGGCCATACACTTGCTAGAAAGATAAATGGGAATGCTGTGTTTGATTTTGGGGTTCAAATCCTCTATTAATGTTGCCCAAATGTATTTGGGAACACAGCCACCATCAGCAAGATTCCCTCTTTGAGGGAAATGGACAGTTCAGAAATGTAAAAACATAATTAAATGAAATTATGATTGAGGTGGGCCCAAAATTGTAAATATTAAAAGTTGTTTATATCATTGAAATCTCTGTTATTGTGTTTCTCTTTTAAGAAAAAAATGTTAATGTATGAGTTGTTTTTTTCTAAATGAAAATCTCAGTATTCAGGTTGAATTGCTGTGTTGGCACTTTGCGATAAATAACTGGCTTTTGGGTTGCAGTTTGGGCATGCGATCTCTAAAAGGTTCGCCATCACTGCTATAGGGCATTGCAAGCCAAAATAACTAGACACAAGGATAGTTTTCCCCCCATGCCATCATTCAGCTAAACAACTAATTCCCACAACACTGTCGAACTACCTCATAGGGCTGTATTACTATTATCCTTCTCATCTTTCCTATTACCTATTTCCTTATCTTCTTATGATTATAACTTTGTTTAGTTTACTTTATTGTCATTGCACCTCATACAATGAAATCAAACACCATCTTCAGTATACATCATGACCATGAAAACAAACACAAACACACATCCTTCACACTCCACACATTGAATTGAAAACCCCTACACCGCACCAACACTGCACTATACAGTAGAATTCAACAGAGCTACTGCCCTGGGATAGAAGCTGTTTTTCAGCCTATTTGTCCTTATTTTTATTATTCTGTACCGTCTGTCAGATGGTAATAGTTCAAAAAACTGTGCCCAGGGTGAGATGGATCTTTGAGAATGTTTTGAACTTCCTTAAGGCAGCAGGAGGTATAAAGCTCTTCCAAAGAGGTGAGAGGGCAACCAATGATCTTCTGGGCAATGACGTTAACCCTCTGGAGTGCTGTCCTATCTGCCACTGCAATTGGCAAAACATACACAGGTGCATTAGATTAATATAGTTAAGATACTCTCTATGTTGCAGCAGAGAAGGTCACCAGCAGTTTTTCATTCAGTTGTTGTTTCCTGAGAAGTCTCAGGTAGTATAATCTCTGCTGGGCCCTTTTGACCAGTGCTGCAATGTGAGCACCCCAGGTCAGCTCCTCTTTTATGGTAACACCCAGAAACTTAAAACTGGCCACTTGCTCCACTCAGTCTCCCTTGATAAGGAAGGGCTGGGTGTCTGATCTGTTCCTTCTATAGTCCACTATAAGCTCCTTGGTCTTATTGGTGTTGAGGACCACGTTACTGTCTCCACACCACAAAAGCAACCAGTCCACCTCATCTCGGTAAGCAGACTCATCCCGCCCGAAGATGAGTCCCACCACTGTTGTATCATCTACAAATTTAGTAATAGTGTTACTAGCATGAGTGGGAATGCAGTCATGCACATAGAGAATATAGAGTAAGGGACTCAACGTGCAACCCTGTGGTGTACCAGTGTTAAGAATAAGGGATGAAGAGGTATGATTACCTAATCTGACCCTCTGTGAGCAGCCAGACAGCAAATCCATAATCCAAAGGCAGACTGAATAAGAAAGTCCAAGGTCCAGAAGTTTAGACACTAGTCTATGTGGAAGAATTGTGTTGGTTGTATCTTACAATTTATATTAATTGTTTAGTATCCTAGTATGAGTTATGTTGGTTGCTTATTTAGTATCCTATGACTATCACTCTGTGTTGTATTTTATGATTATGATCATGATTTATCACTTGTTGCTTGTATGTACACTGAGAGCTTATGCACCAGAGACAAAATCCTTGTGTGTCCAATAACCCTTGGCCAATGAAGAATTCTAACTCTAATTCTAATATTGTTGATTTTTAGAAAAAGAATGAACAAAATATCTATTTTATATCCTTCTAAATCTATAAATTTGTTTCAGACTTAAAAGTTGATATTGAAACAGTAAAGGACAGAAACTGATGACCAGACAATGTGAGAAAGTAGAGACATTGCAGAAAGATACAGTGGATATGTCAGCCAATCCCTGTTAACACTGTGAATGAATATCTACATCATTTTAGAAATACTGTTATATGCACAGCTTAATAGCTATTCTTTATTTTGGTTCTTACAATCATTCCTTCTGCCCAGAAAGGGACAGTGGGGATGGGTGTATGTGATGTGTTGTGAAGATAAGCTTTGGAATCAGGGATGAAGACCACAGCCTAGACAATGGTCTGACAAGAGATGACCCGGGAATAGAGTGTCAAAGAGGGGGAGTTCTCTGGAAAGTAAAGGCAAAGGAGAAGATACTGTAAGTTCTTTCAGACTTGCAAGATTCTGTTACTGTATCCTTAAAGTAAAGGTAGCACAGTACTCATGGTTTGTGCATCTTGTCTGGCTTACCTCAAACGGCAGACATGTGAGCAGACAGTGAAACGCAAAAATGGATCTAAGAAGCTGTAGCCAATTAATAGCACATAAAAGCAATTTTAATTTAGGAACTAATATAGGGCATGTCAAAAGTATTGCCATACAGACATTTCTGCATGTTCTCACAAAATAGTTCATCATCTGACTAAAAATGATATTTTAACACAAGTGCATCAAAAGACAAACAACATTAAAAAGCATTGTAGTATTATAAACAAAGTTTAGGCATCCATTCCTTAGTAATGCCCATCTATTTTCATAGCACCTAGAAGCAGGTGAATGTATTACATTGTTTATAATGAGAAAAAATCTGAATATTTTCTGCCTGTTCATATCTCTATCTGATTCATTCCATTACTCAGATGGTGAACTGAAGTCAAATAATAATACTGACTTGCTGAGGTTAACTAACCCTCTCGTCACTCTCTCAATGAAAGATAGCAGAAGTATCCTGATAATGCTTCCATAAGCTCTGCAAAGACTGCTAGGAAGAGAATTGATGAAAACATTAATGAGTAGAATGTAAGTATTTTCCCCTGAAATCAATTATTTACTAAATTGTTTCCTACTACTTCTGCTTCTTTTATTTTGTTCAACATACATACACTGGTATGAGGTAGGTTATACTAACAGAAGGGTCTTCAGACACACCTTTCAGCAAAGTGTGCAGTATTATATGCAACTCACGATCACATATGCCCCAGTGCACCAAAATGCAGATTTCTCTTTAGTATCTGAAAAGATACCTTGTTTTAAACTCATAAAAATATAATATACCTTTATATAATAAAATGAAAGTGTACATTATCTTATAAATGTTTTCCTTTGTACAAAGATTGCCATAGCAACACTATTTCTTATAGTAAATACTGTTAAAGAATATAGCAACCTTCAGAATACCATCAGTAAAATTCTGTAAACAAGCTTAATATCCATTAAGCTGTAAACTGTTCTTATCTATTGTGTGTCTTCTTAGCTATTGTGTGTCATTTCATCCATCTAAATAAAACAGGCATTTTAAAAATACACAATATTCTCAAGGATATGTAACCACAATACAACTATTTCTTAACTATTTCCCCAGGTTTGAATACTCTACTGCAATGAAATACAAAAACAAGACAATTATCTGGTTTTAGTTCTCAAATATTTGTGATCCAATCATGGGACTGCATTGCAAAATGCAGATTGTGCCCAGAACACACAATAGAACAAAAAAGCTGCAGTGAGACAAAAGGCAAAGCAATTGAAAAAAAAATAGAAGAAAACACCTTACTCTTTGTTGTTCTTCATACCAATCTTCTTCATCAAACCAATGTGAAATACAAGTCATCCAAGCCATAGTAAAAATAAAGATGTTGACTAGGTTACCAAGCACTTGAATAATGATAATGCAACATCGATTCTGTGTGAAAATTTACTGGCACTACACAGAAATATCTCCTCTGTTCTGTGAAATCAACTGTTCTATAACAAGCCCCAAGCTAAACCTTTAAGAAATGTGAATAACATAAATATAAGGTATTGCATTTAAACTAGTATATGAGAACTAAATTATAAATAACATTAATACTGTACTTATTTTAGACTGTATAAAATGCCACCCAAGTTTGCCTTATTGAGCCCAGTGGATCTATTTCCAAGTAAGCATGAGTATACACACCTACCAAGTCCTAATGAACCTGGCTGGCCAGTTTTAAAATTGGACAATACTGTAGCTTCAATAGCAGCACTTCTTTTATCTCATGCAGTGTCTACTATCTTAACATCAGTATACTAAAAACCTATTTAGCTGAAATATAGATACAATTACTGCCATAGTACTCAGAAACCCAAATAACTTATGAAACGGACTCTGTCCATAAAATTTACTACAATTATAGCTTGGAAATATACTACTGATGCTATAGAACTCCGATTTCCCACTTAAATTGGTCTCTGAAATGAATTTTTTCCATTAGGATTGCAAAATTAGAACTGCAAAAAACAAGAATGAGTTCCCCAAGGGCTCAATTTCTTGTAGATACAATAAGTTTTAAAATTAAAGAGGTTACTTAGAACACAGCAGAAATGTTTAGCTCATTACATGAAACTATACCACAGTATCAGGCTTTGTGAAGTTGCTTTGTAAAAATTTAACCCACTACAATAAGGGCATCAAACTCACGATGATACAGCATCATCATGTGACATATTGCAACTTTTTCCCCCTCTGCTAATTGGGGGTGGCCAGTGTGTGACGCATGCAGCCCATGGGCCATGAGTTTGACACCCCTGCACTACAAGAACCTGGGTCCAGTTTCCTATTCCTGATATAAAAGATTATTTCCCGGTCGAAGGAGAATTGGTAGAGGAACGGAAACTACAGATATGAAGGATTTAGGAAATAGATTTGAGAGTGGAAATGATTAACTGTGTTACATCTCCTGAGCTGCTTAATTTTAAAGTATAGGAGTGGTTCTTTCCATGTTCAAAGCTAGTATACCACTTCCATTTCATACTGACTTAATATAACTGCTGTAGGCTAGACCAGAAAAATGGAACAGTAGATCTGGTGTAGCATTAATTTCCTTGCATTATGGAAGAGACATTAAGGTAGTCAGAAAAAGGAGCAGACAGTCCCCAGGTTAAGAATGTTCAACTTAAAAGAGAACCTTAAATATAAATGGGGCTGCCTGTTACAAAATGACACAAAACTGACCTATTATAAATACTTAAAATGGTGGATGGATGCCAGCAAAATGATCCAACTCAAAATGGTAGACCATGTTTTTTTTTCCCTTGATCTGATGAACAACTGAAGCCACATGTTTTCATGAGTATCACAAAGTAGTATGTATATTTTTAATATAGTCTAAAGCCTGTTTTGAGCAATTCACAAAAGCATTGCCACAGCTTTCGCTTTTAGTCAGATCAAGGAAGGAGAATGTTATCTGCCATTTTGGGTTTTATCACTTTGTCTTCAGAATGGTGACAGACTGAATTATAATAGGTTTTCCTTGAACCTATTATAATTCTCTATCCTTGGTGAAAGTCTGCTTCTGCTCTAACTCAGTTTTAAGGGATAACACTTGAAGCTGTAAGTTTAAACATCACCAAAAAAACCCTTTGTAAACAAATTTGTTGTTCATTCCTGATATGCAATGATTTGTTCCAACTTAAATATAAGTTTGGATTAAAAACATTGATAAGGAATGAAGCATTGAAAAGCTTCAAAGCACTGAAAAACACTAGACACCTGTCTTTTGAACTTTCCTGAAATTACTTGCAAAAAACCTCTTATGATCTGAGCATAAACAACTGAACTTGTAAGCAAATTATACATGTATTGGTATTTTAAGTATATAATACTCTATCACTTCTTCTGTTTAGTTTGCTCTAAATCACAGGTGTCAAACGCATCACGTGACATATTGTGACATTTTTTGCCTTTGCAGAGATGGGGTTGGTGTGGCCTGCGTGTGTCACATCCAGCCCATGGGCTGCCAGTATGATACCACTGCTCTAAATAGTTCCCTACTTTTTTTTAAAGAATCACTACCATAGTCTGAGCAAATTTAACTTGTTTCCCATATTCAAAATCCCTAGATAAATGGAAAATGTATTATTATTTGTTATCATCTATAAAGCCCTTCATGGCTTAGGTCCAGGGTATTTGCGGGAGCATCTGCTGCCAGCAACGACATCTGATCGCCCGGTGCACTCACATGGGGCCTCCTCAGGGTGCCGCCAGCCAGACAATGTTGGCTGGCGGCCCCCAGGGGAAGGGCCTTCTCTGTGGGAGTGCCCGCCCTTTGGAATCAACTGCCCGTGGAGCTTCAGGTGGCGCCTGACCTCCGCTCCTTCCGTTGTGACCTGAAGGCTTGGCTTTTTTGTTCAGCCAACCTGGAGTGAAGGGGATTTTAATAGTTTTAATTTGTCTTATGTTGTTTGTGGGTTTTAAATTGGTTTTAGATCTAGTGTTGGGGTTTTTAGATTTAATAGTGTCTTAAAGTTTGTATTTTCTGTTCTTATCATTATAAGCCGCCCTGAGTCCTTCAGGAGATAGGGCGGCAGAGAAATCCCAACAAACAAACAAACAAATAAATAAATTTTGGAATAGCCTTGGTGGTGCAGGCTGTTAAATGCCTAGCACTTAAGTTCCAGCTGCCTGCAATTACTGCAGGCTCGAATCCCACCAGGCTCAAGGTTGACTCAGCCTTCCATCCTCTCGGGGTAGGTAAATTGAGGACCCAAGATTGTTGGGGGCAATAAGCTGACTTTGTAAAAAATGCCGCTTAGTAATAAGCAGGCATATACAATGGAATGAAGGCTATTGCTGAGCGCATTGGGTTGTATCCCAAAAATTGTAGGCCGCCCTGAGTCTTTGGAGAAGGGCGGCATATAAATGTAATTTTAAAAAAATAAATAAATATAGTTCAGCTTCTGAAAAAAACTAATTGTCTTCAAGTAAGACACACATAACAAACCTAATCCACTATTAATGTTAGCTGCTTACTTCTTTAACTAGTATCAACATAGTTGATAGAATCTGAGCACATTAACTCAGAACTCCATGTCTTTCATCTCTGCTCTACGTGACCAATGAAACCATAGGCAAGATGAAAAGAAATCAATTTCCCAGCTCAAACTTGTCGACATCATAAAAACTGGTTTTTTTTCTCCTAAATCATATATATAAATTATAAACCTTCAAATTACAAGCATTTTACATTTTATATTTATATAAATGTTTATTTTAATATTAGTTTCTATCAAATCTGGGTATAGATTATGCCTTTTTGAAACTGAAGTTCAATATTTCTGCAGATAGGCTGTAGTATATAATCAGCTTTTGAACATATAGAGCAAGCAGCTAATACCATAACAGTTTTAGAAGCCTATACAAGAAAATTAAAGGCTATTAGTTCTATATAAACTAACAAATGATATATGCTTGTGATTTCTTTCCAATTAGTGCTCCATAAATTTGTTGAATTAAATTTGTTGAATTAAACTTTCAATGGAATAAAATTCCTAAATAATTAATATTTTCAGTCATGTAATTTCTCTAATTCAGAATGTTTACATTACTTCAAGACTTGTTACAGTGCAGAACCTTATGCAAATAAATTTTAAGAAAAGGAAACAAATCCAAAAATGAAAAAGAATACATGCGTCAAAAGCCACAATAAAGCAGCCCTAACTTATAAAATATTCCTATCAGAATATACAGTGTTTGAATGAAACTAAGGTAGTAATGAAAAACAAGTAAGTATGATTGGGATGTTGATTTTGGATAGCTAACTGACAAATTGGCTAATATATTTTGTGTAAAATGTTGCTTATATGCCAAGTTTTCTGCCTTGGATGATTTTTTTCTTATTATGAGGCAGAATACTCTGTAGCCTAATTTAGGATAGTTTTTCCTCCATTAAGTAATTATATTTTGTAATATTGGAATCAGGCTAGTATTATTTAGCAGGAAGATTAGCATTCAGAAATACAAACAACTACAATTTTGGCACATTTGCTATATAGGGCACTACTATGGGTGAAGACATAAAAGCAATATCTAAAATACTTATCATTAGGCACTTAATAAACTTTAAACGAGAGAATAGTCTAGATATATGCTTCATTCTGATCACAATGATACCAAATGCCAAAACACAAGTTCTGTCCTTTCAGATCTAAGTTGTAATATCTCACACAAATTCCTCAGTAATCAAATTTGCGGTTTGATGATTGAATGTATATTTTATTCCTTGCCTCTCTTTCTCCCTGCAGGTGCCTATGACACCAGAAAAGAAGCCACCAAAAACATACCCAAGCAACTGCAAAATGGCACTTTGTAATTTTTGACATACACAATAAAAAAATCAATACAATTATCTTAAATCATCATACAAAAAATAGTGGTTCCAAATTGTTTAGATCTTAAACATCATAAACGAAATGAAACAACCTGGTTCAGTGGACAATTAGTAGCTAATGTCACTTTCTAAACTATCATTCAGCTTTCAGATGAAGTGCAACCAGACATTTTTGTCAGTTAAAAAAACCTTGATACTTAACTAGCACATTGGCAAAACAAAAGACAGGTAGAAATCAGCAGTAATTCCCAACAGAAAACAGTTTCTTATCCATTACTTTTAATTGGAAAGAGAAAAATATGTAAGACTTTGAATCTTGATCTCCATGCAAAATTTGAAACAGAGAAAGTTTCATCACACAGTAATAATAAAAATGTTCTTTCACATTCTGGTTTATACCATGGTATTTTTTATATTTTCTTTAATGTATTTTAATGTGTCTAATTATAATGTTGAGAACTAGTTTAGTATATGGTATTTAAGACACCAGGCTACAAAATGCAAATTCTAGTCCTTTCTTCAGCATGAAGCCAGATGAGAATCCTTGGGTCAGTCATTCTCAGCCCTCCTAAGATGATGGCAATCAGTTTCTAAAAATCTTATCAAGAAAACTGCATAGAGTAGTCCAGGTGGTCACCAGAAATCCATATCGACTAAAAGGCATTAATAAAAATATTATAATGAGGTATTTTCCTTTTAGTTGTGGCATCTAAGTAATCGTAAGTTATCTTTAGTATTATGTTAATACTGTTAACACCCAGGACACAACCTTTTATAGTCTTATTTTGTTAGCTACCTTAAGGAGTCACTAGAATAAAAAGCAGTATACAAGTAATTTTAATAAATCTTAAAGAAGAGGTTATACCGTGAAAAGTATTTTATAAATTAAAGCCTACATCTGACAGACTACAAACACGTATTCTACAATTCATTAGTTTTGAGATTCCTGTTTTCTTGTCATAATGCCCTAACAACTTCATGTTCTCTTCAAGTATGCTGAGCCTTTAAGTACAACACTTCTCTTCTTGCTAATGCAACAAAAATCTTAGAAGCATACTTATTCCTCTTTAAACCTGGCATATTCCAAAATACTAAGGGATGATATACAACCAGACAAAATCCATACAGAGAAATCTTTGCACAAGCACCATTACATGATACATATTTTAACCTCCCTACCCTACTAAAAGTTGTAAACCTTTCGATGAAATGCCAGGAACGCAGTATCTTTTTTTTCCTGATATGTATGAGGGAGTTCCCAACTCCAGTATGATTGATAGTAAGATTTCACCCCTCAAGTTGAGTTCCAGACCAGAGGAACCAGCAGAAGAGCAAACAAATAGGCTCAGCCTCCCCAGCTTTTCTGGGTAACTCCAATGGCTGCTTCTTTCCGCTTCGCCCCTGCACCTGAGTCTCCCGCTTCTCGCCGCGGCTCTATTTCTAGTCCCGGCCTGCTCCCACCTGCCCGAAAGGAGGCAGTGGCAGCCGCGCCGGGGCTCCCAATTCAACCTGCACGCGAAGAGGAAAGGCGGCCTGCCAAGGACAGGCAGCTGTCGCACAGAACTTACCTCGTTTCCCCGGCAACGATCTGAGCCCGCCTCTACCTAGTCCTAGCCGCTTGTCGGCTTCTTCTCACCAGGAGGAGGAAAGACCCACGGCTTGATGACATCATCTTGATGGACATCAGAGGCGGGGCGGGGGAATAAAGCGCCAAAGTAACGGAAAGGAAGATGGCAGCGCACGTTGTATCGGAGGGTCTGGATTTAATGTTTGGGCCCCAGGGAATGATCTGGGTTTACGCGGTTTTAATTGACCTTGCCTTTCTTTGGAAAAGCATTGTTGAAAAGAAGGTGCACTTGCTTGGAGTTAGTTCTAATAAGAATCCTTCCAGTCACGCTTTGTTCCTATGTGAATAAATCGTGACGCTTTATTGCATGATCTAAGTGCAGTTTGCCTGACTGCCTTCTGAGACTGTTTTACTTTATAGCCCTAAGCTTTCCAGCTATTCTCTTATCCGAGTAACAACTTGGTCTGATCCTTCTTAATCACAAGCAAAGCCAAGTCAGGTAGATGGTGTGTCAGGGATTAATTCACCCACTGAGCTATGATAGCAATTATTTTCAGTGGCAGATTATATTTTTACAGGACACTGAATCACAAATTAGCCAATTGGACTTCAGCCTGCTAAGATGTGTGGTCAATTTATTGGTTTTACTGCTCCTTGCATTCGTGGCCATGGCAGCTCACCATCTCAGCCTCTTCTCCCTAAGTGTACCAAAGCTGTGACAGTCTGGGAGCTGTCTCTGTCCTACCTCCATCCATGTACTGACAATCAATTGGTGAAAGTTGCCTCAGTTCCCAAGTGTCTTGACAATCAGATGGTTTCCCTATATGAAAACAGGTTCTCCAAAAGTCAAGTGGTAACAAAAGTAATGACATGAACAAAAACTGACATGTGTGGTTACTATGAGTCCCATGTGCACAAGTAATACATAAAGAAAGATGAACTGTGAATAGGAAGGAAAATAATGAATAACCAAAAATTAGACCACAGTAGGCTCCTAATCCTTTAATTCTCTGAGAGTTCTATTTAAATATACTTCAATCAACAAATCATTGTTAAAGATATATATGGACAAAGGGGGTAGGTTATTGATTTGGATAATCCCCACCTTTTCTGAATCTTTAGTTACCCACAATTACAAAAAGTTGAGGAAACATTGTGTTAGTATAATCAGACTGGGATTAGGGAGGACTATGTTCAAATTCCACTTGACTACTAACATCACTAAGCATCTGAAGATTGGCTGCTAGCCTAATTCACATAACATGTGACTTTAATACAGCTTATCTGCCTTCAGTTTAAAAATTGTGTGAACTCAGCATGGGGTTAGTAGAACACAATTTACAGGTTTTGAATAAATCAAGCCAAGTAGATTGTTTAATAAAGTATAGTTAAACAACTCATGGCTTTATCAGTTGAGGGAACTAATAGATTATATCTCAGGCTAGTTGTTGAGGGTATAGAAGGATAGGCAGAATCTTGATATATATTACGCTGAACTCCTTACAGGAATGCTGGGACACAATTGACATAAATAAATGCCACTTCATATAGTTTATATAAAGGTGCATAATGATTATAAGAAATGTCATTGGTTACTCTTCACTGGTATTGGATTTTGTAGAATAAGTCCAGAGCAAGCACATGCTTGAGCATCACATAATTCCAAAAAGAATAATGCAAATGAAAAGCATCAAATCTTTGAGGACACACTAAAATAAGATTTACACAATATGCTAAACCAAGATATTCTTGTTTGGTTTAACTTACTAATTCAATTTTATCCAGTTATCTTATTTGTAAGTGCAGCCTTGAAACGAAATGAAAAAAATGGATTGTGAATTTTAATTCAGCATGTTTAATAGCCATTTTGGCTATATGGCTATTTCTTGATGAAATGTGTCATATCTATTCATTTGTAATTTGCTTTTAGGAGAAAACAGTTTATAGTTACAAGAAAGTATAGCTTAGTATGAAGTGCAAACACAGCTCTAGTTATCTAGCTCAGGTTAAGAAGAACAGGCATACTCAAGGCACAACTGGAGTGGTTACTGGGGTCATAGTGAACTGAAAGACAATTTTATATTTTTTTAAATTAATTAATTAATTAATTTATTTATTTATTTAAGAGCCTTGGTGGTGCAGGCTGTTAAATGCCTAGCACTTAAGTTCCAGCTGCCTGCAGTTACTGCAGGCTCGAATCCCACCAGGCTCAAGGTTGACTCAGCCTTCCATCCTCTCGGGGTAGGTAAATTGAGGACCCAAGATTGTTGGGGGCAATAAGCTGACTTTGTAAAAATGCCGCTTAGTAATAAGCAGGCATATACTACGGAATGAAGGCTATTGCTGAGCGCACTGGGTTGTATCCCAAAAATTGTAAGCCACCCTGAGTCTTCGGAGAAGGGCGGCATATAAATGTAATATGAATAAATAAATAAATAAATTTATTTATTTATTTATTTATTTATTTATTTATTTATTTATGAGACTTATATGACGCCCTATCTCCCTAAGGACTCAGGGCGACTTACAAAGTAAAAACAGACATACAGACATACAAATATTAAAAAACAATTAAACTCAATGTCTCATAAACAATTCCAATTAAAACTATACTAAACTATACTAAAAAACCCTCCCCCCCATCAGTCCGGGTAGGCTAGTTGGAATAGCAATGTCTTTAGGTCACGGCGGAAGGAGCAGAGGTCAGGGACCACCCGGAGCTCTAGGGAGAGCTGGTTCCATAGGGTAGGTGCTCCCACCGAGAAGGCCCTACTCCTGGGAACCACCAGCCAACATTGCCTGGTCGACGGCACCCGGAGAAGGCCCTGTTGGTGAGAGCGGATGGGACATTGGGAAACTTAGTGGCAGCAGGGTTTCCCACATATACCCTGGTCCAATGCCATGAAGGGCTTTATAGGTCAACACCAGCACCTTGAATCTCACCCGGAGGACAACCAGTAACCAGTGCAACTCACGCAGGAGGGGTGTAACATGGGAGTATCGGGATCCTCCCATCACAACCTGTGCCACTGCATTCTGGACAAGTTGAAGCCTCTGAGTGGTCTTCAAGGGCAGCCCCATGTAAAGAGCATTGCAGTAGTCCAGACGGGAGACAACGAGTGCTTGAGTGACTGTACATAGGGCATCTTGGTCCAGATAGGGATGCAACTGGTGCACCAGGTGAACCTGGGCAAATGCCCCCCTGGCCATGGCCCCCACCTGCTCCTCCAAACTGAGTCGTGTGTCCAGGAGGACACCCAAGTTGCATACCCTATCTAACACCTCTCCCCCATAGCTAAAGATGGAATCTCCTGGCTAACTCGAGATGCCAGTACGTACAGCTACTCGGTCTTAGCCAGGTTGAGTCGAAGCCTGTTCCTCCCCATCCAAACCCGTACCACCTCCAGCCACCGGGATATCACTTCAAAGGTGTCACTGGGTTGGTTAGGGGTGGAGATGAAAAGCTGGGTATTATCAGCATATTGATGATACCTTACCCCAAAACCACGGATGATCTCGCCCAGCGGCTTCATGTAGATGTTGAACATCTAGGCATTTGTAGGAAAGAAAGGACAAGTGATGAAACATACAGTATGTCTTGATAATGCAATATAAAATCTACTTATGTCCAGCATTGCCACACAAGTACAAAAGGGAGGAGTATGCATAATGACAACATGACACATGTTTGGTCATTTGGCATGATCATTATTAGGAACAGACCTGCATAAAAAGAAAGGCTGGCTGGAATATTATCTGAAAAGTAACAGGGACAGAATACCTTATTTTAATTGGGTTCAAAAATGGTGTCTTAAAACATGCAAAATATTGGTACTGGAAGTTTCTGTTCATAGACACTATGTTGCCACATTGCTGCCTATATTTAAATATATTAAGAAATCTGTGAAAGAAATCGATGAATCGTGCCAATGTAATTATAGCCAAAAGATTTGCCAGACCATTTTGAAGTAACAACTAATTCTTTTATTCAACAAACCTATTTACATTTCGCTGATCAATCCCTGACTTAGCTAACAGAGCAGCACCTGCTTCTCTCTCTGTCCTATTTCTAAGCGACATGTGAGTTGGTGGAAGGGGCTTATATACCCTCACAGAATCAGTTACAAAAAGGCTCCAATCTTGCAGCTCTCCTAATTGGCCAAAATATATTTGAAATATTTACACACAAATAATTTAAAAATATCTCCCACAAAATCTGGTTTCAGTGATCATAGAGTTGGAAGGAGCTTCAGAGATCAAGTCCCTACGTACAGCACTGCAGGATTCACTATGTAATTCCCAGTACATAACCATCTAGGATATGTTTGAAAACCTGAATAAATCCTCTATTAATGATTTGATGATGCATACTATTGTCACAGAAGGCAAGCCGAGGGAAAAAATGCCAAGAAAAGCAGAAACTTACCGAACTTACAGAAGACAGAAATAACAGCTTGACAAGATATGATAGTTTACAAAAAAAATGGCTGAGTACATGCACTATTCTAAAGTATACTGTGATTTGTTTTATTTTTACTTTTTAGTCATTATGAGTTCTAAAAAATGGGCAGAGCCAGATACATAATGAGACAATCACAAACATATTTATATCAGTGGACACCAACTCTAACCAGTTTCTATTGAATAGAATATTGATCTGATGATTAAATTGACTTGAGATACAGTTAGCAAGCACTATCACTTCTCTAGAAGATAACTTGTAAATTATATTATATAATTTCGACCTTGTCGAAACGTCACCAAGATACTCTCAATCTTACACAGGATAAGACCCGAACACACCAAGACCTGCATATATATATATGTATATGTATATGTATATGTATATGTATATGATATAAGGTCTTGGGATTGGGTCTGTTCCCATGTAGATTGAGATACTGGCGCGTTTTGATGAGACTCGCCATCTTCAGGCTGGTGTCTTCAGCTTTGTGCTTGTGCCACAAGCACAAAGCCGAAGACACCAGCCTGAAGATGGCAAGTGGGATCTCGTCAAAACGTCGCCAAGGTATTCTCAATCTTACACGGGACAAGACCCGAATACACCAAGACCTACATACCTTTACCCGTGAAAATCTATGAAAACATATGTATATATATATAAAAATTTGAGTAGCAATTCAGCAGATATCAAGGAAAGATAAATAGGATGTAATATTATATTTCCCATATGTGCACGCAGAGATTTTTTTAAACAAGTAGTTTCATCAGAAGCAAGGCTGTGGCAGGAAATCATTTAGTATCACTGCTTTAGAAGTTTAGAGCATGTTCTAGCATATATACAGCATAAATTATAGGAAATTCATTGTGCTCATCTACTATGTATGGACAATGCATAGCAAAATGAACTGTGCTCAGATGAGTTCCCATGAAATAGTGTGAAAAATATTTCTTTCCACAGATGGCTGATGATAGTAGCGCTGAACTTTCTATATCTACTGATCTACCATGAGTCTGAAAAATTTCTATATGAACTAACTACTGTAGTAACACTCACAGGCTTGGCAATTAACTTAAAAAATACAGTACAGCAAAGAATGCCACCATTTTATGTAAAATGTAGGTTAAAAATGAATAAAAACCAGAATTAATATTTTAAAGTTTCAATAGTGTGTATAATTAAGCAGTATAATCCCGTTATCATTTCTTAGCTGGAACATATAGTAGAACTATAGACATTTATAGGATGGAATGACTTCTGTTCTAGTGAATGGAATATTTTTCTGATTATTAAACTGAATTGAGATATACAGGTTATCCTCGACTTACAACCACAATTGAGTTCAAAATGACCCCATTTTACGACATTTCTTGCCATAGTACAGCGAATCACTGTAGTTATTAGGTTAGTCACATGGATATTAAATGAATATGGATTCCCCAATGATTTTGCTTGTCAGAAGGTCACCAAAGGGGATCATGTGACCCCAGGAGACTGCAACTGTCATAACTGTGAGTCAGTTGCCAAGCATCTGAATTTTGATCACATGATCACAGGGATGCTGCAGTGGTCGTAACAGTCCTAAGTAACTTTTTTCAGTACTGTTGCAATTTGGAACAGTCACTAAATAAACTGTTGTTGAGGACTAACTCTAGTTAGTAAACACGATCACTTCTCTAGAAGAGAACTTTTCCAGATATAAATTTGAGTAACAATTCAGCAGATATTAAGCAAAGAAAGATAAATGTGATATAAGATTATATTTCCATGTATACATGCTGAGATTTTTTTAAACAATTAGTTGTGGCAAGATTCTATTTAGAATAGAATCAAATTTTTATTAGTTCACAGAACAGATACAAGAACATTTAAAAATTAAAATAAGTATAAAACATATAGCCATCAATTTACAATTGTAATTGAGCCTGGAATTACAGTCTCAAGTCATGGCAGTGTTGGGTGGGTCACCACATGACTGCACCATATTTTACAACCTTTTTTGTGGTGGTCATTAGGCAAATGCCATAAGCAAATAGGGTGGTCATTAAGTGAACACTACTGCAAATCTAGACAGCATACTAAAAAGCAGAGACATCATCCTACCAACAAAAGTGTCAAGGGTCCCAGTTGCAATGATGGAAAGACAATCCCTGGGTGCTCTTTAGAAGGCCAGTTCCTGAGGATGAAACTCAAATGCTTTGGCCACTAATGAGAAGGAAGGACTCACCGGAGAAGACACTAATGCTTGCTTGAGGGCAATAGAAGAAGGGGGTGGCAGAGAATGAGGCGGCTGGACGGAGTCACTGCAGTAGGCATGAGCTTAAATGGACTCCAGAAGATGGTAGAGGACAGAAAGGCCTGGAGGAGTGTTATCCATGGGATTGCGATGGGTCAGACACGACTTCGCAACTAACAACAGCCATCATTAAGAAAACAGTGGTCATTAAACAAATCCATTTTCTTCAATTTGAAATTAAATGAAGATCTGGTAGAAACTATCATGATACAAATATGATGAAGTGTTAATAACATTAAGACGTAAACTCTGACTTTTGTACTCATGTGATATCACAACAAGTATTTAAGTTATGTGATTTGAATTGTGATGTTACCCGATATGCTTTAACATTTGTATGCTTGCTAAGTATGATCAAAGTACACAGTTTATTTAGCATAAGGCATATCATACATGGCACTAACAATATATATTAACATTTCATCTAGATTAGAGAGAACACAATAAAAATACAAGTGTGATAAAGATTTGTTAAGTTTGCATGAAGAGTCAGATGCGAGGAGTTCCAGCAAAAGACTTTATTGTGACTACAGCTCGAATGGACCCGTCCTGGCTAGGCTACGGCTGCTTCTTATAGCCTGCAGCCGTAGCTGCCAGCCAATGGGAGTGCAGGGATTCTTCCCGCACTATTTAAACCAATACCATTTAACATTTTACAAGAACAGTTCAAATAAACCAATAACATTCAAACCTACATACATAACACCCCTCCCCACTAGGTTCAGTCCATACCAAACCCCAACCTATCTAATGTATTCCTTTAAATAGGTGGGGCTCTTACGGTAATGCTTGAGACCTTCGTGGTTCAGAAGCTTTAACGTTCTCACCCAGTGAGAGAGAAATGTGTCTGCTGACATTTCCCTGTTGGGACTTCCTGTGAAAGGAGACCCTGTTAAATTGTTAGAATCTGGTCTCTCCTCCCAACCCATCTCCATTCCAATTCCAAGTCAGGTAGTGATGTGCAATCTTCCACTTCTAAGGATGGATCTTGGTTTTGTGACAGGGTTCGGGATGGTTCCTGTCGCAATGGCTCGTTACACATGGGGTTGATTCCTGTTTGCTGATTTTCCTCCTGTTCCCCCTTCCCCTAGAAGAAACATCAGGTGAGGGACCTAGAGGGAGACAGGGGCGATGTTCTGGAAGGACCCTGGATCTAAGTTGGTCAATGTGCCTGCTCCAGAGGAGGCCATCCTCTGTTTGTACCCTGTAAGAACGAGGGCCTGTGATGTGAGTTATTTCAGCAGGAATCCACAAAGGGTCACCTAGAAGGTTCCTAGCATAGACAGAATCTCCCACACTAAAAGAACGAACTTTGGAAGTGGAATCCAGTGGTGCGTTGGGTGCGTAAGTGGGATGAAGGCGGTCAAGGGAAGACCTAAGTTTCCTGCCCATCAACAACTCTGCTGGGGACAAGTTAGTTGATGGGCTAGGAGTGATGTGTTGAACACTAAGAAGCTTTTCAAGCTTCTCAGTGATGTCCCCAGGACCCAGCTGCTGAAGCTTCTCTTTGGTAAAGCGTACCATGCGTTCAGCCCGGCCGTTGGCCAAAGGGTGCCCAGGGGCAGTGAGGGCATGTCTGATGCCCTGTTGAGCTAGAAAGGATTCAAAAATGTTAGATGTGAATTGAGGGCCATTGTCAGAGACAAGGACATCTGGTAACCCATGGGTTACAAACAATTTTCTGAGCTGCTTGATAACAGCCTCAGTAGTAGTGGATGTCATTGGAATTACCTCTAGCCATTTGGAGTATGCATCTACTATCACTAGAAAAGTGTGCCCTCTTGTAGGGCCTGCAAAATCAATGTGGATTCTAGACCATGGGCCCCTAGGACATTCCCATTCCTGTGTGGGGGCGTGAGGTGGGGCAGGTCTGACTACCTGGCAATTGGGACAAGAGGCTACCCAGTTTTCAACCATTTTGTCAATACCTGGCCACCATACATAACTCCTGGCCAAACCTTTCATCCTTACAATCCCAGGATGACCCTCATGTAACATTTCCAAAACCTCCCTTTGCAGTTTTGCAGGAATAACCACCCTGTTACCCCACAATATACATCCTCTTAATACAGATAATTCAGTTTGCCTGGACTTAAAAGGTTGGGCAAGGTGAGGTAGATCTTGAAGAGGCCAACCTTTCTTAATCCAGCCCATAACAGGTGCCAACACAGCATCTTTGGCAGTTTCTTTGGCAATCTCAGCAGCATGGACTGGAAGCTTAGCAACGGTCTCCAGGAAAAGGTGTGAGTTTCAAGTTCAAAGTCCTCCTTGTGGCAAGGTAGTGGGCAACGACTCAGTGCATCAGCATGTCCAATGTCCTTGCCAGGCCTGTGAATCAGTTTGTAGGAATAGGCTGCAAGAAATTCAGTCCACCTCAGCATTCTTGGTGACAGGATATTAGGTGTAGGTTTGTCTCCTGCCACAATGCCTAGTAAAGGTTTGTGATCTGTAACAATGGTGAATGACCTGCCATACAGATATTCATGAAATTTCTTAACAGCTGCAACAACTGCTAAAGCCTCCTTGTCCAATTGGCTATAATTCCTCTCTGCTTTGGACAGCGTGAGAGTAAAATGCAATTGGGGCTTCCGTCCATTGGGAAGCCTGTGACTCAAAACCCCCCCAAAAGGGGATGCATCACAAGTCAGAACAACAGGTAAATTCTCAGAGAATTGTATCAACACAGCATCAGACGTGATTAGTCTCTTAATACTGTTAAATGCTGACTGTTCCTTCCGCCCCAGATCCAAACAGCATTCTTATCAAGTAGGCGATGTAAGGGCTCAGCAATAGATGCTTTGTGAGGTAGAAACATGTGGTAAAAGTTAATAAGGCCAAGGAAGGCCTGCAAATCTGCCTTGCATCGAGGTTTAGGGGCTTCATTGATTGCTTTAACCTTGGCATCAGTAGGATGGATGCCATGCTGGTCAATCATATACCCCAGGAACTCAACTCTGTCTGTTTTGAGTGTGCATTTGTCTTCCTTGACTTTTAAACCCGCTTTTCTGAATCTGGTAAGGACTTCTCTGAGTCTTTCTTGAAGCTGAGAGTCATTTTCAGCAGAGATTAATACATCATCAAAATAAGGTACTACCCTGGCAGTCCTTGCAACATTCTTCCATAAGGCTCTGAAAAATGCCAGGTGCCACGCTTACTCCAAATTGTAGTCTTTTACATTTGAAGGCACCTCTATGGGTCACAATTGTTTGTGCCTCTGCAGTGGCATCATCAACTGTTAATTGTTGATATGCCTGAGCCAAATCCAGTTTAGCAAATACTGTACCCCTGCCAAGGGAATGGAGCAGATGATGCACAACTGGTACAGGATATGCGCTCTGTTGCAGCATGGTTAAGTGTCCCCTTGTAGTCACCACAGATTCTCACTGACCCATCAGACTTGACTGGTGTGACTATGGGTGTTTCCCATCTGGAGTGGTCAGTAGGCTCTAAAACCCTTGCAATGAGTTTATCTAATTGTGCATCAATTTTTCCTTTAAAGCAAATGGGACCCTCCTGGGCTTTAAACGAATTGGGGGCACCTTGGGGTCTAGGCTGAAAGCAATAGGGGTCCCCATATACTTGCCCAGTCCTTCGCTGAAGACCTCTGGAAACTCAGACTTCAAGGACTCTTCCCAGTCAGAACTGCTCACGTGATGGATGCCAGTCACCTCGATGCCAAGTGGCTTGAACCACTCAAGTCCCAGCAAACTTGGGCGATCCTTGTCCACGATGGTCAGGGGCAAACGTTTGGTGTGGCCTTTAAACTGCACGTTGAAATCTCTCGCTCCAACTACTGGAATCTTGTTCCCTTGGTAGTCTTTGAGAGTCAGTGCTTGCTTCTGGAAATGCTTTTTCTGAATTTTGGGAAAGAGTCTGTGGATGTGTCCCATGACACCATAGATAAATAAGAGCCTGAGTCCACTTCCATTTGGCAAGGTCTTCCTTCAATAAACACCTTCACATGTACTTTTCTGCTTTTTAAGGGTGAAGAATGACCAATAGTGATTGTTTGGTGCGTTTCACTCTTGCCATTTGCTTCTAAATTTCGCCCCATTTTTCAATGAAATTGTTGGGCTTAAAGTCTCTATCAGGGAATTTCTTCCTAGCTGGTGGAGTTCTGGATGATTTGCAGACTCTGGCTATGTGACCCGTTTCTCACAACGTAGGCAAATGGAGTCAAAGAACTTGCAATCAGTGCGGGGTGGCCCCCACAGCCTCTGCAATAGAACCCTTGCCTGTTCTTCCCAGAGTCTTTTCTTTTCTTTTCCATTCTGAGTTTAAAATCCCTTCTGCCTCACTGCCATCAGAATCAGAGTCTATTTGTTCGAATGAGTAGATGTGGATTTATCCCCATCAGAATGGCTTGAGGCCTGACTTGAGGCCTTGTTAATCTTTTCATGGCCGCTGCTGAGGACTTGGTGGCTTCCGCTGAAACAGCTTCTTCAATGGCCTCTTTAAACGTGATTTTAGGTTTCATTAATAGTTTGCTTTGTAAAACCTTATCTTTAAGGCCTAAAACAAACCGATCACGCATGGCCTCTTCTAAGTTGGTAAAGTCACAAGCACCCTCAATGTCCCTTAAACTTGCCACGAAGTCATTAACATTCTCGCTATCCCCTTGATCCCGACGGTAAAATTCGTGTCTCTTAATGAGGCACGATACTTGTGGGGCAATGGGCTCTCAAAAGTTTTTCTAAATCGGGCCATTCCATTACCTTCAGCTCTGCTGCCAACGCTTCGCCATTTTGAAGACTGCCGGACCGCAGTGCGTGAGAAAGACCACCCTCTTCCGTCTCTCGGGATGCCGGCGAGATCGTTCCCAGGAACATGTGGAAACGATCCGCATACGATTCCCAGTCTTCCGTCGCCGATCGAACGGTGCTGGGGGTGTTCAGCGCAGCCATCTCGCTCAGTTGCTTGTTCGTCGTCGTCTTCTCTTCAGGGAGATCCCACCTTCCGCCAGTGTTAAGTTTGCATGAAGAGTCAGACGCGAGGAGTTCCAGCAAAAGACTTTATTGTGACTACAGCTCGAATGGACCCATCCTGGCTAGGCTACGGCTGCTTCTTATAGCCTGCAGCCGTAGCTGCCAGCCAATGGGAGTGCAGGGATTCTTCCCGCACTATTTAAACCAATACCATTTAACATTTTACAAGAACAGTTCAAATAAACCAATAACATTCAAACCTACATACATAACAAGATTTAAATTCAAATACCAATGTCTAGGTCATCTAACCATTGAAGTGCAGCATCATTTATATTTTAAAAAATCAGTTACTGGATCGGCATATGGCTTCAGCTTACAGCTGGTCACAATCTGATCTACAGTTTGACAAGGGATCACATTGAAGGGAGAATATTATGCCCCATTTATACAGAGAGTCCTGGTAGATGTGTGAGGTGCAAATCCTATTCAGGATTGTCCATTGCTAGTGTGGTAGTTCAAAGCCTGGCACCTTTTTTGTGGGGTCATTTATATGTCTTCCTATGACTGGACGTTCAGCAACTCACTTGGCTTTCCATTGGGAAAGTTGTTAAAGTTGTTGGCAGATGTCATGCAAGTCCAGTAGGGGCTTCTTGGATTTGAGTCTTCCAGCTGATAAATGAGGAAGGTTGGCATGCACCAATAGGTGTGAGTTGTTCATATTTTTTCTGTATTCTCTCACTAGTGCATCTTGCCTTCATAAAGCTGGCAATGCTATATGATTCAAAACAGGAAGCCAGCAAGTTGGCATAGTTTTAATATATCCACTTGTAATCTTCATGGTGTTGTTGAGTCTGGCATTTACTTAATAGGGAAGTTGTTAAGCTGCACAGTGGCACTGAGGATGGCAGCTGAAGTTCCCCATTTAGTTTCACATAATTTCTGGAGTACATTTTTCCTAGTATTGATTTTTGCTGCCCAATTCTCTAGGTATATCTTGTAGGAGAGAGTCCAGTACCAGTAGAGCTTTGGGGCTTCATATACTAGTTTGTGGTTAAGGTGGAAGCACATACCGCTTTGCTAGTGGTAGGAGTGAGCCCCCAGCCAGTGAAGAATTTTCCCAAGATGTTAAGATCTTTGGACAGGAGAATGTCAGCCATCTCCATGTGTTTTTCTTGTACTGCTGTAACCAATCCAAATTTGTGTCCCCTTGTCACTGGCATATCTGATATGTATAAGTCGAATAGGGGAAGTGCCATTACAGAGTCTTGTGGAGGCTGTTGTTCAATCTTACCTTACTTATATTGTCCCCACTATTATCTGAAAGGACCTATCACTCAGCATGTTATTAATTAGTTGCTAGATATTTTTGCAGAGGATAATATGTATAACAATCTGTCCTTCCAAACAATGATGTGTGCCAGTTATAGTAAAGTTTTAACAATAATTTATTATAACTGTTATAAGTTATAGCAATAAATGACAGTGCTATAACATATTTTTTTCATTATGTAATTAGGGATAGCAATAGCACTTAGACTACTTATCACAGATATTTACAGTCATTAATTCAAGCGCAGTGAGTTTAGTAGGCTTGATTCACAAAATATCCATCTAATAACCTAATACAGGTACTTCTTGACTTCCGACCACAATTGAGCCCAACATTTCTGTGAGACATTTGTTAAGTGAGCTTTGCTCCATTTTACAACTTTTCTTGCCATAGTTGTTATGTGAATCCTTGCAATTGTTAAGTTAGTCATGATTGTTAAATGAATCTGGTTTCTCCTTGACTTTACTTGTCATGTCATGAGAAGTGGTCATGTGATTCCGGGACATTGCAACCATCATAAATATGAGTCAGTTGCCAAATGTCTGAATTTTGATGACATAACGTGTGGATACTGCAAACAGTATAGCCAGTGTGAGCAAATGCATGCCACTATCTTACCCATAGTGTTGGATTCTGACAATTTGTGATGGGTCCATTTCAAGTTTATTTGCCACTGTATACCCCACAAATCCTGCTTTAAGTTCTGTACAATTGGGGATAGCATTTACATGCCATCAACTAGATTGACTTAATACACCAATGAATAACATATGCTCTTGATTCTCTCCTGATTCCTATCATAAGACTCCAGGTCTCAATTATAACTGAAGTGTTATAAAAGTCTAATAAATAAATACTATTTGTAATTGTATTTAGAGATAGAATTCAATTTATGGGATAAAATTAGGAATCTCATTATCAGATTAATTTGATTTACATATTTCTGTTACCCATAGTTTATTTAAGCATGGTTATTTATATGGTAAAGACTCAATCTTAGGAACCCAATGGTTGCATTTGTATACTGCACTAACCTATTATTACTGAATTAGCCCAATTACATTGACAAACCATAAACTAGCCATCCACATTATAATTTAGTGTTACTGTGAATGTATGTAGTGTATGACTCACTGTGTCAGAGAACTAGAGTAATCTACAGATCAGCTAACCTCAGGTACATATGTGACATGAACATGTAACAAGCATGTAACATACAAGTATTTCATTGGCAGGAAGAACATACGCGTTTCTCTGCTTGTGGAAATTTAAGGTTTGTGATTTGGGGAGAAAATGAACGCCTTTAACTTTCGAAAGAGAAACCATCACAAGAAGGATCCAACTCCATTTGCTGAGAGCTAAGATCCTAATGTTTTTCTGTTCAAAAGGAGAACTTAAGTCAGCAAGTAGAAGATGGAAGTATCAGTTCCTTTCATGCGGAAATTGCTGTGTTCCCCAGCTGAGGGAAGCCCTTGTTTTCCTTCTGCAGAGCCCCGAGAAGCGAGCAAGAGACACAGAAGGCGCGGGTGCACGGTGTCTTTCGCCGAGGCAGGTGGTGAAAGGGGCGCAATGTTGCCTCGTCTTGCATCCATAGTTGCTTACTGTTTTTCCAGAGCAATAAAAGTGGCAGTATTAAGCAGGCTTTATAAAGGTGCCCTCGCAACTTCTAGATGGGAAGCAAGTGTACAGTTCATGTGCCATCTGTCGGAACATGCCTTCCTGCTCAACTGGGAAAGGCGCATTTCGACGCCTCAGCGCTCTGGGACTCAGCCCCGGGTCGAGTGGGATGAGGCAAATGGAGGAGGGGTTTCTGAACCCGCCTCTGCTTTGCTGACGCCCGGCCTGGGAGGCGGGTGGCGGAGAGTTCCTGCTCCTTGTCTGTGGGACAGCATCACTCGGCTCGGCCGTCGGAGAAGAAAGCGAAGCCTAGCGGCATGGGTGAGTTAGTTGAGAAGGAGCTAGGTAGCTCCGGGTGTGTTTGGGGCTGTAGCGGTAAGTTGGGGCCGTGTTCCGTCCGCTTCCATGGAAACTTTGAGCCGAGTTGGCGCCGACTTGACAAAATCCCGCTTGACGGTATTCAGGGGCTGGGATTTGCTCCCGCTCCCGTTCGCCTGCAAGCTGTACCCAGAGAGCTCTCCCAGCTGGGGGACGCCCCCCGCTCCTTTATTTAGGACAGGGGAAGAAGGGGAAGAGAGTGAAGGCGGGAGTGGGGGGAGAGGTGTGGCGCTCTGCTTTCTTTCCCACAAGCCCGCCTCTAAGTGAATGGGGGGGGGCATTCAGAGCCTCCCGTCTTCCCGAGCGTTGAGAGGGGATTTAGGAGAGTCCCTGAAACGGAGGGCGGAATTTCGGTCTCCGGAGAGTAATAGAAGAGGAGATGCCGAAGTTGCACCTGCAAAGGAGCTGTGTAGCCTAGTCTTTCCTGCATCTGATTACTTTCAAGGGTCTCGCAAGGTTTAAAGCAAGCTTTGGGTTGCGTCTGAGAGAGAAACACATGCCAGAGTTTGGATTGGATACCAGATTGGCTTATCTGTAAGGATAAAGTTACTGATGAATTTGCGCGGATGTTTTGGACGCCTGTGGAGGTTCTCTTCTTGGTGTCTTTGCCAAGGAAAGTAAACCGGGAGAAGCCTTTCTCTTTGCGAAGTCTTGTTCGTGGAATGCCCCCCGGGGAGGCTCTTCTGGCACCCACATGCTGTCATTTTGGCTGACCTCAGGCCAAGGCATTCCTTTTCTCCCAGGCACTGTTGCAATTTTTTTTTTTTTTAAATTACATTTATATGCCGCCCTTCTCCGAAGACTCAGGGCGGCTTACAATTTTTGGAGCACAATCCAATGTGCTCAGCAATAGCCTTCATTCCATTGTATATGCCTGCTTATTACTAAGTGGCATTTTTACAAGGTCAGCTAATTGCCCCCAACAATCTTGGGTCCTCAATTTACCTACCCCGAGAGGATGGAAGGCTGAGTCAACCTTGAGCCTGGTGGGATTCGAGCCTACAGTAGTTGTAGACAGCTGGATCTTAAGAGCAGGCATTTACAGCCTGAGCCACCAAAGCCAATTTTGGCACCAGTGTGTTGAGTTTAAGCCCCCATTGCATGCCTTGTATGTTTAAAATCCTGGCAAAATATAACATCTGCTCTTTTCTTTGGTGTGTTTATTCAATTTTAAAAAGCTCTAATAAAAAGAATGGACATATTCTTTTACATATGTTGAACGAACTTGGTGATATGTTATTTAGAAGTTACTGAACAAATGAGATCATTCACAATATATAAAGCTCCAGAAGAAAAGTGAACTATAAGAAACAAATTAACTTTGGCATTAAAAGATAAAGAAACATCAATGTATTGTGATAGCTGGAACTGCTGGTACGAATGGATAGATCAAAGATAGATTACATAATAAACTGTAAAAGAAGATATGTTATAATTATAGTAGTGATTATATATTCGCATCAAGGATTAATTGTACATATGGCATAAAATAAGGATAAAAATAAGGTCCCACAAACTGTTGAGGATGAAATTGTTTTTAATTGTTTCTTGACTTTTCCTTCTACTCTTTTTTCTTTGTTTCTTTTTCCTTTCCCACATTTATGTATGTGTTGTTTGTCTATTTTAATTGTAAAATTAATAAAAGTTTATTTAAAAAAAAAAGAAACAAACGTAAAGCATGCATGTATAGATAAGTGGCAAATCTTTTCCTATATTTTCAGTGTAGTCACTGTTACAGTTAGTTAATTGTGGCATCTTTATATTGGGAAAAGATAAACCAGTTTTTTTAAAAAAAAATGTTTGACATGACTGACTTCCTTGTATAATGGAACCAGTGTATTTTAGATAAACCAGTAGTATGAATTCATACTACTTAAACCCATGTGCCATGTTCTTATTTCTGGTTTCATAGCAAAGGTGGTGCTGGTCTCACTTCTAAAAATAATATTTGAAAAGTTTGGCCAAAGCAAGGTTGATGGAAGTTGATATCAACTTAAACAGTGCATTCAAAGTTACAGGGGCACTGAAAAAAGTGACTTACGACCATTTTTCACATGACCATTGCAGTATCCCCATGGTTACATGATCAAAATTGAGATGCTTGACAACTGGTTCATACTTATGACAGTTGCATTGTTCAGAGGTCATGTGATCACCTTCTGACAAGCAAAGTCAATGGGGAAGCCAGATTCACTTAACAACCACGTTACTAACTTAACAATGTTTCACTTAATAATTGTGGCAAGAAAAGTCATAAAATGGTGCAAACTCACTTAACAAATGTTTTATTTAGCAACATAAATTTTGGGCTGAATTGTGGTCGTAACTCAAGGACTATGCCTTGCTACATAACATCTTTTATTCTTCCCTGTTGTGTATGTTTCACTTCGGTCCACCACTGTATACTATACAGTAGTATTATATTCTCTGCCCCATTATATTATATTGTCTGCCTCATGGTGGTTAATAATGCCAATAATTAGTACTGTTAATCCTTCCTTCTCATAAATATAATAGTCCAAACTCAAATTACTGCTTTCTCACCATGTGAAGCTTATGCCTTCTCATTTATTTGTGAGGTTTCTAAATTGTATGCAGTGATCTTGAAAGACATTCTTTTACTAATGTCACATAAGAATATTTTAGCAATGAAACAACCAATTGCTGCAGTTGTTAAGTGGATCCAGCTTTCTCCTTGATTTTGCTTGTCAGAAAATGGCTGGGGAAGTGACGAAGGCAAATGACTTGGCCTGGGACGTTGCAACTGTTGCCCAGTAAATGCCAGTTGCTAAGTTCCAGATATGGGGATGTTGCAGTGATTGTAAGTGTGAGACCAGTTGTGTCATTTTTTTCAGTGCTGTTGTAACTTTGAATGATCACTAACAAATGGTTGTACATTGATGGAATAAATAGCTTATTATTCCGATTAAATAGATTAAACACATTTTGCCTGTTGCTCTATCTAGTTTGGGTATGAATGGGTTAGATAATAACTAGGTTTTCTTTTAATTTAGATTTAAAGGCTGTATTCTTCTAATGTATTAGTAACAATTGGAATCTCTCGCATTAAAAAGCGCTTACTGAGGTTAACAGAGCTGGTTTTGATAAATAATTTGCATATCTGTTTCACAATGTCTTTTCTCTTGGTTTGATTTTCCCCTACTAATAAACAACCCATCTTTGGAAACACAGCAACACTTCACTGCTTCCAAAGAATTTCCTTGGTCACAGTGTATTTCTGAAATGCAACAAGTACAGCTAAATAAAACAATAAAATCCCTCTTTTTCTCATGTAACAGTTCTCATAAACTGTGGAATCTGGATGGTTCCATAAAAGAACAGCAACAAAAACACATTAAAAAAGAAAGGGATATAAAAATACCAACTACAATTTATTAAGTTATGATTCTTTCCTTCATTTGTTTCTTGTCAAATACTTGTTGCCGGAGTACATATTGTAAAATATGACAACCAATATGTGGTTAGTACTACAGAATTGTGCTACTCTATTGATTTGAATGGATGAAGGTGTTTCTTGATACTTTATTACATAGGGAGTAGAGTTTTCTTCTCCTTTGAATAAATAACTCTGCTTAAATCTTTTTTTCCCATGAATAATAATTTGTAGAGGTGACTGAAAGAGTTTTTAAGGACCAGATTTCATATGGCATGTAAGATTTATAATATCTATATCAAAAGCAATACTGAATATGAATTACCAGGGAACATGATTTGCAGAGTTTTATTGCTGCCATGTCTTGCTTGTAACTTATCATCTACTGTGTGAATAGAATAAACTTGCATCAAAAGGGTTCTTGTTAGGTTGTTTTGTACTATGATCTCATTTCCTGATTCATTTTATCCACTTTATAATGGCTTGGGAAATCACTAATTTAAGTTAATGCTAGTGACATCATGGAAATACTGTATAACCATAAAATCATAGTGTTGGAAGGAAACTTGAAGATCTTCTAGTCCAACTACTTAGAATATTACAGGTAGTCCTCAACTTACAACCATTCATTTAGTGACCATTAAAGTTACAACAGCACTGAAAAAAGTGACTTATGACCATTTTTCACACTTATGACCGTTGCAGTATCCTCACAGTAATGTGATCAAAATTTGGATGCTTGACAACCGGCCTGTATTTATGACAGCTGCATTGTCCTGGGTTCATTTGATCATTATTTGTAACCTTCCCAGCCAGCTTCTGACAAGCAAAGTCTATGGGGAAGCTGGATTCACTTAACAACCATGTTACTAATTTAACAATTGCAGCGATTCACTTAACAGCTGTGGCAAGAAAGGTTGCAAAATAGGGCAAAACTCACTTAAGAACTGTCTCACTTAGCAACATAAATTTTAGACTCAATTCTGGTCATAAGTTGAGGACTACCTGCATGTGATTTTTTTCCCCTTCTTCACAGGAGTTAATGGGACAGACAGGTTTTAATCAGGGAACAGGTACACTAAAAAGGACCAATTCCTTCCTTTTGGGGTTGTCTTCTCTGAATTATTATCATGTGTACTTTGAAATAATGATATTACAATTTTCAGTTCTCTATCTGAATAGAGTATAGTCCTCATCTTATTTATACCTCAAGTCTGTAGCAATATGTGAATCACATTGTAGTAATAGATGCATTAGTACAATAAGGTAAGCTAGGTTGCAATTAACTAAGGTTATTTTTTGTGGTTAAAAGTTTTATGCAAGTTCCGACTTAATCAGTGGGAGCTTCACCCAGGGCTAAGTATTAAAACTTTCTCTAGAAAATTAAAACCATATTTAGGAGTTTGCAGTGAAAATGAAGAACACTGTTCAGAGAGAGATCAGGTTTTTGTATTACACTTTTTATATTACAATTATTGCAGATATAGTAAGTCCTGCAATAGAAAGAATCAGCCAAGCCCTCTACTTATAACAATAGCAGAGTTTAATTCTTCCACTTGTTTCTGACTTTTACATGGTAATTGACTTCTTCCCACTCATTTTTTGGCTTTGTGTGTAAAAACATATGTCCCATATTTGATAATGGTTCTGCCTGACCTCAGCTGCAGTGCTGATGAATTGCCAGCTTCAACCCTCACAATACTTCCCTCTTTTTATGAATCAATCTAAAAATTACAGATTAGATCGTAGCTTTCTTTTAATTTTAGTAGATTTATTTTAAAAAACCTGAAAACATGAGAGAATTTGTCAGAAGACAAAAGCCAGCAAAAAAATTTATCCTTTAGGATTAAAAGTTCACCTGGAAGTCAACCCAAATCCTATCACTGAGAGTGGGAAATAGCTGCTTTCAGAGTAATTGGGAGAAAAAAATAAATCCACTGCCTGATTTAGACTTGGTGGAGCCCTAACCATATAAAGCCTAAAGATCTTGTTAGAAAATTATGCCAGAAGATTTCACAAAGGTGTGTGCCAAAACAGATCCTGGGATCACCACAAAAATAGTAAATATATGGCATATGCCTATTTGTTAATTAATGGCAAGATGTTTAAAGAAAAAAATACAAATTGTTTTGATTTGAATGCATTTAGCAGTTACATATGTATCATTTGGCTAGTTTGATCTTTCTCATAGTTTATTTATAGAGCAATATATATATATATATATATATATATATATATATATATATATTTGTTTTCGTAGATTTTCACGGGTAAAGGTATGTAGGTCTTGGTGTATTCGGGTCTTGTCCCGTGTAAGATTGAGAATACCTTGGCAACGCGTTTCGAAATCTCATCCGTCATCTTCAGGCTGGTGTCTTCAGCTTCGTTCTCCTGGGAGAAGTGTGTGATCGTGGCTGTTTTTCCCTTTTAAACTCTAGAGTTGGATGTGTTGTTACTTTTTGATTGGTTTGTGGAGTTGATGTATGCAGATTGGATGGCTTTTTCCTGAGACCCTGTGTGGCTGAGGTGCTGGCTGTGTGTCTCTCAGCCTTTTGTGTTGTAACGACCTGGGTAATGGGCTGTGTGATGACCTTCTGAGTTCTATTGTTGTGATGTCCTGGGTGTGGTGCTGTAATCTCCTGGGTCGTTGTCTGTGCTGCAACCTCCTGATGTTTTGTGTTGTGATCTCCTGAGTTCTGTGATGTAGTATCCTGGGTGGAAGGCTGTGATGTGGCATTCTGGGCCTTGGTTTGGCTCCGAGTTTGAGGTCTGGCTATGTGTTTATAGCGTGTGTCAGTTTGCTTAGTTTGGGGTTGGAGGGGGTGTAGCAGCTGGTGTTGCAGCCATGGTCTGGTTTCTGGATGGTGGTTGCCTTTCATCTGTGGCGTGGGCTTGGGTTTGAGTCTGGTGAAGGAGATTGGTGGTGGCATCATGTGTTATTTTGGGTCCGTGTTGGTTTTTGTGGCTGGGACTCGTTTGTTGATTAGGGCTAGTTTCCAGATGTCTGGTAGGCGGAAGTATCATCCCGCTTATTCATGTTATGGGGTGTTTCTCTATTTCGATGGCTTCCCTAATTATTCTCTTGTTGAAGTGTTCAGTATTGGAGATAAGTTTGGATCCCTCAAAATCAATTTCATGTCCTGTGGCTTTAAGGTGCTGGAAAAGGAGGAAGTTTTTTCTTCTTTTCTGACTGCGTTCTTGTGTTCTGCGATGCGTGCATTTATTCTCCTGTTGGTTTGTCCAATGTATGTGGCTGGGCAAATTTTGCATGGTATTTTATAAACTCCTTGGTTTTCTAGCTGGATCTTGTCTTTGGGGTTTCTTAAGATGTTGGCTATTTTTTGATCAGTGCCAAAGGCTGTCCTGATATTGTGTTTGTGGAGAATTTTGCTGATTTTATCTGTGGTGCCTTTGATGTAAGGGAGGAGGGCGATGCCATTGTCCTGTTCTGTGTCTTGGTTTTGGGGAGTCTCCTTCGGATTAGGTTGGTGATTGTGCTTCTTTGGAATCCATTGGACATTAATACGTTAGTGAGGGTGTGTAATTCTGTTCTCAAGTGGTCTTTGTCAGCTAGGCGTTGGTTCTGGAGATGAGGGTCTTGGCTACGGAGTTGATCTGTGCAGGGTGGTGATGGGATTGTGCATTTAAGTAGCGGTTAGTGTGTGTCTTTTTCTGGTAGATGGTGTGTCCTAGGGAGCCGTTGGGTTTTTAAATTAGGACGTCCAGGAACGGAAGTTGATTGTTGGTTTCTGTTTCCATGGTAAATTGTATTTTGGGGTGTAGGCTGTTGAGATGTGTGAGGAAGTTGTCCAGTTTTTCTTTCCGTGTGGCCAAATTACGAAAGTGTCATCTACATATCTAAGCCAGAGTTTGGGTTTGTATTCGGATTTGTCTAGAGCATTGGTTTCAAAATGTTCCATGTATAGGTTAGCTATGATGGGTGAGAGGGTGATCCCATAGGTGCTCCTTCTATCTGTTTATATCTTTGTCCATTGTGGATGAAGTACGTGTTGGAAAGGCAATGGTTGGTCAGATCTAGGATGTGCTTAGGGGGTTGTATTTGTTTTGGATAGCTGTCAAGGCTTCTTTAATAGGTACTTGAGTGAAGAGGGATATGACATCGAAGCTCACAAGTAGGTCACTGGGTTGTAGGTTTTGTTTCTTTATTGTTTCTATGAAGTGGAAAGAATTTTGTACGTGTGAGGTGATGGATTCTGTGTAGGGCTGGAGTTGTTTGGCGAAATTTGGCAAGGTTCTGTAGAGGTGAGCCTATGGAGCTGACTATGGGTCTGAGTGGTGTTCCTTCTTTGTGTATCTTGGGGAGGCCATAGAGCTTAGGGCATCTAGATGATTTTTCTCTGGGGATGATTCTTTGTTGGATCTCTTCACTGATGGGCGAGGCTTTTATTTTGGATTTGGTGGTTTTCTCTAGATAGGTGGTGGGGTCTGTGTTTAGAGGTTTGTAAGCGGGTCTTGGAGTAGGTTGGATAGTTTGGATTGGTAGTCAGATGTGTTCATCACGACTGTGGCGTTGCCTTTGTCTGCTGGGAGGATGATTATGTTGTTGTCTTTCCTCAAGTTGCTGAGTGCTTTTGTTCTTCTTTGTGTAAGTTGCTTCTGGGTGGACTGCTGGAGCAGAGGACGTTGGTGACTTCAAGTCTGATTTTATTGGCTGTGTCTGGGTTAATTTTGGCTAGGCTAGCTTCAACTCCACATATGATGTTTTCAGTGGGGATGCGTTTGGGGCGACAGCAAAGTTGAATCCTTTGGAAAGGACATTGGTTTCTGCCATGGTGAGGGTTCTGTCTGATATGTTGTGTACTGTTTGTTTCATGCATTGTTGTGGGGGGGTGGGCTTCTGGCGTTTCTCTAGTCTGTGGAGTTTGTTGGTGTGTGTGTCTGTCTTGTGAAAGGTTTCTGTTTCAGCTCTCCAGAGGGCTAGTTGTTTGGATTTGTCCCAGAGTGCTGGGTGGATTTTGTTACTGAGTTTGAGGTGGAGGGTGAGTAGGTCCCTGTTGGTTTGGTCTAGTAGGAATCTTTTCCTGTGGAGTTCGTTTCTGATTAGAGCTAATGCAGTTCTTTTCAGGATCCTTTCAGTGGCTGAGGTTTTAGTGTGGAATTTGAGTTGGAAGCATGTGGGGATCACGTTTTTGTCTCGGCAATTGCGTAGGAATGTGAGGTCACATAAGATGGTGGCTCTTCGCGAGTTTCTCATAGATCCGGGTCAGCTGGAAGGTTTCCTCCCGTAGAGGTAGGATATTTGTTTTCAGATTTTCACGGGTAAAGGTATGTAGGTCTTGATGTATTCAGGTCTTGTCCCGTGTAAGATTGAGAATACCTTGGCAACGCTTTACGAAATCTCATCCGTCATCTTCAGGCTGGTGTCTTCAGCTTCGTTCTCCTGGGAGAAGTGTGTGATCGTGGCTGTTTTTCCCTTTTAAACTCTAGAGTTGGATGTGTTGTTACTTTTTGATTGGTTTCCTCCCCGTAGAGGTAGGATATTTGTTTTCGTAGATTTTCACGGGTAAAGGTATGTAGGTCTTGGTGTATTCTCTTGTCCGTGTAAGATTGAGAATACCTTGGCAGCGTTCAAATCTCATCCGTCATCTTCAGGCTGGTGTCTTCAGCTTCGTTCTCCTGGGAGACACCAGCCTGAAGATGACGGATGAGATTTCGCGCTGCCAAGGTATTCTCAATCTTACACGGACAAGACCCAATACACCAAGACCTACATACCTAAAATCTACTATATATATATATATATATATATATATATATATATATATATATATTCTCAATTTCATGTTTAGGGGATGAAAGCCACATTTGTGGCAGTTTGGTAATTAGCAACAATTAGAATACTGCAGTATAGTAAAATATTATTTTGTATTTAACTCTGTAAGTATATTAATGATGATTTGCAGAATTTGGGCTTTCAAGTGAAATTCAAGGTGCATTGATGTGTCAAATTCATCATTTAGGCACTAAGCAAATAGTTTGTCAGAGTCTTTTTTAAATTAAAAAATAATGAAAACATATGAATAATGAAAACATATGAATGGATCCTGTGATATAACCTAAATATTGTTAGACAAATATTTCTTTTTACATACTGTCAATACTTTACCATATTTAATATTTTCTTGTGTGTTAATCAAATGTAACTTTCCACTTGGCTGAAAACAACTCCTGAAAATATTTGTCCTGGGGTTCAGAACATACCCTTCAACTGGCTTCTTTTACTCTAAAAATCTTTTCTGAAAGCAAAGTTTCCCTTAGAGTTGAAGAGGAATTCTCAAAAGTGGTCCAATATTCAGTTGAAAGAGCAGAAATTTATTCAGCAAGCAGCATGATCTTAAATACAGAAAGCTAATGTTTATTAACATGTGAAATTATGGCTGATTAACCATGAATTCCTGAATGAATCATGAATTATTGGATTTATACTACATGTAAAGTCATAGACTAGAGCCATGTTGGCGAACCTATGCCACGCATGCCGGAAGTGGCACGCAGAGCCATTTCCCCCAGCACACGAGGAGTCACCTGGAAGAGCCCCACTGCGCATGCGGCGGGCCGACAGCTGATTGTCAGGTATCTGGCGCGCATGCACAGGGGCAGAGGGGGGGTGCACGGGAGATGCATGCGCATGCACAGGGATGCACTGCACGTGAGAGGAATTGCACGTGCATGCGCAGATGTGTGGCGTGTTCACACACGCGCAGAGAGAGTGGGGCCCCCCCAGCACACATTGCCTTCTGGTTGCTGGCATGCGAGCGCACGCAAGAGAGTGCACGCGCAATTATCAGCACGGGAGCCAAAAAAGGTTAGCCACCACTGGACTAGAGCATAGTTTATATACCATAGTGATAGGGCTTAGCGTACTATGTCACATACAAAAACTATTTTACTGTAACTGTGAACCTAGCTATATGTTAAATAATATAATAATTAAATAATACTATGCATTACATATTTTTAGAAAAAAAAGAAAATGGATTATTAAAAGCAGCTAGGGGACATACCTCCTGAGAAAAAGTAGTGCTTTCTATCCACTGATCTCCAACAGGAGGTTCTACCTATTTGCTTTTCTGTGGAAGTGTAACATTTGGAAAATAATGCAAACACTCTTACACAGCTGCCACTTCTACAATATTTGACACAACAAGTGATTGGTCTCATTCGAGACAACGACGAATCCGCATACAGACAGGAGGTTTTACAACTTGCCTCGTGGTGTAACCAGAACAATCTGGAACTGAACACACTCAAAATCGTAGAAATGGTGGTAGACTTTAGAAGAAACCCTCCCATACTATCACCTCTTACAATACTAGTCAACACAGTATCAACAATAGAGACTTTCAAATTTCTAGGTTCCATTATATCACATGACCTAAAATGGACACCTAACATCAAAAACGTCATCAAAAAAGCTCAACAAAGAATGTTCTTTCTGCACCAACTCAGAAAGCTCAAACTGCCCAAGGAGCTGCTGATACAGTTCTACAGAGGAATTATTGAGTCTGTCATCTGCACCTCTGTAATTGTCTGGTTTGGTTCTGCAACCCAACAGGACAGACACAGACTTCAGCGGATAATTAGGACTGCAGAAAAAACAATTACTACCAACCTGCCTTCAATCAAGGACCTGTATACCGCACGAGTCAAAAAGAAGGCTGTGAAAATATTTACAAACCCGTCACATCCCGGACATAAACTATTTCAACACCTTCCCTCAAAACGACGCTATAGAGCACTGTACACCAGAACAACTAGACACAAGAACAGTTTTTTCCTGAATGCCATTACTCTGCTAAACAAATAATTCCCTCAACACTGTCCAACTATTTACAAAGTCTGCACTACTATTACTATTAATCTTCTCATCACTCCTTATCACCCATCCCCTCCCACTTGTGACTGTATGACTGTAACTTTGTCGCTTGTATCCTTATAATTTATATTGACTGTTTCTTAGTATGATTTGATTGCTTATTGTACCCTATGGCTATCATTAAGTGTACTTTATGATTCTTGACTCTTGAGAAATGTATCTTTTCTTTTATGTATACTGAGAGCATTTGCACCAAGACAAATTCCTTATGTGTCCAATCACACTTGGCCAATAAAAGAATTCTAATTCTAATTCTTTTTTTTTTAATGGACAATTAGTGTTTTTAAAATTAAATTTTGTTTATTTTGCACATTTCTGAAGGGGAATGCATACCTTAATGTAATGTAGGTACATTATATACAGTGCATTCAGAAAGTATTATACCCCACCCCTCACTTTTGTCAATTTTGTTATGCTGCAGCCTGATTCTACAGTTATTGAAATTCATTTTTTCTCATTAATCTACACTCAGTACCCCATAATGACGAAGTAAAAGCAGAATTTTAGAAATGTCTGTAAACATATTAAAAAGAAAAATTTGGGCATTTGCAATTTGGGCATTTGGCAGCCGGTTTGCATTTATGGTTGTTTGCAGCATCACGATTTTTGGCAGTTTTTGCTGGTTTCTAGCATTTCCGTCTTGTATCTGACAAAAATGTAATTGGATATAATAGATTTGTTTAATGATTTAACTACTACACTGTTTACTTCCCTTAATGACTGCTGCAAAAAGTGTCACTAAAATCGAATGTGATCACATGGTGATCCACATAACAACTGCATCTTAAGAGCATAAGTCCGGGATCAATTATAGTCATAAGTAGAGGACTACCTGCAGTTTCTTCAGTATCTATCTGGCTCTGGGGATATGATTGCTGACTATATTTCTTTCTGGATTACCGTGTTTCCCCGAAAATAAGACACTGTCTTATATTTTTTTTGGCTCCCAAAAACACACTAGGTCTTATTTTCGGGGTAGGTCTTATATATTTATGGTGCCAAATAGTGGGTGTGAGTGTGTGTGTGGGGGTGTTTCGCGGGTGCACGGTTGCTCCCTGAAAAGTCTTCCTGGAACTGGAGATTTACACTAGGTCTTATTTTCAGGGTAGGTCTTATATTAGGGCAGGTTTAGAAAATAGTGCTAGGTCTTACTTTCGGGGTAGGTCTTATTTTCGGGGAAACATGGTAGATAGAATCCTTGGCTTCATGCTTGTTCATTAGAATGGATACAATAAAAATAACTTTTTGAAAGACAAGTTTGACTTTTGTAAATACATTTATTGACATTTATGGATACATTAATATAATTTTCTTGGCATTAATTTGCTTTATTGCATTTTCCAGGAGTGTTTTTTATTTCACTTCACAGGCTAGCCTACAGACATCTTCTATTTACCTGATCCTATCCTGTTTTAGCCTTTCAAGGTCTAATTTAGCTAGTTTTTGGAAGGAGGCAAGGCTCATCAGAAAAAAAAGCCAAATGAGAAAAAAGTAGTTCCATTATTTATATGTCCTCTTTTAGTATCTTTATTGAAGATCTTATATCATGTTATATTCCAATTATGCTGCATTCCAATTTGCTAGATTTTCTGTTTGTTCTGATGAGATAAAATTGAGATTAATTAACTGTTCATTAATACTATAAAAGTGTCCTTCCTCAATTTTACCACTTGCTGTTTTTATATATACAAAGAAAACACTAATAAATTGGGGCATTTTCTAGAGCCTCAACATATTCAGTTGCAATGTAATGATTTTATATCATTGCTGTTGCTAATAATACCAACTGTGAATAATAGAGGAAAGAATAAAAACCTCAACTTTCCATTTTTCACACCTACTATTATTTCTACTGATGGTCATTTTAGACAGCAGAAAGAAGTACTACATTCCACTTAATTTGACTAAGCCAATGAAAATGTAAATCAAGAACAACCAATAGATGTTGGTGAATACTGTATATCTAATAAAGCATACTACAATACTTACAACTGGCTTCTGAATGTAAAGATAGTCATGTTCTCTTCTCCCTATTTTTGACTTCCAGCTGATTATTAAATAAGTCTAGAATTCTTTTAATAGTTTATGTTTTGTATAGACATTAGATGTTGGTTGTAAGAATAAAGCCAAAACATATAATTCCAGCCAGTAGGGGGCAGTATATATTTACCTACCAATTACATATTCTGGAGTTTCATGATTTAATAAAATAGTTTGTCATGTTCTCTTTTTTTGTTTTAAAGATAACATATTAATACTAAGGGATGATTTTCTTTAAATAAATTTCAGGTCTGATTCAATTAATTTTGCATCACAATTTTTTTGTCATTGCTACAGGATCTGTCAAACAGCATCCATAGAAGATTGTGGTTATTGGCATTATAAGAAAGCTTTGTCAATGACTTGTTCCCTGTGGACACTATTGGTTTGGTTTTTGGAATAAAAAAAAGTAGAAATCCTACTTCAGATAAAATATAAATTTATAAAAACAGGGATTGTGTGACATATTTCCCTCTAATGCCACTTTTGGGATCAAGTTTTCATAGATTCCATGGCTAGGAATTGATCAGAAAATATTGATGAACCTTTTTTATTATTTATTATTATTTATTAAATTTATATCCCGCCTCACTTCCCCCAACAGGGAACTCGAGGCAGCGTACAACAAGATAAAAACATTTCCTATACAATATAAAAACAAAAATTCATATCAATTCAGACATACACGGGGTAAGAACAGGGTCTCAATGCCATGCCCTCCGACAAAGCCAGGTCTTAACGGCTTTGCGGAAGGCAAGTAGATTAGGGATGGTTCTTATCTCCGTGGGGAGCATATTCCAAAGGGATGGTGCCGCTACAGAGAAGGCCCTAGCCCATGGACCCGCCAGCCGACATTGCCTGGCCGATGGTATCCAGAGCAAGCCCTCCCTGTGAGATCTAACTGGGCGCTGGGAGGCATAAGGTAGCAGTTATCCTGCTCCTAAGCCATGAAGGGCTTTAAAAGTTGTCACTAGCACCTTGAATTGCACCTGGAAGACCACCGGTAACCAATGCAGCTCACGGAGGATAGATGTTATATGGGCTCGCCTAGGTGCACCCATAATCGCTCGCACGGCCACATTTTGCACCAGCTGAAGTCTCCGAGTGCTCTTCAAGGGCAGCCCCATGTAGAGCGCATTGCAGTAATCCAGTCGAGAGGCAATAAAGGCATGAGCAACCATGTGTAGAGCCCCCCGGTCCAGGAAGGGTCGCAACTGGCGCAACAGGCGAACCTGTGCAAAGGCCCCTCTGGTCACAGCCATAAGATGGTGGTCAAATTGTAGCTGTGGACCCCCAAGTTGCGAACTTGTTCTGAGGGGAGCAATTTCTCTCCCCCCAGTACCAAAGTTGGATAATCAACTGAACCCCGAGGGGGCAAGACCCATAGCCACTCGGTCTTGCCAGGGTTGAGCCTGAGCCGATTAGTCCCCATCCAGACCCTCACATCCTCCAGGCACCAGGACATCACCTCCACGGCCTCACTAGATTGAGCGGGGACAGAGATGTACAACTGGGTATCATCAGCGTACTGGTGATACCTGACCCCGTGATCTCACACAGCGGTTTCATGTAGATATTAAACAGGAGGGGGGAGAGGATGGAACCCTGAGGGACCCCACATGGCAGGGCCCTAGGGCTCGATCTCTGCCCCCCCACCAACACCGACTGAGTCCGGTCAAACAGATAGAAGAACCACTGTAAAACAGTGCCTCCCACTCCCAACCCCCTGAGCCGACCCAGAAGGATACCATGATCGATGGTATTGAAAGCCTCTGAGAGGTCAAGAAGCACCAGAATGGAGGAAAAACCCCCATCATGGGCCCACCAGAGATCATCCACTAGTGCGATCAAAGCCGTCTCAGTGCTGTATCCGGGCCTGAACCCAGACTGCAAGGGGTCCAGATAATCAGCTTCATTCAAGGTCCGAAGGAGCTGGAGCACCACCACCTTCTCAACAACCTTCCCCAAAAAGGGAAGGTTGGAGACACGACAAAAGTTATTTAACACAACCGGGTCCAGGGAAGGCTTCTTGAGGAGGGGCCTAACCACAGCCTCTTTCAAGGCATGCGGAACACACCCCTCACCCAAAGAAGTGTTTATAATCTCCTGGAGCCAGCCGCATGTCGTCTCCCGGCCTGCCGAGACAAGCCAGGAGGGACATGGGTCCAGTAAACAGGTGGTGGCATTCACTGCTCCCAGGGCCTTGTCCACATCCTCAGGGCCAACAGGAACAAACTCATCCCAGATAACCGGACTAAGACCTGCCCCTACCACCTCAGTGGACTCTGCCCAGCCAGAGTCCAAGTCCGACCGGATTTGAGCGACTTTATCTGCCAGAAACTGAACAAATTCCTTGGCCCTACCCTGCAGGGGTTCCTCCGCCTCCGCTTTTCATTCTAATACAGCTTCAAAGGCACTGAATTCCCAAGCTAAAAACAGGCTTTGCTGAAAATATCTTAACTATCATATGAAGTTTGCTAATAATATCTATGGAGATTCTCAGTCATCCAGGTCATGGTTGTCCCAAAGATGCTTTTTCAAGAGGCAACTGGACTTTCTGGTTTTTGATGCTTTGAAGCTGAAGAAGTTTCTTAGATGAAAAGTGAAAGGTCTTCAAAAAAAACGTAGAAAGTCCAGTTGAAAAATTTGCTAACAGTACACTCTATCAGGAGATCCCTTGGACAACTTTTCTGAAACTCTGTTGGTAGAAAAGGGTGCTGTTGGGCAAAAGTAGTTATAGCAGAAGCATACCTGTGATGCAGACATTGCATTGATTTCCAAGGAACAGTACAAAATATTTGTCATTAGCTTCTTGATGGTTCATCTCCTATTGGATACACCCTTTCATGTGGCATATACCCATCCTGTGCATGCAAGCCAGGATAATTTGCTATGTATTAATTTTCTTTATGAAAGTAGTGAATCCAGGGTCTGGAAGTAGACCTTTGTGTCAGCCTTGACCCTGTGGAATAGCCTCTTGTTCAAACGAGGAAGACTTTCAGTAGAGCGTTTGGAAGCTAGTTTGGCCCAGATAAGCTGCTTCTTGCTCAGTACCCTTTTTGCTTGTTACATTTTATTCTTACGTTTTTATATGATGAACATAGATTGCCCAGTATATAATTGGGATGGTAGATGAGTGAAATAAAATAAATAATATTTGAAAGCCATTTTATTTCAGATGAAAAGCCCCTGTTTTTGCTGTTATGTTTATGCCTGGGTGCACCAGAGCTTTTGCTGGAATGGAGACATTTAATGAAAGTAGTATTATTTACGTATATGTGAGCAGATAAAAAGGGTTGTGGTTCCTGTATGGAGCTATTCCCATTTAGTTTCATATACAGTATGTTAAAAATGGGCTTATCAGAATAACAATAGAAAGTGTGCAAATACTGTCAATGAATTGCTTTATGAATTTCATATGTCATAGATGCAAAAAAGGACTGGCATAGATGGATCTAAGGGTCTGGTAATCCAGATGTATATTATTATAATAAGACTTATTTATTTATTTAATTAAACTTGTATGCCACCTAACTCCCAAAGGACTCTGGGCGGCTCACAGCAAAAACACACACACACACACACACACACACACACACACAAAAGAATTACATTAAAAAAATTAAAAGCAATTTAAAAAACAACAAACAACAGAAGGGCCGGATCTCGCTAGATCTCAGTCACTAGATGTGATAAAGGGAATTGAAGGTGCAATTGATATGTTACCAATTAGGAAACAAATTAAGATTGCCATAATGTTGGTAGCCAGGAGGGAATAAACAACAAGCTCTTGGCAGACTCTTCCTGAAGGTTTCCCCAGTAAAAAAAATGCTAATAACAATAGGCTGCCTCTCACTCAGCTTGAGCCAGCAGATTGGGCATGTTGCAGATCATGTCAGCCAAAGAGTGTCGACTAGCAAGAATTAGAAGACAGACCTTCTATCTCATAGCCCCTGCTTTGTGGACTATTCTTCCCTCAGAATTAGAATGGCCCCATCCTTCTTGGCCTTTCATAAGGCTCTACCGTGGAACTTGGAATCTGTTAAGGGAGCTATTTCTTAACGTTAGTTGGTTAATTATCTTGGCTGCTTATTGTTTTTATTTTAACTGTTTTATTGTTTTCAAACATTAAACTTCCCAGAGTAACTATATAAATAAATATGCTTCATGCAAGAGAATCTCCTTGAAGTTCTGCTCAAACCTTAGTGGTGGCTTATCCACACTGACTATGCAGTGTAATAATTCAAGAAACAAGAGTAGCTTTGTGGCCTTTTCTTCCAGTTCACTTATTTTCATTCAAGCACTACACAAATAGGAGTAATATCAGGACAAAAGGCATGAATGGGTGACAAATGATGGCTGAGGATCAATAATACTGTTCCATTTGTCAACCTGAGTTGATTTTCAGTGCTCATCTTCTCTATTAGTCTGAGCACATTGCCCTCCTGAAATGGGAAGATAGCTAGTAACCACAATAAGGACAAATACCTTCCTGTTTATTCCACTGAGAAAACAGTGTGATGATCAGTTGAAGATATCCCTCAGATGTTCGTACTGGAGTGGAGAAGTGTGCAATAGGAACATTTATATTGGAAACTTGAATCAATAAACATATGCAATTTGTTATTGTAATGCTTTCTGTTGCTTTCTATACTTTGTGAACTTCTGAGAACAAAGATTTACCCTCCATCCCAACTCTAAGAAAATAGAGAAATAGTTACTGGATTTAAGAAAACATAATTGTGCTTAGTCTTAGAACACAATAGATAGCTATGTAGCTAAGGAATCTTGTATACAGAGAAGCATATAATTAGAAAGTTCTTTATAAACTAATAATGTCAGATCTATAGATACTGTACTAAAAAGGAGAAATATAGGGAAATATAGTAAGAAAATCCTTTTTCACAGATGCTATCAGCATATGCTCAACTAATTATTTCTTTTCTCACTGAATAAGGAGAAAATGTTTCAACACACATTTGTTGTAGAGAAGATAGCCAGAGAGGCTTAATCTGGATTTCCTGTATGGATGGTATTAGCAGGCCTTTTCCCTTTTAGCTTAATTTAGTTTAGTTTAATTAACTATTTATTAGATTTATTTTCTGCATTTTCTCCAGGAACAAATTACTTTACATGGTGCTCCCTTCTCCAATATTTTTCTCACAACTACCTTGTGGGAAAGGTTGGGCTGAGAAGGCGTGATGAGCTCTGATGATGAAAGTATAGTAGAATAATGTCAGCATGTTTAGCATAAAGCTGGATTTTGGGTGTATTTGTATTTCAATATTTATATTGAATTCTGATATTTAAGGGTCTGCCTCCAATATTTGAGGGGTGGCCACAAAGAAGGTATGGTGCAGTGCGTCAGCAGTTAAGACACTGGGCTTGTTGGCTGGAAAGCCGGCAGCTCAGGTTTGAGACTTGAATGCCATGCAGCGAGGTGAGTTTCTGTCCTCATCAGTGGTGGGATTCAATTTTTTTTTACTACCGGTTCTGTGGGCGTAGCTTAGTGGGTATGGCAGGGGAAGGATACTGTAAAATTTCCAGTCAGAGATGGTATTTGCCAGTTCTCCAAACTACTCAAAATTTCCGCTACCAGTTCTCCAGAACTGGTCAGAACCTGCTGAACACCACCTCTGGTCCTGCCAACCTAACAGTCTGAAAGCATACAAATGCAAGTAGATCAATAGGTACCACTCCACTAGAAAGGTAACAGCACCACATGATGTCATGCTGGCCACATGACCACATAAATGTCTTTGGGCAGCGCTGGCTGAATAGTCTTGAAACAGAGATGAAGACCACCCCATATAGTCGACAACGACTAGCAGAGTAAAATATTGTCAGCCCCAAACCAACTAATACAAGTGGTGATTCTTTCAAGCTGAGTTTTTTTATTGGTTCACACCTATAGACAAAATCTTGCCAGACTGAACACTACTGTCTGCATCTACAATATACTCTGAACTGTTAGGTAGTGAAGCCAGAACTATCACACATAATATCTGGACCGATGTGCCTCTTTCTTCTTTGGAATGCATTCATTGGAATCTCACTCTTTATTGCATTCCATCACATGCATACATATAGTCAGGTTTCCACACCTCAGAGACATCTGCACATATAAAATTGCTTCCCTTACATATCCCTAACAAAGTATGAATGGGCAAAATTCAGCACTAAGGGATATAAGACTGGCCTGTTCTTCTCCTTTATGCAATTACAATCACACAGAGTAGGGGTTCCCACCCCTAGGCTACGGACTGCTACTGGGCTGCAGCCCATTGGGAACTGGGTCACCCAAATGCTGGCAAGGGCATACATTTGCGCATGTGCAGGATTAGGTTGAGAGTGTGAACCCATTCCCTCCCCCTGCTGCTGTGCACCGCAGCTGCCACATTGGTTTTTGTTTGTTAGTTACCCAGGCTTGCTTTCTTCCAATCTAAGTGAGTCTAATTGGATCTATTTATTATTGAAACACATATGCTCATTTGGATGCTTCTCCAACATTTATTTTCAATCTCAGGATTTACTCTAATATTTGATTAAGAATGTTAGCAACCTTAGAAAACCTATCTCTCTAAAGCCTCTTCTCTTTAACTTACCTTGAAAAGAAATTTTATTTTCTCTTGCCTAAAGCTAAAGTAAAATTAAAAACACAGAATTAAACAATACACTGTGAACATCTTAAGAACAGACAGTGTAACTTAGCAACCATTCAGCCTTACATGTTAAGAAGATTTAGTATGAATATTTCAAAATCCATTTTAAAACAATACAGCCAAATATCCAGGTATAAAAATGAATTAAATTGAGAATCATAAATTTGTCTTGCCTAACTAGTTGCAGATCACTTATTAGAATAGGAATTAAGAAAAACTAATTTCTAAGCCAAGACAAATTTGGCATTTTTAGTTTCACTTCTTCATATTCCAGTCTTACATTTCATCCAATTCCCAGATTGGTTTACAATTAAAAAAAAGAACAGGTAATATGCATATCTGCATATATTTTCCAGGGCGTACTTTCCTCCAACAAGAACCTTTATGTGTTTCTGATTAATGTACAAGCATTTGTTTGTGCATTTTCTTATAGCATTTTGAAAGTTCTTCAGTGTTTATTGGTGGATATAAAGTAACAGCTGGGCAATTCCATCTTTTTGGCATGACATTTACTGACAAAACTGACTTGGGGATACAGCTCAACTGTATGGTATTAGAAAGAAGCATTTAGTATCTCTTTCCATTTTGTACCTACATTCCTCTTATTTCCACTAAATATTCGTTTGCCATTCATTAATACAATGTCTTGAAGTAAAATAATAATGGGGCGGGAAGGGACATTAATACATGAAACAGCTTCTTGTTAGGAATACAGAGCTCTGGCAACCAATCCATTTTAGAATCCACTTTGCAGGAAAGATTTGTGATTTGACTATTTTTTCCCTTAGGGTTTTTGCAAAGATTTGTTCCTTTTCATTTTTCATTCTTCCTGTAACGAGTTATGCAAAGAATATGCAGCTTCTCATCCACGCTGTGACAAGAGTCCAGGATGGGTATGACTCCTCCCTGTGATGTCATCAAGCTGAATCTGCCACTATATAAAAAGCTAACCCCTAGCTGGCTCCCAGCTTTTTGACTCAGCTTTGGTGTCTAACAGCTGTTACATCTGGAAGCACTGTAAGAGTTAAAAGCTAGTGAGAAAGCAATTTATTCTAAAAAGCCTAGAAACAAGCAAGAAGGCTTCTGCACAGCTCCTGGGGATCCGGTGGAGCTGTGCTTTGAGGAGAGCAGGGATCCACGCTCTTGCAGCGCTGCCCCTTTAAGAAACTGCGATTGCAGGGAGAATTCTGCTGAGCCTCCCATGCAGTTTCTGGGAGCTCCATTTGCCACTCCACAACTGTTTCCACTTGATTGCTTTGCTCGGGGCTTTTCAGAGCCTAAGGAGCGAGTGAGTAGACCAGGCCATCCCAAGGCCAATGCACGTGGCAGGCAGCCATTTTGGGAGGCAGTCAGCCAATTTGAATTGGAGGAGCAGCCATTTTCGGGCCTCACAGCTATCACAGCTCATATGGCCCATGCAACAGGCAGCACCCTTTCAGGGGAAGCTTCCAGCACCCCTTGTGTCTGTCCTGTTTCAAGGATGGAAGGCTTCTCTGGTCTGGAAGAAGCCCAAGGCCCTCAAGCCCCAGGGAAAAGAAGAAGAAGACAGGCCATTCAGCTCAAAGAGAAGCTGCTGCAAAGATCAAGGCCAAGGCTCTGGCTCCTAAAAAGACTTCCAATTCTGAGCTCAGGGCTGAGAAGAGAAGGCATGCTGCTTTGGAAAAGCAATTTGCAAAAACACTGGAGCAGATGAGAAACCATATCCAACAGGCTTCTCAGGCAGGGGAAGTGCAGGTTTGCCCAGAGGTTTCAATCAAGGCAGGGGAAGTTGAATCAAGATCAGCTACCCATCTGTTAACTTGGTCTCCAGAGAGGGGGGAGGAGGAAGTTTTACCCCAAGATTTAAGCAGGTCTGGTCCACAGACAGGCTTCTTGGGGTCCAGGTCCCTCTTACCCATCAGGTCAGGTTGCTCTAGAGGGCCCTGGGCCTAGGCCTGAGACTTCTTACACTCCCACAGCTGCAGGCCTGCGTCCAGGGCAGGGGTCACCAACCTTTTCGACCTCGGGGACCACCAAACTCATAATTTTTTTTTATTTATTTATTTTATTCATATTTATATGCCACCCTTCTCCAGAGACTCAGGGTGGCTTACAATTTTTGGGACACAACCCAATGCGCTCAGCAATAGCCTTCATTCCATTGTATATGCCTGCTCATTACTAGGGCTTTTTTGGCCCCCTCAAGCGGCATTTTTTACAAAGTCTGCTTATTGCCCCCAACAATCTTGGGTCCTCAATTTACCTACCCCAAGAGGATGGAAAGCTGAGTCAACCTTGAGCCTGGTGGGATTCGAGCCTGCAGTAATTGCAGGCAGCTGGAACTAAGTGCTAGGCATTTAATAGCCTGCACCACCAAGGCATTTAATTTTAAATCCCGAGGACCACTAATGAATAAAAAATAATAATTTTTTATATTTAAATATACAAAATTTAATATTATATATATATACACACACACACACATACACACACACACATTTTAAATTATTGTAAATGCTTAATCATAACTGTGGGGCAGAGCAAAGGAAAGGAGGGGCCCCTCTCATCCTTTGGGGGGGAAACAGGGAGGATCTAAGAAGCCATATGGTGCCTGGAGGCTGGGAAAATCTGGACGAGGAGGAATCGGCTCCCCCTCAAACGGAAGAAAAGCAGAGCCATCTCATATCTCCCCCAAGTCAGAGGAAACCTCTCCCTCCTTTGCCAGGTGTGGCTGCCTGGAGTTGGGGGAGGGAAGGAGGGCTGGGCTGGAATCACCAATGAAGATGGGCTCCTAATAACCAGGCAACACCCCCCCTTTCAGCTCCACATAAGAGGACTCCCTGAGGCTAAGCTTCAGGTTTCTCCTGCTGCTTCCAAGCAGAGAAGGGTCCCTCCCTGTGTGGAGGCCAAAAAGCTGGAGCTCTTGCCTGCACAAACAGGCTGGTTATTAGAAGCCCATCTTCCTCAGTGCTTTTTTGGTCTGGGCATTTGGTCACTCCCCTGCCCCATGCCAAAGGAAAGCCAGCCAGGCTTCTCCTTCCCTCCTACCCTTCCCCCCCCCCACTCAATCTTACTTCGGGACAGAGGAGAGCGCACTGGAAACATGTATTGGCTTTTCCAACATGCCTTTCTCCAGTGCTCGCTCACAATTATTCACGTTCCTCCAGGCCTGGCTTGCTGAGGGGGAGGAGCAGCCCTGATGTCTCTGCTGACCCCCCAGGAAAAGAAAGTGATCAGAAACAGCTCTCGCTGGGGCAAAAGAGCAGAGATTGGAAGGCACAGGCAACAGAAAGCAGCGCTTTTCAAAGGCGGCAGCTTCCGTCTTATCTTGCCTGTGCCTTCCCTGATCTCAGCTCTTTGCCCCAGCGAGAGCTGTTTCTGCTCGCTTTTCCTGTGCTTTCCCCGGGCAGCGATTGTTGGTGCTGGGGGCAGCAGAGCAGAGCGCCGAGAGGGATGAGGAAACTGATGCTGATGGCCCATTCCAGACCTCTGAACTGGATGGCGAGCGCAGACTTGCCCACTTCGCCCCCTCCCACCACCTGCCCTGCTTTTCCTGCCCTGGGCTGTCCCTACAGCCTGTGGCCATAGAGGAAGAGCCCAGGCCAGGAGAGGCAAACTGGAAGGTGCAGGAGTGCCGGGCAAATGCAAGTAGCGCAGCACTCCTGCACCTTCTGGCCATCTCCATTGCCACTTCAGCCCGCCTGTGCCACCCCCCCTCTTGCTGCAACATTACCTCATCCTGCCCGGTGAGGGGTGTGCTGCTTTTTGCAGGTTTGCACTCGGCCGAAGGGTGGGAGCCAGTGGGTGGGTGGGCTGTGGGAGGTGCTTTGGGGGGACATTTCTCTGCGGCCCACCAAACTTTTCACATGGCCCACCAGTGGGCCACGGCACACCAGTTGGTGACCACTGGTCCAGGGGACCCCACTGGGGGCAGACCTGGGGATATCAGAGACATAGTCTTGGTGGCCATCTGGCAGGGCCTAGCTGAGGGGTTTAGGCATTTCATCCATCCTTTAGGGGGCAGTCAAGGGAAAGAGCCAGTTTGGTCTAGCGGTAAAGACCTCAGGCTAGAAACCAGGAGGCTGTGAGTTCTAATCCTGCCTTAGGCATGAAAGCTAACTGAGTGACTTTGGACCAGTTTCTCATATCTGGCCCCTGGCTTCTCCCAAGAGGTTCTCCCAGCTCAGAGGGGTTTTCCCAGGCAGCATCAGTACACTTACCCATTCTTCTCAATCAAATGGGTGAGTATGAGGAAAGGGATTACATTAACCCCTCTGAACACAGTCGCTCCTCCATGTCAGAGGAGGAGGAGCAGGAGATCAGGGATCCCAACTTATCTGACGAGGGGATTAGATCTGATCCAAACCCATCAGCTGCGTTTTTAAAATCTGCTCTATTCAAACTGTTTCGCAAAAGCCCTAGTCACAGCCCAATTAAGTCCTGAGGTGGTGGCTCCAGAACCACAGGTGGCTTCTTCCAGCCATGGGGGTTCACCTTTCTCAAAGCCAGTGGTTCACACAGAGGTCCTCCCATCCCCTCTGTTATTTCTGGATTTGGTCAAGGAGCAGTGTGTCTCTCCAGGGACAGGGCCTTGGCCTTCATCACACAACAGGCGTTTTTACAATGTGGGCCCTTCCTTGGCCAATGCTCTCCTGGTTCCAGCTGTGGATGCCCCAGTGGTTGGCTTGTTATCAACATCGGGCACCCACACTGAGTCAGAGGACAGCCTCAAGGCTGAAGACAAAAGGTCAGAGAAAATGCTCAAGTGTACCCACCAGTTGGCTGCTTTGGCAGTCTGGGCTTTCACAGTGGCCTCCTTCATGAGGGCATCTCTGGATGGCTGCGCCAACTGCAAGACCAGCTTCCTACCACTAATTTTAGGTCACATCAGGACCTCAATAAAATCATTGCAGCAGCAGAATTCACGGAGAGGACCAACGCTCTTCGAAACAAATGACCTCTGGGTCTCCTCTACGCCTTTCCCCCTCTTCTGATCATTCTGGCTGTTATTCGGAAGATGTTGGAGGAAACGGCGGAGCTGATACTTCTGGAGCCCCATTGGCCCAGGAAGCCCTGGTTTGCCGACCTCATGAATCTGTCTGTAACCCGGCTGTGGAGGATTTCAGCCAACAGGATCTCCCTCCATCAAGGAACCTTTCTGCATCTGGACCCTCAGTAGTTTCGCCTAGCCATCTGCACTTGAGCAGCAATTTCTGAGGGACTCTGACTTGTCCGACAGGGTGATAGAGACCATCCAGGCCTCCCGAAAGCCTTCCATTACCCGCATTTACGATGTGACCTGGAAGGTTTTCTGTACTTGGTGTATCTAGTCGGCACGGGACCTCTCATTTGCATCTGTCGCAGATGTACTAGAGTTCCTCCAGGATGGGTTACATCAGGGGTTAGCACCTAACACCCTTCAACATCAGGTGGCAGCTCTGTCATCTGTGTTGTCCTGGGAAGGTTTCTTCCTTGTCCCATCATACGTCAGTCCACAGATTCCTGAAGGGGGCTTCTTATCTCCTCCCCCCTGTGGTCCATAGGTATCCCACTTGGGACCTCTCTAAGGTTTTACAGGCCCTTACAGATCAGCCATTTGAACCTCTTAATTCGGTGTCCATTCAATTTCTCACCCTAAAGGTAGTCTTTCTAGTGGCCATTACTTTGGCCAGGAGGGTGTCAGAACTAGTGGCACTCTCAGTTTGACAGGACCTGTGTATTTTCCATGAGAACAGGGTGGCTCTTAGATTGGATCCTACATTTGTTCCTAAAGTGAACTCTTGATTCCATCGGGCTCAAGTAATTGTGTTGCATGACTTAGAGTGCAAATGGCATACGTTGGATATGAGGCGGGCCCTCCGTATTTATATCAAACATACACAGCCTTTAGAAAATCCGAAGCGATGTCCGTCTCTTTCCAGCCCTCGTCTTTGGGGAGTAAGACAACCTCATCTACCATTAGTAGATGGATTAGTATTCTTCCCCTGGAGTGGGGTGGGAATGGAGATTTTACAGTATCCTTCCCCTGCCATGCCTACCGAGCCATGCCACACCCACCAAGCCACGCCCACAGAACCAGTAGTAAAAAATTTTTAATCCCACCACTGTAGCTGAGCATGTAGCTCAGACTGCTGCTTACTAATTCCAAGATCAGCAATATTAGGTGAAATACCATTGTACAATATATGGGACTTTTGTCCAGCAGCCTTCAAGCACCTGTGAGAATATAAGGAGTAAACAATATGTCTCTTTTAAAGGTTTGCTTCCTGTTCCTGAGAGAGAGAGAGAAGAGAGAGAATGAGAATATACTTGCTTTGGGAAATCAATGTGTATCTCAAGTTGACATATATACAAGTTCTAGGGTACATGGGATAACCCTGAATAATATTGTTTTTAATTAAAACAAGCTAATTATGTCTGAATTTTATTAAATTTTAAAACATAAAACTTGCTCTCATATAAATGAAGAAATGTTCTTGGTGAACCAACAAATATTTCTATGGCATAGCCAAATGCTTTTGGGAAAAAAAAGATGACATTTCTGTAACCATTTCCTGCAACACCAACTTTCAGATTTTTCATCCATATATTTAATTTCTCAGTAATTTTCAGAATTCTTTTCCAAACACATTGTAAATGGTTTCCAGACATCCTATCTATTAACAGATACTCATAGCTATTTCATAAATCCTTCATGTTTTTTTAAAGTTGAATTTATATATATATATCAAATATATAATTCAGATTTGCAAACATTATTTTAGGGTAACTATCTCCTTTCCCTTCAAAACCACCACACACTCATATGGAATTCTCGCATTATACAATATTTCAGTTCTTTATTTTAACATATTTCTGTATGTAATATAGCAACAGCAAATATTCTTGTGTGACAAATGGAGGGGCCCTTGGCCCAGTGTCTATTTTGCTCTTTGAAAGCTACAAAAAGTAATATGGCATCTTTAATTAAAAGATAGTATATTTATAACATTTTAGATTGTGTGGGTTGACATGTTCTGATATAAACTTTGCAATGGTCACCTTAATATGCAGGAGCAATCTGTTTTCTTCTTTGAAATGCTTCAAATAATAATACAATGTCTATCCCAGGTCTTTCCGAAGGACTTGATAAACAGACAAAAATGCTAAATCCAATCTAAATACTTGGCTGACTGTGTGACCAAACCACAATGAGTCCATACAAAAAAACTTGGACAGTACTTAGAAAATCCACACCTTGACAAAATTTCCATCTGAATTGCAAAAGGCCACATTGCTTGGATTCACAAATATACTACAACAATGCATTACAATAGTCTAGGTTCTTGGGAAGAACTTGATGAGGATGGCTTGGAACAGCTTACATCTTGGGACCATGCCTTTAACACATCAAACAACAACATCTGTCTATCCCAGGTCCTTGGGGACTCGATAGGTAGATAAAAATGCAAAATCCACCTGGCTAACTGACAGTGCGACAAATCATAATAGTAACAATAATGTCTAGTATTATATATATAAATCCAAAGATGTATTTCTGTATATATTGAAATAAATTAATGAAGGATTTTTGCTAGCTTAGTCTTACTTTGCTCATTCTCTTCTGCTTTGGTTACTATAGTTACTAGGTTAATCACAATGCAGAGAGCCATTTCTAATTACAGTACACTATATGCCAGCATAAAATTAATTCCTTGGGTATCTTAAGTCACAAACAACTTGCAGCTTTGTTCTTTGGCATTTTATTATCACAAAACCTGAACTAATAGAACATCCTATAAAATGAATAAAAAGTAAAATTAATATGTGACATCTATCTATTGGTGCTTAAAGTCTATTATAGTGATTTTTTTTTGGTGGAAAAACTAGCTTGAAATTGTAGCACAAGATAGGATAGCGAAGGGTTTTGGTGCAATATTTCCAGAAAGCATCAACTGCCCATTTATTAAGTTTCTATAACAAAGTAGCCACAGTGACAATGTAATGAATGTAAATTATTCTATTAATAGAATATGTTCAATTTCTTCTTTGTTTTGGTTAATAGTGCAAGATTTAGGAAGAAGATGCTTTTGTTATGTTTAATTTAAGACTTATCATAGTTACCATAAGAACACTATAAAGAGGTTTAGCCACCTAGGGTAAATGTGTAGTAAGAACAGGAGTCTCTCAAATTGAAATTCTTCATCAACTGTTTTGCACAAAAATAGTTGATTTAACATTGCTGTCTATGTGTCATCTTTGCAGATTGTGCTACTTTATTTGGACTATTGGACAAATGCTTACTTGGTTTTGTTTACACAAAACTGAGGGAATGTATTTACTATGTTATTACCTTATTTATGTAGGATTATAGATCATAAGTTACTTTTTTCAGCATCTTTGTGACTTTGAATGATTGCTAATTGAATGGCCGTAAATTAACAACTACCTTCTTAATTTCTCACCCTAAACTTAATTGTTTGTGGGGGAAATACCATAGAATCCAAGCCCCACCTACGTTACTTCAAAAATCTCTTTTGTATCCATCCTTCATTAGATGGGATTCCTTAAGTGGTAAAGTCACCAAACTCTGTAGAACAGTGATTTTTAAATTAAGGGTAAAGGAATATTTTGGACATATCCTGAGGATAATGGATCAATTTGTAATTGTTTGTGAGTCAAGAATTCAGTTTGGAACTGCCACTGGAAGATGCTTATATACAACAAATCACATTTTGAAATTTGTGTGTAACATGAAGTAAAGCACTGATGAAGCCATACTATTTCTACTATTATTACTACTTCATGGGGCAGTTTGAACAATGTACATTAACCAATAATGATGTCTAAATGTTGACTTTTAACTTGCACGGAGCTCTGAAAATGTAAATAATTTATTGTTCAATAATGCTAAGTATAGTATTTTATCCTAAAAGTAAATATTTTCTTGTTGAATAATTCTATATATATTAATAGAATACCTGATTAAAATGTGTCAATTGCATTTTTGACTGTTAATGAAATATTTTGACACTGATCCAGGAGAAGTATTTTTATAACTTAAAGACATTAGTATAATCACAATGTTTGTAGTTCGATTGTAAACTGAGTTGTATTTTGTAACCTAATTAAAAACTAATTTATTTTTTTTAAATGGTATTCTTCTGGAGACTGCATCTATGCATTCATTCTTCTGATTAACATGCTATGTTATCCAAAGTAAAATACTAGTTCAGCATTCTTCTGTAAATTTTGGGCACTTTTCTGGGATTCTTTTGCAACTTCAAGGATAGTCTACAAACCTGGCATTTCTTCGTTCCCATCTATTCAAGGTGCTTGAATTGCTGTGCATCATCAGATAAAGCAAAAGTGGCTGAAGGAAACAGCTCATGCTCTCATGAGATTATAATTTTCCTATTTTGCAAATTCAGCAAATTTTATATGATCATATTGATGTTGCAAGTAACAAGTCATTATAGTCTAGAACAGTGGTTCTTAACCTTTTTGAAAGAATCGCCCCCTTGAACCATTGAGGAAGTTGTCATCCCCTTCCCCAACATAACCACCCCCCTGCCACCTCTTAGCGTCCTCAAGGGGGCTAGCAGAGGCGCTAAACGACAGGGACATTCGAGGCGCTGGCCCTGCAGGCTCACCCCATTGATTGTTGTACCGCACCTGAACCGGCACCTCGAATGCGGCAGCATGTTGGGAAAAGCTGCCGCCACCGCTTTCCCAAAGTGCTGCCGCTCTCGCATTCTTTCTGTATGTCCATCTATCCGTCCGTCCATCAATCCATCCAAAAGATCTGTCTGTTTCCCTGCCTGCCTTCCTGCCTATCTACCTACCTGTCTGTCTTTTTGTCTACCTACCTACCTACCTATCTACCAATATAGATCTCTCTCTCTCTCTCTCTCTCCCAATGTATCTTGCTCCATCACCCCAATATCGTCCCCCTTCCGTTCCTTTGCCCCCGTTCCTTTGGGGCAATATCACCCAGGTTAAGAACCACTGATCTAGAACAGTGATGGCTAACTTTTTTGTCGTTGTGTGCCAAAAGTGCACGTGTGCGCGCATGACAGCATGCATGCATGCCTGTACCCATAAAGCAATGCACGTGTGGCTCCCTTCCACTCCCCCCACCCCCTGTGAATGTGTGGACACCCCCACACTCCCCCCGCTCCCTCACATGCACACGCATATCCTGTATGTGCCCCACCCCCCCATGCATGCACAGCAGATACCCAAAAATCAGCTGGCTGGTGGGAGGCGCATGTGCAGTGGAACTGAGTTGGGGCAATGGCTTACATGCCTACAGAGATGGCTCTCTGTGCCACTTCTGGCACACGTGCCATAGGTTCGCCATAACAGGTCTAGAACCTTGTTTTCTAACAAGATGCATACATACTGGCTCCCGATCTCCGCACCTTCCGCCACGAGCTAAAAACCTGGCTGTTTTTACAATCTGGGCAGTGTTGACCCTTGGGGTTGTTTACGTAATTTTGGGGTTTTAATAATAATACTAATATTAATTCGGCTTTAATTTAATATATTTTTAAGTAACTTATTGTTGTATTCTATTTTAGTTGTGAGCTGCCCCGAGTCCCTCGGGAGAGGAGGCGGCATATAAGTCGAATAAATAAATAAATAAATAAATAATACTGTTTGCCAAGGATCAGACATTTCTCTTACCATATGGCACCTTACTAAATTTTATTCTTTAACTGCAGTGATGTATCCAGCTAGCTTTCCTAGCTTCTAGGAAAATCTCTCTGAAAATGCTTCTGAGTCTTGTATTTAGTTTATTTATTGAAATGCATGATAGTAGCTGAAAACTGATGCTTTATTTTAGAAGAATGCCATCTGCCTTTAAAAAAAATACAGAAACAAATTGAAGAATGTCAGCACCCTGGGAGACCAGAGAGCTTTGGATGGGGAACAAGCTCAGTAGGTTTCCTTTGGCAAGTGTGGCCAGATTTACCAAAGCAATCATTTTGACTGCCAATGTTTTAATCTCAAAAAGTAGAAGATGCCCCAGTCCTAACAGAATGAGATGCTCTAATCTAAAAGGGCTTAATGTTTAATAAATATTTAATAAGAGACTGCTTTAATAGAGAATACAATTATTAATATTTTTAGTATGTGAAAATAAAATTCTTTTTCAGCAAGAGAATATTGCTCTAAAGAGAGTAAAAAGGAAATTATTATTATTTGAATGTGTTATGATTGTGTTCTGATGTGATAAAGTTTACAGGTATTCTTCAACTTCATTCTTTCAGTGACTGTTCAAAGTTATGCAGCACTGAAAAGATGGACATATGATTGATCCTTGAAGTTCTGGCTATCCAGCACCCTGCGGCTAATGATTGCAATCTGAGCACTTGTGATCCATCTTGTGATTATTATGTCATAGGGAGTCACAGTCATACAATCACTATTCAGAACCTTTTCTGCTGGCTTCTCACAAGCAAAGTCAATGGGGAAACCAGCAGGAAAGGTTGCAAATCATCCCAGCTTTCTTCCCTCCTCCTCGTCCCTCCCTCCTACAGCTGCCTTGTACTCCTTCCATAGGACTCTCACCACTTTCTCTTTCACTAACATACCTGCCTTGGCATTATGATGACAATCATGATTGACGGGATTGTCGTAGCTAAGTGATTCAGTCACATAATATCACACTACAAGCTTTGTTTCCTTTTGGACTTTCATTTGGTGCTCCTTGCTGATAATGTATTATTCACTGGTGGATAGGAGGCGTTTTCCATATGCAGTAGATAAATGTGAGAGTAAGTGTGAGGGACCTTGATGTTTTTGTCTTCATGGAAACCTGTGAAATGGGTCACATGCCAATTATTGCCAGCTTTGCTTCTGCCTATGGTAAGGATTAGGGATAGGGTCACCCTTAGTAGCTGTTGTTTTGTTCAATAGAATTACACCAGCATCCTTGTAGGTTGTATTATTGCCAAGTGATTTGAGTCCCATTGAATGATAAAATGAAAAATGGGGAAAGGGGCTATTGAAGTTATATATTTAAGTTATAGTCTATCTCCCTGCTCACTAGATGCATTCATACATCCGGCCTCTTCCAAGAAGAACCCCCAGTCTTTCTCTGTATAATTTGTTTCACCATCAAACTGCTCTTATTGTAAGGAAACCTGTTCCTGACATTCAATTGGAATTTGCCATCATGTAAATTAAACCTTTTATTTCATGTTCTGAATTCTAGAACAAGAAAGAACAAGTTTAAAATTGCAGAGGTCACAAAAAACTTGTTAACATATGGCAAACTCTTTAGAACAGTGACAGAGTTCTAGCGGCTAGATCACTGAATCTAAAGGCCATATCTTTTCCAGGAATAGGGTTAACATACGCTAGCTTGCATGACGAGATTAGGATTAAACAGATGGCAGTTTGCAAATGAGAGCATTAAAAACTGCTCCCTGATATTCTTTAAACAACACACATGTGTTGCCCTATTTCTTATAATAATGCCATTTCCTTTGCTGAAGATTTACTAGGATTGTGCAAAACTGTTTTAGTCTTGAGGAAGAGTTTTCTGCTTGTGCCTTGCAAAGAATGCAAGTTTTCAAATGGGTTAAGTTGGTTCGCAAACTACTTCTTTGCATGTTATGTATGTAGGTTTGAATGTCATTGGTTTAGTTTGAATTGTTCTTGTAAAATGTCAAATAGGATTGGTTTAAAAAGTGCGGGAAAACCTTGCACTCTGATTGGCTGGCAACTACGGCTGCTGGCTATAAGTAGCAGCCGTAGCCCAGCCAAGTTGGGTCCATTCGAGCTGTAGTCACTAAATAAACTCTTCACTGAAGCTCTTCGCGTCTGACTCTTCATGCAAACATAACACTGGCGACGAGGATGGGATTCTCCTGAAGAGAAGACGACGCGGAAGACAAGCAGAAGAGCGAGATGGCTGCGCTGAACACCCCAGCCCGTTCGATCCGGCAGAAGACTGGGAATCATATCGGATCGCTTCCAAATGTATTTGGAAGGAAACGAGCTCACTGACATCTCCGAGAAGCGGAAGAGGGCGGTCTTCCTTACGCACTGCGGTCCAGCAGTCTTCAAGATGGCGAAGGCATTGGCGGGAGCTGCAGACATGAAGGTAATGGAATGGCCTGATTTAGAAAAGCTTTTAAGAGCCCATTACGCGCCACAAGTATTGTGCCTCATTAAGAGACACGAGTTTTACCGTTGGGATCAAGGGAAGCAGCGTTAACGACTTCATGGCAAGCTTAAGATACATTGGGGGTGCATGTGAGTTTAACAATTTGGAGGAGGCCATGCGCGATCGGTTTGTTCTAGGCCTCAAAGACAAGGTGCTTCAGAGCAAATTATTATTAAAACCTAAGATCACGTTAAAGGAGGCCATAGAAGAGGCCTCCTCAGCAGAAGCCACTAAGTCCTCAGCGGCAGCCATGAAGAAAAGATTGGTGTATCTGGAGAGTCATCTTTTCTTATTTGAGCTTACTCACTGAATAGGTTCACAAACCATGATGGGTATATTGAATTAACTTAACCAATAATTATTTGACCATAAGCTATGTAAAATCATGGCTTAATATAATACATGAAATGAGTCATTAAGCTGTCTATCTCACTACTTCAAACTCATATTATGTTTAATGGTTTTTTTTCTTTCTCTTGCTCAAATTTAGAAACTTGTGATTCACTTTGCCCCTCTTCCCATTTGCCTTCTTTTCTATTATTAAAAGCTTCCTGTTCAGGAAGATCTTTGTTTTTAAAATATGGATTTTATTGTTTCTCTTAGCTTTAATTGAGTTGATTTTGTCCTATTTTCTCTGGTGATGTTCTGAATAGTTTTTGTTGCTGAGTTGATGTTTTTGTACTGCTTTTATTGCAGTTTTATGGACCATCATCTTGAGCTGTGTAGTGAAAGGAATTATAAGTATTTAAAGTAAATCAACATCGTTTTAGGAGTTACTGTAATATAGTGGCTGAGGATCTAGTGGTAGCCAAAGGATTGAAATTATATGCATGAGAGCATAATTTTAGTGATATCTGTGCTGTGAATCTGTTAAATTGGTTAGGTATGCCTTTTTCCCCTGAAGAGTCCATTAGAAGACAGTAATTATATTGATTTACACTACTGGATTTTTGTAAACATTATAAGACAGTAGAGCTGAAGTACTTGAAGTACAGGTAGTCCTTAACTTATAAACAGTTCATTTAGTGACCATTCAAAGTTACAAAGGTACTGAAAAATGTGATTTATGAATGTTTTTCATACTTACGACCACTGCTGCATCCCCATGGTCGTTTGATAAAAATTCAGATGCTTGGCAAACGGCTCATATTTATGATGGTTGCCATGCCCTGAGGACTTTTGCGACCTTTGACAAGCAAAGTCAATGGGGAAATCAGATTCAGTTAACAAATGTGTTGCTAACAACTGCAATGATTCACTTAACATCTTTGGCAAGAAAGATTGTAAAATGAGGCAAAATTCAGTTAAAAATGTCTCGCTTAGCAATGGAAATTTTGGGTTCAATGTTGGTCATAACTTGAAGACTACCTGTACTTGAAATCACATATAAATCATTGTAATTTATATTATATCAATCACAGAATCTTCATGGATTTTATTTTCCTGCTCTACAGACCCTTAGTCTTGATTTAGTTTTCTATTAAAAAAACATTTTATTACATTATCCCTCTGGAGTTCTTTTGTTAAAAGTATACTTAGATCAGTAACTTTGCATATAAACTGAGGAAATACATAATATAGGAGATGAGTATACAAACAGAAAGAAAAAAAATGTGAAATTATACTCATTTTTTCAAAGATCCAGCTTTTCTGTTCTGTTCTGCTTTGCTTTGCTTTCTAATAGATTTCTGTTCTGAATTTATCATTTGAAGAAACTCGGTCCTTAAGGGAGAATAGTTTGCTTTTATATATTTTTTCTAGCCAAGAGTGATAGATTAGATTGCAAAAAGTTTGAATCCAAACTGCTTAGCCTGAAAAGATACTGCTTATTCTAAGCTAGGTACTTTCTCTGATTTCTTTGAATGTCAGTGTAGTTTGAGTCTGAGGGCAATTACTACTTCCTGTATAGATTCTGCCTTTGATCACATCTTATTTCATCTACCTGGTCCTCTGGCAATTTTTCAATTTAAATGATAGCTTGGCAGACATTTTAACTAACTGCCAGTCGAGTAAACATTTAGTGGGATAGAATGAATTTGGCACTCTTTCCAACTGGTATCAAAAATGTTCCATGCATTGTGTTTGTTTCTGGTTACAATATCATGTAATTATAATTAAGCAGAAACCTAAATATGGTAATGCCATAAAATCATTACCAAAATATAGTAATTACATACAATGTCATTTTACATTTGGTAATATTGTGATAGGTAGTGTACAAGCAGTTTTATCTATTTGAGGTTCATCATATATAGAATGTAGCCAAAAATGTTTCTAGGGGGTTCAAATTCTATTGGAAATTGAAGTTGTGAGCCATTGCATTCGCAGTACTCTATACAATGCATTAGCTTTAGGAGCCACCCAGACCCTGGTACCACAATCTTGCAAGAAATGATATATAAGATTTATCTTTCAAATGATATATACAACCCACTTTCCTTTTCTTAAGTTCTCAGACCAGAGAAATGGGGGAAATGTGTGCATAAAATTTCTCTGCTTCTACACAGTATAATGTTGGGTAATACTGAACACAGGAAGACAGTATGTGATAGTTTCATCCCCTTGGGACTCATCAAGTGTAGCCACAAATCTCTTAAAGCTTTCAAACTCTTTATGGGGAATTGAATGCGTGTCTATTTCTTAAGCTCTCAGACCAAAGAGATAGAGATGTTACATTATTTAAGTCTTATGTTTGAGGTTGGTTGTCATGTAAAATCTTATATGATGGCAACACAAAATACCACATCTGTACCTCTTTGATCTGACGGCTTAGATGTTTTTAATTGGAATTATATATTATTCTAAATATGCATTTTATACTTTTCATTTTTGCTCTTGATATCGTATTCAGAACAGGATTGTATTTTGTTTTTGATCAATTCTATCAGGTTTCCATAATAGGTATCTTCCAGTGGTGGGATTCAATTTTTTTTTACTACCAGTTCTGTGGGCGTAGCTTGGTGGGCGTGGCAGGGGAAGGATACAGTAAAATCTCCAGTCAGAGGTGGCATTTGCCGGTTCTGTGAACTAAATTTCGGCTACCAGTTCTCCGGAACTAGTCAGAACCTGCTGAATACCACCTCTGGTATCTTCTATACAAACTTTGAACTTATTCTTTAAACAAAATATTCAGTGGCCATGCAGACTAGAGAAATCAAACACTTCTGCAACATGCTGCTAAAAAACTGTAATAAAGGTTTATCTTACCTACCTTACCAAATACTTCTGAAGGACAGTTGGTTTGAGGAAGGCTTAATTTTAAAATTCTTACATTGAAATATCCACAGGGGGAGGAAAAGAAGATTTTATTGATGAAAGCAATGAGTTTTCTACCAGTGTTAAATGGCACAAAAATGCCCCAAAGGAACAGAGCTTATGATGCAATACTGTTTCTATCATAATCTTTGGAGAAAGCAGTGACCTGTATTTAATACAGAATTTAGCCAAGTTTGGTACATTCATATACTGTATATATAATTCTGATGTAACTACAGTATGTGATTTAGTGTATAAGCAATACAAAACTTTGGATGGGTAATTCTGTTCTAAGGATATTTGATTAAGCAAGGATTCTAAAAAAAGCTTCAGACCAAAAACTTCAGCTTCATTTGGGGCTTCAAAATTGATTCAAAGTTCTTTGATGAAATTGGTATTTCAGTGGTTTCTCTAGCTTTGCAGTGTCAGAAAAATAGATGCAGATCTGCCCATCTGCCTGTCTACCAATCTACTGACCTGCCTGTTTCTGGTGATCTGTAATGGTGAGCTGACATTCCTCTAAAAGAGAAGAACACATTGTGGCTGAAATGGTGCCCAAATGCAGGATTCATATTGGTGAAATCTCTCTGGAATTAAAAAGAAATTGTCAGAGTACTCACCATATACTATATACAACTGTGGTTGTTGTTGTTGGGTTTTTTTGGAGAAGGGTGGGATTTGTCAGGAACTGCCTTTTCGTGATCATCTTGAGATTAGCTGGAAATCATAGGACTCCATGGTGCTCATAGCTACTAATGTTGCCTATATGGACTCCAACTTCAACTGAGACTCATCTCTTAATCATGTTGGACTTATTTTTTCCCCTTTAGCTTTCTTTAAAGATTAAGAATTTTCAATCTATCTTGACTGGCTTTATTGAATTCACCAAGTAAGTTTCCTTCAATCCTTTTCTTTTTAAAGAAAGTTCAACTATAATTTTTAAAGATTTGCATTTTTTGAAATATACAAGAAAAGGACTATCATTTTTTGCTTTAAACAGGTTGGGCTCAGGTGGACTTGATTTAAGACTTTAAATGTGATCGAAGGGATCCTTTCATATGGGAATTTTTGTTTCATTTAAACTCTAAAATCAATGACATGACTTTTGAGTATTGAACACCAAAGGGCACCACACGGCTATCTTAAAAGAAACATTTTGTTTATGAATACAGGAGATTTCTGAACTATTTAGCTCTACATTAGAATCGGAAGGTGTTCTTGAAGAGGAAAGAGTCCCAATATAAAAACCTGAATCTGTTTTACAGGTGAATTAAAGAATACAGCTTACAAGAAAAAGGTAGAAATGATGAATTTACAAATAAAACATAGCCAGTTCCCTGGGACCCTCATGGCTGGTGGCATAACCAGGTCTTGAGAGACTTATTTATTTATTTATTTATTTATTCAACTTATATGCCGCCCCCTCTCCCGAGGGACTCGGGGAGGCTCACAACTAAAATAGGATACAACAATAAGTTACTTAAAAATATATTAAATTAAAGCCGAATTAATATTAGTATTATTATTAAAACCCCAAAATTACGTAAAGAACCCCAAGGGTCAACACTGCCCAGATTGTAAAAACAGCCAGGTTTTAGCTCGGTGGAAGGTGCTAGATTGGGAGCCAGCGGAGCTCCAGCGGAAGAAGATTCCATAGAGTGGGGGCCACAGAATAGGCCCTCCCCCGGGTCCCCGCCAAACGACATTGAGATAATGATATAAAAGGACTAAAGGTAAAAAGGGAAGAATTTAAATTACAGGCATTTGCAGATGACCTTCTTTTCATTTGGAAGAACCTCAATCTTCAGGGCCTAAACTTTTACAAAAATTGGATGAATTTGGTTTAGTAGCAGGATTAAAAATAAATAAAAAGAAAACAAAAATGATCACTAAAAACATGACGAGTAAACAGAAAGAAATATTGACCTTAACAATGGGCATTGAAATTGTCGAAAAAATTAAATATTTAGGAATTATTATATCCCTAGATATAGCACACTCAAGAAAGATAATTATGACCCACTTATTAAACAAATAAGGAAGATCTAATAAGATGGGACAATTTAAAATTATCCTTTATGGGCAGGATAGCTACGATCAAAATGAATATATTACCAAAATTCTATTTCTCTTTCAAAATGCTCCCATAAAATTAAAAACCCTTTTTGATGAATTAAATAGACTGACATCAAATTTTATTTGGCAAAGAAGGAGACCAAGGATAAAATTAAAATTATTACAAGATGCAACTGAAAGAGGGGATTTGGTCTACGGATTGGGAGCTGTATTATAGTGCTGCAATTATGACTTGGATAAAAGACTGGATAAATCATACAAATACAAGGATACTAACATTAGAAGGCTATAATCTCCAGACAGGATGGCACTCTTTTCTTAGACAAGATAGTTTAAAGGGACACAGCTATGTTTTGAAACACAAAGTAAGACAAACACTTCTACACACCTGGTTCAAAATTAAGAAACAAATGTATATTCAAATACCAATCTGGATATCAACATTAGAGGCTTTGATGCATCCACACTTGCTAAGACGATAAAATCATTACTTATGAAGAACTGTTAGATGAAAAAGGAGATTTGCAAACTAGACAGCAGTTGAATGAACAGGGAATAGAATTGGAATGGTGGGCCTATCTACAACTCCAAGCTAAACATGCAGAAGACAAAAAGGAATTGGGTATTAGTAAAACTAGGACGGAATTAGATGAAATCTTGTTAGGGCCAGATGTAAAAATGATTAAAAAACATATCAAGTATTACTACAAACTAAGTTGGAAGAAGAAATTGTTAAAGAAACAATGATACGCTGGATGAGAGATTTCGGTCATAGTATTGCCCTGAACGATTGGCAAAATATTTGGACCAGAAATAAAAATAACTCTTGCAATTCCATTTAAAAAAACCTGTATAAATTATTTTACAGATGGCATATAACACCAGCAAGACTATCTAAAATGAACAATAAATTTTCCTCTCTTTGCTTGGAAGTGCAATAAGGAAAGAGGTACATACTATCACATATGGTGGAGTTGTGGAAAGGCCCAAGAATATTGGAAAGGAATACATCAATGCTTACGAGAAATTTGTGATGTAGAGTTTAATTTTAAACCAGAATTTTTTTACTGGGAATCACCAATGAGACATATCCGAAGGAAATCTTTTATTTAATGATTCATATTATCACAGCGCAAGGATGGCCTTTGCACAGAAGTGGAAAAACACTGAAACTCCAACAGAAGCGGAACTTATAAAGAAAATAATGGAGTGCATGAAATGGACAAATTGACATTGGAAATTAAAACAAGGAAGAAACGGACTATTACAGAACTTGGAATAACTTCTATGGATGGTTAGACAAGAAAAAGACTTAACTGACTTTTTGAATTGGACCTAAATGATGGACAAAGAATGTCATGAGCCTAGCCGTACTGGGTTCGACTATAATATATGTTTTACGTTTTGTTTATGTCAGTGTTTATTTGTTTGGTTATGTGTAATTACTAAATAAAATCAATTAAAAATTAAAAAAAAAAAAATGAGTAAAACACTGGTGTAAGTATGAATTTCAGAAGTGTATTCTGATCATACAGAGACCAGGATGCACAAATAACTATAAATTAGATCAGATCACCTAAAAATATGAATGAAACGACAAAGTTGACTAAAATTAAATCAAATAATAAAATATGGATCTGACACCTTATCTGAAATTGATCTCAGCATATGTATTGATACTTGGATGATATTGTACTTCTATATGACTATACATTAAAGTTATATTTACTTCTTTAAAAAAAAAAAAAAAAAAATATCCTGGACCCATGCCATGTAGGACTTTGAATGTTAAAACCAAAACCTTGAACCTCGGAGGGAACAGCGAAGCAATGCAAGCCACGCAGGAGGGGTGTAAACATGGGGAATGTCGGGAGGCTCCCATCACAACCCACCAGCGCACCGCATTCTACACCAGCTGAAGCCTCAGTGGTGTGCACAGGGCATCCTAGATAGAGAAGCGTTACAGTAGTCCAACGGGGAGACAACGCAGCCTGAGTGATCGTCTTTGCAGGCATCCCAGTCCAGGTATGGGCAATTGGCGAACCAGCCGGACCTGGGCAAAGGCCCCTGGCCACGGCTCCCTGCTCCTCCAACTTGAGCCGTGAATCCAGGAGAACCCCAGGTTCCGTGCCCTGTCCATGGGGGTGCCCTCCTCCCCCCATGACCAAAGATGGAATCTCAAACTGGACGGGATGTGGGAGTGCACTTTAGCCACTCTGTCTTGGCTGGATTGAGGCAAGCATGTTCCTGTCCATCCAGATTCGCACGCTTCCAAACAGCGGGACATCACGGAGAGAGCATCACTGATGTGGTCGGGGTGGAGATGTATAACTGCGTATCATCAGCGTACTGATGATAACTCACCGAAGCCACGGATGATCTCACCCAGCGGCTTCATATATAAATGTTGAACAAGAGAGGAGAGGACCAACCCTGAGGTACCCCACAAGTGAGAGACCTGGGGTGACCTCCGTCCCCCTACCAACACTGTTTACGAGCGTCCGAGAAGAGGTAGGAGGAGAACCACCGTAAACAGTGCCTCCCACTCCCAACCCCGAGGCGCCGCAAAGGATACCATGGTGATGGTATCAAAAAGCAGCTGAGAGATCTAACAGGACCAGAACAGAGGAAAAACCCTGTCCCGAGCCCTAGAGATCATCCATCAGCGCGACCAATGCTGTCTCCGTGCTGTACCGGGTGAAGCCGATTGATGCGGATCCAGGTAGTCCGCTTCATCCAGGAAAAGTGGAATTGCTGGGCCACCACACTCTCAACAACCGCTAAAAAACGAAGGTTGGAGACGGACGAAAGTTGTTCAGCTTCGGCTGGGTCAAGGCGGCCTCTTCAGGAGGGCCTCACCACCGCCTCTTTCAAGGCGGAGGGAACAACCCTCCCTTATGGCGTTGATAACTGCCGGAGCCAGCCGCGTGACCTCCCTGGAAGCATAAACCAACCAGGAAGGGCACGGGTCCAATAAAATGTGGTGGAACTCAGCCGCGCGCGCAATCCTGTCCACTTCATCCTCAGAAACAGGATCAAACTCAGTCCAGATAACATTAGCCAGAACCTGCCTCCCCTCATCAGACCACTGCAAGTCTGAGTGCAGCCCTTCCTGGATCGGCGATTTTGTCCTGCAGATAAAGACCAAATTCTCCTCAGCTCTACCCC